>JARBWK010000001.1:28300317-28990798 GCA_030556195.1 Anolis apletophallus
CGCCTCAAGCCTCCTGGCTTCTCTTCGTTCCTCAAGCCTCCTGGCTTCTCTTCTGCTTTCTAGTAGCTATATTGTGAGATTTAACTTTACCTCACAACACTTTTTCTTACTCTTTACACAGTCTCAAGTACTGAATTCAGATGTTACACGGATCTAAATCTTGTCACAATCTTAGGCAATAGATCAGATCTCTTACACGCATCCAAATCTTATCACAGTCTTAGGCACTAGATCAGATTTCTTATACGCATCCAAATCTTATCACAGTCTTAGGCACTAGATCAGATTTCTTATATGCATCCCGCCGCTGTGCCACCATTTGTGGAGATCTAAGGTTTACTTTTCTTTTAACGTGGCAGGGCAGGCGATCCCACCGCTGCCACCATTTGTGGAAGATTTCGACGTTAACTTGTATTTCGCTGCCACCATTAATTTATTTAGGCTTGACCATTGACTTGTAAAGAGTGGTGAGGAGACTGGTAATCCAAATGAAGTCACGGGGAGAGAGTTTTGAATCAAACTTAAATAGTTTATTTCACACAACTGGGCACAAAACTTGGTTTGATGCTTAATATAACTCTTCCGAAGAGGCACGACTTAAAAAGGTTACAAAGTTTCTATTTGTAACTAATACACAGTTGCAATGTTTAACTATTGCTATTACTTAGACCAGCGTCTAGCAATCTCAAACATACAGGCACTTTTGCCTTCTAAAGGCACCTTGCCTCTATCTAGCCCTCAGGCTTTATACAAACAGACTGGCTCGCAAGCTCAGCCCTCCAGAACTGTCTCCCTACAGCTCTCGAAACAGATTCCCCAGCCGAAGCTACACTCTCGCTTCGCTGACAGGAAAACTCTAACTGCTCTCTGCAGTTTCAATAACGTGATTCCTACTCCTCTCCTCAGAGCAGAATCTAACCGAACCTTCTGGCTTAACAGCCAGGCACCCACTGACTCTCTCTAAGAATTCCGAGCTAGCCTTCTGGTTGGCTCCGCCCACCATCACCATGGCAACACATTCCCCCAGGAGGGAACTGCCTCCATTATCACAGTTAACCCTTTGTGGTCTGTCCATAACATGACCACTTAATATAACACAAATAACCACCTCATCACACATATTAAACAATGAAATAATTCTAATAGTTATAAGAGTTTAAAACCTGTGCAGATTTGGGCAAAATAAACCCCAAAGGCTTTTATTTATTTATTTTTTACAGAAAGTCCGTGTTTTAATCTGGTACTATGAAAAAATTAGCATTGAATTTATTATTTATTTCATGCATTTCTATCCCACCCTTATCCCCCCAAAGGGGAACTCAGGGCAGCCAGCTGTACCTGTAGAGAGAGCACATTTCATCAGAAGGGTGCCACAGGAGAGAAGGTTTTTTAAAAAATTTGGATGCAAAACATAACCAGCCTGTCTTCCACAATGGAAAAATGAAGTCACACAGAACAAAATATATGCATAAATAAGAAATGACATCATCATTAAAAATCTATTATTATACATGACTACTTAAAGGGTTTGTATACACTTATTTGGTAGGATTGGTAACTGGGCCTGAAGAGATATCAATCCATAATGTAGTTCTTTATCCAGTGCTAAATCATAGATTGGATGGGAAAAAGTACAGACTCTCTGACCATCAGTATTTTTCACTTGAAGAGCAAGCGATTATTATATATTGAAGATAAAACCATAGCAAACTTCTTTCTTTTGCTCTTGATTGTATGTTATGGATGTTGACTCTTCTTTTCTGTTTGCAAATCCGGCATTTTATTAAGAAATAACCCCTCTGCTGAATAGTGAATCATGTAGCCCAATCTTTGAAATGCTGTAAGTTTCTGTAGGGATGATGCCTTTTGCAATCTGGAATATTATTTCAAATACTGGGGAATCTTTTTTATGTAACAAGGATAAAAATGTCAAATGATTAATCTCTGTATATGTAATAAGATGGAAAGAAATAGGTCTATCACCAAGACATAGTGATATTGCTTTATTACACCTGTTTCTCCTGTTTTTCTTGACATATTTTTACTTCTTATGAATGCGCTTTTGTTGTCATTCCTTGTTCGAAATAATAAATAAATAAATCTCATTCCTTTGTGTCTAAAAATATGCACATAACAAAATGCCACTTTCCAAGTGCCTGTAAAGAACTATGATGTGTCTTCCTATAAATGTGTCTTCCTTAATGGATGATGGTGCTCAAACCATGTGTGTATTATAGGTGCATGGGTTAGGGACGGGAGCAAATATGGTAATAGAAGAATAAAAAGCAACAGAATCAAGCATGGACTAGACATGTAGGTGGAGAAATGTGGGACATCTGAGGATGATGGTGGTTTGAGTGTTGGACTACAATTCTGGAGGCTAGGATTCAAATCTTCACTTGGCCATGAAAACCTGTTGGGTATCCCTGGGCAAGACACACACTCTTAACCCCAGAAAAATCTGTGATAGATTCACCTTAGGATTTCCATAAATCAGAAATTATTTGAAGGTACACAACAGAAATTATTTGAAGGCACACAGCAGTTGTTATTATCCCTATGTTAGAGATCCCCCCCCCACACACACACAAAACACACACAATAGAAAATAAGATGCCAGTAATGAGCATTGGGCCTTTGCAGACTGTTCCTGTGTTTTAGGACACCTGAGTAAAGTCTGAGAGTGAAGCCCACTGCATTCAATAATGTTTATGTCCATTGGGTTGTGCAATTAGATATTATGGCCAATGAATAGAATCATAAATATGTCTACTCATAAGTCAGTCTTATTGAATTCAGTGGAGCTTGCTTCCAAGGAACTGATTATAAGATTCTAGCAAAAGAGTTCTTCAGCCCGAGAGATCTAGAAATTAAAAAATAAAATACAACACTATTATAACAAACTAGTGAAGTCATATGCTTATGAGTCAGTGCCATTTCCCAGTCTGCATCAGCAGGAATACGGATATTGATAGGATCCAAGTATGCTCATTGTGTGTATCTATTCAATGTCTTTTCAAAGATACCAAGTTTTTAATGAAAGAATATTGATTACACTTAAGATGGCCCACTGCCAATAAGATACACCTGCAGATGGTACATTTTGTGTTTTCTTAGGTGAAAATTAGTTTTGCTGAGAGGCATTGATCCATGCAAGAAAATATGCTGCATCATAGTATCAGATGATGTTATTTCTATTTATAGTAATATGCAAATTAACCTCAACAAGAGACAATACAGAGCATCCTGAGGAAGGGAATATGATGGATTTTGTTGTAATGTTGACTGATATGAAATCTATCATTAAACCCATTTCAGAAGAACAAAATTTTATGAAGTCAGTATAGTGGAGAAAACATCATAGGAAATTTGTTATTTTGTTTAAAGTACTCATAGCATCAAGAAAAGGACCATACTCTCTCTTTTAAGAACATAGGGAAGCATGCAACTGGTAGATGCATTCTTAAAGACTTCCTCACTTTTGAAACCAATCCAGTTTTTATAAAATGGACAACATCCACTCTTCTTGCTAATGCACACATTTTTTGTACATATTTCTCAAACTGAAGGCATTATGTACATTTTTAAGATGCATCTCCTCTCTTCAAACTAGGAATTTCTGTTTTATGTTACATGTTAAAGGTTCTAATTATAACTGGGTCACTCTTTCTCTAGAGACTATTTACAGCTGATCTGGCACCACACTTTTTGGTCATGTTTGACTGTTTGCTTCAGAAGATCTCTTCTCCAGATTCTCCTTAGATATCTTAATTTACAGGGAATCTGGTTTTCTCTGCTTCTCCCCTCTATTCTCCCTCCCCCCCCCTCGCTCTGAAAACATCTCTCTCTCATTTTAGTTGTTTTTATGCACATAATAAAGATGAGATCTGATTTACTTCATAGAGGTTGCACACAGATTTAACAGTCTGGCAGACATATTGTAGAAGGCAACATATATTGAGACCTAAAAAGCACTGTTGTGGTTCTAGATCTCCTCTCATCCTCCTCTCAACCAGTATGTTTGTCTATAATATGTTTACAGCATGTTATTTTTTAGATACTCATTTTTCCTGCATATGTACTGAATATGTATTTTCAGATGCTGCTTTCAAAGTTATGCGATGTTGCCATAGGAGCCTTGGGCCCTGCCACACAGCCCTATATCCCAGAATATCAAGGCAGAATATCCCACATTATCTGAGTGTGGACTCAGATAATCCAAATCAAAGCAGATACTGTGGGATTTTCTGCCTTTCTGCCCTTGGTTGGAGGAATTTAGGCATCGGTGAAAGGAAAATCTATTCAGATTGTTGGAATTGTCAATCTACCACACATTACTTACTGTTAGCACAATACTGTAAAGTGACCTCCTCAGGTTCAGAGGTGTATTGCATCCTAATTGCACCTTATTTAAATATGAATATAAACAATTGTTTTTGTCAACCATGCAGGATGCTCCTTGGGTCACATTTCCCAAAGAGCACATGTTGTAAGTATATAAAAGGAGATGCGCTCCTTTTGTTCCCTCTCTTCTTCCTCTTTCTCCTCTCTGCCCCTTTTGCTCCTGATGTAACCTTTTGCAAGGAGGGAGGCCTACTCACCACCTTGAGGCCTCACCAACATTTTGTTACCTGTATGATATTGTACATCATGCAAGCTGTTTGTAAGTAAACCTATTTTAACTTTAACTCTGTGTCTGACTGGTTATTGCATGTATGCTTTTTATAGGGAGAAGGAGAGAGGCTGTGTACATATATTGTTGGTCTAAACTTTTACTCAAGCCCAGGCATTTCCACTAAAGCTCCTCTTTCCCAGAACTTCTTGTTGTGCACTTTTGCAGAGGCATTAAAAAGGCTTGCATCCACTGCTGTTCTAACAATCATCAGTTGTGCCAAATATATCATATTTCCATTAGGTTATGCGATATTTCCATTACAGATCTTCTAATGTGCATGGATGGTCCCTGGTTATTCTGCTGCTATTGGTTTTAGTGAATTATTATTTGTAGGTGAGAGAAATCATAAACTTGCTACTATGCTTCTAAGTGCCCTTCCACACAGCCATGTAACTCAGAATATCAAGGCAGAAAATCCCACAATATCCATTTTGAACTGGATTATCTGGGTCCATACTGTCATATATTCCAGTTCAAAACAGAAAATGTGGGATTTCATTCAGCTGTGTGGAAGAGGCCTAAGAAACTTCAGGTCATCACAGAATCAAGCCAAGTTGCCCGCTAGCTAAATGTTGAGTTTCTCTAGGTTGATGTTGTAATGTCAACCTACACTTCCTTTGTGATGTACCCATATTACTGGTTTGTTGACTTCTTCCATCTTCTTTGTTGAGCAAATGCCATCAAAGTATTAGAAAACCTGGGTAGTTTTGTTCATGTTTAACCAGGGGACACAGAACATAAAGTGATTAATTTAAGGAAGAGCCTTCTAGCTTTGGTCTCTCTGGAGAGGGACAGAACATGAGAGCATTTGAAGAGTTTTTTCAGTCAATCCATGCTGGTATTATGTGTTTATTTTCCAAAGACATCTGTTTCCTACAATGCCATTTTGCCATTCCACAGGGCTGTAGTTACCTTTCAGCAGTCTGCAAGAAAGCATTGTTCTTTTTTTAAAAAAGGATAATGATTGAGACAAATAATGAGAAAAAACTGATTTCACAGGAGTATTGAATGAAGAGAGCTTTGATATATTCGGATTGACAGTAAAATCCAGTGGAATAGGCCTGGTTAGATATATCTTTACCTTGTTTCTTCCCTGCTCTCTTTTGCATGGCTGTTGCACACACTGGGCAGTTCAATTTGTTCTTCACTCTTGAGTGTCAGCAAAGGAATGCACAATCTTTGCACAGATGGCACTGTCAAAGTTCGCTGAAGCTGTCCTGCTCTGACCTATTTAATATAATTTAATTATTTATGTTTAAACTCCCAGCAATCTTGTATCATGTTTGGAATATCCAGAGTCAGATATGTTGCTCTCCCAAACCAATTTGTGCTTGCCTTTGGCACAGATCATAGGTACCAAATCTGAAACAGAGGAGCAAATACTGATGTAGAGAATATTGAGAGAAGTTTCAAAACCGCAATGTTCAAAGATGAGGATTACCTCTCCCATAAATAAATAGTGAGTGATTATTCTGCTTCTATCCAATTGCTTTAGCTAAAACATGAAGAAATTCTTTAAAAATGCTGATTATAAATAGGATATTACCCTGTCCTCCTAAGGCCCCATCTATATTTATTTATTTATTTATTTCTGACATTTATATCCTGTCCTGTCTCAACCTCCACAGAGGGACTCAGGGTGGCTGACAACAAAAGCATAAATATACATCTTAGGTTAAAATAGTATAAAACATTATAAAAACATCAACCCCCCCCAGTAAAACATTAGAACAATCATTGTCGTCCTACACACAGTCCATTTGAGTCCATCAGAGTCCATTAAATCATAGCTCTACCATCATATCGGTCTAGTTCACAAAGGCCTGATCCCACCACCAGGATTTCACCTTTTTCCAGAAACTACATTATATGGTCATTGTAGACCCATATAATACAGTTTAGCTCAGGCATGGGCAAACTTCAGCCCTCCAAGTGTTTTGGACTCCAACTTCCACAATTCCTAACAGCCACAGGCCCTTTCCTTTTTCCACTCAGGCTGATAGAAATTGTGGTAGTTGAAGTCCAAAATACATGGAGGGACAAAGTTTGCTCATCACTGGTTTGGCTGCATTGAACTGCATTAAATGGTTCTACACTGATCATATAATGCAGTTTCAAACTACATTATATGACAGTATAGGTGGACGCTAAGCCTGTTTCTGCACATCAGAATTAATGTAGTTTGACTCAACTTTACCTGCCATGGTGCATTGCTGTGGAATCCAAGGATTTATAGTTTAGTGAAGCACTAGCACCTTTTGGGAGAAAAGGCTAAAGGTCAAAATTGCAACTCCTGTGATTCCATAAAATAGTACCACACTGCATCAGTTCAATAATATATATGCACCCCATGTCTTTTCCTAGAATAGGCTAAAGAATACTCACAATGATCTGACCAAGTTTAATCAAAGATATTTTTCACCTGAAGCAAATGGCAATATGGCATATCCTCCCTTACTCCATATAGAAAATCTCATTGGACTGCCAGTTGAATCACAGTGTGTTCAGAGTTATAGCAGTTTCATAGCCCATTAACTGTCAAGAGTTTAAAGTTATGGAGGTTTTGTCATCGTGATTCTCTGTAGACAAATACTGAATTACCCACAAAAAATTCTAAAGACCTTTTCAAACTATAAATCCCATGATTCCACAATATGGAACCATGACAATTAAAACCTTACAAAACTGTTATAGCTAAGTAGCACGGACAAATACACCTTTACTTCCAGACTTTTGATGGGATAGCATTTCTTTATACACTTGACAGCAACAAGCCATTTTGGGGGATCAAAATAGGCCATTTGGCACATGCAGCTGTTTTTCAGCAAAGATAAACAGATGTGTTTTGCTATAATTAACTCATTTATGTAAATGTTTATGGCCTACCCTATGTTGCTTAAGCTTAGGGCGGTCTACAAGTACAACACAGGTAAATATGGTATTTTAATTTGTAAGCTGCCTTGTGTTTCATGGTGAAGGTATGGTTCGAGAAATATCACGTATAAAAAATATCACCAACAACATTTACAGGAAAGGAACAACCACACAAGAGACCTTAACAATGCATTGCAATGTATAGGAATCCACTGAGTGACATTGGGCAAGCTACACTCTCTCAGACTTCCTCTGAATAGATCTGGCCAGGAAAACCCATTGACTGTGTTTCCAGGAAGCTGAAGCCACATAACAAATTGACTGATCAATTTCGTTTACTCTGATCATTTTTGCTTATTTTTATTTTTCACCCACCTTCTTTTGTGATTACAATTGTCAAATGTGTTCAAACAACTTTCACAAAAATTATTTAGCTTTTAAAAAAGAAAAAGAAAGACCTTTTGTCACCAGCTAATACTTTGGGTTGAAGTCATTATCTCCACCTGCTTAACAGCAAAAAGTAGCCTGAATTTTTGCATGGAACCAGATCAATTGAAAGTCCAGTCTGTGTTTCCTCTGTTATCTAGCCCCATTCAGTGCCCTGGGACACAGCCTCAGGCAGCTCTTAGCCACAGATCCATTTTGACTGATGAGACCATGACTTGGAATGTAATGGAAGCCACAACTGCACTGTGTAATTGAAGAGACTGGTATATTAGTCCATGTATTGGCATTTTAAGCCCACATACCCCAAGGTGCTTCATGTTCAGCTTATTTGCTGTCACATCTCCTTCTCTAATTGAAATTGCACAACTCTCTTCAGGCCATTTTTCTGTCTACTCTCCCTCCCACATACTGGAGGATAAAAGCTTCCACAATTCCAAGAGTATTGCATTCCAAAGGTTGAAGCTGCGCTCAGTTATCAGGGGAATCTATCTGATCATTAGCTCCCAATCACCCCGAATTACCAGGCTGTGAACCTAAGGAAGGATAACATTTGTTTAAAAACAGATTTGCCATTTTATATTAAAATTCTACATTCAAAAGACAATGTCAATGTTTAGGAAGTCAAGCATCAAGGAGTATATTTGCACAGTACTGCAAGAACCAGCATCCCAAACAGTTGCAAAATCTCCCTGGATGTCACCCCACTCCTCCTACATATAAATCACAGAACTGAAATGAACGCCTGCATTTATTAAATTTATATGCTACCTAATAGCTGATACCCTCTGGGTGAGAGACCATATTTTGATATAGTATAACTTATGCTATTTTGCGGTGTACTGAATACTGGACAACCATAAAGGCATAAGACATATGGGCTGTTATTCCATTAGTGACTGTTATACTTGGGTGTGTCTTTTTTGTTTGTTTTTTAAATTTCAGTATGAAAATTGTTATTTCTCTCCTCCCTCTACAATGGGCAATGCCATCCTGGATTTATTATGCAGCAGCTACTGCAATGCCCTTGTTGCCATTGTGTGCCAGGTAAAGGGAGAGATCAGAGAAGTCTCTGACTATAGGACATAACCAGATACAAAATGAATCTGAAATATACTGGTGGACGTCAGTGGAGGATGTAATCATTTAACACTTGGCTATGAGACCATGATCAAATGCATCCTCCAATCCCACCACTTATTCTCAACCAGGCATGGACTATGGAGGTGACTGCAATAGCTCTACAGTAAGTCCAGAAGTCAGTCAAGCATACTCACTGAAGCATACTTTCACTATCATGAGCTGCAGGAGCTGTGGTGGTACAATGAGTTAAACCCTTGTGCGGATTGAACTGCTGACCTAAAGGTTGGCAATTCGAATCCACAAGATGGAGTGAGTTCCCATCTGTCAGTTCCAGCTTCCCATGTGGGGACATGAGTAAAGCCTCCCACAGGATAGTAAGACATCTGGGCATCCCCTGGGCAACATTCTTGCAGATGGCCAATTCTCTTACACCAGAAGCAACTTGCAGTTTCTAAAGTCACTCCTGACACACACAAAACAATAACAAAAAACAACAACAAAACAACAAAACAACAAAACAAAAACAAACTATGGTGAGCTCTATAGAATTCCAGGTGTAAAGGTAGTGTGAATATGAAAACACTATTTCTCTAATACAAGACTATCCCAAACATTTTTCTGACTGAGACAAAAGCCATCCAAAATTATATGTGCAAAAGAAAAGGAGAATGACATTTGCAAACTTCACTTTTGCCATAATGATATGGCATCTTTAATCATTTCTAAGGAAAACATGGTTGCTTGGGGGCGAGGGGAAGGCAAGTTATGTTGTTTTATTCATTTATATCCCAACTTTCTTATTCTTCAACAGAGAGGAAAGTATGGGTATGAATATGAGATAAAAGTTGGAACAATCTTAGAAGGAACTTTTGTTTCATTTCTTCCACACTCTTCCATATTTTTTTTGCAATTGACTGACTAACTGACTTGCAGTGCAAGATTATTTTCCCCTTTAAATCCTTTTTGTTGGCTCCTTCTTTTGATTTTCACCTTTTCATATCTAGTTATCATAGATAATGTAATGTGCAAAACAAAACTTAATTGAAGTTAATTTATAACCAAAACAGCAGGGACGTTTCATGCTGCCCCCTCCTCTGTGCCTCACATTTGGTGCCTAAAAATAGCTAATGGGTGTGTTGGAGCCCTGGTGCCGAAAACCAATGATGTATTTGAGCAACTCTCATTCAAATGAAGTCTCAGATTTGCATTACAAATTGTTTTATTTTCTCTGTTTTCTCTAAATGTGGTAAGCCCCAAGACTCCCGATTGACAAGTCCTGTCCTACCCACTTTCTCAACATATAGTACTGGATGGTTGTATGGACTGATCTCAGGGATTTGTTCTATGTACTGGAGAGTAGATGTGCCAAGCTGGGTCTGCTCTCCCAACATAGCAACAACAAACAAAGAAGTTAGAAGAAAGCCAAAAGTGCCCCTGAGTTATATCTTGAGTGTTTCTCTGAATGTCTAACTTTTAACTTAATAACTAGTAGGCCACTAGCTTTTATGTCTAATTAGTAATTACCCTTATAGAGAAAGGGGAGGAAAAGGTTATCCTCTGTGGGTTACTCTTTCTCTATTGTCCTCCCAGTAAGCCCATTTCCTTCTTTTTTATATGCTTCTTTCTCCTCCCTAAAGACAGCAGCGATGAGTGAAGGCACTGGGCAGAAAATCTGCATGTGATCTAGACTATTTTTGGATTTTTTGCTCAGTTTGCAGTGAGGAATTTATAGGTTGAGTTAGGAAAGAGCTGGCAGACAAAAAAGAACAAAACAAAATAAAAGCAAAAGTGTCTAGTCTCATCTCTGTCTCAAGATAACCATTTCAGATTCCCTTTGATTCATCATGCACGTGTGAAGGAACTGATATCTTTAAGCATACTCAGCATCCTTTTTACTCCCTTATATTAATAATATAATAATAAATATAATAAAACTTTATTTATATTCCACCCTAACACCACTGGGGGACTCAGGGCGGATTCTGACAAACAAAAAGGCAAACATTCAATACCACAGTAACAAGTACAAACATAATAACACAAAATAACCCCTCATAAGAAATCAACTTATAACATGACATCTATAAATTAAATAAAAATGTAACCTATCAAAAATAAAAACCAACAATAAAATGTGAACATGTTTACTATATAGTCCTACCTGTGCCATTAATTCTTTATGAATAGCTTATTGTCATATTCCCTCAATATCTAGGATTATGGTTTAAACTAAGAGTAGCCCTCATGGATTGGATTGCCAGTCTCAGTTGCCCTAGTTTAGAATTAAATTACAGGCAATATTGGGAATTAGTTCAATGACATCTGGTAGATTAATCTTAAACCATAATTCCAACTATTGGAGGATACAGAGGTAAACTTGAAGGAATGAAAAGAATGCAATGCTTAGTAAGGTGGCACCACATGTACCTCTGAGAGTGATGGAATAGAGAGAAGGGTCTTCCCAGAAAGTCTCAAAACACAGAGAATGCAGTCTTTTGATATAACATGAATAATAGAATCATAGACTTGGAAAAGACCTTGTGAGCCATCTAGTCCAACCCCCTTCCAAGAAGCAGGAAAATTGCATTCAAAAAACCTTCAACAGATGGTTATCCAGTCTCTGTTTAAAAGCCTTCAAAGAAGGACCCTCCACCACACTCTGGAGAGCTGCACAGCTCTCACAGTTAGGAAGTTCTTTCTAATGTTCAGGTGGAATCTCCTTTCCTGTAGTTTGAAACCATTGTTCCATGCTCTAGTCTCCAGGGCAGCAGAAAACAAGCCTGCTCCTTCCTCCCTATGACTTCCCCTCACATATTTATACATGGCCATCATGTCTCCTCTCAATCCTCTCTTCTTCAAGCTAAAATGCTGAGTTATTTAAGCCACTCCTCATATGGCTTGTTCTCCAGACCCTTGATCATTTTAGTCACCCTCCTCTGGACACATTCCAGCTCATCAACATCTCCTTTAAATTGTGGTACACAGAATAGGAAACAGTATTCCAAGTGTCGTTTGGCCAAGGCAGAATAAAGGGATAACATGACTTCCCTGGATCTAGACACTATAATCCTATTTATGCAGGCCAAAATCCCATGGGCTTTTTAAGCTGCTGCATGATATTGTTGGTGCATGTTTAACTTGTTGTCCATGGGGACCCCGAGATCTTTTTTACATGTACTATGTTGAGCCAGGCACCCCCCAGTCTGTATCCTTGCATTTCATTTTTTTCTGCTAAGTGGAGTATCTTGCATTTGTCACTATTGAACTTCATCTCTCTAATCTGTGAAGAACATTTAGAATTCTCCTGACTTCTGGAGTATTGGCCATTCCTTCCAATTTGGTATAGGGCATGAAAGGCCATAATCTGCAGTAAAATTGTCTCTAGTAATAGACCAGTGGAGCTTTTTCAAGGAGAGCTATGTATTCTCTACTATACTCCAACAATACAATGAGCTAATGAGATAATAATGAGAAACCCATGTGTGGTGCATGCTTTTCTTGAACAGGGAAAATACTGTAATCCAGCAGCAGAGCATCTGTTTCAACTGCACAAGTATCTAGGTTTAGTCTTTAACACATTCAGTGTAAAAGCTCTGAAGCCTAACCCCAAAATAGATCTAGCACCATGAAAAGTTTCTTCCAACTTCCAACTAACAATTGAGAAGACATACTACTCTACTGAAATAGAAACTCAGAACCACCACTGTTCAATGGAAATGTGAAGGCACTGGACAGGCCTGGTGGATGGCAGCAAATTGCAGCCCAGAGAGTCCTGCGAATGGGAGCTGTGGGTGAAGAGAATGTAATAAAAACAGAGGCTAATTTTGGGAGACAAAGAGGTTTTTGGATTTCAAAGAGAAGAACTGCCTATATTCTTGGGAGCAATGGCAGAAAATATTGTTCAATAAGTGCTATAATATATTACTGAATTTTAATAAACCTACATTTTCATATTCTTTTTGAAAACTGCCTCTGGCTATTTCTATCCAGTCTTATATGGAGTTCCTGCCACATCTTCCTTAAAGAACCCATGGAGCCTCTTACTGAATGAGGTTAAGAGGGAAAACAAGGGCAGGGTGGTCAGCCGGGCTGGAACTGTGGGGCCAGCCTGGGAAAAGGAACTAGCACAGGAGATGATGGGGAACCCCCTTCCCTCAAACATGGGCTCTGGTTACAATGCCCAGAAAGACGTCTGAAACTTCAGAGGTCTACTGCCAGTCTGATAATGCAGCACACCCTTGGTGTCTACTGGAAGTGTCATTCTAGGAGCACCCCATGGATACCCAAATCCAAGGATTCTCACATCATAATATATACAATGCTGCTTCAGTAAAATGGTATCCCTTATTTTTAAAATAGCAGAATCAAACTGTGCTTTTTGTAATGTTTTTGGAGCATTTTCAAGCCATTGATTGTACAAGCCATGGATACAGAATCCATGTATACAGAGGACCAGCTTCCATTTAAATGGGATGGTGAATCCACTCTTTGCTTTACTCTGAATGTTAAATGATCGATCAAAGGCACTGAATCATTCACAGAATTTTAGTACATGTTAACTCTGAATTTCTACCAATCTGGATATGTGTTTCTACATTGGACCATGTGAGTTATGCATTGGAGCACACTTGCTGTTTTCATGTTAAGGACGTGGTTAACAGTCATCTTTCTCAGTCCAAGATCATTATTACAATATTGAGTCCCATCCCATAGACTGGCTCAGGCCTATGGCTTCTGAAAACCAACAACATGGAAATTAATAAAGGATATGCTCTATTATATGACGTGATGAGGAACACTTCTCCTTGGACTGAAAAGATTCCATGTTATATATATCAGGGATTTTTTTGCTCATGCATGATATATGAGTTGGAAAATTCCCCTTCAGCCAATTTTGACAATATTTGGATGTCTTGTAAATCTATATGTTTTATGGTTTCACATAATAAAACTAAAGGGTTTTTATGAAATTCATATCTTAAGGGAGATATGCTGTTCTTGGAGGATGAAAGAAGTACAGTATAGTTGAACAATATGCTGAAGCCCCATGGTGAGCCCTGCTGTTCAACCTTTCCCCCCTCCCTGCATTGAAAGACCCCAAGGGGGTTTGGGAGAAAGAAGAACAGTTTTCAGATGATGTTGCATTTATTTCTCCTGCCTAGAATAAAAACACATTGGCCAGCAACTTGATCGTAAGTTACAATGACCTAAGTACAGTTTATGCCACTGTAACTTATTTGTTGTTGTGGAAATCAAAATTCTATACAAACTGCATAACATCTAAAATCCCACTCCAACCCTTCTTTCTCTGGTTTACTTTGCTATACTACTCCCCCCTCTAAGTGTCACTATGCATCTAGCTATATAGAATAGGGTTGGATAAGTTCGCTTGGATGTGGCATAATTCGGGGGGAAATGGATGTCTTTGCCTTCCAAAGGGACTTCCGCCACGTTTCCACGAGGCTGTAGTCTCCTATAATTTTGAATTGCCTTGAGTGATTGATTTCAGGGATGAATCGGAACTATGATGAGGCATTTTTAATCATCATCATCAGTTTAATATTTGTTTATCCCCCTCCATCCAGGATGCTCTGGGTGACTTACATAAGAGCAAAGTTAAAACAAGATAAAAATTACATAGACCAAAAATAAAAGTTAAAATTACAAATCAAACGCTCTACTGAATAGCCAGGTCTTAAGTGCTTGGGTAAAAGGACACAGGTCGCACATAGCTCTCATGTACGGTGGCAGTGAGTTCCATAAGGCTGGGGCAGAGATAGAAAAAGCCCCCTGCCTCATGCTCACAAGACATACTTCTTTGGGACCTGGTATATAAAGCAAGTTACTGTATGTTGAGAGGGTCGGAGTGACCACTGATGGCCATATGGTGAGTGGCAGTCTTTGAGATACATTGGCCCCTGACCTTATAAGGCCTTAAAGGTCAGGACCAGCATCTTATACAGAATGCAACTAAGTCTGCTGGGAGGCAAAGCCTAAGATGCTTGTCTCCCAGCCAATCAGGGATTACATTTTGGAGAGGGGAGGGGTTTGCAGCATCCTGCATCCATTGCTGTATATAAACCCAAGCACATGGCTGGAAGGCTCATTGCAACCAGGGAAGGGAGAGGGGAGGTTGGACTGTTGTTGCTGCTGTTGGGAGTGGGGTGGACGAAAGGGTTTGGAGGCAGGGGAAAGGAGTTTTGGAAAACGGAGGAAGGCAAGAGAGAAGGGAAGATTTTGAGACCCAGAGAAGAGAGAGAAAGAAGGAAAAGTTTGTTTGGGAAGCAGGGAGATTAATAAAGTCCTTTCTGCAAACTTCTTTTTTGCTCACCACTAAAGCTTTGCTATTTTTATTGGGGTCTCTCCCTTTTTGGGAATGTGTGTCTTGGGGACTTGGCACTACATTTTCCAACCTTGCTAGGCCTCAGCTGTACAAACGGTGACTTCCAAAAGTATGAATGTGCAATTTCCTTAAAAATTCAATGAGGTAGCTTTTTAATTTTTATTTTAATAAATTATTTCTAAAATTGTTTTACAAAATTATTAAAAATTGGTGGATTGTCTGAACATGTTGAAATTTGGTATGCTAACAGAGGAGGATGTGTTGCAGCAGTATTTAAAGTTTCTTCAAGATTGGGTTAAAAATGATGGAGGGAGAAGGCCCTGGAATTTCCCCAGTGCCAGTGCTGTTTTTTGCATATTGTGCAATCGCATCCACCATTAACAAAGTGATTCGGAAGTTTCAAAATATTCTGACTTTTTTTCAGAAAAATTCGGGAGTAGTTTTACAATCAAACCACCAGTGCTCCCTACATCCAAAACAAGTTTTGAACCTTTTTTGGATCAACCAATAGAAGGAAAGAGCTTTTTCAAGGAGAGCTGTGTGTCATTTACTAAATGCCAACAATACAACCAGATGGTGACTTCTCTTCCCCTCTCTAGATAGGAAATTTCCATGGTGTTGGGGGGGGGGGGCAATGCAGCAGAGAAAAGGTGACCTCTGGGGACAGATTGAATCAGACATTAATAATGTATATTATGAATGTGTGATGTCCCCAAACCTGGGTCTCAACCATATTTTTAACTGTGGAGTATCTTCTGCTTTGTGTCCAAAGGACTGTTTGTATGTTAGAATAAAGTGCATCTCACCCCTATCTAGAAGGGGAAAAAAAACAACAACCAGCAAGTGGGAATGCAAGTAAAATGGGGGGACGGGGACAAAAATTTACATTTCTTTTATTGTCTGGTATTTTGAAACCTTGGAGAATTTCCAATGTATTTCCAATGGAAAAGATCTTGATTTTGTCAGAATAATGGCAACATACTGATCTATGGGTTGCTGTGAGTTTTACATGTGGTATGGCCATGTTCCAGAAGAATGTTTCTGGAACAGGAGTGGGCAATGACCGGCCCTCCAGGTGTTTTGGACTTCAACTCCCAGAAATCCTAACAGCTGGTAAACTGTCTAGGATTTCAGGGAGTTGAAGTCCAAAACACCTGGAGGGCCGGTAATTGCCCCCCCTTCTGGAACATGGCCATACAGCCCAGAAAACACACAGAAACCCAGTGATTCCAGCCATGAAAGCCTTTGAGAACAAATGCTGATCTATCTTCCTGTCCCCCGGCCCAAATATACATGAACCTAGCAGGTTCTCTGCTTTGGTAAATGCCTGGATGGGAAGTCACCATAGAAATCTCCAGGCAAAGGTAAAAAAGAATCCTGTCTAAAAACTTTGAAATCGATTGCTAGTCAGAGTAGACAATACTAAACTGAATACTGGTCTAGCTCTGTGTATAGCATCTTCCTCAGATGATGTCATAGTTGCTACACTGAATCATGAATAGTGCCAAATAACGATATGGGAACTACTTTGGGTGACATGAGGAGATTATTCCTATCTTGCTTTTGTCCAGTTTTGGGACTCAAGGCAGTGTACAAGCTTTTGAAAGCAGTAAATCCCAAAGGCAAGAGGTTTAAAGAGAAATTCAGAAAAGAACAAGTGCTAACTTGCATTACAGGCAAAGCAAAGCAAGCTCTGCTGTTAGGTAGAGGAAACAATAACAGCAGTTTTTCGTTACATACATTTTCCTTACTATTGCAGTTTTTTTGGACAGGGAAACAAGGAGACATTTATGGGGTTTTCATTCTGCATGATGTGCTTGTCTTTTGCTCCATTCTGCTCTAGGGCAGCAATACAGCAGGGCTGGTCCTGTGAGCTTGCAGAGGTTTCGTAGCCTTCCGCTATTTGTATCAATTCTGTCTCTGGAAATGGTAATACTAAGGAGAGGCTCCAGAGAGTCTAAGGCAGTGGTGCACAACCCGTGGCCTCTTAAGTATTTAGGCTCCAGCTCCCAGAAGCCCTAGCCGTCTTGTCAAAGGGCAGGCATTCTGGGAGGTGAAGTCTGAGACACCTCAAGGGCCACAGGTTGTGCACTACTATTATTCACTGCCATATAATCCAGATTATAAAAGCAAAAACTCCACACTATCTGCTTTGATCTGGATTATATGAGGCTTTATAATCCAGTTCAAAGCAGATAATTGGGATTTTTAATGGTAGTATAAAGGAAGCTTAAGACAACTGGGACTTCACAAACCATCAGTCATGCCAATTTCTGTAACAACATATAACTATTCCTTCAAGGATTTGCAGACCTTTCTGCCCCACGTAATCACAGTGAGACAATGCACACCTGAGGTTGAGCTGTACTTACACACATATACAGATAGACTGAATAGATCAGGCATGGGCTAACTTGCCCCCCCCAGGTGTTTTAGACTCCAACTCCCACCATTCCTAACAGCCTCAGGCCCCTTCCTTTCCCCCCTCAACCCCTTAAGAATGTTAGAATGTCGAGGCTGGCCAATCAGAAGCCATATGCAAATTAGTGGGTCAAGATAGCTCAGGCATGGCCCAACTTGGACTCTCCAAGTGTTTTGGACTCCAACTCCAACCATTCCTAACAGACTCAGGCCCCTTCCTTTCCCCCTCAGCTGCTTAATAATATTAGAATGTTGAGGCCCACCAATCAGAAGCCATATGCAAATTAGTGGGTCGAGATAGCTCATGCAAGGGCCAACTTGGGCTGTCCAGGTGTTTTGGACTTCAACTCCCACGATTTCTAACAGCCACGGGCCCCTTCTTTTTTTCCCCTCACCTGCTTAAGTGGCTGAGGGGGGGGGGGGGAGGAAGGGGCCTGAGGCTGTTAGGAATGGTGGGAGTTGAAGTTCTAAATACCTGGAGGGCCCAAGTTGGCCCATGCCTGAGATAGACAGAAAGAGAGAATGCTAAAGGGAATAGAAATCACTTCTCTCTTATCAACAGTGAGGAATTCCATAAGCACCATGTTAGAATCAAAACTTCCGATTCCCACTTGGGCCTTGGACAAAATCGTAGCTTCTGTACCAACGAACTTCTGAGTTGAGAAGGGAAGGTCTCTACTGAATCACGGTAGTGTCAGGTCAAAAAGTTTGTTTAGCTGCACATTTGGATAACAAGCCGGTCCCCATTCCACTCAACCTAACGGGCTGAAGCTCCGGGTCCCCTGCGGACGGAGCGATTACGATACAGTGGTCGGGAGCATATCAGCTGAGATAACAGGTGGCTCAAGATGTTTGGGGCGCGGAGATATTCTCTGCCGAGATTCAGAGGCGGAGAGACAGGAGAGAGCGGCTTCAGGGAAGGAGGCAGGGAGCTGTCCAGGGTGCTGATCCTGGAGGCGCTGATGTCCCCGAGCTCAAGATACAGAGGCATAGAGCGGGACGGACGGTTCCGGGAAGGAGGCAGGCGCTGTCCAAGGTGCTGATCCTAGAGGCGCTGCCTTCCTCGGCTGAGCTTCCCGGCTCGGGCGGCGGCTCTCTCGGTCCGCCTCTCTGCGTAACGACGCCGCGCAAGGAGAAACAGAGAGAGCAGGCAGCTGGGGGAAGAGGAGGAGAGAAGGAGGAGCGCAGAAGGAGAGGCAGGCAGAGAGCGAGAGAGAGAGGGAGAGAGAAAGAGGGAGGGCGGGAGGCGGAGAGGAGCCGGGCGAGCATTTAAAGCGACAGCCCAGCCTCTGTCCGCGCAGTGCTGAGTGAGCGGCGGCGTGGAGGGGAGCGCTCCGACGGCAGGGCTCCGGAGAGCGGCTGGGTCTCCCTCCTCCTCCTCATCTTACTCCCTCTCCTTCCCTCCCTTCCTACCTCCTTCCGCCTCCCCTCGGGAGAATCCTCCTCTTGGAGAGCGAAGACAAGGACGCTTCCTCGCCTCCCTGCCTGGGACCGGCCATGCTCCGTGTGGGGCACTGGGGCCCGCCTGGAGGGGCGCTGTTGTGGCTGTGGGCGCTGCTTTGGGCGCGGGGCCCTTGCGCTGGGGGTCAGGAGACTTACGCGCCCCACTCCATCCGCCTGGAGGGCGACATCACGCTGGGCGGCCTCTTCCCAGTCCACGCCAAGGGTCTGGGCGGGCCGGGGGTGACGGGGGTCTCTGGGGGCGTGGAGGGGGGCGGCCCGTGCGGGGACATCAAGCGCGAGGCAGGTATCCACCGGCTGGAGGCCATGCTTTACGCGCTGGACCAGATCAACAGCGACCCGGAGCTGCTGCCCAACGTGACGCTGGGCGCGCGCATCCTGGACACCTGCTCGCGGGACACCTACGCGCTGGAGCAGTCGCTCACCTTCGTCCAGGCCCTCATCCAGAAGGACACCTCCGACGTGCGCTGCACCAACGGCGAGCCGCCCGTCTTCGTCCGGCCCGAGAAGGTGCTCGGCGTGGTCGGTGCCGCCGGGAGCTCCGTCTCCATCATGGTGGCCAACATCCTGCGCCTCTTCCAGGTAGGAACAGCTTCGAGCAGCAGGAGCAGCAGCAGGTGGTCGCCCCTTCCCTCCCTCTTCCCCTCCCTCCCGGGTCTGTGGTGCGAAGTGGGGCTTCTTGGGAGAGGAGGCGTTGCGTGGTGATTCGTGGTTGCGAGTCTCTTGAAAGGGAGAACCAGACCCTCGCATGAGAGAATTGGCCGACTGCAAGGACGTTACCTAGGGGACGCCCGGATGTATGATGCTTTTACCATCCTTATGGGAGGCTCCTCTCATGTCCACGCATGGGGAGCTGGAGCTGACAGAGGGAGCTCAACCCTCTCTCCCCGGATTCGAACCGCGGACTTGTAGGTCAGCTGTCCTGCCTTCACAAGGGTTTAACCCATTGCGTCACCGAGGACTCCGAGGCAGGAGGAATCATATATAAGAGATAACGGGCCACTTGACTCTTCTCCTTCGGATTGCATCCCTCTGTGATTAGTGTATTCGTGGAGACACTGCTCCAAGGCTAAAAGAGGCAGATTTGCTTTAGTCATTCATTTTGCCCCCCCCCCGTCTCGGTTTTCCCTTCCCAGAGTAGAACTGTATTCTCCTCCGCCACCTCTTCCCTAGGTAACTCCCCCTTCTTTTCCCCGGGTCTCCTTCCTCGAGAGTGAGTGAGGCCTTCAGGGGGATGGGAAGAAGGCGCACAGGTCCCTCAAGACAGTTCCCAGGAAGCCTTCCTGTTTGAGCCGAATTATGGTTTGAGGTTAGTGCAAGCAAGAGTGAAGGGAGAAGAAGAGATAAGACTGAAATTCGGGGGGGGGGGGAACTGGGTCGTCCTTTCCCCTGACGTCACGAGCTGCTCGGCTTTAAGAACGATCCCCCTTTGGGTCAATGAAAACGATGGAAAGGGGTCTTGGGTCAAAAAAGGTGGCCGGAAAGCGAGGACTCGGGGTGCTTGTGCCACTCTTCCTGGGCCTCCTCAACCCACCAAAGCGGGCAGTAGTGGAAAGTGGGAACTGATTCAAGGAGAGAACATGAATCAGATCGCAGTATTTTCAAAGGGAGCCGTGTTAGGAATCTCTCTTGCTACAGATCAGCAAGTGCCTGGTCAGTTTCTCTGGGAAGCCAGTCAGTTTCAGCGCCAGAAGCAGCGCGAAGAGAAATGTTTGGAGGGAGGGAGGGAGGGAGGGAGGGAGGGAGGGAGAGAGAGAGAGAGAGAGAGAGAGAGAGAGCTGGGAGGGCTGCCAGAGCGCATCCCGCGAGTCGAGAAAAATGGGCGGAGAAAATCGGATTAAAGACTTGCTCAGGCTGTGTGTGTGTGTGTGTGTGTGTGTGTGTGTGTGTCCGTCTGTGAGTGTGTGTGTTGCCGCAAAGCTCTGCTTCCACGTGTTTTTTTCGTTCCTCCATCTCGCCCGGGCCGTGGCGTTGTAGGCTTTCCCAAATATCCTTCTCCTTTCAGTTCAAGTTAGACTTCACTCTCTAGAGTTAGGAAATGGCGAAACCCTCTCGGTCAAAACAAGCCCAATCTGCCTTTTCCTGGCGTCTTTCAGGATGGGACGCGCACACACATGAGCCCCTGCTCTAGGGTCTTCGGGATAGAGAAATCCCCAAACAGAGACCCCTCCCTTCGGGCTCTGTAGAAATCGATGGGCTTTTCCAAACGCGAGACAAGAAAACGCTGGGATTCTGTTGCTCTCGGTGCCTTGGATTGCTTTGGGGCTTTGGAAGGGAGAAAAATAATCCCCACCATGAAATTTAAAAACGAATTCACAGAGAGCTTGGAACTGCAAAAGGAAGGATCTGAGGAGAGAAAGGCGCGCTTGGGAGTCTGGCTTCGGAGTGACAGAGACTGACAGGAAAGGGGGGGATCTCTTTGGGGAGTCCTGGCCCCGCCTTCTTCTTTTGGTCTTGGGGAGGGGGGAGGAGGACTTGACCGGAGAGGCGCCAGAAGAGAGAAGGCAGAAGGCGGGTTTCGGGGCTATTACAGAGGGAATGGCTGGGCAGCCTGATTCGAGAGTGTGCCAAAGAGCAGATAGAAGCACCACCAACCTGTGGCTTGCCCACGAAAGTTGGGCACGGCTCATCCTTCAGCCCCGTCCCACTTGGGTCCCACTTGGACCCCCTTCCTTTCTTCCTTCCTTCCTCTCTCCCTCTCTCTCCCTCCCCTCCTCCCTCCTTCTCTCTCTACCTTCCTTCCTGACTTGACTTCATCCCCTCCCTCCCTCTCTGCCTCCCTCCCTCTTTCCCTTTCTCCCTCCTTCCCTTCCCTCCCTTCCTCTCTCCCTTCGCTTCCCGGCGTTTCTCCGGGAAAGGCGACGCTTTCTGTCTCCCGAGGGGGAAGCGCAAGTGCCGCTCCTGCTGAGCCGGGCATCGCGACTGAAGAAGCGGATCAGCCGCAGCAGTTCTTCCCTCCTTAGCAAGCGGCTCTCCCCCCCCCCCCTTCCTTCTTCCCCTGCACGTCCTATTTTGTTCTTATTTGACAGCCAGTGCCATTTTTCCTCTCTTGTGTTTCATACCCTCTTTCTAACACAAGATTGGTTCTCTCTAGCTCAGAGTGGGGAAGACCCCAGAGGACGCATGTGAATCAATTCAAGCTGGATCTCCCCTATTTTTTTTAACCTTCCAGTCGTTCTTGCTGCTGCTCGTTTCCTGTCTTCCTCTTCTTCTCTCTCCTCCTCCTTTCCTGCTTTTCTTCCCACTACATTTTCTTCTCTCTCCTCTCCCATTTTCTTCATAGAATCATAGAATCATAGAGTTGGTAGAGACCTCGTTGGCCATCCAGCCCAACCCCTTTCCAAGAAGCAGGAAAATCGCATTCAAAGCACCCCCAACAGATGGTCATCCAGCATCTGCTTAAAAACCTCCAAAGAAAGAGCTTCCACCACACTATGGGGCAGAGAGTTCCACTGTTGAACAGCTCTCACAGTCAGGAAATTATTCCACATGCTCAGGTGGAATATCCTTTCCTGTGGTTTGAAGTCATTGTTCCACGTCCTAGTCTTCAGGGCAGAAGAAAACAAGCTTCCTCCCCTCCTCCCTATGGCGTCCTCTCACATATTTATACATGGCCATCATTCCTTCTCGCTATAGTCTCTTCTTCAGGCTAAGCATGCCCACTTCTTTTAGCTGCTCCTCATAGGGCTTGTTCTCCAGACCCTTGATCATTTTAGTCACCCTCCTCTGGACTCATTCCAGCTTGCCAACATCTCCCCCCTTCAATTGCAGTGCCCAGAATTGGACACAGTATTCCACGTGTGGCCTGAACAAGGCAGACCTCCTTCCCCTTTCATGCTTTTCTTCACACTACATTTTCTCCTCCTCCCTTCTCTCCCACCTTCCTCATAGAATCATAGAGTTGGAAGAGACCTCGTGGGCCATCCAGTCCAACCCTTTGCCAAAAAGCAGGAAAATTACATTCAAAGTACCCCTGACAGTTGATCATCCAGCCTCCATTTAAACGCCTCCAAGGAAGGAGCCTTCACCACATTCTGGGGCAGATACTTCCATTGCCAAACAGCTCTCACAGTTAGGAAGCTCTTAGAATCATAGAGTTGGAAGAGATCTCCTTAGCCATCTTCTAATCCAACTCTCTGACAAGAAACAGGAAAACCACATTCAAAGCACTCTCGACAGATGGCCCTTCAATTGCAGAGTCCAGAATTGGACACAGTATTCCAGGTGTGGTCTGACTGAGGCAGACCTCCTTCTCCTTTCATACTTTTCTTCTCACTATATTTTTCTTCCCTCCTCCTCTCCCATCTTCTTTGCTACTCATTATCTCTCTCCTCTTCCTTTTTTATTCTGCCTTTCTTCCCTGCTACACTTTCTCCTCCTCCTATCCCCTCTCTTCTCCCTTTCCCTCATTCCTCATCCCACCTTCTGCATCTTTTCTCCTAAAGATATATGATGAATGAGGTTCCATCATTGCGCTCTCAAGAAAGAGGACTGTTTTTTCTACTTGGTCGTAATTTATCTACAATACATCTACAGTACTTACTTCAGCATTTCATATGAAGTCTTTCAGTTGAGATCTCAGTTGATTAGCCACTTAAATTACCCCCTTCTTATGTCTGTTATCCAACCCTTCTTACTTGTCCCTCATGTCAGGTCAGCAGTCCCTCTGTTGAAGTTTCTATAAGGGGACACAGTGTCCCAATGGTATAGGTGCAGCTTAGGTTGCTATTTGTTGCCATGAAGACTTTGTTGCATTGTAAATATTTGCTGCAGCTTCCTTTCTAGCTCCTCTGAACCTTACTTCTCTTTGAAGATCTACAAGTCAGGGTTCAACTCTAGTTTCAAATCGTAGAGGGTTCATTCCACCATCTTTTATATGACTGGGCTTAGCCAGCATATGAGGTTTCATTCTTTCTTGAATAATCACACTGGCTGCCTGTCAGGCATCTCCCACCCTTTTTTTATTTCACACTGAGGGATATTAATAACATAGAGGAAGAAGCCCTAGCTCAACAGCTTTGGGGTCACATTTTTTGTGAGTTCAAAAAACCAATCACCTCCTACTGACTTTTGCAGAGTGCCTTCTTTCCCGCCCACAGTAGTTCTCTTTCCTATCTTCTGCTCTATTTTTAGGAATAACAACACAATGACTTTGGTGTGTCTAGCATTCTAGATCTTACATAAGGTGGCACAAAGTCAATCCTGATGTGTCCTATATAATGGGGTTTTCTATGCCATAAATGGAGATGTATTCACACACTCACTGAAAATGGGCTCTGTCCTGTTTGATTCCTTCATCACCTCATGTTAGATCACTCTGCCACCAAACCAGAGAGTTCCATGATGTGTGCTGACCGACTATGAATATTTCACAGATCAGATGTGTGTGACTTTCATTGGAGGCTTCTTTGCCCTGTCTTTACTCATGATCCTCTGTCTGTATTTTTTAAGTGGCAAAAAACTGATAGGAGGCTGGGGAAGACATGTATCATTACTACTATTATGGTAGTGAGTGTTCCAATGGATGTGGAGTGAGAGGGGTGGTTATACTGGTGGCTTCTACATCAATGTGAGCTCAGCATTTTAGCCTGAGCTTTAAATGAGATATCGCAATTTTGGGGATGGATTTCAGCATGTTGAACTTTATGCTGTGGTAAAGTTCAAATTACAACATGGAGTGGATTCAATGTCTTGCTCACTTGGTCCATCCAGACATGTGGATATGGAGCATTGGAATAGCAAGAGGGAGCACTGACATTTTATGTATGCCAGGGATTTGTAACTGTTAGAGTTTGGCAGGCTGCATTATCCTTTCTCAGGGCACCTTGGAGAACCATACTCAATTTAGGTCTTGGAAGAGGCCTGGGGGGATGTGGGCAACAAAAACAGTCTGGAGGAGTTTCATGCCATCAATGATTTGCATGTTCTTCCTCGTTTCATGTAAACTGATGCTGTCACTTCAGAATGGAGGCTATGCATTTGTATATCTATTAGAACATGGATGTGAAACATGCATGTTCATTCCTGATGTCATTCATTAGTTGCTGGCTGAACCAATGATAAGAGATCAAGAGATTAGTCCTGCAAGATCTGGAAGGCCCCACAGTCCCCATCCCTTGTTTAGAGTACCCTGATCATGGACTTTACAATAAGGCATAGACAGTTTGGGTATTTGAAACTAACTAAAGTCTGAGTTGATTTTTTCCCCATTAGAATATCGTGATGCAGGTAAAGAAATAGTTGTAATTCTATTTGAGATTAGATATAGGTAAAGTTGATCTGTAATTGATTAAGTGAACAAGCCCAAAGGGTTCTCACCAATGCTTCCTCATCATCCAGGAAAGAAGTGACAAGTAGAGTGCCTCAGGGTTTTGTCCTGGGCCCGGTCCTGTTCAGCATCTTTATTAATGACTTGGATCAGTGTTTCTTAACCTGTAAGTCCACAGGTGTTTTGGTCTACAGCTCCCAGAAATCCCAGCCAGTTTACCAGCTGTTCGGATTTCTGAGAGTTGAAGGCCAAAACATCTGGGGACCCACAGGATGAGAACCACTGACTTAGATGAAGGGTTCACAGGCATGATAATCAAGTTTGCAGAGGACACCAGAATGAGAGAGATAACCAATACTCCAGAAGACAGGAGCAGAATTCAAAACGATCTGAACAGATTAGAGAGATGGGCCAAAACTAACAAAGTGAAGTTCAACAGGGACAGTTAGGCAGAAAAAAAATGAAATACAAAGATACATAATAGGGGATTTCTGGCTCAATAGCACTACATCTGAAAAATATCTTGGAGTCCTCGTGGACAACAAGTTAAACATGAGCTAACAATGTCATGTAGCAGCTTAAAAAGCCAATGGAATTTTGGCCTGCATAAATAGGAGTAGTGTTTACATCCAGGGAACTCATGCTACCCCTCTATTCTGCTTTGGTCAGGCCACATCTGGAATACTGTGTCCAATTCTGTGCACCACAATTGAAGGGAGATGTTAACAAGCAAGAATGTGTCCAGAGGAGGGTGACTAAAATGATCAAGGGTTTGGAGAACACATCCTATGAGGAACAGCTTAAAGAGCTGGGCAGGTTTAGCCTTCAGAAGAGATGGCTGAGAGGAGATATGATGGCCATGTATAAATATATGAGGAGAAGTCACAGGGAGGAGGGGGCAGTCTTGTTTTCTGCTGCTCTGGAGGCTAGGAGGTGGAACAATGGCTTCAAACTACAGGAAAGAAGATTCCATCTGAACATTAGGAAGGATTTCTTAAGTGTGAGAGCTGTTCAGCAGTGGAACTTTCTCCTTTGGAGGCTTTTAAACAGAGGGTGGATGGCCATCTGCTTTGAATGCAATTTTCCTGCTTCTTGACAAGGGATTGGGCTAGATTGCCTAATAGGTCTTTTCCAAATCTATGATTCTATGAATCTGCAAATAAAATAAAGCACTTTTAATTATTTTCCCCAACCCTCAAGTCATTCTAAGAGTGGGCATTGTCATAATTAAGGAAGCAGAAGGATATTAATTTTCAGGAGGCATTGGAACATAGTGCAAATGGACAAGATATTGTTGGGGCATGCTGGCAGCTTTTCACTATTTTAAAAGCTCAGTGGCCATCCAGCCAACTAGCAGAATTAGAGTTAAGATGCTAAATCTTGCTAAATGAAAGAGACTCACTCCAGGATGAAAGTCAACATCCTTCATTCAGCAGCTGTGCACAGAGACATGAAGGGATTAAAACTTTGCCAGGATAAAATGGAAATGGGTGCCAGCTGATGTGATGAAGTTCTCCTCCCACCAAGAACCTCACCTTCCTCTTTCAGTGGGGCTGCAAATAATAGATGGGCTTAGAAGTGAAATGCAAATATGCACAGGCTTTTTATTTTTAAAATAGCTTGTTATTCTTTAATGAAACAGAGAAAGTCTCTCCTTGATTTATATGCAGAAGCATAACAAGCTTGCCTTCCAGCTACAAATCTGTGAGTAACGTGTGGAGGGGAGGAGCAGAATAATGCATAAAAAGTATGTATATAGCTGAACAGTGAAACCATTATTTTAAAAGGCTATTATTTTACACTATAGAAAAATATGAGACAAGAGGCAAATTTTGACTTGATTCAACAGTATCTCAGTTAAACTGGATCCCGTAGTACAGTGGTTCCCAACCTTTGGGTCTCCAGCTGTTTTGGACTTCACCTCCTGGAAATCCCAGACAGTTTACCAGCTTTTAGGAATTGTGGGAACTGAAGTCTAAAATACTTGGAGGCCCAAAGGTTGGGGCCACTGCTTTAGTATGAATGGGTATATTCTATGAACAGAAATTGGTTTTCATCTTTTTTGCTTTCTCCAGAATGCATATTTTCTCATTCCAGTTTGCAAAAAAGATTTAGCAACTAATATTTAGGTGCAACATTATGAGAAACTAATCACTGAAAGCAGTCTATGACAGTGCCTTCTTTAATTTACCCCAGATTACCTATACTGAAAGATTTTGAAATAAGCCAGTATTTCCTGATATATCCAAATCTGGAAAAAGTAATTTAGTCAAATCCTTGTTTGCGAAGAAATAAGGATCTGAAACTATGAATTGTTCCCAATAAATAAACTAGAAGTGGAGATTCTAGCATAATCCAGTCATTGCTGAAATGTGGCCCCAAGCAGCCCTAGTCAATGTAGCTAATGGTCAGAAAAGTTGGGAGCTACAGTGTGGCTACATTTGGAAGGCTGCACAATCTCCACTGGTAGTTTAAACAAACCACAGTTGTCTGAGTTCAGATACTATGGTGAACCAAAGGATTGAAAGAAACCACAAGGGCCACCCAGTCAAACACAAAGCATTCTTGACAGAGAAATAATAGAAAGTGATGATCATGATTCAAATTGTTGCCTTTTGTGAGGCTGCTCTGAGTCCCTTTCAGGGTAAGAAGAGTGGGGCACAAATGTGGTAAATATTCCAGTAGTGCTTGACCTTTGGCCTGCCAGATGTTTTGGACTTCATTTTTCCATAATTTTTGAGCATTGATCATGCTAACTAAGGCCATTGACAGTTGAAGTCTAAAACATCTGGCAAACCAAAGGTTGTTAGCTGACTAAGAAGAGAGAAAGTGAAAGATATGGGCAGAAAGCTTTTGATGACTTGTTCATATAGCAAGAAACAAAACTGGATAATTATCCAATCATATCTGTAGGAGAGCAATGTCTGTACATTTCTGGAAGGATATTTAAATATAAATATCACTGTAGAAAGGGTAAAGACATTATATAGGTCTGTGAGTCACAGTCTGAAACTATGAATGTTCTGCCAAGATCGAAAGACAATGAAGTCTGCTCATAGTTTTAGGGGTTGGGCATGTGGTGTAAAAGCTACCTATCAGTCAGCCGCAGAACTGGCTCACACTCACACATGCTTTATTATCACTTCTTAATGTACTACCATTAGTTCAGTCATACATATTGCATGTATGACTGCACCAATAAAAATCAAATATCACATCCTTCAAAGATGTTGTCAAGTTCCTAAGTCATGGGCAGGAAAGCGTGTTACTACAGGATGATGAGGAAGAGTTGCCCATACAGACTTTTAAAGAAAGGTTTCCTGGGATGCGCTTTGGAATGGCGGAGGCAGAGTTCTTTATAAATAAAAGCATATCACCTTATAGCAGACCTAGCCAATTGCCAGCCCTCCAGGTGTTTTGGACTTCAACTCCCAGAAATCCTAGCCAGTTTACCAGCTGTTAGGATTTCTGGGATTTGAAGTCCAAAACACCTGGAGGGCCAGCAATTGCCCTTATAGGCTTGTTTGATTTTTTAAAAATGGTTCAAAACTCGTTTTGGATGTAGGGGGTGCTGGTGGTTCGATTCTAAAGTCAATTCTGAATTTCACCAAAAAAATGGATGCAGACCCAGGATGCAGACAGATAGAAGCTAGGAGAGGAGAGGGAGGAAATTCATCCACTCTGCTTTAAAAAGGCTTCCCAGGCTTGAGACGAGGCTAGGGACCAGAAGCAGGGAAACGCTGAATCATTTCCAACTCACTTACTGCTTCGTAACAGAAATGGCGGAAAAGGCTTCGGAAGGGCAAAAGGACTTCCGGTTTCCTTAAAAACTTCAATATCACTTCAAAAAGAAAATCTTTCCAAATTTATTCCGAATTACGAAAAGATTCCGACCTAACCTAAACACCTTAGGTTATTTGTGCAAAGAAAGTTGTCTTAGACCAGTTTGGCACTCATCAGATGTCCTGGACCACAATATTGACAGCCCTGAGCCAATATGGAAATTGCAATCTTAACTCAAAAGGTGCAAGTATGGGGATATTAGATCTTTCATTTAAGCATAGTAGTTTTTTCTATAGCTGCTACTAGTAACTGAGTATCAATTTTTGGAGAAAAGCAGGATATCACTACTACCAACAACTTGTCTGTCTTCCTTTTTTGCATTACCTTGCATTTAGTCTCCATTTGTGAGGTAGTTATTCTCCATTTTGTATAAAACATGAAAAATCACAGCATCTCACTTCTTCCTATCTCTGCCTGAATCCCTTTTTTCTTGCTCTATCTTATTATAATGTTTGGGCAGGAACAATGATACATAGAATGGGATGGTAATCATTAGTTCAGAGGTAGGTGACAGGTAACTGTATCTTCTAAAAAGAATAGTGCATTACAAATGCTTCCAGCTTAAAAAAAGTCCATCCCATGCTTAAAACATTGCAAGAGGGCAGTGCAAAATTAGGAATATTTTTGGGTAAACACCCCTGGTTTCCAAATAAATAAATTGTAGGATGCTTGTGAGCCACATCAATGCCCTTGCGAGGCAAGTGAGATCAATGGTTCACACTGTCATTATCCCTGCAATAGCTAAACTGGTACATGCCACTTCCTGAGTTCATTTCTTTGAGAAGCCATTTTGCCTTCAGGTGTTGATCCATTAAATAAAATACCCCATGTCATCATATCAGTGGCTATTATTTATATTAACAGCATTATGCAAATTATTCTCAATAAGAAACAAGGCAGAGTAGCCTGGGGATGAGAATATGATGATTTTTACCATCATATTTGAGAAGTATGATGTCTACAATGAAATACATTTGACAAGCATAATGTTTGATAGTGTCGGGGAGGATGAAAATCCTGGATGAAGAGGGAAAATGTAATAGAAATAAATTTGGGGATCGGATTAAAGGTTACACATGCATAAATTGATTTTGAAAGTGGGAAAGGTCTGCACTGCCTCTGAATGAGTAAATTACAGAACAACCCTTATATCCATTGGAAATATGTTCTTGGATTTAACATGGAAGCATAAAGCCATTGCTAGTAAGGAAACCTGCTCAAATGAATGACTTCCAGAGTAAGCATACTATAAAATCATACTGGAGGACCATAAAAATGCTTAGAGAGAACATCTCTCTAGCATTTCTAAGTCATCTCACATGGTTCTATGAAAATAATCTGGAGTGAGAGCATTTTGTTTCCAGATTTGAGTAGATCAAATTCCAGGGATGTACTTCACTATCCTTGATCATCATCCAGCAAAAAACATCAACATCAAAGATTCAGCAATGAATGCCTGTAGTTGCCTAAAGCAGAGGAAGGCAATCAAATTCATACAGCAAAAAGAATTGCTCTGTTATTTTCCCCAAAGAACAAGAATGAAGCTTCTCTAATCACCACAAAACTGTTTTATGGCAATTCACATCTCCTATTCTTCTCCTCACATTGTTAGTAAAGATTCAGGAGCCTAGCCCAAACTGATTGCTTTGTGCCTCAAATGGAAATTGGAATTGTCTATTGCTCTTATTTCAGTGTGGATTCTAATGGGTAAGCAACTTGACCTGCTCTTATGGTTGATCTTAACCCAAAAAAGCATGAAGTCCAAAGCTGTACCTTGTACTGTGTTGTCAAAGGCTTTCATGGCCGGAACGACAGGGTTGCTGTGAGTTTTCTGCGTTGTATGTTTTCCTTACTTTTAAAAGTGGTTTGGGGGCCTTTGGGGAGGGACTCTAGATGTTCTGCCAGTCCAGTCCCATAAAAACATCTGTACAGCTACCCCAGAAAGCACATGCTTTCTGGGGTGGGTGTGGACAGGCCCCCAGGAACATCTTCATTTTTTAAACACGGATGCTCCTGGAATAACGGTCTGTCTGGAAAGGCCCTGGGTTGCTGTGAAGTATTCAGGAACATGGCCATACAGCCTAGAAAACTCACAGCAACCCAGAGATACTGATGTCAGGCTATTGCCTATTATTCTGTTACTGGTCCATTTGATAATGGGATTAAGATTATGCTGCTTTCCATGTATTACCAAGACCATTACTTGGAGTAAAATATAAAACTGCAGAATTTGTTTTGCATATTCTATTGCACGCCTGTGAGCCTCTGTTGGGACTCCAGTGGGGTTAAAAATGAAGAAAGACTCATTGATTTATTTCAGTATGTTTTTAAAAGAGTGATAGGGGAGGATGGATAGTCAAAGGGTGGTATATTGGAAAACTTACTAGGCTGAATGTGGGAATCAAAAGAGTAATGAAAATGATGGTTTTGTGAAACAGAGAAGCTAATTTTCCATAGAGAGCCCACTAATTTGCATGCAGATTCAGGTAAACTGCTTCAATCCCAGTCATTCACAGCTCAAATTTTCCCAACATGAGTCTAAATCTGCTGTAAATTCAGAGCCATCTGAATTCTTTCATTAAAAGCTTTTGTTTGTCTTCTATCGCCAATCATTCCTAGCAAGCACATTTGTTCCCCCCACCTCTGTACTTGATCTTGAGAACAAAAGCAATTTGCATTTTTGTTAAGAAATACAGCACATTTGTGACTCAAAGTCTGGCTTCAGAAATAGACTTTTCCCTCAGATCTACAGAAACAGAGCAGCTGAGAGAACACCTGACAAGTCCTCTGAATCTGAACACCTGGCAAGTCACACGTGATCTTTGAGAAGCCCCATGCTGACACCTGCTGAACAAAAGGAATATGGGAAGCTAGGAAATAAGCTCAATACAGTACAAAAAGTGACAGCTATCAAGAAATTCTGAACTAATTGGTACCCCTTTCCTTTGACAGTTCTACTTCTACCTCTGATTTAGCTTTGTAGCAGATGTAGAGTCTAAGGGCCCTTCCATGTTACAAAATTACAGCACTCTGATAATATTTTATTGATGCCCCTTTTAAAAGTAAGGAAAACATACAATGCAAAAAAACCTCACAGCAACCCTGTGATTCCAGCCATGAAAGCCTTTGACAACACGGTTCCCAGTTTTTGCAATGCAAACAAGCTGGGGACAAAGGGGCGGGGGGAGGGGGAGGATGAGAAAGAAACCGAGGAATTTTGAAAATACCTAAAAAGTAGTATTATAATTCCTTGAGGCTGCTCTTTCCAAACCGGGACATTCAGAGGTCTGGAAGGAGGGGGGAGGGGCATATTGGTACCTAGAAGATCCATTTTTGCTCACAGCTTTCATTTTCCTAACCCTGACCTAATTTCTAAAACGTTAGGCCTCTATCCAAAATAATAGACCTATTGAACCTATGGGATTTACATAATTTAGATTTGCCAAATTGTCATTGATTTAATGAGTCTATTTTAGGTACAATTATTAATTGGATTTAGGCTTTAGATTTCAGTCTTTGCTTCCAATCAGCAAATGGGAGGGGAAATGCCCTGTTGATTTTTTGTCTATTTCCCCAAATTATACCCACTTTGCTCCTAGATCTGTATCTGCCTCCAGATAGATTTGCAGCCTATTTACATTGAGTACAGTGGATGTGCTGATGAATGAAATCTGCCCAGAAGAAAAAGGGACTTCCATTATTACTTTGTTTCTTCAAAGCATGCATGGATTTCTCAGTAAGTTCAATGAGGCGAGTAAAGTCTGCAGCAGTAATTCAGCTGAAAATCTTTTTTAAGGCTGTGAAAAGTGGTTGGATATCATTAGCATCTCTTTCTCCTGCAGTATGAAGAGGCATGCTTGGGAATCTTAAATTATTTGCCTGGATTAAAAAAATGGGGTGCGAGCATTTTGAGCAGTTTTTAATTCCCATTAACATAATCCCATTTTGTTTTTCCTCCTTTCTTATATGAATATCAAATTCCTTCATTTACTCATATACAGTAATGTCTAAACTCTCTGGATTAGAATAGTAAGAAACCCTCCTTAAAATTCAGATTCCAGGAATCCACAGGATGTTCCAACAGCAGTTAATATAGCAGAGCATGGAATAATATGCATTCACCAGATCTAGGGCTGCAGAGCTCCTGTGAAAGTGGAAAAGTGAACATAAAAATATTAACCTCAGGGAACATCTCACTATGAATTACTACATCCTCCAGTGTGACTCTGTGGTTTAACTTCTGCTGTATGGATTCTTTCTAAGAATCTCCATAGGCGATCTATCTAGAGATGACCCTACCTAGAGGCACATTGGATGGCCTAAAAATTTCTTGAGAGACCATTGAATCAAATTTGCTAATGAGAATATCTGCAAAAGTGGAACCCACAGATGTAAAGGGACTACTGTAATTCTCCCATCTGAAAGAAGCTTATGAATCATATATCATACACAAATTAAAGGTCAGGAACTTTAGATGGGGAAAAGAGCTTTGAATACACAGAGAACCAAACCCAATCTTTTGAGAACTAAGATAGTCAAGGACAGATGGAGAAATCTGCCAGGTAACACCACACTGGAATTACCTTAAATTTGAAATATCATATTCTCCTGTAGGGGTGTGTGTAACACCCCCAAACCATACCTTTTCCAGCTGCCCCCCCTTCTGTTTTTCGGGAAATTTCAGAGAGGGGGCCCATTTCTATTTTGGTAAGATGTCCATTGGTGCCAATAGGGAAACTTTCAAGGCTTGTTTCCCTGGCTTGTTTCCCTGTCAATTTTAGGCCTATCATGATGAAATTTGCCTAACTTGTAGACTACATGTACAACTGCAAGCATGCCAAATTTCAGAATGTTTCACCAATTCACTGAGTTTTGAAAAGTTGTTACCTTAAAAAAAAATCCACAAGTGCGGGTTCTGAGAATTGAAGTCCCAACCATTGTGTGCTGCAATAGGGGAGGAGAATGGACACAGTCATCCAGGCCTCTGACTGGCTGAAAAAGAAACTCGAGAAACTGATAGTGAGAAAAACCTCAACTTCCATCATGCCTTGGGAGGGAGCACAAGCTCCTTCAATGCTCACACCCCACAAAGCGCTATTGGGAATGTGAGTTCCTGGCAGGGCCCTCTCTGGAGGAGAGGCCAGGGAAACCTTTCCTGCCTCTTTCTCTCTTTTTCCCCAGCCTTAATTGCCTCACGCAGGTAAATAGGGGGGGGGGGGCTCTAGGAAGGGATGCAGGAGGCTGCCGGAGAAGAAAGAAAAGGAGGAGCTGCCTCCAAGTACCCGCTCTGTGGCCCTCTCATCTGGTAGTGTCACTTAGTCTGATAGTTCCCATTAGTCCAGCTGCCAGATTGCCAAATTTCCTCAAATCACCAAACAGAATTATGCACATCCCTGTTCTCCTTGACTGTGTTTTGAGATCTCCTGGAGAGACCCTTTAATTTGTCCCATTACCCTCACAAGTACATATTTTGTGGGAACATGAGCTTTCTTAATGGCTGCTCCCAAGCTCTACAATTAACTTCACACAGAGTTAGACTTGAACCTTCATTGCTGTCTGTCCAGGTAACTGAATGCCTTTTCATCCAAGCAGGCTTTTTGAAAAATTAGGGGAAATAGATCTTGTGATGGACTTTTAATTCTGTTGTTTATTTTAATGGCTTGGGGTTTTTAATGATTTCAATCATCTGGGAGTTTAATTGCTTTTAAATCTTTGTATACTGTGAATTTGAAACTAAGGAATCTTCCAAACCGGCCCTATATTCCAGGATCTAATCCCAGATTTTCGGGCAATGGAGACTCATATAATATATAAAGCAGATAATCTGGGATCAAATCTTCAGATATAGGGCAATATAGAAGACACCTTGAGTCCCAAACTGGGAAGAAGCTGGATATAAGTATATAGTGATAATAATGAAAATGATGATAATATCATTATTTTCTTAAACTTTTACTGAAACCTGATGTTCCTTTATTACAATATTCATTTTATCATCATTGTTGTAAACAGAAATACACGTGTTCAGTAGAATACAAGTCTGGGCCCTTGGTATCCTCAGGTGTTTGTTTCTAGGACCTCTAGTTATCAAACTCTGTGGATGTTTAAGTCCAAATATATACATTGGTGTAATAAAATGGATTGGCTTTGTGTGTGTGTGTGTGTGTGTGTGTGTGTGTATTGGGTGGGAGGGAATCCATGGATATAGAATTTGTGGATACAAAAGACCAGCTGTAAAAATATTCTTGCAGAAAATCTGGAACAATTCACTATTATTAGTCCACAGTTTTTAAAATGTTGATAATAATGGCCCACTTCATTGTATTCTTGTGATTTTAAACACTTTATAATGAAATCTGGATTGAAATATTTTGCACATTTAAAGTGTTATCAAATTTAATTATAGCTTAGAGATTGCTGTAAAAAGGAAGTTGCGCCTTTCCATGTGAGTATACAGTTGAGAGTATGGCTTACTGTTTTTACCTTGTCTTGCGGATGGAACATTGTTTTTAACTTAATTGAATGTTGATTAGTTTTCTGTTTTAACTGTTTAATCTTGTATGTTTTTATGGTTATATTGTATACTCTGGCATCAAATTGCTGCCTTGTAAACCGCCCTGAGTCCCCCCTCGGGGGTGAGAAGGTGTGAGGTAGAAATACTGTAAATTAATAATAAATAAATACACCTCATAATAGCCAATGTTATGAAAGAAACATTGGAAGTTGCAAGCTATTGCAAGGTACCCCAAGGTTCAGTTTTGGGTCCGTTACTTTTTAATTTATTCATTAATGATCTGGATGTAGGAGTGAATTCTGAGGTAGCAAAGTTTGCAGACGACACTAAATTGTTCAGGGTAGTTAAAAATGAAACTGATTGTAAAGAGCTCCAGAAAGATCTCTCGAAATTGAGTGAATGGGCAACAAAGTGGCAAATGCATTTTAACCTAAACAAGTGTAAAGTCATGCACATCGGGGCAAAGAACCCCAACTACACCTACAAATTGATGGGGTCAAAGCTTTCCGAGACAAACCAGGAAAGGGATCTTGGGGTCTTGGTGGACAGCTCAATGAAGATGTCAACCCAGTGCGCAGCAGCAGTGAAAAAAGCAAATTCTATGCTTGGCATGATCAGAAAGGGAATCGAAAATAGGTCAGCAAATGTTGTATTACCTCTATACAAATCGATGGTAAGGCCACATTTGGAGTACTGTGTACAATTCTGGTCTCCGCACCTTAACCCTGCTGTTTGTTTCGTGCCACCAAACACTTGTTATGTTCGGGTCATTTTTGACCCGGCACTATTTTCGGGATGTTTTTGAGCCACTTAAAAGTTCTTTTGAATACCTGTTGCATTATTATACTGTGTGATCATAGCTGTTAGTTATCAGAGAATAATTGAAACAAAAAAACTTTGCTTTTAAAATTTTGTTTTTTATTAAGTAATATTATTTTTGGGTTTACTATACACTTGTTATGTTCGGGTCATTTTTGACCCGGCCCTATTTTCGGATGTTATTTTGGCCACTGAAATGTTATTTTGAGCCACTTTTTGAAACCTGTTGCATTATTATACTGTGTGTGAATCATAGTTGTTCATTATCAAAGAAAAATTGAATTTTTTTAAAAATTTTGTGTTTTATTATATACCGGGTCATTTTTGACCCGAACATAACAAGTGTATACAAAACTGTAGCGCAAAAACTAAAGCACCGGGGGAAAAAAATAAAGTACCCTTAGTATGAACCCCGTAAATTAGGAAAATAGAAGGAACCACAAGTTTCAAAATCAAAAAATGAATGAATAAACAAATATTAATTTCCAAAACGGGTCATATTTGACCCGAACATAACAGCAGTGTTAAGAAGGATATAACGGAACTGGAAAAGGTACAGAAAAGGGCGACAAAAATGATCCAAGGGATGGAGCAGCTCCCTTATGAAACCAGGTTGCAACGCCTTGGTCTTTTCAGCCTTGAAAGACGGCGTTTAAGAGGTGACTTGATCGCAGTGTATAAAATCATGCATGGGATAGAAAAGGTGAATAAAGAAAAACTGTTTTCTTTGTCACAAAACACTAGGACTAGAGGGCACTCCCTGAAGCTCCAAGGTAGGAAAATTAGGACTAACAAAGGGAAATATTTCTTCACCCAGGGGGTCATTGGGTTATGGAACTCACTTCCAGAAGAGGTTGTGACAGCTGCCAGCCTGGACAACTTCAAGGCAGGATTAGACAGATTCATGGATACCAAGTGTATCGGTGGTTACTGAAAAGGACATTCAAGTGCCACCTCGGAGTTGGTTGAGGTAGGCAGGATTTCCCCGGTACTGGTTGTGGGGGGTCGGGAGCAGGTCAGGGTTTTGCCCTCCCTTCTGCTCGAGATGCCCGTGTACAACTGGTGGGCCACTGTGTGATACAGAATGCTGGACTAGATGGGCTGAGGTCCGATTCAGCATGGCTCTTCTTATGTTCTTATGTTCTAATTTAGTACCCATATTTAATTGAGTCTAATGCACCATCAAATCTAATGCACACCTTTTAAAAATCCTGAAACTTTAAAAAAAAAGTATTTGCTGCTGAGTGTAATGTGCAACAACAAAAAGTGCACTTGTGGTAATTTGGCCACAAAAGTTGCATATTACAGTTGCTGCCTGCTAAGAATTCATTCTTTAGGGGAAAAAATAGTTAGAACACCAAAGCTTCCAGCTATAGAAAAGAAAACCTTGAGATGCATCTATGCTATAGAACAGGGCTGTCCAACTTCTACCGGGCCCAGGGCCGGAAAAGAGGTCACTGATGACCTCGGGGCCGCTTGGCCCCGCCCCCAAGCCCCGCCCCCGGCCGCACCCTCAGCCCAGGCCCCGCCCCTCTGTCATTCTCCCTCCTCCTCCTCCTCTTCCCGGGCACCGCGGCTGTCCCGAGCGCCGCGACGCCCGGGAAAGGCACGGCGCCCGGGAGGAGGAGGAGGGGAGAGCAGGCGCCAAGGGCAGCGCGTCACAGGCCTGGCGTGACGCGCTGCCCTTGGCGCCGCCTACTCCTCCTTTGGCGGCTCCCTCCCTAGGAAGGGCGGGGAGCCGCCGAGAGAGGAGTAGGCGGCGCCAAGGGCAGCGCGTCACGCCAGGCCTGTGACGCGCTGCCCTTGGCGCCGCCTACTCCTCCTTTCGGCGCGGAGAGAGGGACGGAGGGGGCAGTGCAGGGAGGAGGAGCTAGCTCTCTTCCTCCTCCCTGCCCCGCTCCCCTCCCCCCCGGCTGCCATTTTTTTTAAAAAAAAAATAGAATTTTTTAAAAATTTAAAAATGGCGGCTGGGGGCATAGCAGGGGCCGTGTCCAACAAGCGGGGGGGCCGGATCCAGCCCCAGGGCCGCCAGTTGGACAGCCCTGCTATAGAATGCACCAACTTTAATTGCCTTGGTTCAATGCTATGGAATGATGAAGCTGTAGTTTTGAGCCGTCTCTCTCAAAAATGCTGATGTCCCACCAAACTAAAAATCCCAGGATTGCATAGCATTGAGTTGTGGCCATTAAATTAAATTAGTAGTGACATCGCTCAAACAGGAGTTCCAGGTGCCCCTGAAGCAGCGTCCCCCTTTGCTTTGGCTCAGCACTAAGAGTACCATATTATGCAAATCTAATGTGAACCCTAATTTAGGCAAGGTAATTTTAAAACCGTGAGCATCAGATTTGAGTAAATACAGTATTAGTGGGTAGAGGCTACTTAAAGGTTTAGCATTCAATTGCTTTGAAATTAGAATCTCATTATTGAAGAAACTATTGGTGACTTCCAAATTAGTGGAACAGTAGGTTTTGGTTAAGATTTTAAAAGAGCTATCCAAAGTGATGAACTATATCTTCCAGTTTTATCCTTTTTTTTAAAGTTCAGACCAAAATATGAAGTGTGCTCTAAATTCCACAGAAATGGAAGATGCCATCTGTCGCTGCAACTAGAACTTGGCATCATAAAATAAACATAGAATTGAAGAATTCTGAGCTCCAAGATTTGTCAAGTGACACCATAAAATTGAAATCACACTACTTCCGTACACAAATTGATTCTTCATTACCCAAAGCTGTCTCCATTTTAGAAGAACAACCAAAACAGGAAAGATGTTATTTAGTTGTTATGTTTGTTAAAAAATCTATGAATAATTCAATAATCTATTATTACATCCATTTCTCCTTCTGTATAATCTTTGCTTCTTGCCACTCTTGTTGTATACTGAGTGATAACAGATCTCCAGGTTTCCAGACAGGAGCTTTTCCTAATAGCTGGCTGCTTAAGCCATGGTCTGTTCAGAACAACATGCTCTGAGACTGGCTCTGGCACAACTGTGATGGTGGTCACAAATGCTGGTCTGAATCAACTACAGCTGTGTGTTGTCATTTTTAGCCAGTGCAGATGGGCCAAGGTTGCATCAGCTCTGATGGACTTTGTATTTCATGTTGCCACCACTCCTCAAAGCTGTCCATGGAGCACTATGTTAGCATCTAGCTGTTGCATATATTTCTTTGCAGTTATATGAAGTGCCCATGGGAGGTGTAGAGTTGTGTGTGTATGTGTGAGGGGGTAACCAGACATTAACACAAGTAACTGAGAGTACCAAATTTTATAGAAGAATTGTATGAATCAGAAACTTCAATAGATACAAAGAGACTGGAAACCAAGATGGTTCCAAAATGGAGGAAATCTCTATCTAGTTTTTTTCCCCAGTGGCTGATAATGCACAGAAGATAAACATTATCAACATGTATTGGTTTTTCTTTGCTTCTTTCTTTTTGGTGTATGTAAAAGATGTGATCCATGTTTCTTCCATGCAACACCATGGGCATTTGCAACTTTGAAGAATAACCTTGCATCTGGCTGGAGACTGTCTAGGGCATCAGCTTGCTAATTAGTGTGAAATGAATTGAATTATGTTGATAAATGGCAAGGTAAAATTCATTTCCACTTTGTTCTGGCAATTTTTTTCTCCAACCCAAAGCCTGCAGTTAAATCACTGTTTTTTAATATCCAACACACAAGATTAATAAGTCATTTTCTTTCCTTAATTGATCATGATATCCAGAAACACTTTGCAACAGAATAAATGAAGACTGTAGTGATTTGTATAAAAGAGTTCCTCTCTAGGGTCAAGATATCTGTATAGTTTTCAGTGTTACAGGAGCTCATGTGTCCTTTACTAAATAAATTCCTATTTGTTATCACTTCTGGGGAGATTTTGCTTGGATAGTTCTTGTACTGCCGAAGGAAGGAGGCATCATTGTTGGGAAGAAGATCAGTGGGTGGGATGTCTTCCAGTGTCATTATATACAGCTGGAGTGGCCAACAGTGTGAGACCATGGGGCTATGTTAGCCACCCAGGAGAATTTGGAGGGCAACATTCCTACATACCCCCCAAAATTATACTTTCAACAGTATTCTGGGGGTCCCAGAAACTGGATTATGGAAGCAGTGATGGAAGGGCCCCAAAATTGAAACTGGTCTGTTATCCCTCAAAATATGGCAAAACATTCCTTACACTCTCAGAATGGATTGTAAGGAAAAATATTTTTGGCCTTTGTTGTTGTTGTTCCAACTCTTCGTGACCTCATGGACCATCCCTCACCAGAGCTCCCTGTCAGCCGTCACCTCCCCCAGCTCCTTCAGAGTCAAGCCAGTCACTTATTTAATATTTATTGATTTATTTCAAGTATTTCTACTCCGTCTATTCTCTACCCCCGAAGGGGAACTCAGGATGGCTTACATTTGGCAGCGATTCAATGCCGTTACATATAAAAAATTAGTGTTTAGAGTGGCTTGTAGGTCTTTTTCTGAATGCGCACAGACGACGTTGTCATCAGCATACTGGAGTTCTATAACAGATGTTGTTGTAATCTTGGATTTGGCTTTCATTATCCATCCAATCTAGAGCAATGGTCCGTAAAACGAATCGAAGCCTCATCAAATTTACGACTGAAATGGCATAAAGTTGACACTATTGCAATCTCCAAAGAATTGCATTCTAGGGAACTTAAGGAATGGGCAAATATAGTGACATCCACAGTAGTTCCCTGGCAGATGGTAGATTCAGCGTACAGCAACATCTGCTCAATGCTTAAAAAGCATCTGACTGTCCCTGAACCTGGGCCAAAAAACCGGACATTGAGAGATAATAAACCATGGTTTGATAGGGAATGCTACCTACTGAGGAAGCAGTTAAAGAAACAAGTAAGGAAAGATAAGCTCACCCCCACAATAGAGTCACAGGCCTCAATGATAGGTCTTAGAAGGAAGTATAAACAGCTGATTAAAATAAAAAGCAGGAGAATGCTGTGGCCCTGTGGAGTGGATTAGAATCGGCGGCCAAGAGCTCCTCCCCGCACTATTTTGGAGGGCAGTAAATGGATACCTCAGTGAGAGGAAATTAATAAAGATCAATCATATTTCCGCACAGGAATGGGAGCTATATCTCAAGCTTCAGTTTACTAGCACCACAAATGATGTCCTGTCAGATTCGGGAATCTGGTCAGTTTGGAACAGCTTCCTGAGTGGCCACCCATAACCAGGGGTGAAGTAAAAGCAATAATTAATCAGCTCAAGAATAACAAAGTACCAGGAGAGGACTCACTCCCGGGAGAGCTGTTTAAGAACAACTCTGATTGGTGGTCAACCCTGTTGGCGGGTTTATTTACACATATAGTCAATACCCTAAGTATACCACTGGGGTGGAAGCAAGCGATAGTAGTACCAATATACAAGAAAGGAGATAAATCTGACCCTAAGAACTATAGACTCATTAATCTATTAGACGTAACAGCTAAAATCTTCTCTAAAATTCTCCTGGAGAAATTAAAAGCCTGGCTGTTGGCAGAGAATATTCTCCCAGAAGAACAGGCGGGGTATAAAGAGGGCTGGTCAGCCATTGACAATTGCTTCATACTAAACCATATTAGTAGCACACAGATTAGGAAGGGGGAGTTCTATATGCCGCATTTGTAGATTTTTCCGCGGCTTTTGACAATGTCAACAGAACCCTTCTATGGAAGAAACTGAAGCTGCTTGGAGCAGATGCTAGACTTCTGAAGCTCTTGAAAATGCTGCATACAGGAAACGCACTCCAACTCCGAATGCCTTCTGGGGCACTCACCAACAAAGTTGACACTCAGGGAGGAGTGAGGCAGGGATGCATCTTAGCACCGACCCTTTTCAACATTTTTGTTAGCGATCTTCCACGTAAACTAAGAGGGCAGCAATTTCACATGCCTAAGATTGGCCAAAGACACATCAATTCTCTTTTATATGCTGACGATGTTGTCATTCTCTCCCTTACCCAGATTGGGCTTCGTAGAGCCTTAGTAAGATTCAACCAGTATGCACGCAGTAACGATTTAAGCATCAATAAAGCGAAAACCAAGGTTATCAGGTTTGCATACAGACCCAAAAGGCACTCCTGGACACTGGATGGGGAAAACATTGAGCAGGTTGATACCTTCACCTATCTAGGAATTACTTTTTCGGCTAAAGGCTCATGGAAGGCCCAACAATCAAGGAGTGCCACCAAAGCAAAACTAGGCATTAACCAGATTCTCAGACTAACCAAACATCAATATCCGGGTTCCCTCCTACCTACGATCAAAGTTTACGGAGCCAAAATAATCCCTCAATTACTCTATGGGGCTGAGATTTGGGGTTTGGACACCATGCCAATCATCGAACAGGCCCAGATAAACTTTGGCAGACAGCTTCTGGGGCTGAGCAACAGGACTCCAGCGGTGGCTGTTAGGGTGGAACTGGGCCTGCAGCAAATTAATGGTTTGGCAAAAATAAGAGCGTTCAACTATTTATGTAAAATTGCCAACTTAGACAACGATAGACTCCCTAGAATCTGTCTAGAAGAACAGCGCAAGGCAGCTAGGGACGCTTCCTGGGTGCTTCAGCTTGAAACTTTCCTGAGAACCCGAGGTATACAGGTGAATGCACAGGGAAGTTACCCACCTCGTACCAGGGAGTTAGTTAAACAGCGCATTGTGGATATACAGGCACAAGAGGATATACACGGGCTAGCGAATATCAAATCCCTAAAATGGTTATCGGTACAACAACATGTATTTAAGAGGGCACAATATCTAACACACCAGCTCCCTAAGTATTTAAGGCTCGCCATGACTAGGGCAAGATTTGAGCAGATGGAGACAATGGAGAGATACGGCAGATTTCACTCAATACCATACTCCGATAGAATTTGTATCTGTGAGGCTCCAGAAGTAGAAAATATTAGTCATATACTCTTAAACTGCCCGTTATATGCAATAGACCGGGCTAAACTTCTAGGCCCGATTTTGGGAAACAAGGAACATTGGGCAGAGCAACATAAGATTAACTGGCTCCTATCCCATGCGAATCCCACCATAATAAAAAGAGTGGCCTCCTTTTTGGTGAAGGCCAAAAGGAGGAGGCAGAGATTTATTGCTTCGATTGGCACCAACTGCTGGGGCGACGAAGATCAGTAGTGGAAGTAGGATTAGCACTATAGAACTATGAAGATAGATAGGGCACATCCACTCTAAAGTGACAGCTTTCACTCTCAAACCAATTTTAGTTACCAGATGAGGATGAATTGATCACGTGATTATCTGACCATATTATATTACATTTTATCCTACTATATTTTATTTCATTCTGTTTTATTGGTGTAATATATATTGATATGACTGATGGTCTCTCAATAAAGATTCATTCGAGGCTTTCATTATGCTGAAGTTAAATAGCTTGTCATCTGTCCGATAGATGATTTCTACTCCAGTGGGAAGCTTTCCATCAACAAGGTGAGGTATCATAGCGATGAAGATGGAAAATAAAGTTGGGGCAATAACAGATCCCTGTTTGAAACCTGATTCCACCTTAAACGGGTCACTTTGGGAGCCATTGCTGTCCAAGAACATTGCCATCATGGAGGAGCCATAGGATGTTCACAAATTTGTTAGGGCACCCGATTTTTTTGGAGGATGGTCCAGAGAACACTACGATTCACTGTGTCGAATGCCTTTGCAAGGTCAATGAATGCCATACACAGTGGTTGATTTTGTTCCCTGCATTTTTATTGGAGCTGTCATGCAGTGAAGATCATGTCCTCTGTTCCTCTGGAAGGGCGGAAGCCATTCTGGGAGCATATCTTCTGAGAGGAGTAGAAGGCGGTTTGCAAGGATTTTCATGAGGATTTTCCCAGCAGAGCTTAGAAGGGAGATACCTCGATAGTTTCCGCAGTCTGTTCTCCCCCACCCCCCCTTGAGCGGGTGATGGTGGTGGCATCCTTGAAATCTGCTGGGATTTTCTCGGTCACTCACACTTTTTCTATGAGCTGGAGTTGTTGTGTTGTATTTTCTATCAGTCACACCAGAGATCACTCGGGAGAGAGGGAATATCAGTCAGCTGCTTCTCAAGCAACAGGAGAACAGATATCTATTGCTTGCAGAAGATACAGCACAGAAAGTGAGGAAGCAACATTTTCTGCACATAAATTATTTCAGAAATATTATTTCCATGCCAAAATATACTATTATCTGTGTAGCATTCACCACACCCAAAGAGAATTATGTACAAAATACGTCAGTTCAGATTTTTCTTGTCAGGGTTTATCGACACTCAAAAAACACATTTTTTCAGCCATTAATATTTTCAGATGTTATTTCCATCCTTAATTACCCCCAGGTGTTGTGGTATGTAGAATATCAGCTGTCCAAGATCAGACTCACTCTTGGGAAGCTTTTCTTGATTTCAAATCTGTATCTTTTCATAAAACAAAGGCTTGTTGGTTGTCTAAGGGAAGACTATTGTGCTACTTTCATAGATAACAATAGGGTAATGTACAGATTACAATTAGGCAAAGGGATGTTTTTAGGTGCGTTGATAATGGATAGCCTAAAAGCTTTTGTGCTGTAATTGCTTATTCCACACAGAAACAGCTGTGTTTGTAGATCAGCTAGAATTACTAATGTTATAAATTTGAAAGGAGGCAATATAAGAAGTTTTTTTTAAATATGAGTGCCTACCAATTCTTTTTTTAAAAAAAAATGTATGTGGTGTAAATTGAGGTTATGCCTTGGTGGTTTGAAAGGCCAAGTTTTATATTTCAATGCTGCTAACAAAAGTAATGTACAAAATATTCTTTTCTTGCTTTTTCAGAAGAAATGGGCTTGTGATCATTAGAGTTATTTATTTATATGAATACACTTTCAGTTTATGTTCATATACTCATACCCCAGTCAGGGTCATGATAGTGAATTCGTTCCTGTCTATTCCTCATTGCATCTCCTAAGTTGATGATGTCTTGTTCAGTGATTTGCAGATAAATTATGTGAACTGTCCTCATGGACAGGGATTGACTTTTAAAATGTAGTCAAGGTTTATAATAAGATCTTTATATGTGGCAGTTGATCCCCCACTTCTCACATGGAGAGTTTATAGTAACAATGAAGGTTTTACTTTTATATGTTTTTAAAGGTTTTATTGAATGTGGAGGGCGCCCCGCCCCCTGAGCGTCTCCCGCGATGATGTCGCAGCCGGCATCGCCGAACACGCTCAGGGGGCAGCGTTTCCTCCGCAGTTTGGTTGGCAACATGAACGAGAGGAAGGGGACCTCGCGTTCGCCTCCTATGCTTGCTTTTTGCTTTGTATCTGGCGAAAAACAAGCATAGAAGGCGAACGCGGGGTCCCCTTCCTCTCGTTCACATTGCCAAACAAACTGTGGAGGAAGCGCCACCCCATGAGCGTTTTCGGCGATGCCGGCTGGACGTCATCGCGGGAGATGCTCAGGGGGCGGGGCATCCTCCGGAGTTTGTTTTCAAGTGTGCGTGAGAGGAAGGGGACCCCGGGTTCGTCACCTCTGCTTGTTTTTCGACAGATACAAAGCAAAAAGCAAGCATAGGAGGTGAACGCGAGGTCCCCTTCCTCTCGTTCACATTGCCAAACAAACTGCGGAGGAAGCGCCGCGCCCTGAGCGTGTTCGGCGATGCCGGCTGCGACGTCATCGCGGGAGACGCTCAGGGGGCGGGGCGTCCTCCGGAGTTTGTTTTCAAGCGTGCGTGAGAGGAAGGGGACCCCGCGTTCGCCTCTCTTGCTTGCTTTTGCCGTAAACAGAGCCACGCATGGCTTTCTACCTGCCGGGGCCTCCCTGTTTCACCCGTTAAGCAGCGCTGCAACCGGCTCCCTCTCTCCCCCGGTAAGCAGCGCTGCCCAAGGCCCCTCGGGCCAGATGGGAGCGCCCAAGGGGCCGCATCCGGGCCCTGGGCTGCCAAATGCCCATCCCTGCTCTAGTGTGATTAAGTAGTCAGTCATACATCCATTCCCATGTTAATGTCAGCCTGTCATTCAAAAAATTGCAAGTTCTCCAACTTCTCCCTTGTTATTATTATGTTCCTTTATACTGTTTTCAACTTAAGACAAATGCAAGGAAAAGTTATCATGGGGTTTTCTTGGTATGACTTGGTCAGAGGGGGTTTGTCTTTGCCTTCCTTTGAGGCTGAGGGAATCTGTTTTAGTGAGTTTTCTCAAGACTTTGCATGTCATAGATAGGATTAAGCAAGATGGCAAAGGCACCCACCTTTCATTGCAGTTTTATAATTCCTTCATGTTGGTATTATACTGAAAGAAGCATAAACTGATAAAATGCCATTTGGGTCCACATAGACATTTACAATTTTGTACACATCAAATAGAAGATTTGTCAGCATAGTAAATTTACTCAATTCAAGCTGCAGACACAGATGGCAAAGACACCCATCATGTTCAGTCTCCTCACAGAAGACAAATGCAATTACAAGAGGAATCACCTGACCCAACTATCCTGTTTTGGAATAAGATGGCAAGTGAACCCAACAGCACATTACATTTTCCCTTGGTCTTGCCCATTTCTATTGATGCTTGTAATTGTTCTCAGACATAACTTTATTTTTAGTGCATAGTTCATTTCTCAGACCCTTTTGCAATATCCTGATTTATTTTTATAGATAGGCTATTTTTGTAGTGCTATGTCCCTGTATTAATAAGTTCAATGGGCACATGTTAGGTGGTGTCTCCAAAAAGGTTACAAGCACATCAAAGATATCTGGCTGTAGTTGTGATTCATATTCAACACCAAAAGGGAGTGTTGTTCATCAAGGTTCACAGAACATTGCACATTTTCATATTCCGCACACACACACACACACACACACACACACACACACATATTCCTGCATTTCTCTCTGCATAAGGTACTATATACCTAACAAAGGTATGCCTAACAATAACGATGATGATGATACTCTGAGGGGATTCAGGGAAAGGCTAACAAACAATCCCTGTCCCCAAACTACAAAAGTAAAAGAACTCCCTCTCCCCCACAATTACACAGTTTTCTTTAAAAGACCATTAACAACAATTTAAGGTTAAAAATATGTCTATTAAATCCTCCCTCCATTTTTGTTGATAGTAACTGTTGAAGGAATTGAATTAAGCTCCTGTAGTTTAAGTCACCTTTTGTTTGGGTGGGAACCAAACCGATAGAAAAATAACTATTCATCCCCATCTAAATATATCTGTTTGCAAATACTGTTTGGCATTCTGTACTACTTTTACAGATTTCTAAGCTAAAGTTACAGATCTGCAACTGTAACTTTATTCCACCAAAAGCAGGAGAAAGCTTTGGGAAGAGTGGGGATTTGTCTTATCTTGGCAAGATCCGTCTTTGGTGGTGGTCACCCATCCCACATCTTTTCCCTATCTTATTCCCACCCACCCCTTTTTTTTCCAATCAGGAGTCAGGTAACACCTGATTCCTGAAAATTGAGTCTTCTCTTCATTTTCACATGCTGGTAAGATGGATTCCCGCAGGCAGCCACCAGAAGTGACCATATGTCATGGGATGGCCTCCTTGGGACTCCGTTTTACCAGTGTATGAAAACAGATAGTAAAGGGGGGGGGGGGGAAATGACATGGGATAAGGTCCATAGTCTTTCTGTGAAATTACATAAATGCTACCCCAACTCATCTTTACAGCCAGAACCTATGCCAGATGAAGGAGGTTTGTTTAGCTGTTAGTCGAGTGGTAAGGATGCCTTTTTACCTTCCTAGTGCCAGCAGATAAATCTGCAATAATCAGAATCGGGATCCCAATTGGCATTTCTTGTCGCAGGTTTGCTCACTGTCAGGAGGGATCTGGAAACATCATTCTTCTTACTCTCCACTCAGCAAGTGAACAAACCTCCTTCAGTCAATCTGGATGCTGGTTAGTAAGACAGGCATGTGGGGATGTGGGCAAACCAGGAGATGTTATGTTACATGTATGTAACTAAATAATCAATATAGAGTACTACCATTGATTTATTATGGGACAATTGAAAGTTCAATCATAGAGACTTTGCTTTTCAGCTAGGGCTGGGAAAGTTTTCTTTCGGAAACCATTGAGTTCTACAGTAAGAAAAAATATAAAACATTTATACACACATTACTTTATTGCAGTCAATGAACCATTAAAGCAGCAGGTTAAATGCATTTTAAAACAGCACTTTAGGACATTCATGATAAATATATAAATACAGTTCAGACAAATCAGTAGTTATAAAAATAGTGATAATGATTACTATAATGATAAATATAGTAATATTACATATATAAGGATAGACTGGCTAAAACTCCCAGATTTTAAAATTGGAGAACAACTATTGTGCAGTGAGTTTTCTAATGACAAGAATCATTTTCGTGAAGTGTGTGACATGCACCAAGAAAGTTATTGTTGCTTTGTGTCTTCATGTCAACTGTGACTTCTTATGACAATATCAGAGGGCTTTCTTGGCACAGTTTATTCAGAGGTGATGCACTGTCCTCCTCTTAGGAAGAGAAAACAGACTTGACCAAGGCCACCTATAGGGTTTCTATGGTCAAGTGGAGATTTACATCCTAGCCCAACATTCTGATCATTATTCCATTATCCATCTTCAAATGAAATTCGGATGTTGAGATGCAGTTCCCAGAATTCCTTGTTATTATGAATGCTATCTATGGCTGATGGAAGTTGCAGTACAATAGGATTTTAAGGTGCCCACTCCTAGTCTAAAGACTTTTGTGTGAAGTCATATTTCATGAAATGGTCAACGGAATTTTCTTCAACCATAATAGCTTCTAAATATTCTGATAGTTTTATACAGTATAAACACTAGAATTTGTTGGCAATTATGATGGGGATATTAAATATCTTGTGGCTGGTTTGCTTTTGTGATGTGGAGAGTTTTTTCATGTAATTGCAGAGCAGCACGGCAAATGGCAGGGGTGCATTAAAATACCCTGTTTTAAATATTGACCTTTTTCCAAAAGCTTTGATAGATGCTAGCAAGTAGAATTCATTAAAATATTTCTAATTTCCTGACATTAAAATAGGAAAGGCTCTCTTCAATACACAGCTACTCAAACAGCCATCATCCAAATGTCCTAGTTTAACAAAGGTCCCTTGACTCTATGCATGCCAATGAACCTGACTATTGAATTTATAAATCAGTGCTAATATATGTCCTACAAAAGTCAGGGACTTCTGGCTGTGTATACACTGATGTCTTACAATTCATTAGAGGGAGTATAAATGCCTGAATGAGCTTGGTCTAGAGGTGCACAAATACATTCAAATGAATTTCAGATGAGGACTTTGAAAAAGGATTAAATGGGGAAGGGACAAACACCCAAAGGAGCACTTCAGGATGAAATTAAAGTCTGTCCACATACACAATATGAAAGGCTAACTAAATATTAATACATCTACTCACAGAGTGAAAATATTTTTTCTAATCTTCAAGCTTTATGGCTATATGTGTGCTTTTGTGAACAGAATGAAAATGTTTATGATTTTTTAAAAATCACATCCCTGCTATGTATGTAATCTGGGCAAACTTTACTTGATAGGTACAACTGTAAATAATATTGAATCTTAATTTATATTAAGATTTAAGAAAATTTGTACTGCTCTCCTGATAAAGTGTAAAAAAAGCATTAACAAATGTTCCTGTCCTCTATGTTCCATGGTATCTCAACACATTAATCTACCCCATCAAGGAAATGGTCAATCTCCATGAGATTCTTCTCATGTTAGGATTTTGTTTTGGGCATGGACAAATATAATTTTGTCCAGCTTCCAATATTTTGTGAATGAAGCATGTGTTTTGTTTAAAAACACACATTATCAGCAAAACATAAGTTTGTATTTTTGTTGAAAACCTAAAGGCCATTGGGAATTTTCAAAATATCCTATAAACTCACTGAGCAGGAAAACTTATTTATTCTTGCATCCAAGAATGAAATAAGCAAAGATTAATAGAAGTCATCACTCCTATTTACACTTTCCTAGGAGTAATGGTGCAAACAAAAAAAATCTGTTCTGCTACTAAATTAATGATACTGCTAAATGGATGAGATTGCATTGAGTCAGATCTTCTTTTATTTACAGGCTGACTTGGACTTTCTGAAATTGTGAATGAAGTTAACCCTGGCAATTTATTTTCAACATGCAATTCCTTGAGTTTAAAACTTTAACCTGATATTAGGTTTACCAGTACAATCTATTAAGTTTCTGTATAACCAAAGCTTTATGTATTATTTAAGATTACTGTCTTGAGTCACTCTTGGGATCTTATCAGATAGCATTGCCTTGTTCAATGAAGAGTCTGTGTACATTCAACACCTCTGGGCTCTACCGCCTCAATGTTGCCAGCATGAAGCCCCACGAAGTCTCACTGGAAGTTCTACATCATGTCATGGACTCCGTAGGATTCTCTGCTGGCAGTGAAGAGAAGCGGTTAGAAGATGCTTCTCTCACTGCAACTGATGTGGTCTTGGTTTCTTACCATCTTTAACTGGAAAAAAATGACACCCCCCCCTTTGTGGTTTGAGTTTTGTACTAAGACTCAGGAGATCAGAGTACAAATGCTTGCTCAGCCATGTAAGCCTACTGCTATAATGAGAATAACAAAATTTTGTTACTTTTTAATTATACAAATTGTGCATAATTCCTTTAAATGCAGAAACTTCAGGGGCTTCTTTTCCCCTCATTTTTACAGCTATTGGAGTGAAACTTGCTACAGTGGTAGAATACGATTACAACTGTCAGCCCACCAAATTCCAGAACGTTTAATTTATCCATGGATATTTGGGGAACTTTCAAAGCCTTCATGAAGAACATATATTTTTTTAAAAAAACTACAAGAGCTATCTCCTTGAATTTTCTATCTAATGGCACAAGATAGCAGGGGATAATTCCCCCTAACATTCATAAATATTCATACAGCTACAGATTTTAGTGAATTTAAAGTATCTCTCCCTATGAACCTTCTAGGAATTTAAGATTGTCTGAGGAGGCCCTGCTCTCGATCCCGCCAGCTTTGCAGGCGCATCTGGCAGGGACGAGAGACAGTGATGGCCCCTCAGCTGAGTTCCCCCCTTCATAGGGATATTAGATCAGCCCCCTCCCTCCTGACCTTTCGAAAAAGAGTGAAAACCTGGCTCTTTGAGCAAGTGTTTGGAGCTTCAGCGTGACCAGTTAAACACAAAATTGTAATACGAACATGGAATGGCTAAGATTATGTGAATAGATAAGGAATTTGGACTGGAAGAAATTGGGTTTTTATTGATTTTTAATAGTTTTTAAATAGATTTTATGGATTTTATATGTATTTATGATGTGTTTTAGTTGCTTTTACTGATGTGTGTGTGTATGTGTATGGCATCTAATTGCTGCCAGTTTGTACACCATCCTGAGTCGCCTTTGGGCTGAAATGGGTGGGATAAAAATGATGTAAATAAAATAAATAAACAAATAAAGTTTTGACAAAAATATTTTTTAAAAGCCAGAACAACTATCTCGTTGAATGTCTTTTATATTAACCAATAGATACCAATGCCAATTCTACATTTTCATAGAAACCCAGAGTAGGAGGGGGACCTCCAAGGGCCATATAGTCCAAGCCTTTTCTTCCAGACAGAAGGGCAAAATCAAAACTCACAGATGGCCACCCAGCCTCTCAACTAATTGATATGCTTCCTCTATTAAGTTGGAAGGGACCTCCAGTGGAGCATAGAGGCTTACTTAGTAGAAATATCAGTCCTCCTTTTTGCAGATTCAACAATTTATTAGAACTCTGGCTGGCTTGCTGCTGCTACAGAAGGGCAAATCTTTCCCCTATTGTGATTGGGGCTTTCCTATGTTATAAGAATTCTGGGATATGTAGTTTAGAGTAGAGCCTTTTGCATTCTCTACCATAGGGCTCCTCACCTTCCAAAACTACATTTTTCCAGAGTACTATGCTTTCTTTCCCAGTGAGCATTGCTCCTTGCTTTCCCTCTCCTAATGACATGAGGATAATAATTTACAAATAAATGGGAGCTTTTTGGCTTGGCTTTGCTTGCTTGCCATGAAAATGAAGCTGACTTTGGGAGGGAGCCTTTTGAGATTTACAAAATACAAACGAAAAAGGATTGGGTAAGTTTTGATTTTTAAGTTTCAGGTACAGGTCATGCCCATGTGTCAGATATCACTTTGGAAGTTCAGATTTTACAAAATTTTAATCTGACTTTAGGAACTATAGAAACTTTTGCACCAGCCTAGTAGTTGACTGTAAAGGTATACAACAACAACAACAACAACAACAACAATTCAAAAGACATTAAATTAGTAAAAACAGCAAAATGCATTTATGAATTCTTTAGTGATTTGGATACATAAACCAAGGCTAATGTAAGATCTCTTGCTTTTAGCAGATCTATTGTAAATTGTGAGTAAGTCCATAACCAGTCTATTCTTTCTTCAGTAAATATATTCATCACCCAGCATCCAATGGGCCATACAACTAGTTCTACATGTATATGAGAGCTTTGAACTAGAGTTTCATGAATTACCTACCATACTATTGGGCAAATACAGACTTTCAAAACTAATTTTGGGAACTGATACAGCAATTTTCAAGGCTAAGAAGTAAACATTACAAACACTACACTAAGCAAGCTCTATTCCCTTATCTTATTTAAAGTACTGGCCCTAGAAAAGAATAAATAATATAGAATACGAACAGGGTAGACTGCTGCCATGAAAAGATAAAAGTCACCCTCTCCCCACCCCCCTCTCTGTGTTGGGGTGTAGTCTATCAGAGCAATATAAAAAGAAATGACAAGTAAAAGGAATGGATAGAGAAATGGAGAATGGCAAAGCTCAATGAAAAATAAATGGAACTGTACAGCTGATGAAATGTTCATTTGTTATCAGATGATCAATAGTGTATTTGGACACACGATAATTGCAAAGAGAAGATGAATATTCACAACTCCAAAGCTGAATGGCTTTTATGTTTCAAAGAAAGTTCTAAAAATGGAAGAAAGTCATATATTTTATTCATGGTAATTCTATTTTATTTTATGTTGAATTGTTTCTTAAATGTCCTTGAAGGAAAGTTGGGAAGGTGTTGTTGTTTTGCTAGGACAGTTCCATTTGATGAAAATATTCTACCAGTGTGTAAATGGTACTGTATTTGAGAGATGAAGTAAAAACATAATGCATCTTGAGCAGATTGAAAATCATTGGCAAGTTTGCTGGAAAATCTCTTATTGCTGTAAAGTATGAGAGACTCATTGCAGTACCATATAATCCATTAAGATTTAAAGCAACCTTATATATTTATTTATTTACAGCATTTTACCTCGCCCTTCTCAACCCCCAAGGGGGGACTCAGAGCAGCTAACAAAGGCAATCCAATGCCACAATCAATACAATGTAAAACAGTAAATACAAAATTCAACAATAGCAGTAAGATTAAAACAACAATCCACACTCCATCCATAATTCCAAATTGATAAGAACAAAGCCATATCCTCAAATCTGTTGCCATTACTAATCCATTCCAGTCAGGTGTTGTTTAAGCTATTGTGCAAAGGCCTGGTCCCAAAGACAAGATTTCAGCTTCCTTCTGAACACCAGAAGGGATGGGGCCGAGTGTATTTCACTTGGGAGCATGTTCCACAGGCGGGGGGCCATAGCATATATGTTGCATAGGTCCCTGGGTAAACAGAAGAAAGCTTCAGTTTCATGCTAGGTATTTTACATCTTAGTTTGAATGATTGTGTAGCATCACTATGTTGATGCTAGAGAGCACTATGTAGAAAATAGTTGTAATTTATTACAATGACATAATTCTGTTTCCAAGAAACCTCATATTTCATACTTGTATCCCACAAGACTATATGCAAGAACAGTTGGTTATGGAACCTTACAAAGTGGATGTAACTTAAAACTTAGTACAGATTGAGTATCCCTTATCAGAAATACTTGGGACCAAAAGTGTTTAGGATTTTGAATTAAGCGTGGGTGGTTTTGCCATAATTGTATTTGCATAGAAGTATATAATGAAATATCTTGGAAATGGGAACAAAGTCTATACATAAAAAATGATTTATTATTCAGATACACCGTGTATACATATCTTGAAGGAACTCTATATGTTCATGTATCAATCTAGAAATGTTAGTAAATATGTCAATAAAAAAAATACCTGGGTTAGCTCATCCATGAGTCAAATGTGAGTATAGTAGCTTAACTCTTATACAAAAGTAAACCATCTCCTTCTCTGTATAGAGTGGTGAAAGGCAAGAGCTTAGCCTGTTCCAAGAAAATCATTAAAAAGTATAAATCCCCTCTGTTCACTTCACCTTCACACTGCTTCTGGACAAGGAAAGTGACAGCAGCCGGACCCTGAGGTGGGCACCGCTGCTTTTGCCTCTCAATGGAAGGACTGTCAACTTATCCTTGGTAACTCCAGAAATCATAATTTTAGCCTCTAAGCCTTGACATATACATGAGGTTGATGTATACATGAATAATATGCTGATCTTTTATACAATACACTTATAATTTTGTACATGAAACAAAATTTCTGTAGATCAAGCTACAAGAAAGCAAAGGTGTTGCTAACTCAGCCACTCATGAGGACAATTTTGAATTTCAGAATTTTGGATAAGAGATGCTCAACTGATACAATGTTTGAGATATAAAAGATCATAAAATGTTGGACTTAGCAGCTACAGTATACTATAACATTGTACACTTAATTTCTATGTAACTGGAAAATTGCTAATAAAAACTGCCTTTGTCTCATTTGATTTCAAAAGAAAAAAAATTCTAGTTAAAAGGAACCTGACTTGGAAATTCCACAGGGTCTAGTACTGTGGGATTGCTAAAGGAAAGGGAAATGCAGAGACATTTATACAGGAGAGTTAATGAAAGTCAGGCAACTCTCCATCCAGTAGAAAGAGATGTGGAAAGGATTTTAAGGAGGACATTGCTAATAACTCTCAAAAGGACAATTAAGAATTTATTTCAGTACATCCAAAACATGAAATGGCTTAGGAAGGCTATTGAACTGTTGGAAAGCAAAAGCATTATAGAGTGCTAAAGGAGGAAAAGGAGGTTTGAGTGAAGCTCTATGAACTCTTCACTGGACAAGATATGAGGTAGATACCTAGGCCTGGATTGGCATTAACAAGCACACTGTAATAGGAAAATATAGTGTCTGATAATTTATTGATAAATGAAGTAAATTATGAGCTCCAGATGATATCAATTTAAAATGTGAGGTTTCTGATCATCCAACAAAAATATGTAACATGTCTTTAAACCAGAGGTCTGAAAAACAATGAAAATGACCAAGTGTTGTTTTTTTATGAAAAGAGATCCTGGGAGAATACAAGAAATTACTTTCATAGGAGAAATATTTATACTATTTTTAAAAAACAAAAATAGTCTTAGGGAGGATGGAGAAGCATACAAAAAGTGGACATGATGGGATTCTATAGCATTATCATCTTTTGGAGAGACTGGGTAGTGAACATTCGTAATATTTGAACTTAGTCCATTCAATAAAGATTAGCAGGGGAAGATTCCACATATGTGAACATACTTTTTCACAGAGCACATAAACTATAAAAGTCATTTTCATATGATGTAATGAATATTGCTAATGTGGCTTGGAAAGGGGATGAAACATAATAGAGGACACAGTGATTAATGGGCATTACTCATGATTGCTCTATATATCACTTCCATAATCAAAATATATATATATTCATTTTAGACTAATTGCTAGTAGGAATGAATGGGATGCTGCTGCCTAGTGAGTGGAGGTACGGATTGCTCTTTGGTCTGATGTACCCTAACTTAATTCACTTCTTTCAGGAATTTTAAGCAAGTTATTTATCTTAAGATTCCAGGCAGTCTTTGATGAAGCACACTTCCTTGGCCCATTTCAATCCAAACCGGCTTCAGAACAGGATACAGAGATGAGACTGCTATGGTTGCCTTAGTGTGGTTGATTTTTGTCTCTACACCAACAGGGAGAATGTGTCCCTGCTGGTGCTGTTAGAACTCTCTGTGACTTTCAATGGCATTGACCATGGTATCCATCTGGAACACCTGGAGGGGCTGGAAATCAGAGGCACTGAGCTGCAGTGGTTCCAGTCATACCTCTCAGGCAGGTTTCAGAAAGTGGTGCTTGGGGATAGCTGCTTTGCGAAAAGGACTTGTTATATGGCATCCTACAAGATGCCATTCTATCCCCAGTGCTTTTTAATATTTACATGAAAATGCTGGGAGAGATCATTTCTATGCATGGGGCAAGGTGTTACAAGTATGCTGCTGACACCCAAATATATTTCTCCATTTCTTCAAAAACAACCTCAGCTAAGGATAGTGTGTCACCTCTAAATTAATGTTTGGAGGAGGTAATGGGCTGGATGAGAAAAAGCAAATTGAAACTGCATCCAGACAAAAAAACAGAGGTGCTTGCCATCAGCTTCAGTTTTTAGTAGGCCTTATTTTCTAACTGCTGCATTCATACTGCATGTAGTTATACTGTCTTTTAAACATGTGGCATAAACCTATGCTAAGGCACCCTAGCATAGCTTGGGATATAGGAGAAAGGTTCAAGAATGGAGCCCATAGTAGAATGGGGTCAGGAGTTTATTGCTAACAAGATAATAGGCAGATGCAAGTTCACAATCTCGAACCAAAGTTTTGGAAAATCTACCCAGCACAAAATAACAAATCATAGCAGATCACGACTCTGTAAATCATGACTATGCATCCACCAATTATTAAATAGCATTCATTAAGTCATAATGTAAATTTGCTAATCAAGCACCTAGCGAAACTATTAGAGGTGAACCTTTATTTTACATTTCAGATTGTTATTGCTATTAGAAGAAAATCCTGGTTAGTCAGTAGTGGGCCCAGAGTGTTCTGGAAAGCTTAATTCCTTGAGATTTCTTGCCAAAGCTTCTAACATTTTCATTGGTTCAGAATACTTTTCCTGCAGCATGTCTTATGATCAATCTCTGATCTCTCCCTTCAAGAACAGCAGGAAGAAAAAAAACATGACTAAAGTAGCCATGAAATAAAGTTCAGAGAAATAGGCTGTTCATTGCTGGCAGATTTTGTCTTCTCTTCGCACCTCAGAGCAACTGATATACTTTTAACTATTCTCTTGTATCCTTACATGGTAGGTTAAAGAATGGATTGGAGACTGGTTTCACCACTATTGAGGTTCAGGATAAATAGAGCTAAATCTTGCAGAAGAGTGAAGTGAGCTCTTTGTCTGAAAAGCCCTCTTTCTGAAATGTATCTACTAAAATGGAATAATTTGCATCCCAGGTATCACATTGATTTTGCTCACCATTGTTTGTCAAGCCTTGTTGTCTTGCCTGGTATACAGTATATGTGCACTATATTTTAAACTTTCAAAAACTGGAATTGCTTACAATTGCATTTTTCATTGTCTAATGAGGAACTTTCGTTGAAGAGGTAGAGGAAGTAGTTTATGATTAAATATTCCAATTGAGTGAATAAGAAACCATGAAATGTTTTACTAGCTCAAGTGCCACAAGGACAATGGTCCATCAACAAGATTAAATGGCTTTAGTTTACCATTGATCAAAATGGCACAATGAATTTACTTCTGTGACAAGGCTATTGAAATCATCAGGCTATCAAATCATGAATTTCTAAATTATCCACAATAAAGGTCTATCTTATGCAAGAAAACACTTCATCGTAATGTCTCTGCACTCTGCAAATGAGACAATAATTCAAACAGATCTGAATTTACACAGTAAAATAAAAATGAATTGTGCCTGATTTGTAATAAATATCCAATATATTTTGCAAGCAAGGATAAATAGCTCAGATAATCCAGAGCTGAATGTTTCTTCTGTGCTGTAAGTCAGAATGAGGGACCTTTGGCTTTCTACCTGCCATTTGACCTACAGTTTTGACCTCTGAATGACTTTTTCCAATCATCTATATGCTCAATGATAATATAGGTGATTGTTGATGGGAGTTGTAGATAACCTAAAAATTATGCACTCCCTACTCTGAAGTAGATGGGAGTACATAATATGTGTAGGTCTCAAAAGCAAAGGTAGCATTACCAAGGTGGAACTTTAAAGAGAATTCGTATGTGTGGAGGAGGAGTTCTTCACCCACTGTGAGAGTTAGGCAAGATGAGCACCTACATCCAGTAGCTGTAATGTTGGAACTTATACCAAATGTATTTATTCATCTGATTTGACTTGATTTAATTTATACCACACCTTTTTCCTTATGAAGGACCCAACACCCAAGTCCATTTAATGAAAGCTATCCTTCCTTTTTACAAATAGGGTCACATGTAGTGGCCAAGAATTTTGGAAAAGGGATATTCAACCAGTATTTTTCTATATTTAATTTGTTGCAGTTTTAATCGTCTATAAACTCCCTTGTTTCCCAATATTGGCAAAAAGGCAGGATATAAATGAATAAAACAACAATAACAGTAATTGCACATCGGGGCAAAGAACCCCAACTACACCTACCAATTGATGGGGTCAAAGCTTTCCGAGACAAACCAGGAAAGGGATCTTGGGGTTTTGGTGGACAGCTCAATGAAGATGTCAACCCAGTGCGCTGCAGCAGTGAAAAAGCAAATTCTATGCTTGGCATGATCAGGAAGGGAATCGAAAATAGGTCGGCAAATGTTGTATTGCCTCTCTACAAATCTATGGTGAGGCCACATCTGGAGTACTGTGTACAATTCTGGTCACCGCACCTCAAGAAGGATATAACGGAACTGGAAAAGGTACAAAGAAGGGCAACAAAAATGATCCAAGGGATGGAGTGGCTCCCTTATGAAACCAGGTTGCAACGCCTTGGTCTTTTCAGCCTTGAAAGACGGCGTCTAAGAGGTGACTTGATCGAAGTGTATAAAATCATGCATGGGATAGAAAAGGTGAATAAAGAAAAAATATTTTCTCTGTCACACAACACTAGGACTAGGGGGCACTCCCTGAAGCTCCAAGGTAGGAAAGTTAGGACTAATAAAGGGAAATATTTCTTCACCCAGAGGGTCATTGGGTTATGGAACTCACTTCCAGAGGAGGTTGTGACAGCTGTCAGCCTGGACAGCTTCAAGGCAGGATTAGACAGATTCATGGATACCAAGGGAATCAGTAGTTACTGAAATGGACATCCAAGTGCCACCCCTGTGTTGATGGAGGCAGGCAGGATTTTCCCCGGGTACTGGTTGTGGGGGGTCGGGAGCAGGTGAGGGTTTTGCCCTCCTTTCTGCTAGAGATCCCTGTGTACAACTGGTGGGCCACTGTGTGACACAGAATGCTGGACTAGATGGGCTGAGGCCCGATTCAGCATGGCTCTTCTTATGTTCTTATGTTCTAGTAATTGTTGTTATAAGCAACATTATTACTTCTATGAAAAGATATCTGGCATAAGCTATTTTATATGTACAATAGGGAAGCTGTCTCCATGGAAAACTCCTTTACTGCTTTGAATTAATGCATATGGGAGCAGCAGTAATTTCTTGAGCTCCTGCAAATGAGCTTTCTTACCAGATAATCTGGGTGCCACAGGAACCTTTTGATCCTGAATTCATTGCAGTTGTGGCAGTGGAAGCAAAAAAGCTACAGAAGCAGCCTAACTCCCTGAAGACCAGCAGCAATGGCAAATGTACAAGTTAATGGAATCCATTATTATACTTAGGCCTAAGTCCAATGCACTGCCGATTAATGTCAGATGAAGAGGATTTGTGTACCTGAGGAATCCCCCAGATAAAGATACATTATATTTATTCAGCACAGCAGCCTCCTTGAAAGTGTACTGGTCCAGGCAGATTTGCATATATCAAAAGACATACATGAAGGCTTGGCTGCGTCTCCCTGGCACGATGTAATATTACAAAGGAATACAGCTCGGTGAATGCTGAACATTATGTCCTCAGTTAAAAAATGTACAAAAGCCAGCTGAGCTGACACTAGAGCAACAGAATTGTACCAAATCCAAAACCCTCTCAGTCTGGAATGATGAAAATCTCCTAGACCTATGCTTGCCCTGGCCTAACTTTGTGCCATCATTGTATGTATAATAATAATAATCCTCATTTGTTATATTTGATCTCTTTTTGTTTTAGTTGGGTAGTATACTCTATGTATCTGTGGTTCGTGCTTAATTATAATATTATCAAGGTCTGACTTCTATGGCATCACAAGTATCATCCATAAGTATCCTCTTATTGTTATGAAATGTGAAGATCTTCAACATTCTTGATCTAGCAACCCTCCAGTGGTGCATCTTTGAGTTAGGATTACACTGCCCACTTCTAGTGTCTGAGATACTTTGTTGCTGTGTGCCTTCAAGTCATTTCCGATGTATGACAATCCTAAAATGAACCTATCACAGTTTTTCTTAGCAGTATTTGTTCAGATATGAATGCCTTTGCTTTCATCTGAGGCTGAATGTGATTTGCCCAAGGTTAACCAGTGAGTTTCATGGCTAGATTACAACTCTGGTCTCCAGAATTGTAATCTAACACTCAAGCCACTACACCGATTCTCTGTGAGAGAAACTAATGTGTCTTTAGTCTTTCTTTTTAAAAAAACACAAAACTATGCACATATAGTATAGCCTAGTTTCTCTAGTCTGGCATTTTGCTCCAAAAATGTTGAAAGGTCTATTGCCAATCTGTGTGATGTTGTATGACAATTGTGCCAGTTGTAGCCCTCAACAAAAGGTCTTTGTTAAATGAATAATTTAAAACATTTACATTAGTTTAACAATGTTATGTGATTTCACTAAGGTCTCTTTATTTTAATGTTATATTTATTTTTTCTGACTTTGTTAACTTTGAATTCTGATATAAAGTTCCATTGACCCAACATATTTGTAGGTTTAACTTTTACTGATTTGTTTGTTTGTGAATTTGGTTAATATATTTTCTCTAAAAAATCTCTAGGGCTTCAAGAGAGACTTACCATCAAATTGCCTTGAAGGATCTAAAGATTCCTAATTAGAGACATGTTCTCTTGGGTAAAGAATAGCATTTCATATAGTGTATTACACTTTTGTGGAGGCCTTATACCCATAATCCCCAGAAAAGTGGAGGGCCTACTATTTATATAAAGTTAATAGGCAGTTTCCACAAGCCCTATAAGATTATTCAAATTGAATTACTCAAAGAAGATTACTAAAAACAAACAAACAACCAGAAGGTGAAAAGTTTTTTTAAAAAAAATGACTCAATATTTATTTGCTTTCTAAAAGAACATGCTGTTAGGACTACAGTTAGATCTGTTTTTATTTCTTTTGTTTATAGGATGGTAGAGTTTGACATCCAGTTGCAGTTTTTATTTACTTTTTATTTTATTGCTGAGTTCCCATTCAAAATTGAATTCTGCCTGAAGGAAGAAGCAAATCAGATTCCGTTTAACAGGGATATCATGTTATTGGCAAGCTTCTTTTTACTTGTGAAAACAAGAGATTTATTTATTGTGTCAGGAGTGAACCAAACAGTTGTATTGCATTAAAAACAAACAAACAAAACACAAAGTTTGCAGAAGCTACAATAAAACAAGAGATAAAACACTATTAAAAGACATACAACAACACAGAGAGAGAGTTAACATACAAGTTAAAATCAACTGATAAAATGCAGATTAAAATTTGCAACTTAAAATTGACCAGGCAGACTTGCCAGAAGAGATGGGTCTTCAACTGTGTCTTAAATTTAGATAGCAGACCTAGCTGTTGAAGCTCTTCTGGCAGGTCATTCCATAGTCTTGGGGCACCCAATGAAAATATTTTGTGGGTAATGTTCACCAGTCAGGGTTTGGCAGGATGGAGTGGATGTCTCCTCAGAGGACCTAAATGTGCAGAGCAGAATGTACAGGAGAAGGCAATCCTGTAGGTAACCTGGATCCAAAACAGTAGGTCTTTAAAAGTCAAATCCAACACCCTATACTTTTCCTGGAAACTAATTGGCAACCAGTGGAGTCACTTTAGTATAGGTATGATATGCTCACTCCTGGATATTCCTGGGACCTATCAGGCTACTGTGTTTCGAACTAATTGGAGTTTCCAAATGTGATACAGAGGTTATTCAATGTAAAGAACATTGCAGAAGTCCAACCTGTCTATTGATGATTATATAGTGTCCTCCAGCACATCAGAGATAACACATGGAGGAGGTATAGGGTGGGTGTGTACCTTATATAGTTCTTTTACCAACAACCTGGAATAGCTGAAAAATTCACAAAGAACAGTCAGCAGTCTGTTGCTCCTGTCAACTCCGGCAGCTGCTGCATGAGGCAGTTGCTTCATTCTCCCAGTGAGACAGTGTGAAGTCTGACTCTGATCAAGGCAGAATTTAAAACATAAATGGCAGCTCTTGGGAAACCTTAACAGGCTCCGCATTGTGAATTTTGAGAGAAGGGGTAATTCTTTTCCTCCCATATCAAAAACCTCATCAAGCTAACCTCTTTGAGCCTGCTATAGGCATTTTAAGGAAGATTCCTGCTGTTACTACTAAACCCTATTAGGTGGAGTCTTGCTTTTACAGCCTCACTGGAAAATTCTAGATGCTTCATGGAGTAATCTGCTTGTGGGTTTTTTTTTATATCTCTGAGCTCACCATTTTACAAAAAGGAATTTTTGATTGGCCTGGAATGGCCTCAACAAGCATTGTGAAGTAAATTCCAAACATGAAAGGAGCACCATTTCATAAATATTAATCAGCTTAGCTTCTGAGGAACTTTGTCTATTCTAATTTACCCCAAACATTTAATAATTCACAGACTCTAGTTAAAGAGGTGATGAAATGTCCTATTCCCCACCTATAAAATTTTACTCTTGTGTGCTAAATGATTTTTGTGCAAATTGCTGCTATATGATGTTCATAATTGCATCTTTCTGAGTTATTTACTTTCCATCCATTCTCACTAAAAGGAAAATGCAGCAATGATTATAGGTGGTGAGATTATGCTGCCCGATTTTCAGTCACAGAGAGCAAGGATCCTTTGCTGAAAAAGACAGTTTCAGATCCATAGTTTGATGCCACTACTTTAACTGCCATGGTTTCATCCTATCGAATCTTGGGATCTATGATTTGTTGTGGCACCAGAGCTCTTTGACAGAGAAGAGTAAATATCTCTCAAAACTATAAATTATAGAATTCCATAGCATTGAGCCATGGCAGTTAATATGGTGTCAAACTCTACAGCGTGGATGCAGTGATTAAGAGACTTAATCCTTCTGCTTTTGTGAAGGCTGTTTCTGGAAACTTTTGTGCTTTTCTGAGAATTTAAATTTGGTGAAGTTTTGGTGACTAAGGACTTGTTGATATCAAAGAGAAAAAATTGTAGGAAATAGAGATATAATTCTTTGTTAATTTTATTATTGAAAGGAGCAGCAAATAATTTTAGAAAATTTAACCATACTGTGAAAAGGTTTTTAGAAAATGTGCAATTTTGCAACTATTTGCAGTTGCTGTTATCTTCACACAAAATAACATTTTCTGTTCAGATAACAGCATTTTCTGCACAAAAATGGATTTAATGCAGATATAGAATATGTCCTTAAAATGCTGTTTTCTTTGCATAGAATGTTGCATGTTGGGATTTTTCTTTTGGGGGGATTAAATTTTCTCTGAAATAATCATTTGTGACTTTTGTGTAGAAGAAGTTTCAAACTGTGAAGAATCTTTCAATCCATATATCTTCTCTTCAGACATTCTTGACAATAAGTATGTTTTAATCCATTTTTGAATATTTTAATTTTTTCTTTCCAACTCAGTTATAAGGTTATAATGGTTAGTAAAACCAATATGACTAAACAGTAATCTATAATTTTGATAGAAATTTTAGACTTGAATATATTTACTTGTTGTACACATGGCTTATTGTAGGGATGTTTAATCTATGAATTTGTGGCCCACATCAGATAACTTGAGATGCATTGTAGAGACAATCCTAGTGTTGGAACAGAGGGCTAGGTGTGAGTTTTCACATGAGTTGGTCATACTCAAGAATGACTATTTCTAAAATTAAATACAAGCACAAATCTTGGCCATATGGGACAAATATATATGTTTAGACTCCCAATTGGCCATGCAAGTCTCAATAAGAACTCTCTTGCTAAAGAAACCGAATAATGTTCTTGCTGATGATAGCAATACTAGGAATTGTGAAGCAGTGAAAACTTTCCAGAAGCTTTTTCTGGGCTCATTGTACCTTTGGCTTTGTTAGGAGGTACATGAAATTCACACTGCCAAGGGACCAAACAGGCTCACTCTTTCTGTGCAGTATAGGAAAGCTTTATCATATCTGTCAGTAAGGAAGGGAAACATTTTCCCCTTGGAGAGAGAGGGCAGAGTATAAATAAAGTTATTTATTTATTTATCTTTTCCAGATGCATCATGAGATTGGTAAAGGGCTACTTTTCTGACCTTATGAGTCTGCTGTTGAGAATTTTATGCCATGGGTTGCACAGGGTAACTGTATTCAAGGGTAGCTGTGCTGGTCGTGCAGCAAAACAATACCTTTCATGGCCTGCCAAAATTCATAAAATGCAAGATTTCAATGATTCACTGGTTTCTTCATTAGGCAAAGTAAGAAAAATCATACAGGAGGAAACAGGGGACAGTGTCAGAGGCACTGGTCCCATTCTCCACATGTGTCACACCCCAAGGGTTCCAAGGGCCTCAGATAGCATTTCTCCTGGGGTCTGCTTTTTGCCCGCCTGATTCTGAGAAGCTTTCCAGCACAGCTGTGTTAACTCCCAGCCCCTGTCAGGGGCCTCCTTACTGCTATCCTGCACTGTCCAAGGGAGATGCCATGCCAAAGGCATGCCAAGGCCAACCAAAGCCCACGAAGCTGATAGCAGAAGCGAGCACTAGGAGCTGGGAGCGCTACTCCCCAGCCCAGGTGGCCTGGTCTAATGAGCTCCCGCATTCTTCGAGACTGAGGTTCTCAAAACAGCCCAAAAGCTATCCATCACCAGTTGTGACGTTCGACGCAGTTCCAGAATGCTATAATTTCCCAAGGCGCCTTGCAATCCTTGTCTCTTTCCAATGTTGCACCCACCATGGGCTAAGAGAAAGATTGCTGCGGCCTCTCCCCCCAGGGAAAGCCGGCCAGTCACTTACGAGCTGGTCCGTCTCTGCTCTACCTTGCCTGAATCCTGTCTCATCTACGTCGAAGTCGTGCATAGCCTTCCCGCCAGATCGCTATTGGAACCGGAGAGAAAAGTCTGAAGGACCTTCCCAGCAATTGCTGACACCGGAGGGATCCCCGCAGGCTGTTGCTCTGCCCTGTGTCCAAGACAGCCTTCCTGGCCTCCCTGCGTGTGGCCAGGAATCCAAGGAAGATGGCCTAGCTACTTGTGGGCTTGCTATCCAACGCCTGCCTGGATTCTCTCCACTACAAGTTAGCTGTTTGCTGCTAGAGTCAAATCTTAAAGGAAACCCTGCATCCAGTCAAGTCAAGACATCAGCGGTAAGCCTTTTGAGCTCCTTAAGTGTTGCTAAGGGATCACCTGCTAATGACTGGACATTGTTAGTTAAGAGACCAAAGCCATTAGCATCACTGCCTTCGGGCATTCAAGACCTTGCATCTGTAATCCTGCTTTTGTCTATAACAAAAGACTACAGCGAATTGCTAGCCACTTCAATGCAGCCACAGTAATTCAACAGGACTTTTAGGGACCTTCTTTACATCCAGTTTGAGTTTCAAGATCTCCTTCCCATGTTCCGCATCGACTTTGCCTCGTTCCAGCATCTAGCCTTGTTCCTGTTCATCGCCGAGCCTGTAGGGAAGTTGCATTGCTTTGCATTGACTTTGCCTGCAGTACCTAAAGCCGCCTGATCTTCTTGCGCCGATTGGGGGCTCAGAGGCTATCTATCGCACCCCGCATTTGTTCCTGCATTTCCTCCGCTTGAGATCCTGCTGTTGCGGATACTCAAGCCTTGCTGATTCCAGTATTTGCCTGCTGAACTTCCTAGCATTCTTTGAATGGGGCTCAGCCTTCTTTCACCGGCTGGGTCTCCACAAAGATCATCTAGCTGAACCCGGCCTGACATTGGCCCAACGCTTCCCTGAATCCTTCCTTTGACATCCGGCTTGATATCCGTCAGTGGCTCTATTGCAACGAGTCGCTGTAGCCTTGCTGTTCCTGTTTTGCTACGGGGCTATTTACTCCTTGCTGTTTCCTGCTAACCTGCCATCCAAAGGCCCCACAAAGACTGCCTTTGAACCAGTAGGACTTGCCTGCTACTTTAAAGGCCCTATATATGCCTTCAAGCTTTCTATTGCTTCCTGCACAATAAAACCCGGTTGTACCCTTGCTCTTGTGTGGTCTCCAGAGTGTTCAAGTGCCAGGGCCCCGAGTGGGGAGCGACAACATGTCCTGCACAACCTATGACCCTCCAGGTGTTTGGGACCCCAACTTCCAGAAGCTTTAAGCAGATTGTCTGATGGACAGTAATCCTGGCAGCTGAAGTCCAAAACATCTGGGAGACCACAGATTGTGCAGGCTTGCTCTAAAGTAATGGTTCCCAAAATTTGTTCCTCCATAACTTTGGGACTTCAACTTCAAAATTTTTTGATTGTTAATCAAGTTTACTGGGGCTTCCAGGAGTTGACTTCAAAAACACCTGGAAGGACAAAAGTTCTAGTTTCTAGTTTCTTCTCTTGACCCTTTATCTGTTCTTCTTCCAGCTTTCTCAAAATTCCCTTGTGTAAAAGAATCTCATAGAAGCATAGACTTGGAAAAAAACACTAATGGCCATCTAGTCCACTGCTTCTTAAACTGTGGGTCACAACCCCAAATGAGGTCCTCTTAATTCAATATTGAGGTCCCAAAAATTTAGCAACAGGAGAGGTTTTACCCCTAGTGACTCTTTTATACATTTAAACGAATTTGTTAGCAACAAAATGAAGTGGTTACAGTGAACTCTGCAGAAAATGCTTCAGCTGTACTTCATAAAAAGAAAAATCATCCCGTTTAGCAAGCCCTCCAAATGCTGATTTATCATCAGTAAATGTTTGATTTTTCTACTTATTTTGTATACCCATATACCTGAGGTCATTAAAACATTATTGGGCAGAAAAGGGTGCAAGTGGAAAAAGGTTAAGAACACTGCTCTATACCATGTTAATTAACAACAATAGTAATCTGAGACAAAATGTAGATCTGTGATTTTACCATTAGTTTTACTCTTTTGTCTGATTTTCAACATCTTTGCCTAATGAAGAAACTAGTGAATCTTTGGAAGCTTGCATTTTGTGCTTTGTGCTTCATAGTTGATCTAACAAATGTACCACCCTTTTGTGGATTTTGGATTTTGTCCAGATATATTGTTTGTGTGCAACAGTAGTCCATGCTCTGGTTACATCCCAAATAGACTACTGCAACACACTCTATGCGGGGTTGCCTTTGAAGACTATTTGGAAGCTTCAAGTGGTCCAACAGATGGCAGCCAGATTTCTCACCAAAGCCAGGTAGAGGGAGCATGCACCTCCCCTGTTACGCCATCTCCACTGGCTGCCAGTCTGCTATTGAGTACAATTCAAAGTGCAGGCTTTAGCCTATAAAACCCTAAACAGTTCTGGTCCAGCTTACCTGTCCGAATGTATCTCCCTCTATGAACCATCTCAGAGATTAAGATCTGCTGAGTAGGCCCTGCTCTTGGTCCCACTTCCTTCACAGACATGATTGGTGGGGATGAGAGACAAGTCCTTCTCAGTGGTGGCCCCTCAGCTCTGAACCTCCTTCCCCAGTGAGTTCAGATCAGCCCCTTCTTCCTGACCTTCAGGAAAAAACTTAAGATGTTCCTTTGTGACCAAGATTTTGACAAGTAATAGTGAGTGACTATGAAACAATGTGATTGACAAAGGGAATGACCCTGGATTATGTTTTGGTTGGCGTGATTTTAATGGTTGGTTTTATAGAGCTGGCTCTGTACACATGCCTTTGGGGAGTAGTGTAATATGGAATCTGACTTGAATGTAGCTGCTTGAATAACAACTATGAGACTAAGTACTATGTTTTTAGATCTGTTTTATATGTTTTTAATTGTTTTATAATGCGAGAAGTTATATTTTTTATTTGTATGTATAATACGGCATTTAATTTTGTCATAATTTGTAAGCCACTCTGAGTCCCCTCCGGGGTGAGAAGAGCTGGGTAGAAATATAGTAAATAAATAAAATAAATAAATATGCCACTGGAATAAATTGACCCAAGTTTCTCCTCCTTCAGTTTGTTAAGCAGTTTGTTAATAATTACAAATACCAAAACAAACAGTAACTAATGTCAGGTCAAATACACTGAGAAGAGATTAACATATTAGTTATTGGTTATACGTAAAGTTATTATCACTTTTTCCTCCCCTTTACTCTCTGCAGTAGGTATAATTCCTCCAAAAAGAAGAATAGACCACTGGTGGACATGTACCTGAAGACCTATGCTTCACATAATAAATAAAAGGAAGCCAAGTTTTCATAAATAAATTATTATTCTACCCTTCTTTTCCATCTACTTTGATGTCAGTCTTTCTGACAATGCTATTTTCTATTCTGTTAGTAACCAATTGTAACTGTAGTTGTTTTCCAGTATCTAGATATCTCTTGTCTAGCTGCTTCTAATAAAAAATACATGAGAGCCCTCTGAAGAAGATCCTTATGATTTTCATCGAAGAATAGACAGAGGAGTTATTAAATATCTCAGTTGTACTGACTGATGAGTTATAGAGAATTTCAAACACAGGCTTCTAAAGTTTTTGAACACATAAGCCGCATGTGTCAAGCTCAGAGCCTATGGGCTTAATGTAGCCCATCATGTCATTTTATGTGGCCCTCCAGATGCTGGACTACAACTCCCATATTCCTCTTTATTAGATATCATGACTAGAGGTGGTGGCAGTTGGGATACAGTAACATCTGAAAAGCCACCGTTTGTTCTGTTTAGTCAGGATAGTGGGGTTTGAATTTAGAAGCAAAGCTTATGGACATGATATCTGACTTTAAAATGTCCTTTGACCTACCTCAGAGTCACAAATGCTGTTGGGTTGCAGTTCTCATTGTCCCCAGTCCACATGGTGGATAATCAAAGGGATGGAAGCTGTCATTCAGTAACATCTGGGGACCTAAATGGGGTAAAAACTAAAGTACACTGAACACTATGCAAAAATATGACAGTTGGCTCTCGGTATCCATTGATTCTCTGTCCATGGATTCAATAGCCCTTTGAAGGCAAACATAAAGTTTGATGTGGCCCTTGGTAAAAGTGATTTTGACATCTCTGACATACATGATGTCTTCTCAGGGCCCTTCCAGATAGGCTCTAGATCCCAGAAACCAATTACAATCTTTTAGAAAAAACAGCACATGATGTATAGCTTTAAAATTGCACACACACACACACACACACACACACACATATATATATATATATATATATATATATATAGAGAGAGAGAGAGAGAGAGAGAGAGAGAGGGAGAGAGGAGGTCCCGTCGTCAAACGACTGCCACAGACAGAGAAACCATCCAAGGCAGAGACACCAAACTTGGCAACAAAAATAGGCCTCAGGCAAGGAAGGTTTATAGCAAAGAAACTTTCCCCCCCAAAACCTAGAAGGACCCCAAAACAACAATACAAAAAATCCTACATTTCCCAGCGTCCTCCGCGGCCGCCAGCCAATCACATTGGCCAACACCAGCCCACACAAAATGGCACCGCCGCTTCCCAGCGGAGGCCACGCCCCCTGCCATCCCCACAAACAATCCACCCCCTTCCCCTGGCCTGGCCCTCTCCACCCCCCTCCCACTCCACCCCCCTCCCTCCAACCGCCGCCTCACGCGCACGGGGGACGAAGCCAGGGAAGGGCACGGAGACGGCAGCGAGTTGGCCTCGGTATCCTCCAACTCGCTCTGGTGCCGGACCACTGCCCAACGCAGCAGAGGCTCCTGGGAGTTGGAGTCCTGAAGGCGAGGCCTACAGGCATGCCAAAACCTCGCCCTCTTCCCTTCCCCGAGGGCCTTCAGGCTCCATTGCTTCTACCTCCTCGCTGCTCTTCCTCGGCCTGAATGAAGGGAAGGATCCTCCTTGCTCTCCTTCCACCGGAGGCGCCAAGGGCCGGCAGAAGCTAGGGTCGGCGGAGGCAGCGTGCCCGCCTCGCCCTCCTACTTGCCGCTTTCTCCATGGGAGTGGGAGGGGAAGGGCGCATGGAAGGACCCTTCCCTTCATTCAGGCCGAGGAAGAGCAGCGAGGAGGGAGAAGCAACGGAGCCTGAAGGCCCTCGGGGAAGGGAAGAGGGCGAGGCCGAGGTTTTGGCGTGCCTGTAGGCCTCGCCTTCCAGACTCAAACTCCCAGGAGCCTCCTCAGGGAAGGGAAGAGGGTGAGGGGGAGGTGGGTAAGGCCTAGATTTATTCTTATAATATTATTTAATCCCACAAACGAACATTACATTTTTATTTATATAGTTTTATTATTACATGTAATTTTATACCCATGGTATTAAATAATAATAAATATAAAATAAAATAACATATAATAATGAATCTATATAAATAAAAAAGCAGCAAAAGAGGCAGGGGGAACCACCTGGAAAGGGCTTCCTAAACTTTCAAGCTCCAGCACCACTGCCACCCTATGCTCTCTACTCAGCACCCCAGACATCCCTGTAGTTGGGCACCAGTTACCAGTACTTTCTGTTGGTAATGAGTTCAATATGCAAAGTTCGGTTCAATTCCATTGTTGCAAGTGTTCAGGATGCTCTTTGTGTGTTAAATATAAATCCCAGAAAATGTAACTCCCAAATTTCAAGGTCTATTTTCCCAAACTCCATCTGTTTTCACATTTGGGCATATTCAGTATTTCTGCCAAGTTTGGTCCTGATCCAACATTGTTTGAGTCCAGAGTGCTCTCTGGGTGTAGGTGAACTACAACTTCCAAACTCAAAATCAGTTCCCAAGCACCCCACCAAGACCTTAAGTAACATCATTTCCAACCCTTACATACTCAGACTTTCTCGCATCTCTTAAATAGGGCACAGCAACGTGTGCCAGGTACAGCTAGTGTGTGTGTGTGTGTGTGTGTGTGTGTATAAATTTTTCAACTGCACTAAAATAGAAAAGACCAAAAGAACAAAGAAAAAGATAACTGCCATTCTTGTGGTATATAGTACAGCCCTCTCAAAACAAAAATCCAATAATCCTCTTTCCATCCTGTTTCATTAGTTCTAAACAACAAAAATATTTTCCTTCTTTCTAATGTTAATTTACCTAGTACGGCTGGTTGATCCATAAAAAAATTGTTTCAAAACTTGGGGGGAGTCACTGTTGTTTTGAAATAGAAAGTGTTCCGAATTTTGAAATTAATTCATTTTTATTTACAAAATTCGTTATTATTTCATTATTGTTGCCACACATGCACAGTGCACAGGGGATGCCCACCTCCATGCCCCCTCACCAGCTCAGAATCAACCCGTGATTTCTCTAATGAGGGTTGATTCTCAGCTGGCAAAGAGAGATGGAGTGCATGCCCTCCACTCTCTCTTGCCAGCTGAGAACCAACGTGAATTAACGTTAACCCGCGCTGGTTGTCAACTGATGAGGGAGCATGGAGGGCAGGGCCTCCATGCTCCCTCGCCACCTGAGAACCAATGTGGGTTAGAGTTAACCTGTGTTGGTTAACAGCTGATGAGGGAGCGTGGAGGGCAGGGCCTCCACGCACCCTCACCACCTGAGAAGCAAAGCGGGTTAAAGGTAAGAAAGGGCGGAAATTATGACATAATAACACGCCCTTTATGAAAATGGCAGGGCCCAGTTTCGATTTAGAAATGTCACTTCCGGGTTGCTGGCCGTTGGTCGAATTAGGGTTTAAATTGATTTTAATAAGAAATAATAACGGTTTTCTAAGGATAACAACCGGAGATATCCACCCCTAGTACCTAGCATTAAAATATCAATATTCCTGTCAGACATCTATTACATCATATTACATCTTAAGAAGCATTATTCAATTTCCCATTTTTAATACTAAGAGAAACTTACTAGCATAATTGCATAGAACTAATATTAACTAAATAAAATTGTAGATCTGTTACATATTATTTATTTATTTATTTTATTTACTATATTTCTATATTGCCATTCTCAGCACAAGGGCGACTTCGGGTGGTTTACAAAATGGCACGATTTTAATTGTGCGAATGATTATATGTAGCGGGCGTATGCCACTGTCTGGATCCAATTGTGGATGCAATTTCAACATCCAACCATATTTTGATATGTTACTGTGGATTGTGTTTTTTAGTGTTTTTACTGTGTTTTAATAGTGTTTTACTGTGTTTTTATGATCTGTAATGATTTGTAAGTCGCCCCGAGCCAGTCGGAATGGGCAACTAAGAAATCAAAATAATAAATAAATAAATAAATTTGTTTATTCATAGTTTTCTTTAATCATAATTTCCAGATTAGCCCCACAATTCTTCCTCATTTTCATTGCCGCTCCAAACAGCTGTGCCTTGATTCCAGAAATCTCCTGACTCAGATCTTCAATAATACCTTCTCACATTCTCATCATCATATCTGAAGTCCCTTCTACACTGCAATATAAAATCCACTTCATCTGCTTTGAACTGGATTATATGACAGTGTAGACTAAAATAATCCAGTTCAACTCAGACAATGTGGATTTTCTGCTTTGATAACCTGGATTATCTCGCAGTGTGGAAGGGACCTGGGAACTCCTGATCTCACAATGAACAAATCTCAGCTGGCAACTCTTGTTAAAAAGTATCTTGACTGGCCACTTAATGCCAGGCATGGGCCTAGGAGGCAGCCATAGACTCCATCTCTAACATGCGGTGATGGCAGGATAGAGTCTAAATGGTCCAACAAGGTCAAGACTGCTTTGGCTTGGCTGGACCAATACCTTACCATTCCTGTTGACATTCCTTTCACAGATGGCTTCTCAATTCTGCTACAACTCCTGGCCCTCAGAGGTCACCATGCAAAAAGCTGGGAAGAAAAAGTCTTTTGAAGTCCCGAGGAAAGCTAGGAGCAACTTCATAGTCAGTGCAGGCTATTCTGCCTATATAGATGGGTTCTATCTTTTAAAAATCTAACAATAACACAGTTAATAGACAAACTATTCTATCATATTATGGCTATAGTTCTGGCAAAACAGCTAACCTACTGTATGTTTGCTGTCAGAAGGGCTCATGATAATGTATGGGATTAAGTATTCTGCCAGAGGTTAAAAGATCATTGCTTTGATGAGTTAAAAAAAGGGAATTTCAAGTATTTTTGAAAGGGTATTATGTAACCAAGCTTTGCAGGGAGCTAGAAAAAAATTAATGAAGGTTTCAAAACTTTTAAAGATTATGTAGATAATTCCTTTGTTTCATAGAAAGTAGCAGTGATGAAATACTAAAGTAGGTTTGACTAAAGCAGATTACATAGATAAGACATGTCTTGATTCGCGTATCATAGTGGGAAATATTCTAGGGACACCATTTAATGATTAAACACTAGCCCCCTGGAAAAATATCTTTAAGTCTCCTACTTTTAGAATTTCAAGTAAAAGTTAATTCTTAGAAAAAGATTAACAAATGCCAGAGAGATCAATATTTTTTTTATTGTTCCTATACATTTCACAAACATATTTCCCTCTTGCCTGAGAAACTTCTTATTGAATGGGCAAATAAAATATGGAATAAAAGCAGCACACAAAAGTTTAAATAAATAAGTAAACTTGTGCTCACAGATGTAAACGGATGTTTTCAAATTCCTTGTTACATACATTAGAAATCCAACCTATTGAAAATCATTTTATTCACGACTTCATGTAGTTTGCTATGAATATAATATAAATTGTACAAAGCGAATATTTTAGAACCATAACCATTTGTAAATATGTAATATGTAAATATTTTTCTCATGATGAAAAATCCATGTATATTTACAGTGGTTGGCTCTGACACTGATGGGGGCACATTTTGTGTATTTTGTGGGATATTTTAGGAGCATAAGGCTAGTGGCTTTGGATCCACTAGAGCAGTGGTTCTCAACCTGTTGGTCCCCAGATGTTTTGGCCTTCAACTCCCAGAAATCCTAACAGCTGGTAAACCGATTGGGATTTCTGAGAGTTGTGGGCCAAAACATCTGCGTACCCACAGGTTGAGAGCCACTGCACTAGAGGAGCTGGTGAAGCAAAATTTCCTTCATCACTTATACTCGGTCCAGAAAAAGATCCAGTGAATCTGCCTCACATCTCTCCCATGTTGACCATTGTAAGGATTTAAAGTATACTAGCTGACCCGGCCACACGTTGCTGTGGGATTTTTTTAAACTTGGGGACTGTGTGTGTAGTTATGTATATGTGTATATGTGTATGCGTGAATATGTGTGTACTTATGTATATGTGTGTTTGTATATGTATGTGCGTGTATATGTGTGTACTAATGTATATGTGTGTTTGTATATGTGTTGATGTGTGTAAGTACAGGTGTGTTTAAGTATGTGTGTATGTGTATATTTGTATATTTCTGTGCATGTATATATATGTGTGTGTATGTGTTTCTGTGTTCCTTTCTTCTCCCCTCTTTCCTTCCTTCCTTAACTCCATCCTTCTATCCTTTCCTTCCTTTTCCCTCCCCTCCTTCCTGCTATCCCTCCTTTTTCCTTCCTTTCTTCTCTCCTCCTTCCTTCCATCCATTCTTCCTTCTATCCTTCCCTTCCTTTCTTCTTCCCTCTTTCCTTCCACCCATTCTTCCTTCTATCCTTCCTTTCCTTTCTTCTCCTCTCCTTCCTTCCCTCCCTTCCTTCTTTCCTTTCCCTCCTTCCTGCCATTCCTACCCTTTCTGTATCAGTCCTTGCTCCCCTTGTCTCAGTCCTTCCATTCCTTTCCCTACCTTTTCCTACCACCACCAACATTCCGACTCTCTAAACTGCCAGGGGGTTGGGGGGTGGGGGCTCCGAGCCTACATTCTAACTGAGGGAGTATTTGCATAATGCCTTTAATTAGTCAGCTCCACTAACATTCCGATGCTGTAAACTGCCAGAGGGAGGTGGTGTGGGGGATCATTGGAGTTGTAGTCCATAATGTTTTTATTGGATTTGTGGCCGTAGGCTCTTTTTTGGATGGGGTGTGTGTGTGTGTGTTTTGGTAAACATACCTCGTAGGGTTTACTGGTTATGTGGGCTGTTTTTGTGTTTCTGCCTTGTGTGGTTTCTTTGTCTATAAGACAGGACCCATGACATGGAGGATTTTATATATATAGATTGTTTCATTTTCTCTGGTCCTTCTGGGTTTGCAAAATTCCTTTATTCTACCATAAATGTGGGATATATCATGCATAAGGCACTAAGTTCTGTCTCTAATCATATGTGGATGTAAATAATTGGGATGTTAAGGCCATATTTGCATTTAAGGACACATCGAAAAGATGTATCTCCTACATCTCCTACATTTTGATTCATTGGGCTGTTTGCATCATATGGAGTATTTTTTGTTGTATAACTAAAGTTTTGTATGTGTCCCACACGCTATACTTTACACACACACACACACACACACACACACACACACACACATGAGTGTTAGATGGATCTCAAATAATGCTGCCAATCACAGTAGAAAACTAGTTTTCCCCACAAATGTTTTGCAGGTAGCCTTTGGAAGTAGACACAAAGTTTTATCTCAGTCGTGTCAGCTGTTAGCTTTATAATAATTGATTTTAATGTTTATAGGCATTTTAATTTTACATGTTAATGTATATGTTTATTTTATTATATGTTTGTTTTATGTGGCATTGAATTGTTTTCTATTTTAAGGCTGCTCTGAGTCCCTTTGGGGTGAGAAGGGTGCAGTATAAATACATCAAGTTAATGTATAAATTAAAAAATTGTGAGGCTTTTGTGTTTTCATTTTTAATACACCCTCTACTCCATCCACTATCAGGACAACCAAGCAAGGCCAAATAACTTTCCCCATATATACACCAATCATACTTTCATGATTTATTATTTTTTTGTATAAAATAGATGCTTCACCAAGTATAACCAGATGCTTTCGCAAGGTCACAAGGTCAAAGACTACAACCGTGTGTATTGCTTAGGATTATGTGCATGCATGCCTCTAGAGTAGTATGTATGAAGTCATCAGGCTATTTTTACACACTTTACTAATGCCTAAGAACCATTTGGGTGTGTTATAGTGCATTCATAGACATAGATGTACTTATCCCTTGAATCATAATTTCATTCTTTTCCTAGGGGAAACCTTGATTAACACAACATAGTCTTGGTTGATTTTTAAATTAGTGAGTAGATTTTTTCTTTTTATCTCATCTAAATTCCCCCTTTTCTCTATCTCTTGTGGATCTTTCTCTGTCTGAATCTCAACAGTACATATTTTCTTTGTATAGTCACACACACACACACATCTTCTCACTGTGAAAAGTCTCAAGGGCTTAAGATTTCATTTTCTTTGGAGAAAGATCACTGGAGGGTTATGCTGGTTTATTTCAGTTTGTTTACAGGGATGCTGACTGAACATCTGTACATTAGACAGAACATGAATGAAAATGATGTGAATTCCAATACAAGAGGAAAATATTACACAGTAAGAAAAAAAGGATGGGAAGAAATTCAGGAGAGAGTTTCAATGAAACTGAAACTTGAGACATTTTCTCATCTCTAATATAATTACTGGTGTGCTAGCATGGGAAGGGATTCGGTTTTACAAAATGGTACTTGGTTGGGGTTGAAAATGACTGGAGAGCATGAGGTTGCCTATTGCTGCAGTAGGTGGAAGTCTTAGAAGTCTTGGATAATGCTACTTGAGATCCAGCTGTGATCATAAATATTATATAAAAAGCATGAAAACCACTAGGATGCTTCCATGACACAAAGTTTCTATTTCTACCTATGGGAATGCACCAATTTTATTCTTTCTGGTGTCTTGAACTTCAACTCTTGGAAGTTTCAGTTGCTATGGCCAATGATCTATGATTCTGGGAGCTGAAATGTATACATATCTAGAAGGCCAGAGTTTTTACACCATTTGTTTAACACTTTTTGGCTGCTCTTATATTCTGGGCAGGCCTCAACATCTAGACTGCCAACAAGCTGCAATGTCCTGAAAAGTGATGGTAACTTAAACAGGAAAAATTTGCCTGCTAGTGGCAGATGATACACTAGTAAGCTGTGTGCTCATGGTTTTCTCCTTCAAATCCTTAATTTTCCTCAAGCTATAGATGCAATATTTGTCATATCTCAAGGGGAAAAGGAAATAGGGGGAAAACAAGTTCACCATTCTTCTGTGCTACATGACTGCAGAAAATCACTCCCTTTATCTCTCTATAGATATTAAACAATGGCCAGTTCCCAGATCACAACCATATACTGACAAATGTGAAGTTAGCACATGGGATGGGGTATGTATTTTTGAAGACTCTTAACAGCTATGTTGTAAGGAGAAAGAGGCCAGAGCCACATTAGTTTCAATTACATATGATGATGAACATATGATGTGAAAATGATCGAGCACTCCAGGCTTTCCATGAAGCTCAGTTTGTTCAATATACTTCTCTTCCATCATGTCTTTTGGCAATGTATTTCTCAAAAGTTGATGACAGCATTATGGTATTCAGAAACCCATCTGATACTTAAATAGGTACATTTTAAGCTGACGGCAACACAAAATAAAACACATTTCACCCTAATGGCTGAGCATTCAAGGTACTATGAAACTGAGCAGGAGGGAGTAAAGGGATAAGTGAAGACAAATAGAGTGAATTCAAGCACAGCTCCAAGTCTGGATTCCTTTCTGCCTAGCAACTGATATGAGAAATGTGCATGCGGCAAAGAAACAAAATGTTGGTTGAATCACCAGTTCCATGCTTCAAATGGCCTCTTTATAGAACTTATAAGTGTGTATCCACTTATCTGTTGTCATTCTTTTTTTAAAAAAACCAAAATGTGAACCTTTTGCTCAGGTGTCTTGGTAATGTAGCCATGGCTGCCTAAAATATTTTCATGCAAAGTTATATATCTCACATTCCATACAGGAGACTGGCAGCTGAAGTCCACATATGTGAACCAGTCTGGCAACTGAAGTTTACTTCAACTCTGGGTGATTGTTGTACCTTGGGGCAGTGTTGTAGTTTTTGTGTGGCAGATAGAACTGTATATACTCCAAATCTTTATTGTCAATCACTAGCTCCCTGGTTTTCCTAGCTGAGGCAGTTTGTTCACTTTGCCTTATGATAGCATGTCCTTGGTAGCAGCTGTTTGGCATTGTGTAGCAGTCACAGAGTTCTGCCTTTTTGCTGTTCCTAATTTTTCAAAGCAACTTAAGAAAAGAGGATCTTCCAGGCCAAATTCATTGGAAGATCTTTTCTAGGTTATCTTATTTTAAGATAATGGTATTATATACTACCTCTTCAACGCTACAAGTGCTATACATAGCCAGTTTCCACTTGAAACATAAATGAAAATAAATACATTTGAACTGAACACTGAATGTGCTTTCCTGGTAGTCTTACTTCCATAAAATGATACATGTTTCTTCACCAAATATCTTTTCAAGATTCTTTTCTCCCAGTTTCATCTCTTATTCCCTCTTTTGCTTAACCCAATAAATTTGGGGATACATCACATAGTTCTCTTTATAATCCGTAATGACTATAATTTATTTCAGGGCTGTCCAACTGCTGGCCCTGCGGGTGTTTTGGACTTCAAATCCCAGAAATCCTAACAGCTGGTAAACTGGCTAGGATTTCTGGGAGTTGAAGTCCAAAACACCCACAGAGCCGGCAGTTGGACAGCCCTGATTTATTTGATAGGTAAAAATGCTGCTCGTGCCTCATTCTTTTGATTATGAAGCATGTAGAGTTCACTGGATACTCCAGATGGTTCACCTGCATCTCATTCTTCTGTTCCTTGGCTTATTACTTACGATCGATGGTATTCATGCCTGCAGATAGGTGGAATGCTGATAATGGAGAGAAATAATCACATTACAAATCAGATTGTATCTTTAAAGCAGGAAAGGTTTGTTCTACTGTGTTCAAAGACATCCCCCCTGCCAATGAAAGGGAGATTGTTTTGATGGTCTCTATACTGTTTTTATATTGTTTGAAGTGAGCACCCTAGCCACGTTTATCAGCCATTTTAAAAGCAAGGGAAATTATTTTATCAAGGAGCTAGAGAGAAGAAAGTCAAGAAAGAGAGAGAAAGAGACATAAAATTAAGAATTAAGGAATAACTGCTTATGCAAGACTGAAAATGTCTGTACCACATTTTGCTAACAAAAGTGCAAAACACGTGGGACCCAAAATAAGAAAGGAAAATGTACTACATTTTCAGACATAAAGTTGACTGAGGAAGGTAGGAACAGAATGGAAAAGGTTAGGAAACAGGTAGGCACATCCACAAAGGAGCAGTACTTTAGTGAATACATTCATTAACTTCTCTATTCCAGACAACAATTTCATACTGAGATTCTTCCTATCCTCCTGAAGTTTGGAGAAAAGGATATGAAGCTTAGATTTAATATTGAAGCCTGATACCTAGGAATCCTACATATTTGTCATTCCAAAATAGCCTCTGAATAAAAGTTGTTTTGCAGTTAGTAGAAGCTGAAAAGAACTCTGTTTAGAACTTCGGCAGGTAGCATTGCACAACTGATGGCAACCATAAAAGTAACAACTCAAATTGTATCATTTTGCTCTCCCATTTGCCATTCTTTAATAAGCTGTTTTGAGTACAGCAATTATAATGGTACACTCAGTACTCTATCAGGATATATTGCAAATCTCTTTTCAAGAACATTTGTCCATCCATACTAATGACCAGAGCTTTTGCAAAATTTCCTCAAGGAACCCTCAAAGCTGGCTGCTGAATTTTGTAAATAGTGATCAAAAATTTCCCAAGCTTTTCTGATTGTAAATTGAAGATAACTGGGTGGAACAACTGGGCCCAGGTTCCCTGCTAAGTCCACCTGATAGTTATGGGTTCCCTGTATTTGGCAGCAAGGTCTCATAAATGTCCATACTTCAAATTTCCCAGAATGCTATGGGCTAATCTTAGTCAAGAGGCATAGAGAATCATTAAAATGGGGAATAGTTTGCAGTTCTGTTTGCTTGTTAAACTTTGTTATTGGTTCTGATTTATATTCAGGAGAATGTTGTTGCCTTATGGGTAATCTCACCTGTTTAATTCTGTAAAAATCAACCATAGAGAGAGGGGGAAGTTACATTTGATCTCCCCTTTTTGTAGCCAAAAAGAAAACTATTATGGAAAACATGAAGCTGATCAGAAAACAAGCATTGCAACAGATCCTATCTGTGTCATGGTGAGCTGCCAGATCTTTAAAATGATTAACCTGAAACTGGGTACATATTATATTTTTATTCATTCACAGGTTTTCAATATTGTTCACCCCAAAGGAAGTTGATTTTAAAACATTACAGTAATGTGTAACATTGACCTTTCTTGGTTGTATATGTTGCACCTTGATTTCAATATATAAATATTGAAAGCCCTTTCACAGCCAGTCCTACTTTGAATTTTGGCTGCAACAGAATTTCTGGAGCAGCTGCCAACCATCCAGCATTTACAGTTAATATAAGAAATCAACTGGATTTCCCAGAGGAAATATAGAATGGTGACTTAATTGGCAGTAGGCACCAGATTTCCCCAAGGGGTTGAAAACTAGAAATAAGTGGAAGCGTAGAAAGAGGCAACTGGGGGAGGAAAAAGCACAAAGAGCCCAAAACATATCCGTTTGACTATGATGCTACTTTCCACCATCATATATCTTGAAATGCTGAGTTGACAGTCATCATTCCCTCTACATCTAACCTTCAGAAATGAGTATGGGTGCTTATGTAGCTAAAATGACACCAATTACATGAAAGCACAGATGGAAACATTATTTTGAGCCACAACTCCCAGAATCCCATATATGCTGTCTGGGGAAATCTTGGAACTGTGCTCCAAAAGGGAACTTTCCCCATCTGTGCAAGAGAGAGGGGGAGATGGGGAGGGGAGAGAGGGGATTTGCAGAAATAATCCCCCTCCCCTGGTTGTTGAGGGGAAGAATCAGACCAGTTAAATGAAAACAGAATATGTTAAGCAGCCATATGATGTAGACAAATAGTAAGTACAGAAACAGGTAGAGGGCAAATAGGGAAAAATGTTGTTCCTCATAGCTCTGTACATTTTCTAGTTCTTTGGTATAAACCAGAGCTGTCCAACTGGCGGCCTGGGGGCCGTACACGCCCCCCCAGCCTGTTGGACACGGTATGCCCCCAGCCGCCATTTTTAATTTTTTTTAAAAATCTATTTTTTAAAAAAATGGCGGCCGGGGGAGCCGGGCAGGGAGGAGGAAGAGCTAGCTCCTCCTCCCTGCACCGCCCCCTCCATCCCTCTCCCTGCGCCGCCGCTGCGAGATCGCAGCAACGGGCGGGAGGGGAGGAGGAGGAGGCGGGGCAGGGAGAAGGAAGGGAGCCAGCGCCCTCCTCCTCCTTGCCTTGCCCCCTCCGTCCCTCTCTCCGCCCCACCAAGGCAATCCGGTTCACAGCAGCGGGGGGAGGGAGGGGAGGAGGAATCCTCCCTCCTTCTCCTTCCCCGGCACCACGGCGATTGGGACACCAGCGGCGCCGGGAAGGGCGGGAGAGAGCGAGGGGGGCAGGCCTTCCAGGGAGGCCTGCCAGGAGAGGACGCCCGGCTCTCGCGTCCCTCTGACCAGAGGGACATGAGAGCCGGGTGAAACCCTCCCGCCAGAGGGACCTGGATGGCTCGCGGGGGAAGCGAGAACCGGGCGCCGCTTCCCGCGAGCCATCCAGGCGTGCGGGTGAGGGGCGGAGCCGTGGAAGCTTCGCCCTCTCCCCCAAAGTGTCACAACAGCTGTTGTGATGCTTTGGGGCGAGGGGGCGGAGCTGCGGAAGGCTCCCCGTGGCTCCTCCTTCTCTCCCAAAGCGTCACAACAGCCTCGGAAGTGGGAGAAATCGCCCGCTTCCACGGCTATTGTGACGCTTTGGGAGAGGGGGCGGAGACGCGTGGCCGGGGCCATGGCCGGGGGCATGGCCACTCGGCCCCCAGGTGATCGGCCCCCAGAAAGTCCGGCCCTTGGGTCGGCAGAAGTTGGACAGCACTGGTATAAACAATGGATGGGTTATGTGTGCTTCCTATTTTCTAGGAAGGTAAATCATTGCTTGCCTTATTCTTGTACGCCAGAATGAGAATTGCTAAACATTTTCTCATCTGTAAAGCAGCAAGGGGTTTTTTTGGCACTCTCAGTGGGTTTTTGAAGTTGCCAGAGTAATTTTTGCAGAAACAGTGAAAGTAATTTCTGCATAGACTTTACTACATGTTGGTGTCTTGAATGGTTTTTAAAAATTAGATGGGGTTTTCATCAACTAGCCAGTCTTATGCTTAGTGCATTTGTGTATTGCTCTGCAAAGAATCATTCATCTGGCGAAAAGACTTTCTGTGCAAATTAGTTTAGTGGAGAATCTTTTTGTATGAACATTTCCTTGTGATGTTTTATTTGGTGCAGCAATTCTTCCATCTACCATCACAAATCCTTGATAGAAACTCTTTCCCTTCCTCTGGGTTTTATTTCTTATTCTTGTGCTTAAGGGAAGACCTTTCATGTAGGTTGCTGATTTCTTAAGTAGGGGGTCTGAAAGTGTAAAAACAACTCCTCTCATTATTGATAAGAAATGTGATAATACTTTTCTCATTCCTGCAATATACATTTAGTATGCAAGACAATTAAAATTTTATATCATCTTCTGATACTGATCAATATTCCCACTTTAAGGATAAACGTTCTGGTGAAGGAGTCCCCCTGTACTGTGATGCCTTGATTATGAAACATCGTATCCATACAGGACCAGCAGGAAGAATAAGTGACCTCCTTAAGGGAGTATCTGGAAGCTGTGTGTGTATATGTGTGGGGGGCTGTGATTGTGGCTGTTGTGGTAAATAGTCCATGAAGTACACTTAGAGTACGAAGATATCCGGAGATGTTACAAATCTTGGTGAGGTATAATCCAATAACACACTGTGATCTAAATGGGAAAAGTAACCAGAATATCCAATAAGGTCCATGTGGTAAACAAAGCATCTGAGGTCGGGAGACTGCTGTTGGTACACCGAAACATAAAGGAAACTGTTGCAAAATAGTCGCAGATGGGTCAGTGGAGGTGTGAAGCAACTGTTGCAAAAGTGGCATATATAGGTAAGTGCTACAGTGGGTCACAAAATCGCAAATTGTGAGGACGCAGGGACCCAAGTGTAGAATCTCCAACAAGTATTATATCACAGAAGCCGACGGCATGCATATGCTGAGTATGTGGCCAAACAACCGTTTCACGGACAGGCTTTGTCAAGGCTTAAATAAAGCATAATGTGTCCAAAGAAATCTACAAGATAAATCACATTGTAAGTATACAGTTGCAGAAAACAGCCCAATATAGCCCATAGTAATAAAATACATGTATACATACCATTATATTATTTCATATTTCGCTCTATAAAGAATATATCTTGTAATTATAGAGTGTCCTACATTATTTGAGGCTGCTTTTAACCCCTTGTTTGGTTCGGAAGTCTGAAGTTTTAGGCATAAATTATGCCTAAGTTGTGGAATTCACCCTCCATTTCCATGGTGAAAATCAGGATACATGTGGTTAGAGTGTGGTCAAGATGGCAAAATATATTACCAAGGAAGAACCAAAACTTAGGAGAGCATGCATTTCTTTGCTTTTGCCTGAGTCTGCAGGGAAGTCAAGATTTTGTCCCTTCCTCTCCTGAATAGAGTACAAATTACTTTTGTTCTTTGAAATCTGTTTTCCCCAATTGAGGTAAGATGACGACAAATTACGAAAGTGGGAGTAGGAAAGAAACTGGGGCATTTAAAAAGCTGTTGAATTTGTATGTTTGTGTGAGAGAGACTTTTGGGCTCTATTACTGGCACTGTCCCCAGAACTCATTTCAGTCTATGTGTGGGTGGGTATAGTCCAACATTCAAACTACTACACACGTAAACCTGACTCTATCTCATATGCCAGTAATTTACAAATAAATTTGCTAGAATTCATCTGTCTAAAACTTTATATAATGCTAGTCAAAGAGCTATGCCAGGAATGAAATATGGGCCAGAAAGAAACAAATGAAGCCTCTATTTGAAGGGTTCATATCTACCCCCCCCCCAAAAAAACGTTTCAGGGTGACTAAAATACATGCCATTTTGTCCTTTCCCCCTGTGAGTAAGGTTTCTATCTCTGTGTCTATACAAACTCTGGTTACACCAAAAAAATGCATTATTTCTCTCTGTAGTTATCCCTGAAATTGAATCTCTCAATGAAATGCCTTTTCCGCACTAAATTTTGTGCACAGAAGGCATCTATATCGATGATAAAGTGCTGAACACATTTACTTGCTTAGTAGCGCTGTACGTTGTGTTCCACCCATGTGTCATTCCCTTGAAATCTACAAGACTGGGAACTTCCACAGAAATATATCCAATGTGTAGAACAGATTGATTATCCTTCTACCTGTGTAACTTGAGAGGATAGATGTTCAAACCTAGTAACAACAAATATCATTGATTTTTTTTCTTTCCTCCCTTGGCTCATGTTGATGTTGTATTGCAAGGATATGGAAATTTTTCCCCTTCCTTTGCATTTTTTATTTGGATGGTTTTATGGCGAAGGGGGGGGTTGCTAGAAGCTGAATCAGAAAAACATGTACAAGTGAAAGAACTGAAAACATATTATTGATCACAAAGCATTCAAAACCATGCACCACGATTGGCTCACTAACTGTTCAGAATTTATGATTTCTTTATTGGATTCTATGTCTTCTCTTTATTAGTGCAATGGTTTGAACCCTAAATGTTGTTCAAATTGTTTTATATAATAATTGTATATTGATGCGTCAGTCCTATGTAAATTTGTGATTGTTTAAAATTTGATATGTTACTTACTTTGTTTTACATTATCTATTGTGTTTTTATGACTCTAAGCCACTCAGAGACCCTTGTTGGGAGATGGGGCAGGGTATAACTAAAGATTATTCTTATTTCTTCTGAACTCTATACATGAAAGAGGCAGTGCTAATGAATATTTGGATCAAGAAAGGTTACACAACAGACTAGTTGATATTTCTACAAATTTGGGGAAATTCAAAGGCATAGCTATGTTAGTCTACATCAGAAGGCAAAGGGATCTTTTAGCAGCTTTGGAACTATCTGAAAGAAAAAAAGGTTCCACATAAGCTTTTTGGAACGCATCACTTCATGTGATGAATGAAGAGAATATGCATACATAATTTGGATAAAACCCACTATTTCTAATTTTTTTACGTATTGAAAATAAATGAACATGGGAGGAAATTGGGAATAGATTGATAATGGATAGTGGATCGATAGTTAATTGATAGTGGGTTGAAAAGAACAAACAGTTTTCTGGCAAAGTACACATAACACTACTTAGCACCCCATCCTCATTGGTGAGTTTATCACGTCTCCGTGGTTTCCAGACATTATCAGATTACATTCAATAACTCCCTCTGCCATTCGCTTAAGCCCCAACAACACTGCCATATAATACAGTTTCATAATGCAGTTTAATTGCATTGACTGCATTATATGGTAATGTAGAGTAGACTCATAAAATGTGTTCAATGCAGTTCAACTGCATTATGGAACTGTATTATTTGGTAGTGTGTTTGAGGCCTTTGTTCCCCTATGGCTATTCTAAAAAAGTATGTATCCGGACATCACCATATTGACAAGTTTTGCATTTCTGTATCTATTCACATATACAGCCTGCTCATTCATAGATGCAAAGACACTTCGCTTCATGCATCCAATGAAGTAAACTTATCTATGAAAGCTTATTATACCAATTGTTAGTGTTAGACCTATCCTCCAACAGTTCACAGATGCAAAAGGAAATCTCTGGACAAGAAACACCAGAGTGTAACCAAAAGTGTGTAGTCAGCTAAGATCTCAAAATTTATTAATGGTGAAGAATATACAAAGCTATTATTTCAAGCAGGGAAAGCCAATGATTTATATATTTAGTCTTGAAAATCATATGGGGGGGGGGGGGGGAATCCCAGTGAACCTATTGGAAAAGGCAAGGCTCTATTGTCTCTTTCTTTTGTTAAGTTAATTGAATGCTAACTACTTTCAGGGTGCTTTGTTTGTGTTTTTCCTGCATGGTAGAGGGTTGGACTGGATGATCCATGTGGTCTCTTCCAACTCTATGATTCTATCATTCTACTTTTTTGATTTGAACTCTGTTTGTAGCAATTGAGGAAAGACATTGACAAAGAGAAAAGTGAGAGGTGGAGAAAGAAACCAGGAATTTTAAAATGCAATTGAGAAAGTGGGATGACAGAAGATTAATTAAGTCGAAGACGGCTAAACTAGGACAACTAGGGGGGCATACTAAGATGATTTGGATAAAATGCATTTTCCTGGAATATTTGTTGAAAATTAAAAGATTTGGAACCACATCATCTATATGTCATTCTTGAGTGACAGTAAAATGATTTTCTTTGGGGCAGAAGAACACAGCATAATAGCTATTCAGCATACCATAATTCTATATATTTGCTTCTGTAACAAAAGAAATGCATTACTTGTTTGCAGATTAGCTAAAGCAATAGTGTCACAGGGCTAAGTATTTTATAGTCATCTCAGAGGATTTTATGGTAATGTTAAATTAGATTTACATTCACTGTAAAAGTAAAATAATCTATCACTGCAGCATATTATTTTCTTCCTGATGTGCAAAATTCCTTCCATTAATAATACTATTTTAGGGACTAATTTATAACACTTTCTTTCTTTTCTAAAAGAAATTGGATCTTAGTATATGAAGACTGACTGCTTAAATAAATAGTACTGGTTGTAAAAATTAAGTCGGCCAGGTTCTAAGAAATGCTCTTCCTTCCATCAGAGTTTTCTTAAAGGGAATCCCTCTTCAAAGTGACAAGGTTTGGGTGATCCAGACCAGAAACGGCAATTGTCAGAGGGACGCGAGAGCCGGGCAAAAGCTCTCCCGCAGGCCTGGATGGCTCGTGGGGGAAGCAAGAACCGGGCGCTCGCTTCCCCCGCGAGCCATCCTCCTCCTCCTCCTTCCCCTGCGCCGCGGTGATCGGGACACCAGCAGCGCCGGGAAGGAGGAGGAAGAAGGGAGATTCCTCCTCCTCCCCTCCCTCCCCCCCCGCCTCTGCGAACCGGATCGCAGCAGAGGGGTGGAGAGAGGGACGGAGGGGGCGGTGCAGGGAGGAGCTGGCTCCCTTCCTTCTCCCTGCCCTGCCTCCTCCTCCTCCCCTCCCTTCCCCCCCCCGCTGCGATCTCGCAGCGGCGGGGCGGAGAGAGGGACGGAGGGGGTGGTGCAGGGAGGAGGAGCTGGCTCCCTTCCTCCTCCATGCCCCTCCTCCTCCCCCCGGCCGCCATTTAATTTTTTTAAAAAAAAACCATTTCAGGAGGGTAGCGGAGGGTAGCGGGGGGCGTGTCCAACAGGCTGGAGGGCCGTATATGGCCTGCGGGCCGCCCGTTGGACAGCCCTGGTGTAGTGTAAAAGGGCTCTGGGTCTATCCCCATGAAACATTATACCTCGGCCAAACTAACTCAGAATTATCCTTTTTATGCCAAGGTGTCCTTTGTTTTTATTCCCTTAAAATTGCTTTGAAAGTCTGTATGAAAGAACAATACTTTGTACTCTAATACTACATATCTAATGTTGCACATTTTTTATGCATAGTACCTAGCCCAGTACATTATTTTCTGTTGAGGTTTTGCATGAAAAATTGGGTATTTTGTGCATATATATATTCTGCTGGGTTGGTTTAGAACCCCAAAATCGGGGTTCTAAAAACAAATGCGGGGGGGGGGGGGTTGATGCTTAACATAATGAATTACAAAAAAATTTACAAAAACTCTTTATTGATTAGTAACTATTACAAAATTTTGTAATTGGTTCTAAATTGTCCAAAGCAGGGAAACAGGTCTGACACTGTTTTAAGCACAGGGAAATCAAGGGGCAACATTTCCCTTCACCTTGGAGTGCAATTCACTGGGACTTATTATTATTATTAAAGGAGGTCAGGGCCTCCCTCTTTGCAGGAAAATATAAGGAATAAATATATTACTATTATTATTATAATAATAAAAGGAGGCCAGGGCCTCCCTTTTTGCAGGAAAATATAAGGAATTGATATTATTATTAATATTATTATTATTAGACTAAAATGCCCCTGGGCCTCCCTCCTTGCAGAAGAAATAAGGAATTGATATTATTATTAATATCTGTATATCTGTATCTGTATCTATATATATATATATAAATCGAGTCGTCGTGTCCTTTATACACGGCCAAACTATACCCCCCCCTAAACACACATCCCACAACACACATTCCCCCAGACCACGAGGTACAACCATACCACAAAAAAACACCCCTACCTACCTTGAAAGCCCCCCAAAACCAGCCCCCAAACCCGCCCATTGCCTCCCGTTCTGCGCTGCCCGCAAGCGCTACAGAGAGGCAGAGCAATCGCGCAGGCGCACTCTGACCCCCCTCCCTCCCTCCTTCCTCTTCAAACCCTCCCAGCCGCTCCCTGGAGAGGGACTGGAAGAGGGGGCTTTGCGACGACGAGGGCGCCACCGTCCCCCCCTCTTTCGCCACCTCCTCCGCCACCTCGCAACCGCATCTTGCCCGATCACAGCGGAGGTGGGAGAGAAATGACCTTTTCGGGCAGCTCTTTCTCCTTCTCGCCCTGCACTCCTCCCTTCATTGGTGGAAGGAGGGCAGGGAGAGGAGGAGAAAGAGGTGCCCGGGAAAGGGGCAACTGGCTCCTGCTTCTGCCCGGATCGGGAGGACATCGCCGGAGCCAGGACGGTCCTGGCGGCAAGGGAGCCGGCGGAGGGGGAGGAGGGAGGAGGAGGAAAGAGCAGCGAGGGAAAGGATCGCAGCCATGCACAGAGACTGTGATCCTTTCCCTCTCGCTGCTCTTTCCTCCTCCTCCCCTCCTCCTCCGCCGGCTCCCTTGCCGCCAGGACCGTCCTGGCTCGCGATGTCCTCCCCGATCCGGGCAGAGGCGGGAGCTGCTGCCTTTCTCGGCACCTCTTTCTCCTTCTCTCCCTGCCCTCCTTCCACCAATGAAGGGAGGAGTGCGGGCGAGAAGGAGAAAGAGCTGGCCGGGAAAAGGTCAGCTTCTCTCCCACCTCCGCTGGGAGGGAAGACACCAAACACACATATATATACACACACATACACATATATACACACATATATACACACAAACACATATATACACACACATACACACACATCTACACATACAAACACATATACACAGACATACACATACACACACAAACACATATATATACACACATACATATATATACACACACATATAAACACACATACATACATATATATATACACATATATACACACACATACACATATACACAGACATCTACACACATATACACACATACACACATATATACACATACACACATACACATATATACACACATACATATACACACACATATATCTACACACATACATACACATATATATACACATACACATATATACACACACATACACACATATACACACATACACACATATATACACATACACACACACACACACATACACATATATATACACACATACATATATATACACACACATATATATACACACATATATACACACAAAACATATATACACACATATACACACACATCCACACATACAAACACATATAGACAAACATACACATATACACACACATATATATACATATATATATATATACACACACACACACATATATACACATACACACACACATACACATATATACACACACACAAAACACATGCCCACATCATTTCCAACCCTTACCCAGACTGTCTCGCATCTCCTAAATAGGGCACAGCAACGCGTGCCGGGTTCAGCTAGTATATAATAAAAGAGAATGTTTGTATGTTTGTATGTATGTGTGCGGAGGGCGGATATGTGGCAGCTTTCTGATTGGTTGCCACTGTGGGATTATTTGCATAATGCCTCTGATTGGCCAGCACCACCAACATTCCGACACTCTAAAGTAGCCGAGGGGGGGAGGCAGTCAGGCATGGTGGGAGTTTAAGGCCAAAACACTTGGCGGCTCCCAACAATGACAGAACAAGACCAAACTTGGCACAAAGAACCCCCTTGACCCACTCTACATCCTGGTGCAGTTTGAGGGAGGATGGAACATGGATGACGGCACTTGCAGTACTTTAACTCACTTGCTTAGAGCACAGTGGCCCACACCAATGACGGATCAGGCCCAAACTTGACACACAGAGGCCCAATGGCAGTTCTAAGGGGGATGTTCCATGGATGATGGGATTTGCAGTACCTTCACTCACTTACTGACACCACTGCTACCCTCATCCAATGACCGATAAAGACTAAACATCACACACAGTGCCCCATGACCCACTCTCCATCCTACTACAGTTTAGAGGAGGGCAGACCATGGATGATGGGACTTCAAGTACCTCTACTCATTCCCAAGACCACTGAGGCCCTCAACAAAGACCAATAAAGACCATACTTGGCACACAGAGCCCCCATTACCCACTCTACATTCTATATACAAATGCAGTTTGGAGGAGGGTGGACCATGGGCTTGAAGTACCAAAGACCAACCTTGGCACACAATGCCTTACTCAAATAACCCGGGTACTGCCGGGTCCCCAAGCTAGTTATTATTATAAAATAGTTGCCCACCTCTTGGTCTAGGAGTTGCTTCTCTACTGCTTCTCTAGAGCTCTTCTCACTGCAGCTTTCCCCCATTCAGTTTTCCATACCTCTCTAGGATCTCCGTTTGAACTCTATGGCTTTTCCTTGATTCTGCACTTTTCCTGCTCTTTTTACCCCCTGCTCCCATTGTTTCAGCCTTCCTCATGTCCTTCTCGCCTGTCCTTCTATCTAGGCTTATTTCCCTGGGGCTTAAACCGCTTTTTTCCTGAGTCCTCCAGCCACTCTAGGAATTGTGTTATGGATCTCTCTATGGTTCCGGGTGCTTTTTCACTTCCTGGAGGAAGGCCTTTCACTCAAATTAGGCTCCGAGCATGGAAAGGCCCCCTGCAAAGCGATTTTGGAGGGGGAAATTTTCCTGTTATTGGGCCATCCGAAATAATTACAAAACTAACAAATATTTGGGCCCTCACAGTGTGTAAATCAAAGTCCACTTCCGGTTTGGCGGGGGAAGAGCGGAAAAGCTCAAAATTAGCATTTTGAACGGATCTAATATGAACTAATTTTTTTATTTTTCCAAAATCCCAACCCTAATATTCTGCATAATAATGTGATTATTAGTTTAAAACTACAGAATGAGAGTTTTAAAAATTGTCATTGTAGTTAAGTTAAGCAAATTCTCTCCATATCGCAACCAAGAAGCTCCATTTTGTATATGAAAAACTAAAAGGAAGCATAGCTGTTTGGAACACTAGAGATTAACTGATTTTCTTTGGTGTATTGCAAAAAAGTAGCAAAAGATGGGAATTTCATAGAGATTGGCAGTTTTATTGGTGTCCTTGCTGAAAACAACAAAATCTGTATTCTTTACATTCTGAATTACTAATTTTGGTATGTATATGGAAAGTAAGGTGTCATCGTTATAATGGTTGAGGAAGATTTTCATCTTATGGTAGGATCTCTATGTACTCCAGTTTCAGCTCCCCAGGGATATGTTTGATTAGAAAGAAATTCAGCTAAATGAATGCTAGATCTCTGACTTTAAAAGATCACTTTGTGGAATGAGGAGATGATAAGATATTTGATGATGATGAGGAGGAGGCTGGCAGCAATTACAGTCAAAAGACTCTAGTGATATCAGATGGGGCTTACATTGAAGTCATACACCGAATTAGCCCACTGGCTCCCATTCCATGACATAGAGGAACCTTTGGCAGGGCTCCATGGGTAAACTATTGGCGAACCGGCATATGCCACCATGCTAGCAACACGGAAAGCTTTCCATGTTGAGCCCTCAATAATGGGGGGAAGCCGGTGGTTGATGCTTCCTCTTATGGGATGGGGAGTTGGGCATTGCAGGGCATGGGACAACAGGTTCCCCACGCCCCCAGATGGGCACCACTGGATATGCCATGATGTGTGGCAATTCCGGTGGCCCATGTGATGAGGTCGAAGAAGACCACACACACTTTGTCTCCTTTAAATGACAATTTTTACACTCCAATTTTAAGGAGATATTTTGCTACTCATGGTATAGGAGTGCAGTTGTAAGCAAGAATAAATTGTATGTCAAAATATTAATTTTGAGTCTTTCTTATATGGTTAAATACCCAAAAGGCACCAACTCCCCTCTGATTTTGGAAGCTAAGCAAACAGCCCTATAAAGTGCTTGGGTGGGAGACCTCCAACAAATACAAGGTACTCTAGACCAGGGCTTCTTAAATGTTTTCCACCTGCAACCCCTTTAGACCAAGAAATGTTTATGCGTTCCCAAGGATATAAATATATAAAACAGGTATAAACATTGATGGAAAATAAATCAGCATTTACAAGATTTGCTAAACAAGGTGATTTTCCTTTTTGTGGAGTATATCTTCTAAAGAGTCTACTGTAAACACTCCACATTGTTGCTAACAGAATCGTGTAAATGTCTCAGTGGCTTTTAGAAACCGTTTTATTACCATTTTTTCCCAAACCCAGCATGGAACTGAGGGGATTCCATTGAGGTTGGGATCCACAGTTTGAGTGCTCTAGACTATATTTCAGAGGAAGGAACTGGCAAAACCACATCTGAGTATTCTTTGCCTAAAAAAACCCTATACAATTCATATGTATAGGGTTATCATATGTCTACAGAAGATATGAAAACACATAAACAAACATATTTTGTAGGAATGAAATCATGCTTTGTTAAGCCAAATATATTTCAATGAAACGAACTATGTGTGTGTTTCTCTAAAAGAGAGGAAATTCCATTGGTTCTTGGGAAAAATCAACAGTAGCTGTTGTGTAATATGTTCTGATCTCATATATGTCAAACTCACATGTGTCACTTTCATTTATTTTCACTGACCATTATTTTCACACAGCATGACTGGGGAGCATTGCATATACTTCACTGTCTCTTATTCTTTTTAAATTCCACTTCCATTTTGAACTGTTTGATTGGTGCACATTCAGTGAAGTGAAAGTATCTTTTTGCCTTTCCTTAATTGTGTTTTCTTTAAAATTGCCATTAAACAATAACATTTCTGATTAATTTAGAGACAGAGCCAACTCCAAATGGTTCATATTTAATACTTGTATTTTGCTTGACAAAGCATCTGAATTTGCCTATAAGAACCCGACCATTGCTCTCAAATTCCTATCTACAGTTTGGGTCCAAATATTTCACCTTTAATTGATTCATGATATTCAGTGCAAAGGCTAGGAAGAAATATATTTTAAGCTTCTGAATTCCATCTACTCCAACATCATAGTAAAATGAATAATTTCTAGATTATGTTATAGTCAATTCTCTAGCTTTCCATCATAAATTGACAACCCAGGAGGCAGTAAGATAACACATTTCTCTGTCATCTGGTGTCACACATTATATACATGATCTTATGTTGTGTTAGTGTGTCATTGTTTAAGAGATTTTCCCTTCTCAAAAATGTAATTATTTATTAATACACATATGACCCCCTTTTTTCTTATTTTCTTCCATGTGTTTGAAAGACCCAGGACAATGGTGAAACTTTAGAGGAGGGAAACGGCTAAAATGCAATAAAGAAAGCAACTATTTACCAAAATAACCCCTTATCTGAAGACTTGATAACCATAGTTTCACTTTCCCATAATCACATAATATGCCCCCCAGAAGTGCTTGTGGGCCTGTCTAGAGCCTCCAATGTTATTCTATGGTATGTATCCAGCCCAAGTATAATCAAAATATAGATCTAGCAATTATCTTCACTATCAGGAGATCTTGGAATATACAGTATCCCCATTGGATGTAGGGACTCATACTACAATCAGTTTGGTGATATATTTGTAACTACTTAGCAAACCAGTTGTGCGCATTGGCAAGTGCGAAGGGATTACTACTGATTACCTAATAAAAGTGGGAAAGCACAATTCAAAGGCTTCTTTATATAGAAGACCCTACGTTTAATAGCTGGCATTTCCTGTTTAAAAGATCAGATTAGATGGTACCATAACTCCCCCTCCCTCTCTCCCTCTGAGACTAGAGGCAGATCAGCCTCAGGCTGGGTTAGGCAGCCAGCTGCTACACAAGTGGGGATCCAAGACTGATTTGGCTCCACTGGATGGCTAGCCTTAGCATCATGGCAGTCTCTGGCCACAACTTGGATCCTATCTGTTGGCCCTGCCTGTAGTGACCTCAGCCACTTCTTCCTTACTTGATCACCCCATCATTCCAGCTTACATCACTGCAAGTGATGGCTGGCAGGTAGGACCCATGTTGTGGCCAGAACTTGCTGTGACATAGAGGTTGAGAGGGGATGATAAATGTCATCCCATGTCCCTGGACCACCTGAGCCCAGGAAACATGGGATGGCGGTAAGAACAGTTGTGGATGGTTCCATTGCAAAACTGGACAACTGTTTAGGTGGGTCCAAAGTTGGGGGAAACTCTTAATTCTGGTCCAGAATTTGGATTATCCCTTAGCTCCAGTTTACATAGGACAAGGTTGCACTAAGTTGGCCTTGTTCTACATTACCACAGATCAGCTCTGTACAGTGTTTGGCCATCACAGAGCTGATTCAGTGCCCATCCAACTTTAGTTGTCAAGTAGATGTGCCCTAAGAAAAGTTGCAGCTAGAGTATGCAATCCTGAGTAAGGTGGATAAATAGTCTGAATTATCTGTCCATCATAAAAATGGGACAAATGATTTTAATCATTTAGCTGGACACTATATATATATATATATATATATATATATATATATATTCCACTCTTTTCACCCCGAAGGGGACTCAGAGCGGATTACAGTACACATACTTGCAGACAATCCCTGCAGTTGAACATATGACATATAGACATATGACATTTATCACAGTACACTACATACATTTTGACATATCACATATTACATACATACATTTTGACATATTACATACACACATACACACTAAAATGTCCAGTAATCCTGGCCGGGGGGGGGGGGAGAAGCCACGTCCTGGCATCTTCACTTAACTTTAAAAAAAAATTTCGAACAACATATTACCTTTGTCTATTACTAATTCTGTTACCATCACCCTTTCTAATATTTCCATATTAGAATATATTAATATAGAATACATTTCTAAACAGATGCACATTTTCTAGTGGATCTACCAGACTGCTTGGTTTCACTAGGAAATGGGCTAATTCTTCAGAGATATCCTTTATGGATAGTGTGACTGCCTTGAAGACAAAAAAAAATGATACACCTTTTTGTCATTTGGGTGTCCCTTTTGGGGGCGAAAGGGTTCCAAACACACAACTTGTCACTTTTTTCAGGATTATATTGAGCCTTGAGTGGCACTATATTCATTAAGCACATACAAACAGGGAGAAGAGGGACAGTTAATATCAGTACTGTTAGATTCAATTAGGAGGGAGGGGGGAGGCATTAGAGGCCTCTGTCTCATATCTTGTGGAAATTATTTCCAATAAAAGGCTGCTATTGGCTTTCATACCAGAGGCTCCAATATTCCAGCTAGGTTTATTTCATATTTGATGCTCTTTCATATTTACAATAAACTGCTTATTTTAATAAAAGCCAGCCACTTTCTGACAATAAAGAGCCACTTTCTTGAGATGATGTTCACTTTCCTATTATAATTCAATAGAGGTCACTTATGGAATAACATGAAGAGCGCTTAGACTCCTGATAGAACTAAATCATTTTGTTTAAGCCGTCCACCTTATCTCCTGACAATAAAGAGAAATGAAGACCAAAGCAAAAAAAAAATCAGGCTTAGAACACAGTTAAGACTGATGTGTCATGAGTACCTTTTCAATAACTATAAAGCATACAGTATGTTCTTTTTATTGCTATTTCCAGTGTGAGGGGGTACATCAGATTACAGAAAAACATTTAGACATAAAGGCATACAAATTCTATGCAACTATATTGAATGTAAAACAACTTTGGACCAACAAACATACAAAGGGGAATTACCTTTTCACTTAACATTCACACCACATGTGCATACATCCATCACCATGCACCCAAATATTACCATATCCTATTCTCTCTCCTTGGAGAAGCACCTGTTAGGCCAGACCCTGTTTTCCTGCAGCCTGCCAATGCATAGTTCCAAAACTTCAAAATCCCAAAATGCATTCTTTCCCTGAGCCCAATGCCAAGGACCAGACCTTCCTCTTCCCTTGAGAAAGAAGTCCCAAAGTGACCAGAATCATGCTTTCCCATAGCATATTTGACACTCTCCAAATACACCATCTCTGTCCTGCCCATGGATCAAAGAGGTGGGTGAACAAGACTCCTCAGGTCTGTCACAGTTTGAGAATTATTAGACTGAGTCTTTTATAGGAATATTCTGCTAATGTAGTCTCAAAGTTGGAAATACTGTAAATGATAGACATCTTCCATCCTGGTTCCATCTCAGTTTCCTGACCAGATGTTGATTCTTCCTGATTGGTGTTGACAAATACAAGGCTTGTGTTGACAAACACAAGGCTTGTGTTGACTTCCTTCTTAGTATTGTAAACATTTCTGTTATCACTGTCCCAGTTCTTATCAGTTCTTTTCAGTTCTTATTAGCAACTTTTAATTACAGTCCAGCAAGCAGCTAGTTAGTCATTGCAGGCCTTAATATTTTACTGGTGCTTCCAAAGTTATTAACTCCATCCATCCTTCCATTCTTCCATTCATACCATATATCATATTAAACTCACATTTATCAAATTTGCAATGATATTTTCATGATAGATGTGTTTCATGGATTCATAAAAAGGGAAGTAAGCTTTCTCCTCCCACTGCCAAAGGTAATGTGTGATTGGTTAGACAGTGAATATTAAGGATTTTCTACTCACAGTGGGATTCATAGAACCTTAGAGTTGAAAGGAACCACAATATTCAACAACCTACCATCCTAGAAAACATAATGAAAGCACTCCCAATGAATGGACTCTCCTCCAGAGAAGGAGATTCCACCACACTCTGAGCCGGCCAGTTTCACAGTCGCATGGCTCTTGCCATCAAGAAGTTCTTCCTGATAATTTCTTGGTGGAACCTCTTTTCCAGCAGTTCCTGAATCCATAGCTCTGTGCCCCAATCTCCGGGGTAGCAAAAAATAAACCTCCAATATGACATCTTTCCAAATATTTAAATATAACTATCATGCTACCACTCAATCTACTCTTCTCCAAGCTAAACACACTCAATCTCACATATCCAAAATCTCTGAACATGATTAAATAGTGTTTAGCAAAACACATCATACCATCACCTTGCTATCCTCTGAGCCAATTTGTTCTTGGAGTTGCAGTGCAATGTGAAAAATACAGGTTCTCACTTAGCCTTCAGTGACATCATTCATTTTTGCCCTATTTGGTATCATAGGCCTGTTGCAACAACAATTTCAAGATAAAAACGATATATGCTTCATTGAGTTCACTGAAGGAAAGACAGGATTTTCCAATGTTTTAATTTTATTTGTATCCTACCTTTCATCCAATATGGACCCAAGGCAGTTTGCAATAAAATTTTATTTTGTTTCAACTTTTATTGTAAACCACTAATGTGTGTGTGTGTGTGTGTGTGTGTGTGTGTGTATTAAACCCCACCAACAATAAATCCCAACATGTGAAAAATGTGCAAGACTTGTACTCTTTCCCAGCACAGAAAAAAATGAAAATTTTCATTGTGAGGATGAACCATTCAAGCATTTGCATCCTTATGTAAGAATGTTCCAGATTCCCATGGATAATATTCATGTTTTAATAAAGATGTAGGCTTTAAATACCAGTATAATTTGAACAATAGGAAAAGATTCCTACAGTTTTTCTAAGTTACCCTTTTTCTAGTATGAATATACTATGTGTGCAAAAACTTTGTTTCATGTGATACAATTCATATCAATGGCTTAGCCAACAAACACTTTTAGTAAAGTAAATTACATTGACTTCCTAGCTCCAAAATTGGTTGAGGCATACATGATAAATATAGTGAAGGTGCCAACTTCTAAATTTGGTTACTCCTTTATGCTGTGCTGCAATCTGCTAGACCTACGGGTCGGGCCACTGTGTGATACAGAATGCTGGACTAGATGGGCTGAGGTCCGATTCTTTATGCTGTGCTGCAATCTGCTAGACCTACTGCTAGCAGCTTTTTAAATCATTCCCTTCCCTGTTTGTCAATCAGGGCTGAATATTAGGTGATTTTGCTGTATACTTTAATTCTATTGGTCTTTGATGTTGATTCACATCTTGGTTTCTCAAATGAAGCCATCAGGAACCCCAGGGCTGCATGGGGTCATTGTCCACACAAACATGAATTTTGTTCTCCATCAAATGTCACTTTAGTTCAATTTTTTTGCAGTTACATAAAATTTCACTTGAGCAATTAAAAATATTGCTTAGGCATGCAAAGAAAAGGAGGCAGACAGTGTTACCAAGGGAACGTGAACCTAGCAAATATAACAGTTCTAGATATTCGGTGCTTCTTCCTTGCAATGCCAGAAATTTGGGAAGTAAATGAAAATGTCATCAGAAACAGAATTTTCACTTTCAGGTAATGCTTTTATTTCCACCACCCATAGCTGAATTCCTAAGGAATCTTTAATAAATCTGATTTATTACACAAAAGCAAATAGTGGTAGCAAGTTGGGGTAGAGAGAACAAGTAGGGTGCAATGCAAAAGAATGACGGATGGAGAATGATTGGCAAGAACAGAACCGCCAAGTTTGTTGCCTTAGCTAGACTCTCCACACAGGAAAGTATATGTTTTCCCTTCTTGTACACAAACGAAGCATAAATAATCAACAGGAGGATCATGGATTGTTTTTTTCTTGCCTGAAGTCTGAAGATGTAGAGCAAATTGTGAAATAAGTAAGAATTCTCCATAAATGTTATGCATATTGTTGATGCACTATATCAGAATAATTATACTGGTGTAGGTAGTGGCATCAAGTGGACAAGGCTGCAGATATGAAGGAAGGCATCGGAGAATAGGTTGTTTCATTGTGGGATATTTTGCTTGCTTTCCCTCACCACCACCCTGGAAAAAGTGCAACTGCTAACATACTGCACTAGCAAAGGGGTCCTGACTACATTTTATCGTATATTTTTCAATCATGACAAATATAGTTCCTAGAATCTCAGGGGAGGATATGCATCTTCTAATAATGAAGTCTGTGGAAAGGTTTTTGTAACTTGGAGTTGGTCGAAGCTGAATTTCTCTGAAAGTTTTTATATACGAGTATCATGTCATTTCTATTCTCCCAGTATGGAGCAGTAGATTTCCATAGGGAAAAGGAAACCCACTTCTTTGAGTGTAAGCAGATTTCATTTTTATTGCTATTTATTCAATAATGCTGCTTGGCCCTTACTGTTTTATTACATGACAGGATTTGAAGTAAGTCTTGAGGATGAAAAAGAAGGTGTCATGGTTTTTGCTTATTTTCTCTAGGAAAAAATGGTATTTAAGAAAGTCAACATAAAGCAAAAGCAGACAAATGTGACAATATGGAAATCTTGCTCGTGTAAACATGACTCATGAGAAGGTTCATCAACAGCATGACAGGTTTGGAAATGGCTGTCAGGTTTCTATTGAAGAAAGATTTGAAGAGTCAGAAATATAAATCCTGGTAGTAGGAAAAGGTGCCAAATTTCTCCACATAAAACAGTTTGCTGATGCAGCCAGCACAGAGCCAGCTGGATCCCATCACATGATGCACAGTCACCTCCGGCGGGGTGCCATGCTGGCTGCATCAGCGATCTGTTTAGGATGGGAAATTTTGAACATGGGAGACTACCCGTGTTCAGATGGAGAATTCTGGGAACAGAATAGGACGGCCAAGCAGTTATGACATCCAAGCAGGTGATGTGTGCTAAGTGGGGCACTGGGCAACAGATTTGCCCCACTGCTCCATGATATGCCCCACTGCTCTATTGATTTCCCACATCAAGGACATCCATGTGATGAGGTCCTAAAATTGGTACTAGTGACCTGCAGAGCAGAAGATGGGTGAAGGGAGCATGACTGCCTGATGAGTCCTGGGAACTCAGTCCAGTGTGAAAATGAAATCAATCCACAGGGTTAGATGTTTCTAGATCACATTTTTCCTGCCACATTTTGCCATGTTGTAACTTTTGTGTTAATAATAAGCCCCTAGGCAAAAATGGGAATGTTTTTGGATGGATCTCTAATTGTACAGTATAATAAGAAACTGCATGCCCTTTAAAGTAACCAAGGGTATGGTGTGGAGAACTTATTAGGTAACATGAATAATCATGAGTAAAGAATCCCATGTACTTTTAGGTGTTGTGAAATTCAAGAAAATACTAGATTTCCATCTGGAGTTTTTGAAATTCTATATTCCTGCTACAACTATATGTCATCAAGGACAAGATAATTCCAACAAGTAATGATCAGATTTCAAAAAAATATGTCTACACTTTGCTTTAGCTTCTAGATGCAGCTATAGCACAGTTAGTTTCATCAGGTCCAATAATTCAGGAATCATTTTATTTAGTTTATTTTTAGGAATAATTTTATTTATTTAGTCATTCAACCGATGACAAAAAACTTGATACACTTACCCTTATTGGATCTGGAGTGGACAACTTTTGGCCCACCATGGCATAACAGCAATGGAATATGTAGCACTGGGATACTGGAACCCAGAAAACCCATCACAGATTCCAGTTAATCCTCTGACAACACTGAAGAGTGTTTACCATCAGATGATACAGTATATGTTCCTGCCTGAAATAGCCATTAGTATACTTTCTCTTCATTTTCAAAAAAAAACAAAGGGGCTGTGCTCAGTAATATATATTTAACATGCAGGTTTAAATTGTGACATCACTAATCTCTCGGCTTTTCTTCACAAACGAAGATTCAGGAAGGACTCATCCCATGCTTTCTACAAGCGCGTTGATGATTCAGAGGCTGGATGTGTCCTTCAAGCCTGTGCAAAGGGTTTTTCTGGTGGAGCGCAGCGTACACAGAACTGGCCTCACCCTTTAAACCAAAGGTTCGTCTGCCGGGGCCTAGCAAGCTTAGACAGTGGCAGCGAGGTCCTCAGGTTGTAGGTTTGGTTCGAGTTTCCTTCTCTTAGATGGTTGACCTTACAGGGTTAAACGAGCACCATCTGCCTGGGTTTGAAATCAGAGTTTTCCTTCTCCTAGGATGGTTGCCAAAAGGCTAGAGAGCCCATCCTGCCCTTTGATGCTCTTTGTCAGACCCTTTGGTTGTGACTTGTCTGGCATGGGAGGCCCTACCGGTGGCTATTATGCCACCACCAGCATAGCTCACAACTTTATTAGGATACGCAAACCTCTCCCCCGCAACAAGGGGGCACCAACGGAGAGGCTTGTGTACCCTAATGAGGTAGTGTCAGTGAATATGTGCCCCAAATCCCAGAAAATCATGTGATGGCTTCATCTTAGGGTTGTCATAAGTCAGAGACGACTTGGAACACACAACAACAACAACAACAACAACACTAATACAAAAACTATAAATAACATGATATAGAAGACATCTGTCCGAGATCCCAAAGAGCCACTGCCAGGCAGAATAGACCAGAACTTAGAAAATATTTTTTTTCTAATTGCAATTCTCAAAATCGACTTGCTGATTAGGGAATTTTTTCAACATCTGGAACAGTCTATATATATTGGATTAGATGGATATTACTTTCATATAATATATTTTTTATGTTCTCCATGCTGTGGTTCCGATTGCATAGGTTATGTAGAAAACAGATCGAACTGTATAGACTTTTGATTACAGTTGGTGCAACTTTGCACAAGTTTGCAACATTCATGAATAATGAATAGTAAGACATTTTCCACTGAAAGGTTATGACAAAAGGATATATGTTGAACAAAGTCTTGCCATAAACCATAGATATAAAGAATGATGAGCCCAAACATGAGGTCAAGGGAAAGAGAAAAGACAGCTTAAGCCAATTTTTCATTTTACATGGGGCTATTATTCAAACTTCTAATTTCCAAACATTGGCAGCAAGGGGCAAAATCCTTCTATATTAATGATCCAGGTAAAATTAATGAGATGGTAATAAAATCATCATCAATATGGGACTTGAATGAAAAGCATCAGACCTGGAATGAGTTGGAGGATTTATTTGAGACATATGAATTGATGGCCATTGAACTGTCTGGAGCCTTGATGAAATGCTTTTCACTATATTGGAAAAAGGCCACTTGGACAAAAGGAATTCAACAAAAAGGAAGTGCATTAATAGGAAGCAATAGAAGTTCTAAATTATAGGGGAACACTCAATACCATCCTCACTCAACTGCCTGTTGCCTTTGCTTTTGGAAAATCTACAGGATAGTGTTAGTTGGGGAGATAGGGAAAGCAAGAGACATATAAGTTTCTAATTTTTAAAAAATGCTGGAAAAAATGAAAAACAAGTGGTATCAATTTTCTCTAAGTATTTTTATCCACTGGTATGAATGACTGCAGAACCCTCATATGCATTAATATGTGCATGAAACTTGGAAGCTAAGAAGGATCAACCCTGACTAATACTTAGATGGGAGATGATTAACGAATAACGGGTGCTGTAGGCTACATTTCAGAGGAAGAAACTGACAAAACAACCTCGGAATATGCCTTGGCTAAGAAAACCAATGAAATTAATAGGGTTGCCATAAGTTGATTTGAAAGTATAAACATATACATATTAATTTTGAACTTCTTTTGTTAGCTCTTCAGCATTCAAAATAATTTTGTAGGCTATCTAGAGATTTTGAGATAACAGTGTTAAGCAATAAACTTCTGTAATGAGGTTGGAGGACCTGTAGATATCCTAAAATATAGAAATAAGATACCCACTAGCAGATATCCAATGGCCTCATAGGTTTCATCTGTCTTTTCAAGGAGAGTGCATGTGTGGTAGGGTAGGCAGGCAGGCATGGAAATCATGCACTTTTTTACTCTAGAGTAGAAACAGTAGGTGCCAGGTAAGAAGAACACATGCTGGGAAGCGGAGCCAGTGGATGTGAAGCCCCCCTCCCCATAATGGTCCGATTTTCAGGCTCCGAAACGAAAGAACTGAAACAACTTTCCCAATTTGGGGAGGTTTACAAAAACCAGATCAAAGCCCTCAATGAAAGCCAGGACACAAAATGGTTTACCCCGGTTTATCCCGAAGGTTTACCCCGAAGGCACAGGTCTACTATTTATGCCCCATCTTCTTAACCCCCTGTTTTTTTTGTTCTTCTCTTCCTAGGCTCCCAGTTTTTATTATATATTTACACTTTCCCCTTCACTCTGATTTTAAGGCCTTTCTCCTTTTTCTTTGAAGTAGAATTCTTTGTAAGTTCATCAACAGCTACATATTTCTCATCACCTACTGTATATTAGATGGATATTGGCTGCTGATATCACAATGGCAATTAAGTAATCCAACAAAAATGGCATGTCTGTACTGATTAAGTATCTCATCCAAAATGCTTGGGATCAGAAATGTTTTGGATTTTGGTTCCCTCCCCCCTAGATTTTAGAACATCTGTATTGTACATAATGAGACATCTTAGAGATGGGTCTGACATATCAATGGAGAAGGACCGGGAATAAATAATAGGTAAAGTTTAGTATGGTGAACATATTTACAAATTTCTTTCTCAAAGGCAGGGAGAAACAATGTAACTATCCTTATCTTGGCTATAAGAAATTAGTGAAAACTGTGCAGAACACAATTCAGGATTTATTCTGGTTACGTGTGTTGATTTGTTGTTTTCTTTGCACAGAAAAACAACATTTTCCCCTCAGAGAATACAATTGTCTTCAAGAAAAAAAAATAGAATTTTAATGAAATATGATAGAAATACAATTTCTGGGCAGGAAATTTATTTTCTTTATAGAAAAGGACTTTTTCTGCACAGAAGATCATTTATTTATTTATTTATTCAATTTCTATACTGCCACTCCCACAGGCCCGGGGCGGTTCACAGATTAATATAGCACAATACAAACAGGTAGCAAATTTAAACTTCAAATCTATTCTAAAACTCAAAAGCTTGCCTAAACAAGAAAGTTTTGCAAGCCTTATGAAAGGCTCCCAGATTTTGCAGTGCCCGGGTCTCTGGAGGTAGGGCATTCCACAGTGATGGGGCAATGATCGAAAAGGCCCTTCGTCTGGTTGCTGTCAGGTGATAACTCTTCAGGCCAGGAGTTTCTAAGAGGTTTTGATCCTCAGAGTGCAGTGATCACTGGGGTTTATATGGGATAAGGCTATCCATTAAGTACACTGGCCCCAGACCATATAAGGCCTTAAAAGTAAGAACTAGCACTTTGAAAGCACTGGCTCAATCGGTAGCCAGTGTAGTCCCTGAAGGACCAGAGTAATACGGCAGCTCACAGGCTCCCTTGCAAGCAGCCGGGCCACAGCGTTCGGCACTAGCTTGAGCCTGTGGATCACCGTCATAGGCAGGCCAATGTAGAGGGCGTTGCAGTAATCAAGTCTCGAGATGACCGTAGGCTGGATCACCATAGCCAGGTCATTCAGGGACAGATATATGTTTTTATGCACCATAAATGACAAACTGCAAAGTCTCTCTGACTCTTGAGAAAGTAATTATTCCTCCCATCCCTCAAATATTATTTCTGGATACTTGCACCCCTATAGTAGGAGAAAATGCAGATAGAGAATAACTGTATCCCTGCCTCAGAGGTTCCCCAATCTTTTTGTGTTTGTATTCTTGCCACTGTGTTTCAATTAAAATAGGCTGTCAACAGACCGGGATAATTTAGAAGAAAAAGAAGAATTAATAAAAAAAAAAGAACAGAAGGCAGGTCACATGAAGCAATGAGCAGGGAATGGATTAAGCCAAGACAAAATCCTGGAAGGAGGAGGAGGGAAAGCATAAGTAAAGTTGGGGAAATTGCTGTGTTGAATATTTAAGCTTGTAAACTAGGGAAATAACTATATAAATTGGCTCAGAAAGGACTTCCAAGTGGAATGATTTTCAACTGTCAAGATATGAATGCTCATTGCTCAGTAAGTTGATGAAATCTTTATCATCCCTATCATTCAAAACTGCTGCTGAACAAAACTGCTCTAAATTTACCAATTTTCCAATATGTGTCTTCACCCAATTGTTCTTTGACACTGCCCAGCCTTGTATGTATTTTCAGAAATATTACATGGCTAAATTCCATTTTAAAAAACCAAAAACAACAACAACATCCTTTTCAGAGTACAGATAGGATGTCCTTGCAGTTTTGAAATTCCCTTTTAGGGCAGGATGTCTTTGATATCTGAAAGGAATCACACTCATCATCTCCCACCTGCATTTTGAAGTGGTACAATCCCAGAAGGGCTGTAGCATCAGAGAAATCTGAATTATGAATTTTTGGCTCACAGCCATTGTGTGGGAAGCTGCCGCCTGGCAGTGCAAAAACAAGAGTAGCTTGGAAACAGGTGGCAAAACACTTCACACTTTGCAGCACATCTTTTATAAATGGTTCACTTTCTTTCATGAGATTAACTCATACTTGATCATAAGAGTTTTTAAAGAAGCATTAACTGATGGAATGCACTCCAGCCAAGGGACTCCAGAAACAGGTCTTAGCACAGTGGTTCTCAACTGATGTTTTGGTCTTCAACCCCCAGAAATCCTAAGAGCTGGTAAACTGACTGAGATTTCTGTGAGTTGTAGGCTAAAACACCTGGGGACCCACAGGTTGAGAACTGTTGTCTTAGGAATTGGCTTGGCAGTCAGGAATAGTTTGAGTAGAGTCCATTGTTTAGGGGCCTATTTCTACCACTTGCTGTGGATGGATTAATGGGGGCACTGGTGTTGCCTTCTGTAAGCTATTTGCTGGATCACTTTTCACTTATAAAGCTTATCTTTGACACTGGCATGAATTAGTACCAAAATCTGGGGTGTCCTAGAATTACATTCAGTTCAGATCAGAGGTCTAAGCTTTTGACCTGCTGATATGAACTTGAAGTTAGTTATGACTTTTCCACAGAATCTGGAAGCATCTAATTATAAAAACTGGTCACTTGTAATTCGGTTCTTTTCCTTAATACCAAACTCTTGCCATGCAGGAATACACAGCTAAAGTACTCCTAAAATGGCCATCCAATCTCTGCATTCAAACCTCCAAAAATGGAGAATCCACTAGGCACTGAAGCAATCCATTCTTCTGTTGAACTGCATTTAGAATAAAGGTGTTCTTCCTAATGTTACGGTGAATTATTTTCTTGTTGCTGTCTCAACCTTCTTCATGGTGGGCATTGAAACAACAATCTGATAAGTAAGTCAATGGTATATATTTATTTATTTATTTATTTATTGTTTCGGCTTAATAGACCGCCCTATCCGAAGCTCAGGGCGGTTTACAGCACGCAAACAGAACCAATTAAAACACATAAAAGTGACATTATAAAACAATTAAAACAGTTAAAACAATTAAAAAGTTAAAAGTTAAAAGTCCCGTCCCCCTCAACAATAAAACCACAGTAAATCGGCCACATAGCGTTTGGGACAGTGGCGGCAGTGACTCGGCGGGATGGCAGGTTGTAGCAGATACCAGTCAGGGGCTGAATGCCTGTCTGAACAACCAGGTCTTACAGGCCCTGCGGAAAGTCATTAGATCCCACAGTGCGCACGTCTCTGCAGGGAGCAAATTCCATAAGGCTGGCACGGCCACTGAAAACGCCCTCTGTCGCGTGCTCGATAGCCTGCATGTCTTCATCCCAGGGACTCCAACATGTTGAGCCCCTCTGAGCGCAGTGATCTACTGAGCACATATGGGGTAGGCCGCTCCCTCAGGTATGCTGGCCCCAAACCATATAAGGCCTTGAAAGTTAAAACTAGCACCTTGAAGAAGACCCGGAATTCAACTGGCAGCCAGTGCAGTTCACGCAAGTTTGCGCAAGTTCGCATATAGAATTTAGTGTCTCAGTTACTTGAAAGATTCTTAAAAATATTTGTTCTAGTTACATTTAAGAAATGGGTAAAGAGTTAGTTCTTTAAAACTGTAACCATAATGGTAACTAATAAGCTTGTGTAGGTTCGGTTCAGAAAAACCTAAAATTCAGAAAAACTTACCGAATTTGGACTTTTGAACCAATTTCAAACCATGCATGTCACAACGCGGGTCCTGGCCCTGCCTCGTAATCACACACACACGGACAAATGTCAATTAACTATTTATTAAGCAAAAGGGGATGCAGGTGAAAAGGATAAAAAGTCCAATAAAGTAGCAATGTCCAATATTTCAAGGCAATTAGCAATTAGCAATGTTCATCAAGGCAATCTCAAAAACAGGGAATCTCTTCGAAAGGCAAGGTCCATAAAACAAGGCAAGGTAATCCAGAAGCCAAAAAACAGGGGTGCTCATTATGGTGATCGGGAGCACCTAGGTGATCTTCGGCCCTCTTCCAGGTGATCTTTGGGCCTCACCAGCCGGATGGCGCACTCCTGCTATGCGCGCACACATGCGCTCCCGCCGCCGCCTTTGCGGGGCTTCTTTTGCCAAAATGAGGCTTTAGAGGGCGGGCCCTGGCACTCGTCTTGCCACATACGGTGTGGTGACATGACCGCCCATTGGTTGCTGCTGGGGGGGGGGGGATAGGATGCGAGGCTGTGGGAGGGATGGAGGGAATGTGTTTGTGTGTGTGTGTGTGTGAGAGAGAGAGAGCCAAGGAGAGAAGAAATAAATCCGGATAACTTTTTCGGACCATTTTGGCAGGCAGGCAGGTGGGCGCTGGAAGGAGAGAGGGAGAGAGAGAGAAAGAGGTGAAGGAGGCCGGGCAAAGTGGGGCAAAGCCAAGCAAGCCCCACCGCAAACCCTGCTGCTGCCCTCGGGACTTCCATTCCAAGCCGAGCCAAGCAAGCAAGCTGTGTGGGGCTGCTTTCTTTCCTTGGTTGGGGGCGAGGAGGGAGGGCTCAGCCGTGTTCCTGGGGCTGAACCTGAGGAGGAGGGGGCTGCGGGGATGGAGACTCCACTTGCTGCTGCTGCTTGTGCCCTCGCTGCCTTTCTCCGCCTCGCCCTCCCTCACCCTCGAAGGAGAAAGGCGGCGAGGGCCCACGGGGGAGGGAGAGAGAGGGTGGCTCTTCAGAGCCGGCTAGGAAGAGCCATCTTCTCTCCCTCCCTCTCTCCCGTGGGCATGGACTGCCACCAGTGGGAGGGGTCCTCCTTCCTGCCAGCCGTCCACTTGGGCGTCCTTTCTGAGTGACACCCTCAAAAGGAAGGAAGGAAGGGCGCCCCCCCCCCCCCGCTGCATCTGTCACTTTGGGGAAGCACCTCTTCCACTCTTCCTTCTCCTGCCCAGGTAAGGAAGCCTCAAGGGAGGGGGGGAGGCTGCCGTGGGGAGGCTTCAGCCTCACGTGGGTCCCTCTCTCAGTTGAGTTTCCCGGCCCAGGCAGCAGCCAGGTGGCCCCTCTTCCCAGCCCTGCGCCTTCTGAGCCGCCGCCGAAGCCATATCTGGCTTCGGCGGCGGGTGCACCTATAAATACCCTCCTGCTGCGTGCGTGGGAGGGGCCTGCTGTGCACGCAAGAAGCAGGACGGGATAGGGACTTCCTGCTTCGTGAAAGCACGCAGCAGGAAGGAGGAAGGCAACAAAGACATTAAGAGAGAGTGCGTGCGCAGGCAAGAAGGATCCCCTTCCCGGGTGTGTGCGGCGGCGAGTTCGTGGGCAGGCAAGAAAGAAGCCCCGCACGGACGGAAGGCTGCAGTAAGAGCGTACGTGCGCGCGGACGCTCACATGCACAACAGGTGATCTTTTCAACTTGATTGTTCATATAGTAGCTCACATGATGAAAAAGTGTGGGCACCCCTGCCAAAAAATCTCTCAAGCAAATTTGATCCGTGGGACAAGGCAAGGCAATCCAAAGTTCATGGAAGTAAACAAAGTCTCTTGGCAGTACTTGGCAAGGTGAGCCCAACTATGGCTTTCAGGGAGCAGGGGACCACCGATGCGTCTCTCCAGCAAAGACGTGGCCGCCAAACTGAGGAACTTTCCCACCGAGTGTATAATTAAGTCCCACCCTTGTGGGTCCAACGCTTCTCCACTCCCTGTCTCCAATCTTTGCGTGTAGCCACAATATTGCTCCTACGGTCGAAGCAACTCTCGGTCTCAGCACCATCCGGCCCATTATCATCCTGGGAACCTGGCACTGCCTCAGCTTCCATGCCCTCCTCGGCAGCTGGCAAAACCAAGCGCTCTTGACAACCGAAACCTCCCAGTCTCTCATATTCGCAATCCGAGCCAGAATCTGGTTGACCTTCATCATCCGAATAAGCAGAAGGCCAGGTGTCTTCCCATTGCAAACTGTCTGTTGGTGAAGCATATCCATCGGCCCCTTTGTCTCCTCCGTCTTGGTCCAAAGCAATCGGGACCCCCGCGGCGGCGCCCCGCCCCGCGGCTGGAATGGAGGCTGGGGTGCCACAATGCAGGAAAAGTAGGAGGGGCAAATCTGAATTTGAACCACTTACCCATTGTTCGAAATTATTTGGATGTTTCCCACAGTTATTTTGATTTTCAGAACCATTAAGTAACTTTGGTAAAGCTATTCTTGAAGGCCATGCCCCAGTGCTAGAGATGGCAAAAGGTCCTGTAGTTTAAGAGCAGTTAAAATCTTGCAGTTTCCCTTCCCTGGTGAGTGGTGGTGCAAAGAGGGACGAGGTGGGCATGGCTAAGCACAGCTATTCTTGAAGACCACGCCCCCAGTGGTAGAGATTGCAAAAGATCCTGTAGTTTAAGAGCAGTTAAAATCTTGCAGTTTCCCTTCCCTGGTGAGTGGTGGTGCAAAGAGGGACGAGGTGGGCATGGCTAAGCACAGCTATTCTTGAAGACCACGCCCCCAGTGGTAGAGATTGTAAAAGGTCTTGTAGTTTAACAGCAGGACGTTTTGCAATCTCTACCACTGGGAGCGTGGCCTTCAAGAATAGCTATGCTTAGCCACACCCACCTCATCCCTCTTTGCATCGCCACTCATCAGGAAAGGGAAACCACAAGATTTTAAAACTGTTTGTTTTGGCTTTACCAAAGTTGCTTGCTTAATGGTTCTGAAAATCAAAATAACCATGGGAGACATTCGAACATTACAGAATATTTCCACACTGCCTTGCTGCTCATTAGCTGAAATGGTCGAGCAGCAATCTTTGTCTAAATATAAAATAAACTGAATCTGCAAAGGTGTCTAAAGAGAAGGCAGCAATGCCTTTCCCTGCAATAAACCCTTTCCCTGCAATAAATATAGCATGTGTCCACCACAAAAGGGGAGCCTCCATGACTCTCCACACCTTCCTTTTCAGCAAAACGTGTGTCTTGGCTCCCCATGCCCTGTCTCTTGCCACATTTTTTTCTTTTTGCCATTTTCCCCTGGCAGGGATCGAACCCATGGTACTTCTGCTTATGAGGCCGGTGCACTCTCCCTGAGCCACGCTAGCCCTGTAGTAAAACCAAATCAGAATTTATACTTAAGTGGGAAGCCAGTTCTTCTTTTTCCTTTAGTGGTGTCAGTCTAGCCCTGATTCTCCCAAAACTTGTAGACATTCCTTACTTTATCCATTCCTTTGGAGTCCCCGAGGATTGTTGCACTGGGGAGTCTGGCTCGCTAAGGTACTTTGGGAAACTACATCTCTGATGCATATAAAATTGCCTCAAAAGCTTCACATTCCTTCTGTTGTCTCATTGTCTTGTGCTCCTGAGAGCCCATGCCCTTCCCTTTGGTGAGAAACCATGTTCTTGATACCAAAGAAGGGGGTCAGTCTAGATGTCCCTTGATGGGCTCTGCTCTGTATATGATTTTTGTTCTCTCCCAAATTAACACAGTTTGTGCCACACAAATATTCTGGAGTAGAACAACTACTTTCAAAGTAAAGACCACAGAAAGAAATAGGAAAAACACTTTCAAAATTCAAACCAGGAACATATTTCCTTAATTATTTTTTAAAAAAATACTTTAAAAATGAAAAAAAAATCCTTGGCAGGGGAGAGGGATCAAACCCAAAAACCTTCTGCTTATGAGGCCGGCATGCTCTCCCTGAACTTGTATTTAAGCTGGGTCAGTCTATAAAAAGGTTTTATAAAAACGTTTTATTAAAAAATCCATTGATAATTCAAAAGTTATGAAATTTGGTAAGTTAACAGTGATCAGTGTGTTCTACCACTGTAGCAAGTTTCGTCACAATGGGTCAAAAAATGAGGGAAGGACAATCCCCTGAAGTTTCCCCAGTGCCTGTGCTGCTTCTTTCCTACTGCACATGCATGTCTGCCATTAACAAAGCAGTTCGGAAATTTCAGATATTTCTGACTTTTTTTCCTGGAAAATTTCGGAAATCATTTCTGATCCAAATCACCAGCGCCCCCTACATCCGAAACGAGTTTTGAATCTTTTTTTATTATCAAACAAGCCTAGTAACTAAATGTTTGGAGGCCTCACTCTGCCTGACTGTGTCACAATGCACGGACTTGGCGGGCCCCTTAATCACACAAACAGAGACGTACTGAAGGCTAACTACTTTATTGAGTATAAAAACAGTTCCAAAGAATATAGTCCAATATGAAGTGATATAGTTCAAAAGGCTTGAAGTTAGAATGTCCAAAATAACGAAGCAAGCAGGCAAAAAGCTTGACAAGGCTCCGCAGCCAATGCGGATCAGGAAAACAAGGCAAGGCTCCGCAAACCAATGCGAATCAGGAAACAAGGCAAGGCTCCGCAAACCAATGCGGATCAGGAAACAAGGCAAGGCAAGGCAAGGCTTGATGACCACAGCTTGGCTCGTGGCCCCACTCCGCTTCACGCCTATTCAGGTAAGACGTGGCCGGAGAACTGAGGATTCGTTCCCACGGATCCTATACTTAATCCTTCGGCCGAGGTCCTCGACGCTCTAGGCTTCGTCGTCTCCAATCCCTGCTGACGGACCTCGGCCGGTCTAGGGCCCGGGACCAATCCCTCCTACTAGCCTCGATGTTCTGTCTCCTATCAAAGGTTCGACCTTGTCTCTCGGCAGATGTGTTGCTATCTCCCTGAGAGCTTTCCTCCCTAGCCATTTCCCATGCGCTTTGTTCCATATCTTCCTCAGGGGGCTCCTGGGAAGATCTCCCTCCCGGGTGTTCATAACTCCCTGGGTTGCTATCAGACTGCACCTGGTGATCTGAGTCATCCCTTGGACCAAAACACATTTCTTCCCAGGCCAAGCTCTCTGTGGGCGAAAGAGGCCCTTGCGGGGAAAGCTGCCCTTCACCCCAGTCATCTAGCTCATCCTCAGAATCCTGTTCTAGCACGGCCGGTTCTAAAGCTAATGGGACCCCAGGCCCTGTCCCCTGCCCTCCAGGCACAAACGAGAACTGCTGTGCTACAGACTGTGGATTACTAAACTTTTAGTATAAGAATCTGCTGTATTGCAATCCTGATAAGTGGAAATTTATTTTTGTGATATGTACTCTACTTTTTGACTTAGTATGCACACAAGACAGTCACAAAAATACTTTCGAAATTTAAGATGAAGCATAGCATTTAAAACATAGAACAAAAATTTAAAAAAATCCTGAGTCCTATGTATCTGAGGTTCCATCTGCAAACTGGCTTGAGGCCAGGGTGTCCACCCTATGTCATCTCCCATGTGAGTCTTTTGAGAAACAGTCTGATAAAAAGGCTCACCAGAAATCTGATTCCAGCTATGCAATCCACAGGCATAGTAAGGATCCAAATGCCAGATATGAAGGGCAAAACTAAACCAGGCTGAAGCTGGAGCAGTCAGATCAAAAAAGCAACCCATCCCTCACCCAGTAATGAAAGCACAACATTCCCATGGGAATTGTACAGGAATTGTTTGCCCTTGCCATTACATAAGGGGGAAATTACGAAGTTTCAGTAGAGCCAGTATTAATCAGAATGTGAATTTTTAAAAAATCTGCTGATCCTCTGGGACTCAGTGTGAGCTTGCAACCCATTTGTCTGGTGTCTGCAGCACTTTACAGCAATCTAGATCTCTTCAATCCACTTTCTTCACTGGATTAAATACATGGAAGCAGCCTGGAAGCAGATGCATGGAAGCAGTCTGAACTCAGAAAAAATATGAGTTCATCTTATTACATTTTCTTCCATGGCTGGTATGGGTTTTATGCTGTGCCTCTTTGCCACTCTCAACACACGTGCTTCACAGAAACACAAAACTACACAAAAGGAGTGCATCTTAGCCAATTTGATCTAAGTCAACCCATAAACCAAAGGTTGTAGTCTGAAGCCTCACATGTGTCTTCAACCTCAACCCTGACCATGTTATCTTGTTTCCCCAAGACTCCCACAGATACATGTCATTCTAGGACACCATTTAGGAGATCTTCCAGCCCACAAAGCCCTCTTGTTAGTCCTGTGCACTCATTAGGATTGCACTATAAACCACACCTGGGCTCGGAGTGAGGAGGGTGGGAGATGGTCTCGCTACAAATTTTCCACCACAAGGCAATTCTATAGTGTATTTCCACTGGGGGTTGCTATTTGCAAAATCTAGCAAATTTCTAGATTGGATCTCTGTATTAGAGTTTCTGTAACATGACTCTATGGCATGCTGGAATCATGAGGAAAATTAGTGGCATACAGTCATATCTGCAGTTTCTCATTATTGTGTTCTGACTACTTATCCCCCACTGATATGGGGATCTTATTGTACTCTAGTTGTCTATGCAAATTATCTATTGCAATTAGGACTCTGGGAAAATGTGTCTTTAGAACTTGCAACCATAACATTGTAAATGAAAACAGAGTTACACAATAATTAGGCAACTGGCAATTCATTTAGTGAATGCAGATCTGATAACTCAAAATGTTGCTACTGATTCAAGGAACACGTTAAAAGGATAAATGATTCTCCAAAGGCATGTGTATCCATATAGAAAATGACAGATAGATATCTTTTTAAGTTCACTGACTTTTTTCTGAGAAGGGAGAGGAGGATTCAGATTTGTTTACAAATTGTGCTGATGAATAAAGCTTTGTCTTTTTAAAGTTAAAGCTTTAAGTTGCTAAACGGAAGAGAGAATTTTCTTGATAAGGAAGAATTTCCCTGAAGACACCTTTACTTTAGATATTTGCAGAGTACATTTGCAAAGAGTGTTTACTTTTAATTAGGGGAATTGCTCTGTAACTGGAAATTGTCTCTTTTGAAATCTCTATTGTTTCGGGGAAGGGGAAAATCTTGTATCAGCAAATATGTTAGAAAGCATTTTTCCAGCAAAAAGAATATCTCAGCTAGACTAATCCAAATGATTATTATCCTCTGAGAACATAACTTTTTGTTAAGTGGAAAAGAAATATATTTCATTAAGAAGTGTACATAAACAAGATGGGATACTTGTATTAATAACAAATAGGGATAGCAAAAATCATTATTGATTGGGTGAGGAGGTTTCAATGCATACACAAACATGCACACATTTAAAAAATAACAGTGAATACAAGTGGAAGCTTTCCATAATGACGTCTAGTTTTCCTCTCTTGACCATTTCTTAGTTCTTCTTACATATTTCTCAAGACTCACTCATATAAAGGGTTGTCGATCTATGGTTGTCGGGGGTCTTGAGACCAAAGGTGGGGCCCAGCTCCAGAGGGAAGTGGCCGATCCGGGTCTTGCTCTTGCTCACTTGAGCAATCAGGTCGTGGCTCAAGCTGATTCTGGTTTCTCATAGAAACATAGACTGGGAAGAAACACTAGTGGTCATCTAATCCACTGCTTCTTAAACCATGGGTTCCAACCCCTAATGCCCCCCCCTCCTTAGCTCAACGCTAGGGACATGAAAAATTTGACAACAGGAAAAGTTTTCTGAAGGTCACTTAGTAGCTGTTGACATTGACACAAATCTGTTGCACAGTGTTTACAGTGGACCCTGCAGAAGATGCTAGTTGGACTTCATAACAAGGAAAATCAGACCTCACAACCTCTGAGGATGCTTGCCATAGATGCAGGTGAAACGTCAGGAGAGAATGTCTCTAGAACATGGCCATATATCCTGAAAAAAGCTACAACAACCCAAAATCAGCCTGTTTAACAAGCCTTGCAAATGGTGATTTATTATAACCTAATGTTTGATTTTTGTAGTTATTTTATATACCTATATACCTGGGGTCACATAAACATTTATTGGGCGAAACAGGGACCCAAGTGGAAAAGGTTTACGAAGGCCTGATCTAGTCCAACTTCTAGCAGGAATTTAGTAAAAAGACATCCGTGACAGGATGTCTGTGTTTGAAAATCTGCAACAAGAGAGTCCACTGTTTTCAGAGACAATCCATTCCACTTGTTATACAGCTCCAACAAGCAGGACACTTTTCCAAATGTTTGTTCAGAAATCTCTTGTTTTGGTTTTGAATTATAACTCAGTTTTTACATCAAATTCTAAGCATAATTTTCAACTTCTTGATTTTACTGAGAAGTACTGATAATTCTCATTTTTCTTTAGATGTCTAGTAGCCTTAGTTTTTTAACACTTAGAATCCTTGTAATAGAAGCACAGATTGTCTATATGAGGATCTAAAAGTGTTATGAGTTTTAAAGATGGTACACCAGCACAACTTGCTGCTGCTTTCATCCTACTTCTGCAAAAGGAAATTTTCACAAAAGAGGGAGCAACAAAATAAAGAGGCAGTGTAGAGGCTCACTTGAATGCCTTAGCATTTATGAACTCAATTGATTCCAAGTGGTAACTGTTGCTCATTTAAAGATTAATTGTTATAATAAATGTATCAGTTTTAAAATGCCACACTTTTACAGCGTAGTATTTAATCCAGAATAAAGCAGCATCCGCTTGACTCTTTAATTACTGGAGCATTGTTGAATCATTATTCCCGATTGGGATGCCTAGAATGCATTTCAGCAGGACAGAACTATCTTGCTACAGGGTTTTCCAGTTAATGGGCCATATGAGTGATTTTTCATCTTTCTTCTTCTATGCGATAGCATATTCTTTAGATTTAACTATGATGCTATAGCCATTGTGACTGAGAGAGGTCCTGCTGGTATCCTATTGCCCAGTAGTTGTTTGGCTGAAACTGTCATTACAAGTTAAGATGACTAAACTGAGGCTGTTATACTTTGAACTTATAATGAGATAACATAACTTACTTGAAAAAATACTGCTTGGTAAAGTGGGCGGTAGTATGAAAAGATGGAGAGTATACCACCTAGATTTAATCAAGGAAGTCCATGAGTTTGAAGTAAAGCATTGGGGGTCTCTCATTCATAAGGTTGCCACATAAGCTATAGTTCATTTGATGTCAAACAACAACAAAAGGTTCCTACCGATTTGTTCTATGGTCAGTCAAGCAAGTGGAAGTGCAAGTAGCAGTTCTTTTCACATTTGGCAACTTCAGGGTGGCTGGCCATCCATTGACCAGTCTCCTTGGAGTGAACAAAATCTGAACAGAGTTGCCACTTGTATTTGCTTGAATTTTGATATAAAACTCTACATGACAGGAATAGTGCTTTTATGTGTTCAGAGGTTATAAATAGAATTGCATATGTGTGTAGATTCTATACATCTGAATGACAAGGGTCTCTAGAATCAAGAGTAAATGTCAGTTTTTATTTAAACATACATAGCTTTCGAATGGATATATGAGAAAGCAGGAGTGCAAGTCATGCCACTGAAATGCAATTCCCAGCAACCCTAGTGCAAACACTGTTAAGAAATACTGAGAGTTTCAGTCCAACAAGTCTGGAAGACTTCATGTGATAAAATAACAAAGCCAGTATTCAAGATAAGAGAGAATTGTAGAACAAATGTGGACAATTGGGATAAAATGTGCCTGATATAAAATCAGAGCTGCCTGTCCAAGAGAATGAAGTGAATAAATTCATTCCAATTATGTTAAAACTATTACCATTGGGGATACTTGTTCATATGGTGTCAAAACTTGAAATGTAAGTGTCACACAAAATGAGTTATCTCAAGTAAAAGTTATACATTTTTCTGTGTCTTTTGGTCCTCTCTTGACAGTATAAAACAATCAAACCTGGAAATCTTTTATCCATATCTTCTTATTTGATCCAAGCTGCTTATTGTGGTTATTGTTTTTAGAACAAGCAAGAATCAAAAACTAAGTAAACAAAACTTAGTTTAATATCTTGACTTGTTGCTAAACATACACTATATTTCTCTAGCCTGTGCAAAATGTCAAATTTTGAGTTCAGCTACACTCACCATTATAGACGTTTGGTACCACTTTAATTGGCACGAATCTCAAAATTTCTAAGGATTGTAATGATGGGGCTCCATGTCTGCACTGCTAAGATGGCTTCTCTCTTGGACATCTGAAGGTTGAATGTGGAAAACCAATGAACACTTCTCTAAATAATAATAATAATTTATTATTTTACTGACACAAAAACACAGTATAACACAGCTCTCTCTCTCTCTCTCTGTGTATGTGTGTGTGTGTATATATATATATATATATATATATATATATATATATATATATATGCATGCTGGATTTTGTATCACAAAATCACAAGTCGAACACTTCTCAATGTATTTTCGAATGATGCGCGTAGATCAAAGTGAGGTAGTCTTTTGCAGTTGACAGATCATGATTTTGTCAATGTTTATTGTTTTCAAATGCTGGCTGAGATCTTTTGGCACAGCACCCAGTGTGCTGATTACCACTTGGACCACCTGTACTGGTTTATGCCAGAGCCTTTTCAGTTCGATTTTGAGGTTCTGATAACGGCTGAGTTTTTCCTGTTGTTTTTCATCAATTCTACTGTCACCTGGTGTGGTGACATCAATAATCCAAACTTTTTTCTTTTTCAAAGTTGTGATGTCTGGTGTATTGTGTTCCAAAACTTTGCCAGTCTGGATTTGAAAGTCCCACAGTATTTTTGCATGTTCATTTTAGGTTGTACTTGTGACATTATTATTATTATTATTATATTTCTTACTGGCCTCTCCTGGTGGCTAGAGGTGGGTTACAGAATAATTAAAACAGCAACATTGTAAAAATACCAAAAATATGCATATTAAAATGTGTTTCTATAAAAGATACATAGTAAAACATATTTCTCCTAAGGCTTTTCTACATCAAGCTTTTACCACAAAGTGAACCAAAAATCAAACCTGGATGTTCTGATGACATCTAGGGACTTCTGGTCCTAAACAAAGGGTTAACCAGGATAGCTTTATTAAGCACAGTTGAAAAATACAGAGTTCTGTTTTAACAGTGTTAATCAAAGTTGGAAAATGCTCCAGGGAATGCTGTGGAGAATCCGTGCACTTCAGGGTGAGTATGGCTCTAAAGCAAACAGATATGCACACAGACTAGCACTCCCCCCTCCCTTTCCTCTGTATTCAGCAGTGTAGGAATATGTATGGAAAAGGGCCATGTTGTTCTTGGCATATAGCAGCTGGCCAGAGAACTCCAAAGAGATCCTGGCTGTCACCAGATACCTTTGCTGACATCAGGGACCAAGGAGGAGGGAAGGTGACAAGTCAGTTAAGGGTGACTTTTAGAGGGGCCAAATCTCTTTTGGCTTGACTGAACCATCTCAATTTTTATTTTGCTACAGATTTTAGGTTGTGAACAGAATGCCTAAATGGCTCCATGGCATCTGGGGAACTCTGCAGTATTATTCAGATTGTGGTCTAGGTGTAGATGAACCCTAGATACCTTGTTATTCATAGTACCTATGTGCTATAAGGATATGTCATGATAAGCACATCTGAATAGGACTATGGCCTCTCTTTGGGATTCATTTCAATGGAAATTACTTACATTTAAGACTATAGATTTTAGCTTCCATTTATGTCTATTTAGTGGGGGGGGGGGCAGCAACCCATCTTTTCAAAGTTATCATTACTGCAGAAGATATAACTAGGCATTTCTTATCTGTCTCAATCAGTGATCTATTTTCAAGACAAAATGGAATAAAAATAAAGAGGCAATTCTTACTGATAGATTTCTCTCCTGTAATTTTGGGAATAATGGGTAAGCTCATTGCAATTGTAATTATTCGGACTTTTCAATTTAGAGAAGTCCTGGGAAAGGTAATGCCAATGTTCTTCTCACTGCAAACCCCATTATCTCCACAAAGAAGCAGTTAATTAGTCCCTATACAGCCGTCAGAAGATCATTTTCAAAATTCAAGGGACATTGTAAAAGGGATCTATTTACTTTGGCAATAAAAGTCACTCTTCAGGATATTAATAGAAGCAAACCTAATGTTTGTGGACAATAAAAAGAAAAGTAAATGTATTTGGAAGCAAATTGGAAAAAACTGTGTATGCTTTCTGAAAAGTGTTCAGTCCAGGGCTTCAGAAATAGGAACTATGTATATGTGCTTGGTCTGAAGAAATTAAATATACTATCTCATCTTTCAACTGTTTGAAATTTGATGTTTTCTGTAAAATTATATTTCTGATTTAATAGAGTATTAACCCCATCACAAAAATTAGCGTTGTTACCCATAGCATATAGTGAATAATATGCATTCTTTTAAAATTTATGTTCTGTAAAGAATATGGTGTTTTCATCAGTTTTTATCAAAATGATTTTAGGACCAAACCACATCTTTCATGCTAATACCTATATTACAAATATAGTGAATTATTCTTAGAGTTAAAATATCCCGAGGAAGAAGGGATTTGAAGTACAAGTAGAGTATACCTGACCCTTCATCTAATCATCCACTTTTTTGTTGCATCTCTACCCTTGCTATTCCTCTACATGCTTTCTTCCCTATGGATTTAGCTGTTTAAACAATATAGAAAATATAAGCAATCTGCAGACATTATGAATAATTTAAGAATTTAAAGGGAGTTAAAGTAGATTTTACACTGCAATCTAGAACACTGTATTAGGAATGGAAACTTTGCCTCTTAATGCTTCTGTGGTTCCACATTTTACCAGAGAGAATTTGATTTTGAAAAAGAGATTTTTCCTACAGATTTATTTTTATTGTATGCTGCATGTCTGTTCATGATCCATTAAGATGGCACACTATTACAGTCAATAGAGCCGCTGCTGAAAATTGTGGTGATTTGGTGTTTCTCCTTGCCATTGCTAAGCTTTGTTCATAATGTGATATATCATTATCTCCTTTGTGAGCAACCTCATTCATGGCAACTAATTAAGATTACCCCCAATTACCCCCCCCCTCAGTTATGATCCATTTGATGTCCAAACTTCTTTAACAGTCTTAAATAAGGGAGGGAGAAAATGGTTTGGGATCATCTCAGTATCTTAGGATCCATGATATTCCATTTCAAAAGTACTAAAACTACATAGGATGGGAACTCTCTTTTTTGTAGAAGAACCATTTTTTAAAAGGAAGAGGGCAGAGAATCCACTCACTCGTGGGATAAGCATGAAAATTTTTAATAACAGAGAAACCAGTCAATTCAGTTGACATGTCATGAGTAATAAATAACAAGACATTGTGATTTGCAATGCTACAGGGCTAAACGCCACAATTACATGTGTGTCCCCCCACACACACACACATGCACGGAATAAGGTGCTTAGACACCATAATGGCAAAAAAGAGAAAAATAACAGATTTGTTGTGCTGATTGATCCACATTTGATTCGAGAAAAGCTTTCACTCTGAGATTTCGCTCAATGACGTCATGAGCCTTTTAATTTAAGATGCCGTCTTGGTGGCAAAAAAAAATCTATAAAAATAGTATAGTCTTTTATCTAATTTATGAAAGGAAGCAGAAAATGAACCTTCAGCCTTGATTAAAATAATGTAACCATTAGCTTACATTTTCTGCTGACTAAAAGTAACAAGATCACCAGTGTTCATTTTGCTGTCACAGAAATCTTTTAAAGGAAATCTGATTGATAGGTGGGAATCTATATAGAGGGCATAAGTAATATCCTCCCATGATAATGTTTTTGTCCTACCATGATACCCCCAGGGACCCTAATAGCCAAACAACACATTAATGTGGGTTTTTTTTTTATAACACTCACACATTGCAGTGACATTTCCAAACCAGGATACTCATTCACCAGATAAACCTCCTATTGCTTCTTTAAATGCCTCTTCCAATTCCACTGCTTTGATGGCAGGGCTTTTCCAAGACCACCATGAACTAAAGCTTGTTCTTTCATCTTTTGAATCAGATGATCAGTGGTACTGAAAGGCAGGGTGATTGTGCATATGTTTAGAGAGCATAGGAACCAATCCTTAAAACAAGGAGTCACAAAAACCACATTTTAAAAGCTCCTCTTTATAGGGTGTGGGGAAAACACAAAAATTTAACGGGTAATAAACTCCCATTATGGGTATCACCGGTAGAAGCTTTCACAATATACAAAGCAGGTGATTTGTCATGGCCAACATATAAGGAATTACTCAAGAAAGACGGGAATAGCTATACCCTGAAGGACCAGGAGGATCTGAGGGAATATAATATAAATTGGTTTCAATATAACCAATATAAGGACAAAGAAAGAGGATGGGAGGACAAACTAACCGAGGGGGGGGGGGGGATCTTGATGAACTCGGAAATAAAGAGAGTCCGCAAACTATACAAACTGATCTTAAAAAACAAACATGGAAAGAATCCAATAAAGGATTATATGCAGAAATGGACGGACAACTTGGGATACAGAATTCCCCAGGAAAGCTGGCAAAAAGCATGGACAAACAATTTAAAATTTACCTGTGCATATTCGTTAAGAGAGAACCTCCTAAAGTTGGTATATAGGTGGTATTTAACCCCTGCCCAAATAGATAAAATATACAAGACCGGGGATGACTCATGCTGGAAATGCCATTGTAATAGAGGAACTTTTTTCCACCAATGGTGGTCCTGTCCAGAGGCTAGGAAGTACTGGAAAAAGGTACATAATTGGGTAGAGGAGGTACTACAAGTGAAAATTGGATTTATGCCTGAGTTATTTTTGTTGAATATTTTAGATACAGAAAAAATGGGAAAAGGACCGGAAAGACTGCTGACCTATATAATTACGGCCGCTAGGATCTGTTGGGCAAAACACTGGAGAGAGAAAGCAATCCCAGAAATTGATGAAATTATCTTCAAGCTCTTGGACATAGCAGAATCAGACAAGCTGACTTGCTTGGTTAAAAGAGGCCCCACTAAACCTTTCGAGGAAACCTGGAATCCATTTATTTCGTATGTTAAAATCAAGAAGAAGGAAGAGTTAAAGGGCTATTGGATATAACAATTGAGACGCCGAAAATTTGGTGCAGTTCTTTTTTTTCCGATCTAGCGGATAGAAGGCTCGATGTCGACGGGTGAAGTCAACCCGTGTGTTATATGTATTTTAAATGTCAGTCACTGGGCAGTTGAATTTATTGTCATTCTTTACCCCCAGGGGGGATTTAGGTGTTTGTTGTATCCCAGCTGATTGTTATTGTGTTGTGTTGTCGTTATGTATATGTATTTTAAACAATAAAAACTCTTTTAAAAAAAACAAAAAAAACAAGGAGTCTTACTGTACCTGAAAAGAACTACTTTATGATAGTTGTGACTAGAGTACATTGAACATCTCGAAACATTTTCTCTATTAATATTGTTGTAAATGTGCTAAAATTGCAATTCTGCATGCTGCATACAGATAAAAAAAATTAATTTTGAGTGTATTATAAACATAGGCTTATAGGACACCTAAACATATCTGTATGGCTTTTTTCTTTTTTTTCTTTTTAAAGAACACGTCTTCTGAAAACAACTTCTATTCATGATTAATCCTTGGTGTACTTTGTTCTCAAAGCAGATGTTGATTTTATGGTAAGCATCTTTGATAAATAAGTTGGTGCTTTTATGTTTCCCAATTGAAATACCGTGCATCTTGTAGATCTGCAGTTTTGCTGCACCCAACATCTTTCTGATGCATCTAAAGCAACATCAAAGCAGATGGGATGCTTTTGAAGATGTAGGAATTTACATTAAGTACACAGTGTTTACATTTCTGTTAATGCTGAAACTTTGCCTAGATTGGATGGTGCATATGGATAACTGGCTGTGTGAATGATGCACCAGTTGGACTTTTTCGATTCCAGTTGAGTTTCCTTGGACATTTCCCAACATGCCACCATATTCTCTTATAGATACATCAAACTTCCTGCTGAAAATAAATCCTTCCCCCATCTTCCACTTGCCTTGATCCTGTCTTTATTATGCTTTAAGAGATTTTTTTTCTCTTGACAAAAATTGTCTTTTTTTGATACAGTCCGAACTTATTGCTCCTAGTGCTTTCCACAGCAGCATCTCAAAGGATAAACTAAAGCCACATCTTCTTGTGTACAAGCAGCTTGTTTTCATGAGCTATGCTATTTCAATATTTGCTCTCCTCATATTAATGTTGAATCCTTCATGCACATCATTCAAACAGGACATATGGCTTCACTGAAGCATATTGACGGTTCCTTTGCTAGTTTCCTATATCTCAGAAATAAAGCTTCATGTAACTTCATTACATCTGAAATCTCTTTTGACTCCTGTTGGTCATAGCTCCATTTAAATATTTATAAATTGCTCCATAATTTGTGCTTGACTAAAATATCAAATCTTTGTGTTTCTTTATCCATTTTCACAAATACTTTTTTCTGCATTTTAGTCAATTCTGGCTGCCTAGTTTCTAATTCCTACCTGACAGATGGGAATATAGCATGCAGTTAATGGAGCAGAAGTTTCAGAAAATATAATGGAACACTGGAAGCTACTTGTCATCTATTCCTGTATTGAAATGCTTGGAGCAGCTCTCCAGAGTATTTTGCTGAGGTCTTAGGTCTCCCATTACCTTCATTTTTAACCATATATGTCAGAAGGTAGAGATTTCAGTTCCTTTTGTTCTCCAAGTCTTTCATTCCATTAAACCACTGGAGATAGAAGAAGGGACTGACAACTGCCTTCCTACTTTATTTTTAATTGTTTTACAAATATTGCAGATATAAATATTTGAAAGCAGCATGTCACACTGGGCATGTATACAAAACAGGAATATTTAGGGGAAGTGGTTGAATAGCATATTTAAGAGTTAAGAAACCTGATGAGAAGAAACTGATGGACTGATGGGTATGTTTGCAGTTCAGAGTCAATTCTGTATAGAATGTAAACATTCTTATTTTGTATGTAAAATGACATTTTGTGTGCAAGAAGGTACATTTTCTATAAAGAAAATGATATTTTAGTAGTCTGTGGAAAACACTGACAGAAAGAAAATCAACTCATTTAAAATGTGATGCTGGAGAAACGTTCTATGCATATAAGACCAATAAATGGGCAAATGGAGCCTGGCCTCTCCCTGAAAGCCAAGGTGACTAAACTGAAAGTGTAATACTTTAGCCATGTCATGGAAAGACATGACTCCTTAGAAAAGACAGTAATGTTTAGTAAGGTAAAAGGTGGTCAGACCAAGGGAAGGCCACGCTCCACATGGGTACTCAATTATGTACCCTTAGGACCTTCTGATGATAAGGTCACTTTGAGGTCTTTCATTCATATGGTTACTTTAAGTTGAAGTCATCTTAATTGCAGTTGACAACATTCTGTATTCAATGAGATTTTTGTATTCTGCATTCTGAACAGAACATGCTGTAATTGGGATATTATTCTGTACAACATTTGTATGCAGCTGATTGGATAAAGCCAATTAGGCCCCAAAGGCATTCGTAAAATGCCATGTTTTGACTTGGCATAGAAAAGTCATCAAATCTGGAGGCAACTGGGCTTCTGACAGAAGAGTATTTAATAATGGTGTATCGCAGCAGATAAAACAGTATGTGACTCTTAGGTTACAGCAGCTATCTTAACAAAAGATTTGGTTGATGATGCAAGTCAAAGTACTTGCTGTGACAAATAATCTATACAAAATTTTCCATCCAATGGATTTTACTCTTGTTGCGTGTTACTGCTTTTAAATTATTTTAATATAACCCCTTTTAAAAATAAAAATGTAACATTCATTCCCATAGGCACATCATGTAATAACATTCAGGGCTAAATGCAATTGTTAATTCCAACTAATGCAGACCTACTGATTCGATGGGAATTTGGAAAGCAAATGCTTATGTAAATTGGATTTAGCCATCATTGATTAGTATTTTTCTAGCTATAGAGATTGATTAAATTCAAGCACACTTTTGGATAAAGGCCAGCAAAAACTCTGGTTTACATGCATCAAGGGAAACACCAAAGTTGGCCTTGAAGGTTCTTACCATCCTTTATTGTGTATTTTAAAGGTTGAGTTACAGTATTTTGAAAAGAAAAGGGCTGTATAAAGTTTCCTATCACAGTATACATTATTTATTTTATTTATTTATTTATTTATTATTCGGGCTTCTATGCCGCCGACTCCCTGAGGCTCGCGGCGGCTTACAGGAGCCGAAGGGCACAGTAAAATACAGGCAATAAGCAGTTAAAAACAATTAAAAACAACAGCAGTACAGTAATTAATAACACAGTTAAAAAAATGAACAGCACATCATCCTCAGAAGAACGAATAGATGGCGGGGCATGGGCAGGACTTACTCACCAAAGGCCTGCTTAAACAGGTATGTTTTACAGGCCCGTCTAAACGGGAGCAAGTCCTTCATAGCCCGAGTTCCGGCCGGGAGGGCGTTCCACAGCGTAGGTGCTATGACAGAGAACGCCCTCCGGCGGGTAGCAGTCAGCCTTGCGAGTTTAGCTGAAGGTATCTCCAGGAGATTGGAGTCCTCAGACCGAAGTGATCTCGGAGGGCAATATGGGGTGAGACGGTCCCTCAAATATGCTGGCCCCAGGCCGTGTAAGGCCTTAAAGGTGAGGACCAACACTTTGAAGGTGATCCGGTGCTCAATTGGCAGCCATGCAGATCCTGCAAAACAGGTGTTATGTGGGCGCCAGCTGGCGTGCCAGACAGGAGCCGGGCGGCAGTGTTCTGCACTAGCCTGAGCTTCCGGGTCACCGACAGAGGAAGGCCAACGTAGAGCGCATTGCAGTAATCCAGCCTTGAGATGACTGTGGCTTGGATCACCGTGGCCAGATCGTTCCGGGAGAGATAGGGGGCCAGCCTCCTTGCCTGTCGCAGATGAAAAAAAGCGATCTTGCTGACCGCAGAGACCTGGGCCTCCATGGTCAGCTGGGAGTTCAAATGGACCCCCAGGCTCTTTACGGAAGGCGATGGGCATAACACCGCACCGTCCAGGCTCGGAAGCTGGACATTAACATCACCCGGGCGACCCAGCCACAAGATCTCCGTCTTCGCCGGATTCACCCTTAACCTACTGGCTCGCAGCCATCCAGTAACGGCTTCGAGGCAGTGTTGGAAATTATCGGGGACAGAACCCGGCCTGCCCTCCATCCCCAGAATGAGCTGGGTGACGTCAGCGTACTGGTGACACTCCAGCCCATAACTCCGCACCAGCTGTGCAAGCGGCTGCATGTAGATGTTAAATAACAGAGGGGAGAGAATGGCCCCCTGGGGCACCCCACAGAGTAGTGGGGAGCCCTCGGAGACCACCTCGCCCCTCCTCACACGCTGAGACCGCTGGTGGAGGTAGGTGGACTGCCATTTATGGGCCGTCCCCCTCAGTCCAGCCACGGCCAGGCGGGGGATCAATAGATTGTGGTCGACCGTGTCAAACGCTGCCGTGAGGTCCAATAACACGAGCAGCGCAGACCCGCCTTGGTCGAGCTGGCAGCGGAGTTGGTCTGTGATGGAGACCAGAACCGTCTCCGTCCCGTGCCCCGAACGGAAGCCGGACTGGAAGGGGTCTAGCCATGTTGCATTATTATGTGACTTTAGCTTTAAGTGCATAGTACATAGTGCAGGTAGGGATTTTATTTATTTATCTATTGCATTGTTATGGCAATTTCCTCCTAGAGTGGGATCCAGAATGCTAAGAAATCCTGTTAGTGAATTGCAAAGATGCCTTAACAGGACACCAGCAAGAGTATCCTGATGTACATTGAGCCCGCTTAGGCAGTATCCCAATGCATAATGAGACCAATACACAGCAGGATTAATGTGCATCAATCCCAATGCACATTAGTCTGATTATACATAAGGCCCATTGTGTCTCAGTGACTATCCTGGCTCCCCTATGTAGTAATGTAATGGCAGCCCTTTTCTGGTTATAGATGCTATGGAATTGTGCTATTATAATTCCTGCAGATGTGAGTCCAGTTATGAAGATGTAAATCTCCAACAGGAGTCTAGCTGATATATTTACTGACTAACTGCTGCTTCCCTTCTCTGTCTATTTTGAAAGCTGCCTCATCCATTCTACTGTTCTACTGTTCCATTATCTATATGTATCTGGAGACTCCTTCAGCCATCACTTTGCTCAGCTAGCTTCTCTCTCCTTCTAGGGTGGTTTTTCTTCTCCACATCCTACTCCTCTCTCTTTCTCTCTGAGCACTAATTTATCAGCGTAGACCCTATTTCTTCTCCTACTAGAGTTCTTTTCAGAGCTGGGAACTGGGAGTTGAAGGCCAAAACACCTGGGGACCCACAGGTTGAGAACCATTAGTCAAGAGGAATATTTAGTAGTCCTAAACCAAACCATGTCAACTCAGTCTGTCATTGGAACAGCATGAATGTAGCTAGCAGAATCAGAGTTGTATTTAGTTATATGAATCACATCCTACCAACCGCATGTGGGCAAGTGTGTTAGAGAACTACACCATTTGTACTTGGCAGGAATCCGGAGATCAATTGGAAAATAATTAATGGATTCAAGTTGAACAAATGCATTTTCTCTTCCCCCCCCCTTATGTAAAGACAAATGCAATAAAAAGGTCTCCCATTCACATCCTGATCATGATTAGGAACAGGACGGAGCAAGAAACAAAAACAACGTTCATGTTCAAATGGCTTTCTGTTCAAGAGTTATGTGTACAGTGCTAGTCAAGCCATCTTAATGGATTTCTGAAAGGCCTGCCATCAATTTTTCAGTTTGAAAATACTCTTTTGTTTCTCTGTTACATGTATATCACACTTAAAAGAAAAAACCCAAGGCAACTAACAATAGCATCTACAGCAGGGATACTGTAGGTGATCACATCTCAGCACCATGGGTATGAAGTGAGGTGACATTGTGTTCACACCATGGATTTCCAGTTTCCATACAGTAAGTTTTAATCAGCAAAGATTCTTGTTATTTTTATTATTGAATGTATTATTTATTTAATTTTATGCTGGTTTTCTCCCAGAGGGGGATCCAAGGCACCTTCTGAAAACATTTACCACACAATCTAAAAATAATTGAAATTATATAATTGTTGCTGAAAAATTCGGAATAAAAACAATACTTCCAAATATTGGAAACCAGTAAGCCATTTAATCTTAGCATTCTGCAGAATGGAGAAAAGAAGCTGCAAAAAGTATCTAAAGTGACTTTTTTTTGCTAAAGTTCAGCAATATGAAGGAGAATCTATAACCTTGCATGTTTACATAAACAATTCTGTTGGTTGGCTATGACAAACAGCATTTCATTATTGAAGACAACCCTTTTTGTGCACGTTCATCCAGAAATCAAAATAAAAGTAAGTGTGTATTCTTCATTGTAAAGTAAACCTTTTTTCCATATATCTGTTCTTCCCTAATTATTAGCCTGTACCAGGCCAAGAACAAAAGAATGCATTATCAGTTCTTCAAAACTCTTTGCTCATAAATTTCTGTGCTTTCTTTTCCAAATGGGAACCACATGGATCATTCAGTTCATCCTCTTCTTATCAAACAGAAATGTAAAATCACAGTACTATCATCATAATACATTTTAAAATCAATGAAAAGCATACAGAAGTTAAATGAGCAGTAAAACAAAAGCAATAAAAGCCATCCCTGCTTTTACATTGAAAGTTTGCTTAGATAAACATGTCTTCACCTACCTGCAAAAGGAAGGTGGGGGCACCTAGTTTCCCATGAAAAAAAGTTTCAGAGGGTGGAACAGCCACTGAGAAGGTTCTCTCTCTTGTTCTGCCTGACAATAGTCCAATAGTTAATCTAGACATGGTAATATATGAATCAAATGTACCAAGCATTCTGTACAAGCCATTTCTTTGTGAAATCTTCCAAGTAAGATATAACCAAATCATAGGATGATGTGAGTTGCAGCAAAACACAGGTTGGGGAGTGTAGACATAGATATATAATACCACAGGACCAGTGCCTACAATTTCATCTATTCACATCTGATTAAATATGTCCATTCTATGAATTTTCCAGGTCTTCCGGGTGATTCTGTGGCATGCTGCTGCCAGATATCATTCATTTCATGGTTTCCTGGAAAGTTCAGGAATACATCTCCCATGAATATGGGGATAATACTGGAACATTTTAATGTCTACGGTTATATGTATATATATATAACACACAAGTATATGTATTTGTCTTTATGTATAGATACTTATCTATAGTTATATTTAAGAGCGGTGAGGTCTTTCTAGTGGCTATTAGGTAAACACTTAGTATGTGTTAACTCCCTTGTACCATGAAATGTAGAGCGTCAAAATGATGGTACAGTAGATTTCTTCCACTTCTCCAACTTATAAATGGAGTGGTTATTATTTTAATTTCTATTAGTAAATGTAAGTAGAAAAACCCTACAATAGTAGTTATTTGGGCTTGTTAAACTACAGAAGGAAGGGTGATTTTCTGCATGCAGCCTATAATCTTATAAATCTGTATGTGAATGATCATTTTAGACAGGAAATATAAAAGAAGTTATGCTTGGAGTAAAACATGAATATTTAAGAATACATTGGCAAGTTGATTTTTAGGATTATTTAGGAAGATAGTTGAGAACTATTTTTATCCATTTAGAAGAGTGTATTTTAAAATGTTTCGATTCCAAACAATAACTCTAATATCCATCTAGAAGTCACAATACTCTAAAGACAACTGTTGTAATGAATTGGTTGCCAGCTTCTGCCCATCAGGAAGACCAATTGAGGTCTTAAGCTTGCAAATGTGTTGGAACAGTTGTTGGCAGCTAGATTGTGCCCCTGTCAAATTGGAAGGCTCAGAATACTGATAAGTCAGGTAGTTCCACAGCAGAATAGAAATAGAATTGCTTGAAATGAATGGAAATTAATGGAAATTGGTAATGGAATTCATTGCTGCCAACCAACAGAGAGTGATTTACTGTGCAAGTGTTTTAGTGGAAATTAATGATGACCATTTCAAATTTAATGGGATGCCTGCAGCCTTACTGGAATGTCAAAGAAAATAATACTCTGTAATTGAAAATCAATTCAAAATAATTCCAATTAATAATTAACATTCCTATTGCAGCCTGGACTTACATCCATAATTTACTATAGGCAGGAGAAGAGGTATATTGCTGAGAGTTTGCTCATTCTGGAACTCCCAGAGATTCACTCCACAAGGGAGAAAGTACTGAGCTTTCTGAAACCAATATCTCATTAATTTATTCTGTTCATTTCCATTGAGCATATTTGAGGAGATAGTCCTATGCACAAAGGGAAGAATAGACTCTTAGTGGTGTTAAGTTATGAGATAATATCTTCGTATTGAAATTTATTGTAATAGGGAGGGCAAGCTATTGTGTTAGATCGCTCTCTACAAAAGTACATTTTCTCCCATCTGTGGTAATCAAAGTGTTCTGCTGGTACCTTTAGATGTCATCTTGTCTTCCCTGCTTGAGGCAGCATGGTATAATGATTTGAATGTGAGACTAGAAGAGAAACTTAGGAAACCAGGCTTATTTTGAAAATCTACACATACTGCATTCCTCCTAGAATATTTTCTGACAACTTCTGGTATGATCAGAAACTTTTTATACTAGTTCCCCAGGCTGGTTATTTTAACCAAATATAAAAACAGGAAAAAAAACAAGAACAAAATCCTGGACTTTTTTTTATCACTCTGGATGCACTCTAAAACTGTCCACTCAGCTATGAAACCCCACATGACTTGTCACCTGCTCTTAGATCAATAAGAAGGTCTTTCTTTCTTTCCACAAGATTGGGACCCAAAATTTGGACCCAAAGGGACTATAGCAACCTTCATCTGAAAACAAATATTGTCATGAAAATGATAGGATCAAAATATTCCAAGAACACACACAATAATGAAAACCCTCTTGGTATTTTTCACCCCCATAGTGAAGCTCATTGCACACTATATATACAGTAATCTCCATTTACTTCAATCTGTAGCCTTTCAGATTTTATGCTGGAAATCACAGCTATCAGTATTGCATGAATTTTATATACAATTTTATGTAAAATTATATGAATGAATTACTGCCATAGTTCACTGCCTTTTTCCATAGATATTTGGTGAGATTTGTCTCACAATCCTATTTTCTGTGTCCCTGTCACATGACAGGCAACATGAAACCATCTCTTTCCATAGCTTTCTTGGCTTTGTAGATTCTGAACTATGGCTTCCTGCTTATAAAGAAGTAATTCTCTTCTGTTGGAGTACAGAGCTATGAGAGTGTGACATTTTAATTGCACTCCCTTAATCTAGTCTGTTGCTCTTGGCTGTAGTGAGTACGCCTGTCTTATTTCCAGTATGGACAGAAGTGCCAACTGCTCTGGCTGCTTTCTGAAGGAGATCAGAATGGCATTCACCTTGTTGTCTTCCAGTCAGCAGACAAAAAACCTCTATAGGTTGACTAAGGGGTGATGTATTGTTTAAATTCAAATGTTGTAATAGTTTTAAAATATTTTAATTGTATTTTATTCCTTTAAGTGCAGCTCTGAATTGTTTTAATACTGTGATTAAGTTAAGTCAATTTTAATGTGCACTTTTTGTGTGTTTTAGTTGTTTTCTACTTTTTAAGTTGTACACCACTTTGAGCCCCAATTTTGGGGGAAAGGCAGAATACTAATACTCAACTACTTTCCCCAAAACTGTTTCTCCAAACAGCAGCTTTTGCAATTTTAACAAATCCATGCACCCCTGGCTGACCCAAGATACATTGCTATCTGAAGCAGAATGATAGTTGGAAGTCCTTCCACCTGCTGAAGTCAAATTACATAGCATTGAAAGCCAAGCGGATTATTCTAACAAGTGATGCAGAAAATTCCACAAGCACTCATGACCCCCCACTGTGGATTAAAAAAGCAATGACAACAAAGAAATATCAATTTTCTGCTCTTTCAGGACATCTAAAGTCTACTGCCTGAGATGATCTCCTTACTCTGCTTAATGGTACAAATGGCCTTGTTTGGTTTTTAATTAGAGATCCAATCTTCATCATCATTTCTTTTCTTTTACATCAATTTTGACATTCAGAGACTCAAGAATCCTCACATCATACCTTCCCACATCTTTATCCTGTGTCCCTAAACTGGTCTGAAAATGTATGTGTGTGTGTGCATGTGTGTGTGTGTGTATATATATATATATATATATATATATATATATATATATATACACACACACACACACATAGTTTTAGATAACGTAGGGTGTGTGTGTGTATATATATATATACACACACACACATATATATATGTGTGTGTGTGTGTATATATCGCACATATTTTCAAGAATTTCAGTTTCATAGTAGAAAACATTGAAGACCTGGTTAGTGTACACCACTAACATTCATAGGCAGCTCATATTAGACAGTGAATTGCTGCCATAATTATCTAGTTAACACCCTACTTTGGCAAGAATTCTAACATTGTTGACATCGAACACCTGCTTGGAGTACATGGCATAAAAGAGTGCTTGGATATTTCCCCTAGTTTTACCAATTTTGTACTCTACCATGGCTCTTTTTTGATCTACAGAAAATAAGAACAGATGGGAAACAGTTACAAGAAACAAAGAACACGTGAGCAGATAACTTGCACTGGGAAAATGACTAGAACAGTGTTTTAATGTCTCCATTTGGTTTATCTAACCCTGAAAAACAGAGGAAACTTGTAACACATTCTGGCTGAGTGACATTACATGTTCAGCTAAGAGATATTACATGTTCTGGCCTGATTTTAAATAGCAGTCAAGGGATTTGTTAGTGAGATGTGTGCCAGCCACTTGCTCTATGTCTTCAAGCTGGTTTTGAGATGCCCCCCATTACCAGACTAACGAGATATCAGTGGTCAGTTGGGTTGGCTTATATGTAAAATTAGAATAGAGTTGTCTTTTCCATCCAGACATCAACATGGCAACACTTTCATTTACCTTGATCCTTTGGTTTGCAATACCAGGATGATGATAAAGCTAATGTTTTTAATAGGGTTGATTGATTTTTAAGTACCATATAAAATCATGTGCCAGTCTGCTTTATGTATTAGTTGAGGGCTGGTTTTGAGGACAAAAGTATAGATTTTGATATGACCCATGAATAAGCCAAGAGTCATTCCACAGAGAAGGGAAGCACTAATGCCATCCATAACCACCACTGTTTCCTCACTGACATTCAAAAAGACAAGAAGTTATATGAAGATATAAAAAAGATATTACTTATATTGGAAATTTAACCGAACAACTGGAACTTCTCACCACTTATGATGGACTTGTCCAAAGGCAAAATAATTATGGATAAAATTTACAGAGGCATGGAAAATATATTAAATAATAGAATTCTACTGAAACCAGAATTATTTCTATTGTGATTATTACACAAACAAATATCAAAACAACAAGAAAGAATTTTTCTTTATATGACAACAGCAGCAAGAATTGAATATGCAAAATTATGGAAACAATATACCAACATCAGAAGACTGGCCTTCAAAAGTTTTTGAAATGGCTGAAATTGATAAATTAACTTTGGCTTTACAACAAACAAATACACAGAAATTTGAAGGAGAATGGAAGCTCTTTATGGAATTTATAAATAATCAGAAAAAGATGATCATAACAGGATTTGTTGACTAAAAACATGATCATTATCCTACTACTTAGTTACCCTACATTTAAAAGAGTTTGGATTACTGATGTGTTAGTACCCCCCAATTAGATTTGAATTGCTTATATAAACAAAAACTTCCTTAGCCGATGGTTTGTTGACCGAAATAAAGGCTACTGACTGACTGACAAAAACTTTTTGTATGTTTATACATAAACCTTTAGTAATGTTTAAAATGGGAAGAAAAGATAGCAGTGAAACAGTAAATATTTGTCTGCACAATACTAATTTACTAACAGATCAAATTAAATTGTTAGATCTATTAGGTAATAACTAAATTAGATAAAGGATTAAAACAACCTGATAAAATAATTAAGATGAACTTTTAATGTTGAAAAGCTGGGAGAGAAGACAGGAAGAATATAGGATAATACAAGAAGATATGAAGACCAGGCTTAAAGCTGGAGGACAATTATAGAGGATATATAGAATTTTTAATACTTTGGGTCATATGTGTAATTGTAACTGATATGACGAAATAGATGCATCGATTTTAATTTTGTACAATGTTGTCCCCTTCCTCTGATTCCCTTCCTCTCCCTCTGAACCACACTAAATATTTGTAAAGACTTAATTAATTAACAATAACTCCACTACCCCCACCTTCTTTATTCCCCCCTCCACATTTCCCATCTCCCATTTTGTGTGGAAAAATTGGAAATGTTTCATAAAAACATCAAACCAATAATAATAAAAAAAGACCAGAAGCAGCACCACAGTGTAGAGAGTAGAGGATGTTGATGCTTCATTTAGGTTTCCTGGGATGGACTAAGCTCTTCCGTTTTGCCACTCAGAGAACGGGGTTGTTCATTTTTTTTGGATAAAAGTACTTTTATGCAGTACTTATTTATTTTATTTTATTTACTGTATTTGTATACCACCTTTCTCAGCCAGTTGGCAACTCAAGGCGGTTTCCAACAAAAACAGTATACATAATATCATAAAACAGATTAAAACATTAAAACAGTATAAAACAACAAGCAATAAAAACAACATCATTAGTGTCTCCTTATTATTAAGCAATGTCCAGTTCCATCGTCAAGTCATTCAATTGCCTATATCGGTTACTCTGCATTTGTAAATGCTTGCTCAAACAACCATATTTTAACTTGCCTCCAGAATGTTAATAGGGAGGGAGCTGATCTCATCTCCCTAGGGAGGGCGTTCCATAGCTGAGGGGCCGTCTCTAAGAAAGCCCTGTCTCTTGTCCCTGCCAGATGTACTTGTGACAAAGGTGGGGCCGAGAGCAGGGCTTCATACAGCTTCATTTTACACATTGGAATCCCTGGGAAATGCAACTTCATTTTGCACATTAGATTCCCTGTTAGAATCCCCATTAAAACCAGCATCATGAGTTTGTGAACCAGGCTGAAACACCACATACACCAGCGGTGCCCCTTCCTAGATTTGGAGGACCTGAAGATGGTAGTGGTAACTTCAAAGTTGGACTTCTGCAATGTGCTCAATATAGGGCTACTCTTGTACCAATTTTGGAAACTCTAGCTGGTTCAAAATATGGCAGCTAGACTGATTATGGGAACATATAGAAGTAAGCATATTACACTGATCCTAAAGTACTCCAATGGTTGCCAATAAATTTCCAGGCAAAGTACAAGGTGTTGTTTTTGACTTGTAAAGCCCTACATGATTTGGGGTCAGGTTACCTAAAGGATTGTCTTCTCCCGTACACTCCATTGTATGCCTTGTTTTTATTTTGTGCCAATTAGCCACCATGCAACACTGTAGTTGAACTGAAGTGTCATCGCATCATAGCTGAGGTAATGTAATTAATTATATTAATAATTACTAGGCATGAGAAAAATGAAATGGAAATTAAAAGGATTCGTAAGAGATTCGTATGTAATGGGACTTTTGAGGTTTTACGTATCGCTGCCGCGATCCCAGAAGTAGACTTCCTTTTACGGTTCTTGAGGCCAACAATTTGCGTTAGGATCGTAAGAAATTCTTAAGTATTAATTAATTAATTATTGTACTACTCACTTCTCCCTGTCTTCTCCCCCTCATTTCCTTCCCGCCTTCATTCAGCTTCTTCTTTTTCCCGCATTTCTATGAGGAACTGGAAGTGACGCTGCTGCTAGGTAGGCTAGGCAATGCATTCTGGAAAGTGTAGTCCTCCAGGCTTCCCCCCCTCCTTCTCTTCCCCGTTGCTCTGCTGCCATGCCCCATCGCAGGGGCCTGCTTCACACACACACGCGCGCACTTCTCCTCCTCTCTCTCCCTGCGCTCTCTCAGATGCTTCTCTTCCCCGTTGCTCTGCCATGCCCCATTGCAGGGGCCAGCTTCAGCCCTCCAGGTATGTGTTTTGGACTTCAACTCCCACCATTCCTCACAGCCTCAGGCCTCTTCCTTTTCCTCTCAGCCTGGGCAAACTTGGGCCCTCGCTCCCTCAGGATCGGGGTGAGAGAGAGGCAGCGAGGAGCGAGGGGGGCTCCTCCTCCTTTCTTGCTGCTTCCAAGAATAGAAACCCCCTCCCTCCCTCCCTTCCTCCTTCCCTCCCTCCTTCCTATTTGGAGAGTCCCATCTAGAATTCAGTGTGGTTTATTCAAGTTTTGGCCTACAACTCCCAGAAATCCCAGCCAATTTACCAGCTGTTAGGATTTCTGGGAGTTGTAGGCCAAAACCATCTGGAATGCGCATGCTCTGGCATACGAATTACTAACGAATTTCGTTAGTACTTAAGTTACATTTCTGAAATTTTTGGGAAATTTTTGTAAGTCTTTGATATACTAATAAAAAAATCCCCCATTTGATATAAGAATCGCCATTTTAGGATTCTAAAGTACTCCACTGGTTGCCAATAAATTTCCAGGCAAAGTACAAGGTGTTGTTTTTGACTTGTAAAGCCCTACATGATTTGGGGTCAGGTTACCTAAAGGATTGTCTTCTCCCGTACACTCCATTGTATGCCTTGTTTTTATTTTGTGCCAATTAGCCACCATGCAACACTGTAGTTGAACTGAAGTGTCATCGCATCATAGCTGAGGTAATGTAATTAATTATATTAATAATTACTAGGCATGAGAAAAATGAAATGGAAATTAAAAGGATTCGTAAGAGATTCGTATGTAATGGGACTTTTGAGGTTTTACGTATCGCTGCCGCGATCCCAGAAGTAGACTTCCTTTTACGGTTCTTGAGGCCAACAATTTGCGTTAGGATCGTAAGAAATTCTTAAGTATTAATTAATTAATTATTGTACTACTCACTTCTCCCTGTCTTCTCCCCTCATTTCCTTCCCCTTCATTCAGCAGCTTCTTTTCCCCGCATTTCTATGAGGAACTGGAAGTGACGCTGCTGCTAGGTAGGCTAGGCAATGCATTCTGGAAAGTGTAGTCCTCCAGGCTTCCCCCCCCTCCTTCTCTTCCCCGTTGCTCTGCTGCCATGCCCCATTGCAGGGGCCTGCTTCACATACACACACGCGCGCGCTTCTCCTCCTCTCTGTCCCTGCGCTCTCTCAGATGCTTCTCTTCCCGTTGCTCTGCCATGCCCCATTGCAGGGGCCAGCTTCAGCCCTCCAGGTATGTGTTTTGGACTTCAACTCCCACCATTCCTCACAGCCTCAGGCCTCTTCCTTTTCCTCTCAGCCTGGGCAAACTTGGGCCCTCGCTCCTCAGGATCGGGGAGAGAGAGGCAGCGAGGAGCGAGGGGGCTCCTCCTCCTTTCTTGCTGCTTCCAAGAATAGAAAACCCCCCTCCCTCCCTCCCTTCCTCCTTCCCTCCCTCCTTCCTATTTGGAGAGTCCCATCTAGAATTCAGTGTGGTTTATTCAAGTTTTGGCCTACAACTCCCAGAAATCCCAGCCAATTTACCAGCTGTTAGGATTTCTGGGAGTTGTAGGCCAAAACCATCTGGAATGCGCATGCTCTGGCATACGAATTACTAACGAATTTCGTTAGTACTTAAGTTACATTTCTGAAATTTTTGGGAAATTTTTTGTAAGTCTTTGATATACTAATCAAAAAAAATCCCCCCCCCCCATTTGATATAAGAATCGCCATTTTAGGATTCTAAAGTACTCCACTGGTTGCCAAGAAATTTCCAGGCAAAGTACAAGGTGTTGTTTTTGACTTGTAAAGCCCTACATGATTTGGGGTCAGGTTACCTAAAGGATTGTCTTCTCCCGTACACTCCATTGTATGCCTTGTTTTTATTTTGTGCCAATTAGCCACCATGCAACACTGTAGTTGAACTGAAGTGTCATCGCATCATAGCTGAGGTAATGTAATTAATTATATTAATAATTACTAGGCATGAGAAAAATGAAATGGACATTAAAAGGATTCGTAAGAGAGTCGTATGGAATGGGACTTTTGAGGTTTTACGTATCGCTGCCGCGATCCCAGAAGTAGACTTCCTTTACGGTTCTTGAGGCCAACAATTTGCGTTAGGATCGTAAGAAATTCTTAAGTATTAATTAATTAATTATTGTACTACTCACTTCTCCCTGTCTTCTCCCCTCATTTCCTTCCCGCCTTCATTCAGCTTCTTCTTTTCCCGCATTTCTATGAGGAACTGGAAGTGACGCTGCTGCTAGGTAGGCTAGGCAATGCATTCTGGAAAGTGTAGTCCTCCAGGCTTCCCCCCCCTCCTTCTCTTCCCGTTGCTCTGCTGCCATGCCCCATTGCAGGGGCCTGCTTCACATACACACACGCGCGCGCTTCTCCTCCTCTCTGTCCCTGCGCTCTCTCAGATGCTTCTCTTCCCCGTTGCTCTGCCATGCCCCATTGCAGGGGCCAGCTTCAGCCCTCCAGGTATGTGTTTTGGACTTCAACTCCCACCATTCCTCACAGCCTCAGGCCTCTTCCTTTTCCTCTCAGCCTGGGCAAACTTGGGCCCTCGCTCTCTCAGGATCGGGTGAGAGAGAGGCAGCGAGGAGCGAGGGGGGGCCTCCTCCTTTTTTTTGCTGTTTCCAAGAATAGAATACCCCCCTGCCTCCCTTCCTCCTTCCCTCCCTCCTTCCTATTTGGAGAGTCCCATCTAGAATTCAGTGTGGTTTATTCAAGTTTTGGCCTACAACTCCCAGAAATCCCAGCCAATTTACCAGCTGTTAGGATTTCTGGGAGTTGTAGGCCAAAACCATCTGGAATGCGCATGCTCTGGCATACGAATTACTAACGAATTTCGTTAGTACTTAAGTTACATTTCCGAAATTTTTGGGAATTTTTTGTAAGTCTTTGATATACTAATCCAAAAAAATCCCCCCCCCCCCAATTTGATTTAAGAATCGCCATTTTAGGATTCTAAAACATGCCTAATAATTACAGAGTATAAGAGCAGAGAGCAAATACTTGAAAAAGGAAGAATTTAAATAATGAAGGAAAGTGAAGGGTATTCCACATACATCTACTTAGTAATTGTTCTAGTCCTTCTTTTATATCAAGAATCAACCATCCTTTAGCATCTTCAAAGTGCAAACTAAAAGTAATAAGTGAGTACTCAAGAAATCATTTTGAAAAGGTTGCAAGGTGATGACCCACCTACTCAGCCATTATCCAGGGATAAAAGTGCCTGTGAGTTAATTTGGTAAAGCATAGATATACATTGCACATATATAAAAATTAATACTCAGATACCTAAGAAAATGAGCTTAGGGTTTCAAGGATATATAAGCACTGTAAGCCAGTGTACTCTTGCAATACAGATTTCATGCTGGGTGCCATTCTAAAGAAATGAGTGCCTCTAGGTTACTGTCAAAAGCAAATTGATTTAGTTCTAACTGAACAGTTTTTCTAAGGATTTTCATTCATTTATTCCTACTGATATTTGAACAAAACACAATTTATAATTTTATTCGTCAGTAGAATCTAAAACCTTTTATTAACATGTGAATTAGTGATCCTTTGTTCCCTTTCATCAAACTGAGATAAGAGTGCTTTGCCTTTGGGTTGGGGAAGAGGTATGTCCCTTCTATTTCAGTGATGTGTTACATTAAGAAATCAAGATTAGGGTGTTGGTCTACTATTGTTTGAATTTGTAGGATGGAGCAGAAGAGTCCAAAAGCTTTAGTTCTCTCTGTATCAAAGAAAGAGGCTGGTAAGAAAGCTGGCAGTGGAAGGAGACTGTTGCCATTCGTGGTGTTAGAATTTAGGGACATGGAAAGCTCCACTTCCATTAAGAAGACACTTTGAAGGTTTTATTGTAGTTGCCAGTAAAAGTCTTCAATATAAATGAGATCCAGTATTATGTTTGAGTTTCATTGGGATGGATCTAAACATGGAGAACAGTAATTGATACCAGTAGAAGAAGTAAGTTGGAACTACTGTAACTGAAATTCCATTGATCCAGTAGATCTAGTCACTGGAAATATAAGACAAAAACTCCCCACTAGTGAAAAGTATTTTCAACCCACATAGTAAGAAATACTGTCAATTTCTCTTTAAATATAACTTTGTCTTCTGATGAGTCCAGACCCAATCTTTGGGGGTTTTTTTGGATATCTATAGTTTCTTTTATTCTCAGAGCTGGCCAGATTGATTTTTCCCCTCCTATCCAATGACTTGCAGCCTTTCCCCCTAGCAGAGCTAGGAGGGAGAGGAACTTGCCCCCTCCACCGGGGAAAAGAGGTTCTTTTAGAACCTCTCAGAGACAGGGGGCGTGGCCACCTTAATTCATGGAGGGGAGTTTTTTGCCTGCCCCTTTGCTATTTAGGGGCTAGTAAGGGTGGTGGAATGTACTTAATAGGCCTAGCGGAAAATAGCTAGGGAAATCCCATAGTTGGTGTGCACCTAAGGCACCTCCTTCAGGGGTGAGGGCCATTAAGTTAAACACTCACCTCAAAGTTCAAGTTGAGGGGTGAATAAAGTGAAATGGCCCTGGAATGGAAGAGGCTGAGCTCAAGATCTTGAGAACAGACCTCTCATTCATTTCCCTATAAGGGTTGCCCTGGCTGGATAATCAGGGAATCCAGGTGTTTCGCCTGAAGTTTGATATCGTTAGCCGAGGGGGGATGATACCTCGGCTGGGATACACCTTGATTCATGACCCTTCTGAGTTAAAGTTAAGGAAAATTAAATAGGTAACTTTAAATAAAAGTTGCTCAATTTGAACCCAATGTTCTGTGTTTCATCTCTTTTGTTCAGGGGGTTGGAGGGAAAATGCCATTCTTTGTTGTCCAAAGGGTGCTTAATGAAGTTTCTTATCAAACCAATGATTTCCTGTCATTACCCAAGGAGGATGCTTCCCAACATCTCAATGTATGTCCAAAGTCATGGTGGTGGTGTTCTGTACTAATTGATTTCCTCTGTCATGATGAACTCTAACAGTGCTTAGAAAAAGAATGGTTTTGGGTTATTACTACAGGAATCCATCAGTCAGCTCTTGTCTTCAATGGAATTCAGTGGTTCAGAATGGGTTGAGGTCAGACAGTATATTTGTGTTCTTGCAGGCATGGAGCAGGGCACTATTGGTTTGCTAATGACCCCGAAATATATTTCTCAATATCTTCAAAAACAGCCTTAGTTAATGATAGTCAATTACTCGAGTATAATGTGCTATTGATTTTAATGTGCACTTACTTTTGAAGGTGTGCATTGCAAAAAAAAATGTTGTTGAATGCAATGCACAGCTTTTTCTTGCATGTCAGTCATTCTGTTGCTTGCCGTTCTGTTGCCATTCTGTTTACCCATAAGTCAGAATCAACCTTAAGGCATATGCCAACAACATAAGTTTAAAGAATACTGATGTTTTATCATTTACCTATATTTTACATTCCTGAACAATGTATTTCATTTAATACTTTGTGGTCCTAAGTTTTAAAAAAGCATTTTAGGGCCAATACTGTGCATGTAAACAGCTGCAGACTAAGACTCCAGCATATCCATATAGGATTTGAAAAGATAGCTGCCTGAAATCCTGCAGATGTTATCCCAGTAACTATACTTTATACTGAACTAGATGGAGCATGACCCAACTCAGTATAAAGTGGTTTCCTATGTTTCTCTGATTGACATAGTGATAATATTTTCAAGTGAGGTACCAATTGTGTTGGTTGCATACATTAGGCTTCTTCCACACAGCTGTATAAAATCCACATTGAACTGGATTATCTGGCAGTGTGGATAGGCCCTTAGGGCGGATCTAGACAGCCTCTTCCACAATAAAAAGGGGGCTGTCCAGACAATGTTCTGGCAAAACCAGAATTAATTTGCCACAAACCAGGAAACCCCTGGTTTGTGGCAAATTAATTTGATAGTGGATTTATTCTGCACCTTCTTGGAAGGTGCGGGATGAACCCACTACTTCCTGTGTCTGGACAGTATTCTCACAGTTTTCTAGGCTAAATTAGCCCATGGGAATACCAACCTCTTTCCCAAATGCCCTAAAAAAAGCTGTTTTTAAAAAGAAATCGTTCTTGCTCCCCCTTTCTTCTGGCACAATATTTCTACATGCCAAGAGAGCTGTGGCAGCTCTCCAATGGAGGCCAAGTAAGTACTTTTCTTTTTAAAGGGGTTTTATAGGGCTTTTGAGGAGGGGAGTAGATTATCACAGGCCAGTCCTGGAAGGACATCTGAACATCTGGACACCCACCTCAGAAAGTACATGCTTTCTGAGGTGTGTATGGGCAAGGTCCCAGGAACATTTGTGTTTTTTAAATGAGAATGCTCATGTCTGGAAAGGCCCTTAGTCATCTTAGGCAACTACCTTTGGCATCTTGCTTGAATCTGGTCTTCATCTTAAAGCCTCCAGTATAATCATTTCTCCTGAACAGCTGAATGGTTGCCTTCCCAGTCTAAACTCACAATTTCTTGATGCAAGGGATTTTATGCCAGGGACCTATACGGATAAGCCATGCATGCACTTATATTCTAAATAGCTATTGTATTGCTTCTCCTTTTTTGCTTCAGAGAAGCAAAACACTGGCTTAAGAGTTCTGTTTTTTGTGCCTGCTTTTTTTTTAACCCCAAACAATATTAACCACAAGTATTTAAAAATTTAAACATTTTAAAGCTTGGCCTTTGAAACACTTCATATTTATTTCTTGTTTTTACAAAGGTCAATATTGATTCCCAAGAAAAAAAACTGTGTGCAGATTACAAAACAGGAAGAAACGATGAGACTGAGATTCACCAATTTACAATCTGTAAATCAATGCAACACCTCACCCACCTCCTTGTATTTAATGGTTGTAATCTAATTAACTTGCTTTACAGTGAAAGATATTTATGTGAATTAATTTTTAATACTTGATGCCGGGAGCAAGAGAATTGCTTCTCTCTGAAGTGGGGAACAGATCTTCTTGCTCTCATTCTTACATAGCAGATTGAGAATAGAAGTAGAGATTTCAAATTTGTTTTCTATTTTTGTCATCCCTAGTGAGACTTGATGTCCCTAATAAAAAAGAGAAAGATCAGCACTTTTCAACCTTATCATACAAAAATATAGAAAAACACAAATCCAAAGCCCTATTGAGCAAAATGCAAAATCTCTTTGGCAAAGAAGTCATTTTTCATGACATTTTGATAAAAATTAAGCTTTTTTTATTAAAAAAAAATCAAAGTAGCAAAAAAACCCAACACCCCACCCTGTTCCTGGTAGTTTATTTTTCTCAAGTACTTTGAGAGCCTTCTCATCTCAACTTCATTTTATAAGATTGTGGGTTAATCTTCAAATGGTACTTCAGTGATGGAATTTGCCATTCTTTTGTGTCTTTTACACAATTCCTCAGTGCATTCATCTTTTTATTTTTATCTTGGTAAAAATGCATCTCTATTCTTAAATTTGCTTTTATTTTTTTGGATCTTATTAAAGGATTTTTGTGCTCTGTCTTTTGGTTTCTTCTGTTTATTAACATTGGTCATTATTACAGAGAAGTCTCAAGTCAAGTGTTTCTGTCATATTTTCAGCTTCTTGTCTGTCCTTAAGTACTTCATCTGCTAACTGATGAGGCTTTGTTTATTTTTGGAAACACAGTGCCTTCTTGCATTCTTTCCTCATATTGTCCCTGTTTTCAGTCCAAAATTCTTCTGCTTCCCTGTTCATTAGGGTTACTAGATCACACTCTTCATATGTGGAAGATTTTTAAGGACAGCAGTGTTTGATACATTATGAACATTATGGATTAGGTAAATTTACACCTCAGTGCAGATAATTATGAATTTTGGAAGCATCACTACACTTTAGTGCTATCATAAAAAATCACTTTGAAATATTTATTTTATGTTATATATTTCTAAAAATTCTGCAACTTGGGGCTATACATATAATACCACTCATTTTATCTGTCTGTACAATTGTTTTATAGAATCCTACAAAGGGGTGAAGGGCCAATCTGTCTCATTTGGATAGTGTTAATTTAGAGATATGCTTTTCAATTGCTAGATATACTGTAAGTGGGTGTTTATGATAAAAGCAAAGCCTAAGTTTTCCATTGATATAAGAAATCTGTCCAATTATGTAGGGATGTCACTTTGCCAAACATTTGTTCTTTTCTTTTGTCTAGAAACCCTGTTGGTAGTATAACTACATTATTTATTGAAAAATGCCTTGCCATTTTTTTCCAGCACTCCATAGAGGAGATAATTGGGCTGCCTTTAATCTCTTTGTTGCTTGATAGTGCACCCATTCTTTTATACATAGGCAATGTTCCCATCCATTTATTTTATTTTTTTCCAATTCTGGCCCAACTTCTTGTCAAAGTCTAGTTCTAGCAGTCTTGTTAATTGGCAGGCCTCAAAATAATCCTGTAAATTTCCTTCCGGGGAGTAAATTATTGAGTTAGAAATTCTATTTTTGTTTGCTTCTGCTATCCAAGTTGTATTAAGTTGTCCCATTTCTTGATTGTTTTGTTGGGGAAACTATATGGGAAGACTTGGAACAAGAATAAAAATTTAGGGAGAATAATCATTTTGACTATTTTAATTTTACTTGACATATTCCAATTCCAGTTATCCCAATTATGAATACAATTGTTTACTTTTTTCCATAAGTGACAATAGTTGAATTAAGTTATTTTGTTAAAAATGTTGGGTATATAAACCCCTAGATAACCTGTATTTCTTTTAATTCTTTCAAAGTCATTTTATGTAGGCTTTCTGACTTTTGAATGTTAATGGCCAATCCTGATAACTTTTCAAATTTCTTTATGATGTTAATAACTTCCTTTATAGAGTCCTCCAGTGACCCCAATAGAACCATGGCATCATCAGTAAATAAATTAATTTTAATTAAGTCCTTTCCAATTTTTATTTTGTTATAATTTCTAATGAAATTTGCTAAAGGTTCTATTGGCAATGCAAAGAAAATGGGGGAGAGGGGGCAACCTTATTCAGTCCCACTTTTAATCTTAATTGTTCTGGTTCCATTGAGAAGTAATTATGCCTGATTATCTTTGTAAAGTTCCTTAATTACTTTACAGAATTTCCTCCCCAAATTAGAATCTTCATGGACTTGATAGAAATATTAGTGGTTTACCCCGTCAAAAGCTTTGTGGACACCCAATTTTAATAATAGGAATTTCTTTCATTCTCTTGTAGTTTGGTTAATTACATTAAGTCCTTTTCTGATTGGATCTGCTAGTCTTCTGTTTTTAATAAAATCGTATTGGTCTTCCCCTATTAATTTTAGGATTATGTCTATCAACCTATTAGCAAGGATTTTTGTTAAAAATATATATAATCTATGTTACATAGTATGAGGACTCACCCATTTAGGGCTGGGCCCAGACCAGCCTGGCAGTTTGGCATCCAGTATCGCCAGGAAAGGGGGGAGTGGCTTGGAGCCTTCCTTGTGAGGAGTTAGGGAGAGAGCTGCCTGGGAGGAGCTCAGAGTTAAGGTGAGGAGCTGAGCTACTGGAGGGAGAAAGAAGGAGCTTATTTGCCAGTCCGTGACAAGCTCTCAAAGAGTGAGGGTGTCTGACTAGCTCAGGAAAAGAGTTCAATTTTTTTGTCAGGACTCATAGAGTGAAGAGCCTCTGTATCAAAGCTCTGAAAGAGTAAGCAGTTTTTGTGACAGCTGTGTCACAAAAAAGCTCTGTGTGATAGCTGGCAGGTAGCCAGTCACAGGCTTTCTGGATATCTCTAAGTTTTAGGGATTTGCTTATCTCTTTGTAAGAAGCTAGCTATAGGAACAATCTTACAGATTAGGATGATAGCTAGGTACTTCTTGTAGTGAACTATCTAGGATAGTTGATTTATAGACAGCTCACCACTAGTTTAGTTATTAGTGGGAAAGAGTTCTAGGTTAGACAAGTTTTGCACTATCTGTTTAACATTTAGGATCTAAGATTGAGTACACCATTTTGCTGTAACTATCATGCTAACAAACCATCTTTTGATAACCATTATGCTCTTGTGCCTCACTTAAAAACCAATACGCTCTGTGCCTTTCAAAAGCCTGATTAGTTAATAAAAGTTTGTTCGTTAACTTTTAAGAAAAGCCTCTATTGTGCCTTTTTACATCTGAGTGTGAGCCAGTTCCAGTTATTTCAAATTCCCCATTCTGAAAGAAGATTTTACCTCAGAATCCTCCTAGTTTATTTTGGTGACTAGTAGGCATGGTTTCGAATCCAAAAATGGTGATTCTAAAATCAAATGGGGGGGGGGGGGGTATTAGTAAAAGAAAGACTTACAAAAAAATTTCAAAACAATTCTAAAATGTAACTTAAGTACTAACGAAATTCGTTAGTAATTCGTATGCATGCGCATTCCAGATGATTTTGGCCTACAACTCCCAGAAATCCTAACAGCTGGTAAATTGGCTGGGATTTCTGGGAGTTGTAGGCCAAAACTGGAATAAACCACACTGAATTCTAGATGGGACTCTCCAAATAGGAAGGAGGGAGGGAAGGAGGAAGGGAGGGAGGGGGATATTCTATTCTTGAAAGCAGCAAAAAAGGAGGAGGAGGCCCCCCCCTTGCTCCTCGCTGCCTCTCTCTCACCCCGATCCTGAGGGAGCGAGGGCCCAAGTTTGCCCAGGCTGAGAGGAAAAGGAAGAGGCCTGAGGCTGTAAGGAATGGTGGGAGTTGAAGTCCAAAACATGTACCTGGAGGGCTGAAGTTGGCCCCTGCGATGGGGCATGGCAGCAGAGCAACGGGGAAGAGAAGCATCTGAGAGAGCGCAGGGAGAGAGAGGAGGAGAAGCGTGCACGTGTGTGTGTGTGAAGCTGGCCCCTGCGATGGGGCATGGCAGCAGAGCAACGGGGAAGAGAAGGAGGGGGGGGAAGCGTGAGGACTACACTTTCCAGAATGCATTGCCTACCTAGCAGCAGCGTCACTTCCAGTTCCCCATAGAAATGCGGGAAAAAGAAGAAGCTGAATGAAGGCGGGAAGGAAATGAGGGGGAGAAGACAGGGAGAAGTGAGTACGTAGTACAATAATTAATAAATTAATAATTAAGAATTTATTATGATCATAACGCAAATTGTTGGCCTCAAGAACCGTAAAAGGAAGTCTACTTCCGGGTTCGCGGCAGCGATCCGTAAAAGCTCAAAAGTCCCATTACATACGAATCTCTTACGAATCCTTTTAATTTCCGTTTCATTTTTCTCATGCCTAGTGACTAGTATTAGAGCATAGCTGAAGGGTTATTCTATTGTTTAAAAGAAATCCTAGAATTAATATTTTAGGTTGGTGGTAGCGATCAAAGAAGAGTTTTAAAATCCTCCAGAATTTATTTAAGAGCCAAGTAATCACACATAGCGTAATTGGCCTATAAAATTTGGGGTTGGTCTCCTCTTTATTGGATTTAAAATGTGATTATTTCAGACCTTTTCCATGTTTCAGGGATGGTTCTGTTCTGTAATATCTCATTAAATAAAATTTCTAAAGTAGGGATAATTTCAGATTGGTATATTTTGTAAAAGATAGAAGTAAGGCCATCAAAACTGGGAGGAAGAGTTTGTTTTAATGTTATTAATAACCTCTTCAAATTATTTGCTGGTAACAGTTTTGTTCAGGCCTGCTTGTGCTTGAGGGTCTAATTTTCTTGTAATAGTTCCCTCTGTTCTTCCATTTTCTTTACTTGTATACAGTTTTTGTTGTAATAACTTGCCATTATTTCCCTCAGATCTTTCTCCTTCGTTTTTATTTATCCATTTCCATACTTCAGTTTAGTTATTATATTCCTTTCTTTTTTTAAAAAAAACAACTTGTTAATCTTTTTGTGTTATTTATAGAGTTAATCTGGAAGTCTTTTTTTTACAAATAGGTATTTATTGTTACTTCAATTTTATCTAAATCTTCTAATAACTTCTTATTCTCTTTCCAACTTTTCTTATTTTGATCTGATGGGGTATTTTGGAAATTCTGAAATAATGTGTCTCCTTCCTGTTTTAGCTCTCACTTTCCTGTTTTTTTCAATACCCTTTTCCATTGTGAAATGTCTTCCTTTGAAAAGTCATGCCAAATTGTGTTCTCCTTTAAGTCAGGCAATCTATTAATTCTAAAATATCACTTTATTTCATCTTTTATCTCTTGTTTATCTTGTCCCCGAAATATAACCTGTGAATTAAATCTCCTCTTAAATTCATTCTTCCTACTACTGTATCTCAGTTTTAAGAAGAGAAGTGCATGATCTCCCTGACCATTTGCTTCCCACTGATGGATTCGAGTATGGACCATACTTTATTGCCCCCTAAAAAAATCTATTGCAGAAAATTTATTATGCCTGATTGAAAATGTGTAGAAGTGTCAACTCTTTCACCAGTTCCTTCATTAACTTCCTGCATATTCCATTTCTTGAAATTACTTTTATTTTCTTCCCCATTATTTCTAGCAGTCTTGTTCTTCTTTTTTCTTATAATGATCTAAACTCATATCCCCTCCAATGATTATATCCCCCCTCTGCCTCCTGTTCAATTTTTTAACGTTTTTATTAATGAATTTTATTTTCCTCTAGTTGGGGGCATAAACACTAATTAGTGAAACTTTGCAATTATTTATTTTCCCACTTATTACTATAAATCTCTCATCCAAATCAGTAATTATTTTGCCTGCTTCAAAATCTAGGTCATTTTATATTGGCTACCCCACCCCAAAGATTTGTTTGTGTCCCTAGATTCAGATTGAGCTCCCCAATTAGTAAAGTTTGTCAGTTTTGATATCCCCCTTTTTGTGGGTCTCTTACAAAAAAGTCACATTCTCCATGTTGGGAAGGGACACACACATTACAGTCTCTTTCTCACTGAATGGCACCGATTGTTTTATGCTTGCAGGTTCCCTCTACCAACTAATCTTTTACAGATTGCTTCACCATCACAAGATGCTCTTGTGTGCATTCACTGAAAACTCATTTGAATTTTGTCAATATCAGCTCCTGCACGAGTTTTTGTACGTGTTCTTTCTTTCTGGTTCTTTTATCTCAAGATTTGATGATGCAATTTCTTTTGAAATAAAACTACCATATTGAAACCAGGAAAACACAGACTTTCATTACATCCACATTTCATCCAACATTTCACAGAGGAACATTGACCACATGTCGCCAAGTCGCATTAGAGCAGGGCTGCTCAAGTAGTCGTTCACGATCGACTAGTCGATCTTCGGCCCTCATCCAGTTGATCTTCGGGCCTCACCAGCCGGATGGGGTGCTCCTGCCATGCACACGCACACCCTGTGCACATGCGTGCACACTCTGCACACACACGTGCTCCTGCTGCTGGCTTCCACTCTCGCGGTGCTTCTTCTGCCTGCGAGGCATTGCAGGAAAGAGGAAGCATGAGGCAGGGCCTCCGGGGGCAGGTAGATCTTTTCAACTTGGTTGCTTTAAGAGAAGCTCGCATGCTGAAAAAGTGTGAGCACCCCTGCATTAGAGTTTTATCAGCATGGCAAAAATTGTTAATGAGAAAGAACAGTGAAGCTAGTGATGAATTTACACTGTAGAATTAATGCAGTTTGACAGCTCTTTAAATGCCATGACATAATGCTATAATGTCCTGAGATTTGTAGTTTGGTAAGGCATTATATCTCATCTTTAATGATTCTAATGATTTTAATTTATAGTTACATGCCAGTGTCTAGATATCATTATTTACATCAGGGGTGCTCACACTTTTTCAGCATGCGAGCTACTCTTAAAGCAACCAAGTCCAAAAGATCTACCTGCCCCCACCGCCATGCGCTCCTGTCGCCACACGCTCTTGCCAGCATGCGTGCTCCTGCTGCTGTTATCTGCCCGCGCAGCACTTCTTCCGCCTGCGGGGCATTGCAGGAAGGAGAAAGCACAAGGTGGGGCATCCAGAGGGAGCACTCCGCCCTCCTGTCTCGCCTGCAACAGAGGCTGCACAGCTGCTTCTGGATGGGAGAGAGGCAGGGCGCTCCCTCCAGAGGCCCTGCCTCGTGCTTCCTTATTCCTGCAATGCCCCGCAGGCGAAAAAAGCACTGCGAGAGCGGAAGCCAGCAGCAGGAGCACACGTGCGCACAGGCTGTGCACGCGCATGGCAGGAGCGCCCCATCTGGCTGGTGAGGCCCAAAGATCACCTGGAAGAGGGCTGAAGATCTACTAGTAGCTCCCGAGGTACCTAATGAGCACCCCTGATTTACATGATATCAGTGATGGAATTGTATGGTCCTTCAAGTGTTTCTAGAGTAAAGTTGCAGGCATTATTTGCTACGTGCTATGGCTGATGAAGGATGCTGTGCCTTGCAGTCTGAGCACAAATTACTAACCTAAACAATATACCATGAAATAACAATACAAAAGTGAAAAACAAGAAAATCATAAACATGTTACTTAAGTCTATCATTACAGTCTGATAAAGAAATGAATGAATAAATTAGCACTCTTCAGTAGAGAAGGCTAAAAACTTTATAGAACTATGTTAACTCACATGTTTTCATACTATTGAGCCATGTCATTTAAGGTGGTATCGAAGTACATTAATTCTACAGCATAGATGCATCCTTGAAGAGCTCGCAATATTTCGCCTTAGCCTACTCAGAAGCACAAAAACTTTTCCTCCTCTTGGCCCTACTGAGTTAACTTAGTGCAAACTACTTTTATTTTTGGACTTTCCTTTTAGGTACTGAATTTTGTTTTCAGTGATTGAAGCAAACCAGGACAAAGGGCCCTAGTGAGAGCAGGAGAGAGAAACCGGGACATTGAAAGAAAATTAATTCATACTGTTCCTGCCAAGTTATGTCCATGTCCTATACATATAACCACAATCACATCAGAGAGGATGACCATCTATGTGACACCGATATAGTAGTTCTGTGGCTCTATCCTGTGGGATTCTGAGATCTATAGTGTAATGAGAGACTGAACATTCTGTGCATGAGAGCTTCCATTTGCTCATTTGAACGTTGGCTCTTTTTAAATTATTATTATTATTTGAACTTGTATGCCGCCACTCCCTGAGGGCTCAGAGCGGCTCACAATCACATAAAAGTATAAAAGACAGTAGAAAAAACAAGAACGTCATCTAAAATTATGGTTATACATGCTCAACAGACAAAACTAACAGGAAAAGATAAGTCTTACAGGCCTTGCGAAAGGATGGTAAATCTTGCAAGGCCTGAACTTCGCTTGGAAGAGTGTTCCAAGCTGCCGTGCGGGTGGCCCCTTCCCCGCTAAGAAATAAGCCGACCCAGGCTTGGGTCGGCTTATATCTTAGCGGGGAAAGGGCTGCCGTGCCAGCCTCTTCTTGGCTAAGATATCAGCCGACTGAAGCCCAATCCAACCTGTGTTCCCCTTAACACGGGTTGGATTGTGAGCTCGCAGGGGGGAAGGGTGGCAGCCGCCTAGCCTGCCGCAGGTGGAAAAAAGCGGTTTTGCTGACATTGGAAACTTGGGCTTCCATCGTCAGCAAGGGGTCTAACATGACCCCAAGACTCTTTACAGAAGATGTCGGGCATAAAGCCTCGCCATCCAGGGTAGGCAGCTGAACTGCCCCACCAACCGGACGCCCCAGCCACATTATCTCCATCTTTGCTGGATTCACCCTCAATCCACTGGCACACAGCCATCCAGTAACGGTCTCAAGGCACTGATGGAAACAAGGGGGTATGGAGTCCGGTCATCCTTCCATCTTCAGAACAAGCTGGGTGTCATCAGCGTACTGATAACATTCCAGCCCGAAGCTTTGTACCAGACTAGCAAGTGGCTGCATGTAGATGTTAAATAACAAAGGGGAGAGTATAGCCCCTTGAGGGACCCCACAAACTAGTGAGGCACTCTCGGAGACTGCACCTCCCCATTCCACTCACTGACCCTAGTTGTGAAGAAAGGACAGCAACCATTTCAAGGCTTTTCCCCTGACTCCAACAACGGCAAGGCGGTGGGCCAAAAGATTGCAATCGACCGTATCAAAAGCTGCTGTGAGGTCCAATAACACAATCAGCGCTGAACCGTCCTTGTCTACATTTTGAACAATTTAGCTGGGCGTGAGTTTGCAGACGCTATCAAAGAGGAGTAGTAAATTTGTTTTGCCTCTATGATAGCATTCTCATAAGTGTCCATAAATGCCTTATAAGCTGATCTCGATGTTTCATCACGGATCTCTTGCCACATGCCCTCTAGCTGTCTCTTCTCCCGTTTCAAAAGCTGAAGTTCCTCGGTAAACCACGGAGATCGGTTTTGGCGAGGTTGGAGAGGGCATCTAGAGGCGATCTCATCTAGTGCATTGGATATTTTGGTGTTCCATGTATCCACTTGCACTTCAACCAAGTCACTGACAGGCTCCAGATCCCTCAGAGCAATCAGGAACCTATTAGGTTCCATGAGTCTCCTTGGGCGAACCCAAATCAGATCGATGCCCTTGCAGGGAGGGTGGGTCTGCCCTAACTGGACTCTTAGGTCGCGGTGATCTGACCATGGAACCTCGATGGAAGAGGTTAGGGTCACCTGGATTCCGGAGCCGAAGATCAGATCCAGCGTGTGACTGGCCTGATGTGTGGGTCCAGTGTTGTAAAGGGAGAGTCCTAGGGTCTCCATGGAGGACACTAGGTCCCTCACTGCTAGTGTAAAAGAGTCAGCGTCGGCGTGGACATTGAAGTCCCCCAGGACAACAAACCTAGGGAACCTCAAGGCCTGCTCAAACTACAAATCTCAAGATTTTAAATTCCTGCTCAAACTACAAATCTCAAGATTACTTAAATTAGTCCCATGACACTAAAAATGCTATCAGAAATGCTACAATGTTGTACTCCAGACATACTCAAAGTCTTCTTGAACATTCTATGCATCTTTTCCCTGATACCCTTGGGCATCGGATGTGCAACATAGGACTCTCCAGATGTTTTAGTTGGTAAAGCTTTGAAGAGAGTTCTCCACTTTATAATCCATGCATACAGTCTGTAAATAGGATTCAGATAAAAGTCGCTATCACATCACACACTTAAGTAAATAAATGCCAGGATGTCACACCCCAACATGGTTCTGGCGAACCAAACCGCTACCATGTCCCTAGCAAGAAGGCAGAGAGGCCCGAAAGCCAGGCTCAGCCGCTTCCCTCCGTAGGGCCCCAACGGGTCAAAGAGAAGCACAGCGCGGTCCTTTCCCATAGAGATAATACCACCTGGAGTCGAGTCAGCTCGCAGCCTACCTTTTCCACAGCTGTTCCAACTAACGAGATGGAATTCCAGAAGTCTACAGATAGGAGAGAGATGAAAGACTCCCTTTCTGTTCCCGTGGGAAGACTGAGGAGAAGTCCGCGCATTGCGGAGTTAGGTAGAGACAAACCTATAAAGGCCCAAGTGGGACTTTAGTCTTCATCTCGTGCCAACTTTTGAAATACCTTGTCCAAGCTCCGCTGAGGGGACCTTGTTACCAAGTCAGGCTATCGGGCCTGTGGATTAGCCCTAGTGGCATCAAGAGACTGCTTTTTGACCTTTTTATTGGTTTTTCTGATTTTCACTTTTACCTTTTCTATCTCATTTATTCTAAATAAAGCATTTAACCGCAGAGACTGTGTCGTGAGTGGGTTACTAAGGTCCAGCTAAGCCTAGGGTACAATATAGGAAAGGGATTCAACACATTAAAAAATAGATACAAAGAGAAGGTTTAACTCTAACCCTATTCACATTGGGTCTCTTTTTTATCTGCTTTAATCCTCTTTTTGGAGAGATAAAACAGGGTAGAAATAAATAAATTCCCAATTTCTGATTTTTGTTTACATGGCTGTTCTTGGCTCCATCACATCTTTGTGTTAGTCATACTGATTATCTTTACATTGAATTCCTGTGCATCCAAAACTAAACTTTCTATTATTTTTGTATTGGTTGCAGTCATAATTAAACTTTAGTAGTGGACCATGCACTTATAAATTATACAGTCTGATGAAAATAAAGAAATGGAGGATACAATGTATTCTTTTCCAGCACATTTTTGCTGATCTATATCTCTGTGAGCTCTATTTTACAAAACCTTCAGGACAAAATGCAAATTGGATAATTTTATTGTAGCATTGCTGAGTTCTCTGCTTCTCCCAGAGCTCCAGCTGACATTTAGTGTGAAGGATAGATGGAAGATGTTCAGATGAAGGAAGTACTCTCTGAATTCCATGTTTTGCCCATTACTGAAAAAACTGAATCAAATATAAAGGACACTATATTACAATTGGAAAATGTGTTTTTGTCAGTTACAATGCTTGGTTTGTAAAGTATCAAGATAATATTACATTAGTTCATCCACATTCACAGACCTTAAGGGCACAGGATCCACACAAAAGTGGGGAAACTGCAGAAATAAATAAAAATTATAAATGCTTTTTATTGGACTTGGAAGGACACTTCCCTAGGTATTTCTAGATCCTCCATTGTGATTCTATTGAACTTCCACGCTGAAATAAAGACCAGACACAAGAACAAGGAGCTGAAGGTCCATTTTAAAATTATTTTTATTAGTGAATCTTAGTTACAAAAGTGAAATAGAATTTTTAAAAAGAAAAAGAGAGGGGCTAGCATAGTGGGGTAGGCATTGGGGTAAAAGGGGTACTGCGGTCTTCTTCATTCTTCACTTTCATACTTTCTAATTATAATCTACTTTCTCCATTTCTAATCACTCATGTAGAGACATTTATTACTTATATATATTCTTATATGTCTGCTATCAATGTTATATTTTCTTGATTCATATAGGCTTTAATTAGTGACCAGTCCATTGCTTTTCGCTTTCTATACTGATTAGTATTCATCATTTGTGTTAGGGTGTCCATATTCCTTATGTCCATGATTTTCAAAATCCATTGTTTTTTCGTTGGTATTTCTTTCGTCCTCCAATGACATGCATAGCTTATACTAGCTGTTGTCACCAAGTAATTAAAGAGTTTTTCTTTATTTGCTTCAATTCCTGGCTCTATTATTCCCAAAAGGAAGTATTCTGGCTTGAAGTGTAAGCTTATTCTTAATATCTTTTGAATCTTTTCCTGAATGCCTTTCCAATAGTTTTAGCTATTTTGCAGGTCCACCACATATGATAGAAAGACCCCACTTGTTCATTACATTTCCAACATTTATCGTTCATTTTTGGATAGAATTTTGAAAGTTTCTGAGGAGTTATATACCATCTGTACATCATTTTAGCCAATTCTCCTTTAAATCATAAGCATAAGCTAAATACCATTTTTGAACTTATTGATTTATTTATTGTAACTTGTGGGAGAGCCTATAAACTGAGTTAACCTGTCAGGGAAAATAACTTGTCAGAAGTAACCATTTTGTTATCAATTATCTGGTGGGAAATGGTCCTTGGGCCAGGTGTCACTTCAGTTGACCACACCCAAGAACCATCTTTTTACTAGCATCATAGATGAAGACTATAGAGGGCTCGATAAGCCTTAAATAGGCTCTAATCTGCCCCTTGTCACATGGTAAGGGCTGGTGAAGCCAACTGGCCCTAAACACTGCTGGTCCCCCTCGAGAGGATTTGAATTACACCCCACACCCTGCACCACATGGGCTCACCATTTCAACTGTGGGTGGGGTTTTTGCTCCCAAATTTTGGAACGAGATTCACATAGAATTCACACTTTTAAGAAAGATGTGAAAATGCTATCTTTTCACATTGGTCTTTAAAACTCTTCCAGTTATTGTATGCCTCTAATAGTCCCCCACTTTAAATTGGTAACATTTGTTTGCTACGTTATGTCCTATTTTTAGTATTGAAAGGAATGATATGATGTAGTTAATTACATTATTGTTAAATAAACATGTAGGAATTGTACAAAAAAGGGCAGGAGTGATGAGGAGGCTTGTTGGGAGGGAGGGAGAAAGGTTATGCACTCACTTCTTTTTTTTAAAAAAAAAAAACTACTTAAGCAAATGATCAGGGAGCAACTGATTTTCAAGACAGAAAGGGTAAAGGCTGTATTTGTTTAGGGGTGAGAGGAAGATCCTCTGCACATAGCAGAGGAATTTTTCATATTGAGGGATTCATTTTAAATACTGGAAACTGAGTTTTGATTATTCATTGTGAGATCCAGAACAAACTTGTCAGGGCTGATGGCCTAAGTATCCTGATCTTGGAAGTTAAGCAGAGCCATGCTTAGTTACTCCTTGGATTGGAAACTGCCAATGAACCACAGGTGGTGTAGGGTATACAAACCCGAGATTATATAATATGGACATTTTAATAGAAATAAATAAATCACTATTCTCCTTTGTAAAGGTGTAGATATTGCCCAAGTACTTAACAAGGAAAGCAAAAACACATCTGACAGTCCATGTTATAGTTTCTATAAAGTGAAATATGCACAATGAAAGAAGTGTTCAGTGTACACTATATTCAGTTTCCCTAAAGTGTGTTCTCTTGTTGGTCAATTCCAAACAACTGGACAAAGCAGCAGAGATTTTTGTAAACACTTACAAACCACCAACCTCCTTTTCTCATCTCAAGTGAAAAATGTTTTGTATTGTGGGTCAGACAGAAGCCAAGAGCACACAGAAAAGCTTTGAGATTAATAAATCTAGTCTGCTTTGGCAGTATCAATGTTTTGTAGTTTATGTTCTGGTCTGTTAGATTTGCAGTTTAATCCACCACTGAGCTGTGATTACAATCTCCCCTAAGCCAGTCCTCAGCAGAGATGGCAACATCCAGGCGGCATTTCCTTCTCTGTTTCCCACTATCAGTCTATAGCAGACTCTGATCAGTTTTCTTAAGGCACTAGTCAGTCTTTGCAGAGATACTTCCCACAATTTCTGAGTTAGTTTCAAGACTCAATCACTCTTCTGCTTTGAAGGATGGGAAAACATTGCAGTGTCTTTTTTCTTCTCTTTCCATATCCTTCACACTGATATATTTGTTACTAATTCAATGGCTTATGTGCCAATTTTTATCCAATATTATTAATAGAAAAGTTTGACTCTTATGTAATCAAAACATCTGTATCCACATATGCAAAGAGACACTAAAGTCAGAAATCATCATCATCAACACCACCCACTTTTTTCCTATTATGGTAGCCAACGCAGCTTACATTTTGAGTTAGAACAAAAATTGCAAAACAAAATGTAATAAATTTTAACTCATCTAATTTAAAGATTAATTTTAAAATAATTAAAACACATTCAGCAATGATTAAAATACAATAAACCCTCTGAACATCCTTTTACACTTACTAGTTAATGTCTGAAGACCCGTTAATAATAATGTTTGAGATTCTAGATTGGTTACCCAAAGTATGCTAAACTAAGGGTCCTTCCAGATAGGGACCAAAATGTGGACCCTGTTGGAAAACCCGGTTTTATCCTGAATTATTTAGATAATCCATTAGATCCAGGCCTTCGTGAAAGGCCCAGTTCTAATGGGTATGGGCCCACAGCCTAATTTGCTTCTTTGGGCTCCATGAGCCCGAAGTAGTCAAGAGGGCACCCCCAAGCCCCCCAAAGCACTAACAAAAATTACCAGGTTGCCTCTCTGCAGGCCTCCTGGAACATACCCTCTGCCTTCTGGCGTATCATTGGGACATTCTAGGAGAACTGTAGAGATGTATTATGGTAGCTCAGTAAGTTTCTGTTAGTTTTAAGGCTTTGGGGGGGGGGGTTGAAAGTTTACGGGATGGCATGGAGACAGCCAATGGGTAATGTTTAAGATCATCTGGAGAGGCCCTGCTCTCGGTCCCACCTTCTTCGCAGGTGCGACTGGCGGGGACGAGAGACAGGGCCTTTTCAGTGGTGGCTCCTCGGCTTTGGAACACCCTCCCTAAAGTCATCAGATTGGCCCCCTTCCTCCTGACATTTCGCAAGAAAGTCAAGACCTGGCTATTTGAGCAGGCATTTGCTGATGAAATATAAGGCTTAATGAGATATATGGAATGATGACGATGCGATGGAAACTGATTTCAGCATGACTCTGAGACTGCAATTTGTTATATGGTTTTTTGGGGGGTTTTTTGCCTTCTTGCTTGTGTTGTATTGAGGGCAGAGACTGCCTGTGTAAGCCGTCCCGAGTCGCCTTCGGACTGAAATGGGCGGTATAGAAATGTGACAAATGACAAATAAAGCCCTTTTTCCCAGGGTGTGGAGTCTTAAACCTGCTCCAAAGTAGGTTTAACATATGTCTGGAAGTGCCTTAAGTAGCAGCTTATGATATAGCCCAACGATACAGTTGTGATTTACTGGACAGCAGATGCTGTGAGTGATGGGAGTCTGTTATTCCATGCAATGTAATACAGCAGACTGACATTTCCACCCACTAGCAATTTCAGGTGCATGAAGAACTTGTGATAGCAATTCTGCTTCTGATACACCTAATTGGGGGGATGAGATGGGGGCCTGGCAGAAGAAGAAATCAGGATTGAAAAACTTCCACAATTCTTACTTATGCCCTAAACTACTTAATACATCTAGATCATGAATATGAATCAGTCACAAATGGTAATTCTACATTATGCATTCATAACTCAAGTTGTGATTTTCAGCCATCAACAAAAACAACAGTAATAGCAAGAATAACAATGACAGTGATATCATACTTTTTTTTTAGAAAGACGGAAGCTTCCTTTCCAGAACAATTCAGTAAAAAGTTAACTAGTTCACCAGCCAACAGACATTGAAAAGTCCAGTGGGATTTGAGAAAATGAGGGGAATAGTGTCTTTGAAAGACATAGAAGATGGGATCACACCACAAAGCATCATTTTATTGCAGGTCACTTTTGATCCCCTTACTTTGGGATAGCATTGAAGTTTCCTTTGAAAATCTTCTCCACTACTTCCAAAACTTTCATTGCTTTGCTTAGTAAGCTTTTATGTTTCATATTAGTCTTGATAGAAACAAAAGTATGTGATTCCCATGTTTCTCTCTTCACTGAAACCAATCAGGTAATGCCAGGAAAGGGCTATAAGAAGCTCAGTACAAAATAGATGGACATGAAATAATACCAAGAACATCCACATTGTGGTCCCTAGTAGACACCATTCTTATGACTAATGATTGTTTTTGATTTAGTTTGGCTTTTTCATTTCTTTTTTCCCCTTACCCCTCTCTTCTCAGACCGGTCTTTCAGTTCATAATAATCTGTATCCTTATTATTGCTATTACAATTATTAATAGTATTCTCCCACTGTTTCTCTCAAATGTAGATTCAAGACAGCTTATAGATTAAATGAAACATAGGGTTGTTTTTTTTAAAGAGACTGACATTACATTTGAAATAAAGGATTAATAATGCCAAAAGCAATGTAAAAATAAAAGTTTAAATTTTAAAAAGAAGTTTTGAAAACAGTACAATTAAAAAATCACAGCAAACTCTTCCATGTCTTTTCCTTTAAAAGTTTTCTTTTCTTAAAAACATTTTGAGTTAAATTTATTAATTTATTTACAGTATTTATATTCCACCCCTCTCACCTTGCAGGGGACTCAGGGCGGATTACAATGCACATATAAATGGCAAACATTTAATGCTAATTAGACATATAACATATACAGACAGACACAGAGGCAATTTAACATTCCAGCTTTCCAGCTTCATGAGGGTATGCTCAATTACATTGGCCTACGCTCTTTACATTGATCTACCTTTGACAGTGATCCGGAGACTTAAGGTAGTGCAGAATGCTGCAACCTGGCTGCTTGCGGGGGAACCTACGTGTTGCCACATAACACCAATACTACAGGACCTGCACTGGCTACCAATTGAACACCGGATCACTTTCAAGGTGTTAGTTCTTACTTTCAAGGCCTCATATGGTCTGGGGCCAGTGTACCTACAGGATCGCCTGGTTACATATAACCCTCCGAGATCACTATGGTCAGAAGACCAGAATCTTTTAGACATCCCCAGTGTGAAGTCCTTCCACCTAACAACAACTTGGTGAAGGGCCTTCTCCATCATTGTCCTGGTACTGTGGAATGCTCTGCCACCAGAGACGCAGGCTTTGCGAGACTTGAATACCTTTTGCAGAGCGTGCAAGGCACACCTGTTCCGGTAGGCCTTTGGATGTATTTAGATTTTAATCTGTGTTTTATCTGTGTTTCATCTACTATTGTATTCATATAATCTCGTTGTAAACCGCCCCGATCCTCCGAGAGTCCAACAAACAAACAAACAAACAAACAAACAAATAAATAAATAAATAAATTCTGGTCACAGGGGGAGCTGCCGCTTCATTGTCCACTTGTGACACCAAGTCCTTGATGGAGTACTTCCTCATTCTTACGCATGCTGCTGGAAGGTTTTATGGCATCACATATTAGTTAAATTAGCCTCCCCGCATAAAGTGGTACCTAAATTTTCTACTTGACAGATTCAACTGTTTTTCGGGCTGCATAGGTCAACTGCTTGGGAGAAGGATTTCTCTTAATTCCAGCCCTTCTGATTTGTGAGGAGCTAGAAGAGAGCCTTCTCGGTGGCTGCCTCTGGATATGGATCCTTGGTAGGTTTCCTCCCCACTTCTTTTTTTTCTTGCAAGGGCAAGTCCTTTCTATTTAGACAGGCCTTCAGATTTTAATCTAGTAGGGGCAGTGTAATAGGTAGGTTTTAATGACCTTTTAATTTTATTCAATCAATTTTTTATTTCAGAGGATTGCATTTCAAGTTTTTTTAAGTGTATATACACATTATTTTAGCTGTATTGTTTTAATGTATGGTATGAGCTGCTTTGAGTCCCACATGGGAGGAAAATGTCAATATAAATATTATCACACCATTTCTCACTGCTTTTACAGGGTTGGGCATTTCATATATTTCTTTAAATAGATCATGTGGGTGATATATTTGCATAATGGGACTGAAGTATCTACCAGAACTCCTTGGGCTGCACACCCACTTAGCAGTCTCTCAAAAACCTAGTTATATGACAAGGAAGGTAAACAGCAGCTGGCTTCAGGATCCCTTAATTTGCAAAACAGACAAGAGAGGAAAGCCCCCGCTTTCAAGCTATAAGTTTGGCCAAGAAAATGGAAATCATCAGAAGACTCGAAACTAGTAAAAAAAAAAACCAGGCATTTTTGGGTGCATTTTGGAAGCAGTCAAGTAGTCTGCAGATAATTCATCTTGTTTTAATTTACTCATGCTAGTCTTATCTGACCTAGTTGTTTCACTTCATATGCACATATTGTTAGTTTTGAATAAAATGTTTGTTGAAACATGCTGAACTGCTCTTCCTTTTTGGTGGTGCGGGAACCTATCTCTACTCTTTCCATGCTGTTTCTACCCTGTTACCAAAATTTTATTTCAACGAAACAATGCTCAGGAATTAATCTATACTTGTATTCATGAAATTTTACATTATAATAGATGCTAAAGTATGAAAGGATCTTAAATCCAGGAAAGGCCTGAAAAACGTGAAAATATTAGAATGCAGTCCCAGAACGGTATTTTTGTACACTTTTGTAATGATTAAAAGATTAGTTTAGGTTGTCAGTTTCAGGAAAGCACCATTTAACATAACTTTGCATCAAGAGTCTGCTCATATGTTAAGAGCTTGAAAAATAATTTGAATGTGTAATCTTTGAGAATTGAATGAATATCACATATCTGGTGATCTGGGAATCTTACCCTACCTAGTTTTAAACAAAGTTGTTAAGCTTCAATTACTATTTGTGTGTGTTAGGTATATTTATTTATTTATTTATTTATTTATTTATTTATTTGGATTTATCCGTCACCACTCCCATCCATCTCGGGGCGACTTACACATAATAAAACATGGTTAAAATCGCATAGATAAAATACATTAAAAGATACATTAAAAAGTCATAAAACAATACCAGAACCCGAACACACATCGTAGTAGGTGTCAGAGAGCCTGCAGTTTCCAATAGCTATATATATGTGTGTGTGTGTGTGTGTGTGTACACACACACACATATATATCTACCCCATTAAATTTATTAATTTGGATTGGATAAAAAAAACCTGATACCACCATAAAAGTGGAATAATGCTATAATTGTGTAGTGCAAAAAGGGCCTTAGGTTTGCTGGTATCTAGAAGTCTGGCAAAAAGAGACGCCATATCCCAGCTCTGTTATGTATCCTTATATGGTGAAGGGTTGCACTGCTGCTTTCCACTTGCACTATGAAAAGGAAATGCACTTTAAGTGGTATAGCATATCTCAATTTTCAGCAATCCTAGATTGGATAGTGATGTGATTATAGTCCAATCTGTGTCTATAGTTGAACCCATCCTATCACCTTTTCATATGCCTAGGATAGTGATTTTATAGGAAATGTCTTCTCATTTCCATTTCCAGTTCTGAACCAGAACAGCAAAGCATTCTCAAAACCCATTGCAAATCCTATATGCACTTAACCTGTGACTTCAGCAGAAAAGTCTAGTAATGCTACACAATAAGATAACATTGCTATCAGACAGGCAGATGCTCCCTTTGACAAATTATTTTTTTATGAATCAGAAATGTCCTTGAAATGGACTCTGTTCTCTCCTTTGGCTGGAACTCACTGAGGCTAGATTAATTTTCTTTTACGGTTGGCATATATTGAATGATTACTATCTTGCAGCATGTGATTTGAAGTGTGTGAATTTATTTTCTTTGCAACTGTACTCAGAAATGTATAGTTCCTGGGCCAATGCAAAACAGATCAGCTGGGAAAGGGCAAGGATTCACATTCAACTTTCTGACAGTCTGATCCACAATCCACTTAAGCTGAAGTAATACTACTTAAGCCGATTTAATAGAACACAAGTTTCTTGTAACTGGCAGCTGAGTCTTATGGACTGGATGTTATGCAGCAATACATTCCATGACACGATCTCCTCTGCCACAGTCTTGGAAAGCAAATGTTGCACACAATCAGAGAATAAATATTTTTACATTATTGATTTGTGTGAGAGATGTACCTGGTATTAATTGGAGATTTAGAGGACTCGAGAAGATGCCCTCACAAGATTAATAAAGAATTAGAAAATGAGGAGAAAGGTCAATATGAAGGGGGTCTTGAACAGAGATGCCTGAATGGGTAGCATGTACACATTAGGTTATTTCACATTTTGGAGTAAGGATGAGCATTGACTATGTATTCCTACATTGCAGGGAGGTTGGAGTGGATGGCCCTTGTGGTGTCTTCCCACTCTCTAATTCTACTATCCTGGTGTTTCAAAATAATTACTCAAACTTGTCACAGGCCTCCTTCTATGCATGTTCATGTTTGGTCAAGTTTATTTGAAATGTGGTGCTGAAGATCTAGAGACACTACAAACTGGTAAAGACAAATGAGTCAATCTAAAACCTAACGATTTATCAACTCTTAACAAAATTCAAGGTGACTAAACTGTGGCCGTTGTCATTTAGACACATCATGTGATAAGAAGTCAGTGTAGAATCACCCTTGTTCATTGAGTCACCATAAATCACAGTCGACTTCATGGCAATTAACAGCAACCTTGGCCAGATATTAGTTGCAAGTATTAGATAAGCTGTTTAAACCCTTTAAAGCATTAATAGTGAACAAAATTTGAATCAAGTTATCTGAATCATAGAAAAATGTCCCAAAATCCCATTAAATATTTAGAGATCAGCATAGGATGAACCACTTAAATCTATCTTATCACAATATATGGTTTGTTTTCTCACTGCTCCAAATTTGATTTTCTTTTTAAAAAATCTATTTGTGTTTCTTGCTCTTAAAAAGATAAATGCAACACACAGCTTTGGCAATTAAAAACCACACCATTTCCAGTCAAGAAAGACTAGAGTCATGTAGGTCTTGCATCCCTAGATCGTTTATTGGTTTGCATAGATTTCTGGAAGAAGGCAAATGGTTTCAAAGTCCTGTGGATAATATTGTCTGTTCTTTTCTGGAGAAATAACTTGGAGATTCTAATTTTCTGTGAAATCCCTACTACATCAGACCTTTTCCTAGCCCCTAAAGCTCTAATTTGCTCCAATCACTGTAACTGTAAGCTATCCACCTTGTGCTTTTTGGAGAAAGGTTGAGCAACTCTATTCTCTTTACCATTCACTTGGCATTCTGAGAGTAGTTGCAACTAAAGCTGTGCTTTCCTTTCTGTTTTCCTGGGGACGAGGAGGGAGAGGAGAGAGATTTATTTCTCTATTCAGAAGAAAAACTGGAAACACTCCATTTTAAGTAAACTTGTACTAGCTGGCAATACATTTATTACCGCACTAACAGACACTTGGCTGCTAGTATTTTGTAATAAAGAAGGAACTTTGTTCTGAATTATGAATGTGAAAGCTTGGTATTGAATGGAAACTGTGACAGGCATAAAAGTGAAATAATCCCCAAGTTAGGGGGAGGAAGAAGGGGGAGCACATAAACAGGAAAATGATTTTAAATAAATATGTAATTTGGACCAAGACTAGAAGGCTGTAGTAGCAATCTAAGTGATCAATGGGAGTCATATTTTTGCAATGTGCATAATCAACAATCGTAAGTGGGCATGTCACAATTCTTAAACCCATCCATCTCATTAATCTCTGGAGTTTATAGGCTCATGAATTCTGCAAGAGGTGGCTTCAAGAAACAGTTTATCTTCTTTTTCTTGGTGACTGGAAATACACATGGTGAGATTTCACAAAAAAGGTGGGGAATCCCCAAGTTGTAGTTCAGATTGGTGATGCCTTATTTTGTGTAAGAGAGAAAGAGAGTTCTTGTTGACTGGAGGGGAAAAGATGAACCTCTCTGACATGTTTCTGGTTTTGTTTTCAATTTCATTCATGTTTCTAAAATCCTTAACTTTTACAGTTTTCTTTGGGTTTGGCATTCTGAAATTCCTTATTAGGTTTCTGAGATGTTGAAATCCAACAAAAGAATACTGCAATCTCATCTTCAGAATATTTCTGGCAGGGGCAAATATGTGTGTATATTTTTTCAATGCTTACATAATTAATAGTGAATATTTATCAGACAGAGTTATTTTCATAGACCCCTTTTAAATACAAACACACAGGTTTGGCTCAAATCAAAATTTTAATGTCTTGCTGTTACTATGGAATTTGAAATTGCCCATCACTTTATCATAATGGGAATTGATAGGTCTAAGTACACTCAGACTCTTCCAATCTGGAGTCAAAGAAAACCATGGATATACTTTTCTCTTGCCAATAATTATACTTGAAAACCGAGTAAGTGCCTATTCAAGAATGTTCTTGGACTTTCAAGAGTGTAGGTGGACCTGACTTTCCAACACAATGCTCTCTGATACAAAAAAAGTAAATAAAGACTCAATTATTTGTTTCATCAGACATGTATGTTTCCCACAAAATCCAGTAAACTCTTAAGGATTTTTATTTCTCACACAAAATCCAAGTAATGCTTAAGGAATTTTATTGCTTCATGATGTGGAAATAACAACAGCAACAACAATTGATTTCTTTTTTTATAAAGATTTTATTGTTTAAAAAAGACATGACAGCTAAACATGGTACATATGGGTTTACAATCAAACCCTTACTATCAGGGTAACAATAGGGAGGGGGGGTGGGGGTACAAACATAAGGTCGATTGGGGTGGTGTTTACAAACATAAGAACATAAGAAGAGCCATGCTGAATCGGACCTCAGCCCATCTAGTCCAGCATTCTGTATCACACAGTGGCCCACCAGTTGTACACGGGGATCTCGAGCAGAAGGGAGGGCAAAACCCTGACCTGCTCCCGACCCCCAACAACCAGTACCCAGGGAAATCCTGCCTACCTCAACCAACTCCGAGGTGGCACTTGAATGTCCTTTTCAGTAACTACTGATACACTTGGTATCCATGAATCTGTCTAATCCTGCCTTGAAGTTGTTCAGGCTGACCGCTGTCACAACCTCCTCTGGAAGTGAGTTCCATAACCCAATGACCCTCTGGGTGAAGAAATATTTCCCTTTATTAGTCCTAATTTTCCTACCTTGGAGCTTCAGGGAGTGCCCTCTAGTCCTAGTGTTTTGTGACAAAGAAAATAGTTTTTCTTTATTCACCTTTTCTATCCCATGCATGATTTTATACACTTCGATCAAGTCACCTCTTAAACGCCGTCTTTCAAGGCTGAAAAGACCAAGGCGTTGCAACCTGGTTTCATAAGGGAGCTGCTCCATCCCTTGGATCATTCTTGTTGCCCTTTTCTGTACCTTTTCCAGTTCCGTTATATCCTTCTTAAGGTGCGGAGACCAGAATTGTACACAGTACTCCAAATGTGGCCTTACCATAGATTTGTAGAGAGGTAATACAACATTTGCTGACCTATTTTCGATTCCCTTTCTGATCATGCCTAGCATAGAATACATAGAAACAAACAGGGGTGTTTAAAACCAACAAACAAGGAACGGGTTGACTTCACCCGGTGGTACAGACTTAAATACATTTGGCTTCTATGTTGATTCCACATTTATCCTCATAGCCAATACCCCTTTAGTTCTATTTTTTTGTTATTTCTTATATAACTTAAGAGAGGACTCCATACTTCTGTAAATTTTGAGTTTGTATTTCCTCTTAGCATATTGGTTAACTTGTCCATTTCTGCTATTTCTAATATTTTGAGCAGCAGCTCTTCTTCCTCTGGTGATTCCTTCTTTTTCCAATATCTGGCCCAGACTATCCTGGCCGCCGTAGTCACATAACATAGTAACATTTCCAGATTTTTCCCCATCCGATTGTTATCTATAATATTTAGGAGAAAAATCTCAGGTTTCAGTTCAATCTTGATTTGTAGCATATTTTGTAGGAGCTTATGTATTGCGCTCCAGTAGTGTTTAGCTCTTCCACATGTCCACCACTGGTGAAAAAAGGTTCCCTTTTCTCTTTGGCATTTCCAACAAAGGTCGCATCCAGTTTTGTATATTTTACACAATTGTGACGGGGTAATGTACCACCTATATATCATCTTCATGTAGTTTTCCCTTAATGAAGATGCATATGTATATTTAAGGGTATATCTCCACAATTTTTCCCAATTTTCCATCGGTATGACGTGTCCTATGTTGTCCTGCCATTTTATCATAAATTCTTTTATTGGTTTTTTTTAATGTTGGTTCATTAATATATATTTATACATCTTGCTTACTCCCTTCCTTTCTGATTTGAGTAGTATTTTTTCATCAGTGGTCAAGTTTTCCTGCCAGCCTTTTTTTTTATCTTCCAGATATTTCTTTTTTAGTTGATTGAATTCGAACCAATTCAGATTTGGGCCTCCAATATCCTCTTGAGGTCTCAAACACCAGTCGCCGTGCTCTTTCTGTAATATATCTTTATATGTTGACCATTGGTAGTTACCGGGTTTAGTAATTTGAAATGCTTCTATGGGGGAGGCCCACATTGGGTGTTTATTAATTATATTAATCTTATGCTTCTCCCAAATTTTCAGCAGCGGTGCTTTTATTATGTGGTTTTTAAAATTTTTATCTTGTTTTGCTTTATCATAAATCAGGTATCCATGCCATCCGAACCTATTTTCCCATCCCTCGAGATTAAGGAGTTGTTTATCTTTTAGCTCTATCCAATTGATTTCTTACTCACCTCTTCTCGTGGCTCAAGGCAAGTCACAACACAGTCAAAAAACGCAAACCTTGCAAAAATTCTATAAACACACATATTAAATTTTTGGATTGCAAGTCCCATTAATTGTAGATAATGTCAAGATGATAGAGGCTGCAGTTCCACAGCATGTGAAGACTTGCATGATTCCTACCACTTCTCTGCATTTTTAATGTGCTTAGGGTTCATTGATAAGGTATTACTCCCTACCATATTGAAGTGCTTATATTCAAAATTGCATTGAGCTCATTTTATGCAGAGTTTTATTAATGTACAACTTAACCAACTAAAATATCTGATAATAAAATAGGTGTGTGGGCTATTAAAAATATCTGCATGCTCTGCATATTAGGGATATCAAACTTCACTTGTCTTCCTCTTGTGTACGAAAAAGAAAAACTGCAGTCAAGGTCCTGCACTGGACATATAGCTACAATCAGTGTCATAGCTCCCCCCCCCCTTCCCAAATGTGTCAGGTTAAGAAAAACCTGATTTACTCATGAACTAGTTAATCAGTTAACATTCATGAGTAAACTAGGTTTATTTTAAGCTGACACATGTTTTTTGGGCGGGGGGTTGAACCCTTAACCTCCTCTCCCCTGGCTATGGCCCTGGCTACAATGTTATAGCTGTAGTCCTAGTCATCTATTAGCATTCTTCTTATCAATGTAACTGATCTTCTCTGTATGGCTGTGCGGCCTTTAAGATGAGCTTTATGGATATTTCAATTATGACATTGCTGTTGTTTTTGTGTGTCTTCAGGCCAATCCTATCTTATGGTGACTGTAAGACAAACCTATTTTGGGGTTTCCTTGTCAAAAAATTTTGGGAGATGGTGTGCTTTTTCCTTCCTCTGAAGGGGAGGGAGTGTGTCCTGTCCAAGATCAGTCAATGGTTTTCTGTGACTGAGATTTGAATTATGGTCTCCAGGGTCATAGTCTAATATTCAAAATACTGGCAGTGACAGGATCATAAATGTGAATATGACACAGTTATGAGTCTAGTTTATGATATCCTAATTGCCTGACAGAATGTTGCTATCATTTTACCCCTAGCCTTGCCTTTTGCACCTTATTGACAAGAGTTTTCACACCCATAAACAACACAGATGCTTTCTATGCAAACTAAGTATGCATCTATATTGTAGAATTAATACAGTTTGACACCACTACAACTGTCATGGCTCAATGCTATGGATTTGTGATGGATGGATTTAGTATGAATGGATGTGGAAAGGTTAAAGAATCCCATAAAAGATGGAGTTGAACAAAATGCATAATGGGATTGGGGACTTGGCAAGTGAAGCAAGGAAAACTGCTAAGTTGGGATCCCTTTGGCATAAAAACAGGAATGTTGGGCACGAATGACCTAAGATAGGACAAGGATGTTGAAAACAACAAGGAATGCTGTAAACAAGCAGTAATATTGTAAGTACAGGACTATGGGCCAAGATGACAAAACAATAACAAATGCTGTACCCTATAGGCCTTTCCGATTAACCCCTACAGCAGGAATGAGCTGCGGATCACTCCTGTCTGATGGCCCTTTTTCAGAACTGATCATTCCACATTGGGTTAGCAGCGTGTGGTGAGTATATATATGTGTGTATCATTTTGAAAAAATACAGGAGAAATGGTTGACCAGGAATGACTGTCCTTGAGACCACTTTCTGCATTCCAGTTCACCATAATCCAATACAGGATCATAAAAGAATTAAAAGGGATATTTTTGTCACAGTTTCATGGGATTTGTAGTTTGGTGAGATACCAGCACTTTTTGGATTGCTTGGATCTTGTAAAACTACAATTCCTATGATGCCATAATGTCAGTGGAAGTTCATTTTAGCATGTACCCTAGGATTGCTGATCCCATGTTGCATGGATTTGTAAACATCAGAAGGACTGAATGGGTGATTTTTAACATTTTACTCAACAAGCCTACTTGTGTTTGCTGTATGTTTGGGATTTTTTTTGAATTTTTTTGCTGAACCAAGAAAAAAGAGTCAATTTGTTTTGGAAAGTAGAGGCTTCTTCCATGAGTTATAGAGAAAGTGAGAGCAGAAAAGTCATTTGCGCTTGGCTCATTCGTGGGGCACAAGGTGAAAAATCTTGTGCTGAGTGTTGATTTCTCAATAGAGGGTTTCATTGAAAATGAAAATTTTTGAGATGAGTAATTGGTTTACCTGCATCCACCCAATATCCGTCATTACTGTCTTGCCTTCTGACATCTAATAACTACTTTTTTGCCTCTGAAAAGCTTTTGAAAAGGTTAATAGTATATTACATCTGCATGTATTTGGCCTCAAACTCTGCTTTCCATCATGCTGAGTAAATGATATAACACCAAATAAATAGTTTGTCTTTTTAGCCTGTTTCTGGAATTGTTAGATGTCCCTTTAATTTTGGTGAATTCAAGCTGCAAAACACTTATTAGTTGTGCATGGGAATTTCGGGGAGAACAGTCTAGAAGAAAATGTGGAAGCATATTGCCATATGAATAATAAAAGATCATTTAGGCATTGCAAGTGAAGAAAAATCAATCAGTTGCTCCATATGCTTTTAGATCAAATGCTTTTAGAGAAATAAGAGCTCGAAAAAATATTTTGGCTTCAACAATGAACAGATGTATTTCTCAACATGTTTGAAAAATGACTGAGGTGGAAGTTGGTTCCTTTGAGAATAGTGGCTTGATTTCTTTTATATGACTTGCCTTGATGTCAATATACATCTTAACTGTGTGCACTGCTCATGTTAACCAAAGCTATGTGGTTCTCAGTTGAATCTGTTTGTTGTTAGAAAAAGCTTTGTCATTCTTGGCTGATGGTGTACTTATTGGTTCACAAAACTACTTCCTGTGTTGTTGTTGTTTGTTGTTGTTGTGTATGTGTTTTAATATTTCTAGTTTTATTTTATTCAACTGGAAGCAAGAAGGGACCACAGAGCTTGAAAATACGAGCTTTTTATAATGTTTTTATATGCCTTCAGGTCCATCCTAACTTAGGGTGACCCTAAGACAAACTTATTTTGATTTTTGCCTTTAAGCAATCTCCTTAGGAAGTAGGCATTCATTTTGTTGAGTTGTTTGTGATACTAGCAGGAGTTATGATTATGAGAAAAGGTTGGGTTTTCTTTCTTTAATGATTCCAAATCACAAAAGCTATATCAAATTATATATCATGGTTGCAGGATTCAGGTAGCTTTTGTGCAGTGGATCCAGCACCATGTCACTGTAAATAAAATCCTCAAATAAATAAATCCTACTGTGTTGCCTACTTGTCACCCCTAAATGATTTGTCTTCCAACCCCCCAAAATAACAAGACAGACACAAAATATGGATTTAAAATTTGGGCAACTTTTATTTATTGTTCCCTATTTAACTTTTAACTCAACTAACTTTAGGTGTCCGTTCAACTTCTTGTGTCTAAGCTGAGGTAGCATCCTTTAAAGTCTACCCCTCAGCTATTCAGGCATAATACCTGGGTCCCCTGGAGATTTAAACCCACACAACCCATAAGGGAAATGTCAGGAGAAATCTCTCTCAACTTTTGAGACCAGACTCTCCCCGCTCCTGGGCCATTCTAATTCACCTCACCCCTAAACTTAACCTCAAGGTGAGTGTTTGCATAATGGCCCATACCCTTAAGGGGTGCATTAAGTACTGTATATACCAACCTTTGTATTACTAATCTATTTACACTAGGCTAGTTATAAGCCAACCATTCCATCTAGCCCCTAATTAACAGTATAGGGTAGGCGGAAAAACCCTCCTAGAACATGAGAGGAAAAAGAAAAAATTCCTACCCGGTCCCGAATGGCGACCATTACTATACTGTACATGGGCGGGAGTGGTGGGCGATGCTTTTCCGCAGAATGAGGGAGAAGGGGCTGGCATCCAACCATGCCAGCCCCGCCTCTCCCACTAGAAAGTTCTGCAAAACCAACCAATCTCCGCTCTGTGGGGAGGAGGCAAAATTGCTCCATCCCCCAACTTGTTGGGGGGTGAAGTGTATTGTAGTTGATCTTGATATGATTGTTAAAAATAAAAAATAAACAGTTTTGTTTAAAAAACTGCAAACTCTCTCCCGCCCCGCCCCCCTGCAACATATGAAATGTTCCTCCTTATAGTCTGAAATGCATAGAAAATCTATCACCAAACAGCCTTTTGAACCCTTCTGTTGCCAACATTATGTGTTTCGCTTCTTTCTTCCTAGCCTTGAACCACCAAAGAGTTGCCATTGAAGCCACCAAAATAATGGTTGCATTTGCTGCAGCCGTAGCAAGCATGGCAGCAATGTGCTGTGGGGCCAACCCAGGGTATCCTCCCTCCATCATAGCCATTGGTGTTTTCAGCAACTTTAGCCTATCTGTGGTTACTTACCTTCACTTATATATATATATGTGTGTATGTATGTATATATATATATATACACACACACACACACACACACACACATATATATCTTCATTTTCATTTGACTGTATTACTCAATCTATATCTGCCATATAATAATATCAGGTGCTAGTGCATAAGCAAAACATTAACATGCTAAATCATAATATGTAAACTGCAGAGAATACTGCTGCTGCATTGTAAGGAATGAGTGGCACCCGATAATAGTGTACTGCAGTAATGATTTCATCTCACCATGTGGAAAAATCTACAACCATCATGTGAGCATTTGGGAGCTCAGGTCTGTCTTCAGAGCTGGAAGGCTTATTATGCAAGATTGACAGTGCTGGATGCGTTTTCTCTGCCATGTCAAAATCTCTGCATACATTTTCACTCATTATCCCTCAATAAAGTTGTCTTCTTTGCCATTCAAATCCACTGGCTCATTTTACCTCATGCAGATGCTGATGTGCATGAAATCTGCATTTTCTCACAAGGCTGTTGTCCACTGAACATGCTGCATCCACATCTGTGTGAGATAAAGTCTAGGTCATTTTCTAGCACACAGTTTGAGGTATAGTGTTTACTGTAACAATTTCTGTACAGCCAGATTTTCGGTTTTCCGCCTGCAACATGTTCTTAAACACTTTCCAAATGAATAACCTCATTGCTGGCAGCTCCACTTAGATAGCCAGTTTTGGAAATAAATTGCTATGAACTAACCAGAAAAGCTTATTACAGATCTGGAGCAATGGCTTTTCACAGTTGATACAGTTTTTCTCAGCTTGTAGTGCAATATTCAGTGTCTAAATGGACTGCAGAACCCTATATTCTAATCCTAGTTCTCAAGCCTCAAGGTGAGCTTTCAATATTATTTTTTCTACCTTCAATTCTTCGTTGTGTGTTGCATCCACCTTATATAACAACAACAATATTAGAAGAAAAATCCAAATCTTTGGTTCTTGAATAGAATATGAATCATTTTTTGCTGTTAGATATTGAAACTAATGAAATAATATTTCTGAACTCTTTCTCTCTCTATATAAAATCATATATGTACTGTATGTACACACACACATAGCAGAACACCACTTCAAAAAGTCCAAACAGCTGTACAAACTAGATTTTTTCAAAAATAAAAATGATAGATTTTTTCCCCTACATATTCTGTATGTATGAGTAATAATATGTCGGCATAACCGTATCTAATTACTAGAAAAATCTTATTTTCTATTTAAGGGGATATTTTTTCCTTCCTGTAACAAAAAGTATGATTTTGAAGAATATATCCCAAATTGCAAGCAGTCAAAGACTTTCTCGCAACAGGAAGAAATGTGCTAAAACTACTAGTTACTTCCTTCAAGAATAATATATGCAAAATATTGCATCATTAGTGTCTGGTATGGACTTGTAGCTTTGTAGGCCTCTTGAATCTTCAAAGGCTGTATCTGAACCTTCTTTTCTGCAATGTACAAGAGAGAAGCTATGTCTTCAAAACTACTCTTTTCTACGTAGAACATGACAGTCCTCCCTGAAAACAATCTTGAAACATTCCAGATAACCAGATATGAAATGAAAACCCATCCTTTTCATTTTATTCAGTATCATTTATCTTTGTAATTTTTAAGAGGCATCAGGAAAGGATAGGGGGAAGAGCAAGAAACTCTTGCAATTGTAAATGTTAGAGATCCATGCTCAAATAGCCACTAGTCTTCAAACAACTGTGAATGACCATGAGCAAGTCACTTAATAAATCCCTTAAGAATGAGGGACATAAAATGTATCTGAAGAATATTATAAGCATTTCCTTCAGCACCTTGGATGAAAAGGTGAACATGAATTAAATTAATTCATTAAAAGAGGAGTGAAGGTAATATACATTGCTTGGAAACAATTTGTTTGTCTGGGAGATATGAATAATGATTAAATTTAAGGTGCAGAGAAAAAATGAGCATGCAATTACAAAACATTATGTGCTCTATTGACCGATCAAGGTTTCTATGCAGATGATCCTTGATCCTAAAAAGATTTCAGAGCAGCTTTTAAACTGATTCCTAGGGGAAAGTCGACAGGAGCTGGGCAGCTTCCGGTTCGAGAGGGTGAAATGCCAAGTATGGAGGACGAAATCCATACACAAATGGCTGAGTCAACAGAAAAGATAGATAGTAGTAGTCGAGAGGTAGGACATGGTAGGCCTTCTACAAATTCTCACAAACAGCCAAAGTTGAAAGTGCACCAGAGAAATAAATATAAATGTCTGTACGCAAACGCTAGAAGCCTTCGAACAAAAATAGGGGAGTTGGAATATTTGGCAAAAGAAAAAAATAATGATCTTATTGGCATAACAGAAACCTGGTAGATGGAGGAAAACAAATGGGACACAAAGATTCCAGGTTATAAACTGTACAGGAAAGACAGGAGAGGGAAAAATGGTGGCGGTGTGGCCTTGTACATAAATGAAGAGCTAGAATCTCATGAATTAGAACATCAAGAAATTTCAAACTCACCTACAGAAACATTGTGGATAAAAGTCCCAGGACAAAAAACTAATCCAGCACTAGGGATCTGCTATCGCCCTCCCAACCAAACTCCAGAGGCAGACTGCTATCTGGAAAATGAAGTTAATCAGGCCTCCAAAAGAACTACATGAGTCATAATGGGGGACTTCAACGACCCCCAAATCCAGTGCCAAAGTCTTGATCTACGCATGAACGAGAGACAAGGTACCTCAACATGCTAGCTGATTATTCCCTTGAGCAGATGGTCAAGAACCAACCAGGGAAAGGGAATCCTGGACTTGGTGCTAACTAATGAACAAGATCTCGTTCAAGATGTCCTTGTAGCTGAGCCCATAGGTAGCAGTGACCATAACACAATAACTTTCAACGTAAGTTTGGATAGCAAACTGTCAGTGAAAACTAACACGGAGACATTAAACTTTTACAAAGAGAATTTCACCAAAATGAGAAAAATTGTAAAGAACAAACTAAAAGGAGCAGTAAAAAAAAATCAAATCCCTCCAAAATGCTTGGAAACTGTTTAAAAATACCTTAAAACAGGCTGAACTAAAATGCATTCCAATAAAAAGAAAGAGGCATGGAAAGTCCAAAAGGACACCAGTATGGCTTACAAATGAAGTAAAAGATGTGATTGGAAAGAAGAAAAACTCATTTAAGAAATGGAAGGCTCTTCCTACCGAGGAGAACAGAAAGGAACACAAGCTCTGGCAAACTAAATGCAAAGCAACAGTCAGGAAAGCCAAGAGAGATTTTGAGGCACACATAGCAAAGAATATTTAAAAAAACAACAAAAACTTCTTTAAGTACATCAGAAGCAGGAACCCAACTAGAAAAGCAGTTGGGCCACTCGACGACAATGGTCAGAAATGGAAAATCAGCGAAGACAAGGAGATTGCTGAGCAGCTAAATGACTTCTTTGCCTCCGTTTTCACACAGGAGGACAGACAACATATGCCTGCAGCTGAGTCAGTTTTTTCAGGGAGGGAATTAAAAGAATTAAAACAGATAGAGATAAACAAGGAGGATGTTCTCATATGCCTTACTAAACTAAATGTCAACAAATCACCAGGTCCAGACGGCATCCACCCCAGAGTTCTTAAGGAACTCAAGTGTGAAATTGCTGAACTTCTAGCTAAGATATATAACCTTTCTCTAAGATCAGGCACTGTACCCGAGGACTGGAGGGAGGCAAATGTAACACCGATCTTCAAGAAAGGATCAGAGGTGATCCAGGAAATTATAGACCAGTCAGTTTAACCTCAGTTCCAGGCAAAGTGATGGAAACCATTATTAAAGAAAATATTACTAGGCACATAGAAGAACAGGCATTGCTGAAAGAAAATCAACATGGTTTCTGCAAAGGCAAATCATGTCTTACTAACTTGTTAGAATTCTTTGAGGGTGTAAATAAACACATAGATAAAGGGGACCCAATTGATATTGTTTACCTTGACTTTCAAAAGGCTTTTGACAAAGTCCCTCACCAAAGGCTCCTAAATAAGCTCTTCAGCCATGGAATCAGAGGACAGGTCTTGTCCTGGATTGGAACCTGGCTAAACTGTAGGAAACAAAGGGTGGTAATAAACGGACATTTCTCTGGGTGGAAAGAGGTGAGAAGTGGCGTACCCCAAGGTTCAGTTTTGGGTCCATTCCTTTTTAATTTATTCATTAATGATCTGGATGTAGGAGTGAATTCTGAGGTAGCAAAGTTTGCAGATGACACTAAATTGTTCAGGGTAGTTAAAAATGAAACTGATTGTAAAGAGCTCCAGAAAGATCTCTCGAAATTGAGTGAATGGGCAACAAAGTGGCAAATGCATTTTAACCTAAACAAGTGTAAAGTCATGCACATTGGGGCAAAGAACCCCAACTACACCTACCAATTGATGGGGTCAAAGCTTTCCGAGACAAACCAGGAAAGGGATCTTGGGGTCTTGGTGGACAGCTCAATGAAGATGTCAACCCAGTGCGCAGCAGCAGTGACAAAAGCAAATTCTATGTTAGGCATGATCAGAAAGGGAATCGAAAATAGGTCAGCAAATGTTGTATTACCTCTCTCCAAATCTATGGTAAGGCCACATTTGGAGTAATGTGTACAATTCTGGTCTCTGCATCTTAAGAAGGATATAACGGAACTGGAAAAGGTACAGAAAAGGGCAACAAGAATGATCCAAGGGATGGAGCGGCTCCCTTATGAAATCAGGTTGCAACGCCTTGGTCTTTTCAGCCTTGAAAGACGGCGTTTAAGAGGTGACTTGATCGAAGTGTATAAAATCATGCATGGGATAGAAAAGGTGAATAAAAAAAATTATTTTCTTTGTCACAAAACACTAGGACTAGAGGGCACTCCCTGAAGCTCCAAGGTAGGAAAATTAGGACCAATAAAGGGAAATATTTCTTCACCCAGAGGGTCATTGGGTTATGGAACTCACTTCCAGAAGAGGTTGTGACAGCTGTCAGCCTGAACAACTTCAAGGCAGGATTAGACAGATTCATGGATACCAAGTGTATCGGTAGTTACTGAAAAGGACATTCAAGTGCCACCTCGGAGTTGGTTGAGGTAGGCATGATTTCCCTGGGTACTGGTTGTTGGGGGTCGGGAGCAGGTCAGGTTTTTGACCTCCCTTCTTCTTGAGATCCCCGTGTACAACTGTTGGGCCACTGTGTGATACAGAATGCTGGACTAGATGGGCTGACGTCCGATTCAGCATGGCTCTTCTTATGTTCTTATGTTCTTATGCACAAAGGTGGGACACAGATGACAATCCGTGACTAAATCTGTGAAATCTAAACTCTAATTGCAGTTATAGTTTATGTGTCCCCTTTCCTAATTTATGATTTGTACCTTCCTGCTCACATCTTAGAAAATACTAATTGAGATCAGTACTAAAGAGTCTCCAATAACTGTAAAGTAGAAGGCAGATGTTTCCTGCTGCTTGTGCAACTGCAATAATATCTGAATACCTGTTACTCCTAAAACAAACAAACAAAATTAGTTTTACCATTGCTCAGTTAACTAGGCACAGTTTACATTTTCTAATAGCAGCAGAGTAACAGTCATGAGTATCATATTAATATTCATGTAGACTGAAATAATGTCATTCTGATTAGAATCCCTCCCTGGCTTCCTCTCTCCCTTGTGAAAATACAGGGGAAAATGTAATTTCTTCAGATTAAAGGGGTATTTAAAAACCAATTAGTATGGCATACACAAAATAAAATCTGGAGAGGTTCATATTGAATTGGAATGTAGCCTAGAGGCACACTGTTCTTTCTACTATTAGGTGATCATAGGAGGCAAGAAAGAAATCCAAAAGTTAGTGTCCTTCGTCATTCCACTTTGTTAAAAGATAGTCCTCTTTATCTTAGTGACACATGATATATAATTTTTTTAGATGCTTGATTTCATATTTCATAAATATCACTTGGTGAAATCACTTATATAATATATATCTTAGTGTCATTTGATTTTAGAAGTTTCTTCTATATAACTGTCTGTTTTTACCAATTTTGGTAGGTTTTGATGTGCTTCTTCTTCTGAAACAGTATAAAAACATATGTTCACCCTGGAAGTGATGTGCCATACTAGAAATTTTCATTTGCAATGGAAGCCATCCGAAATAAGTTACCAGTTAGGAATGTGACATCAAAAAAAAATCTTGTCAGGAACAGTCCAAAAACATACACAGTGAGTATCTGAAACAAAGAGGATCAAAATCAAATAGTAAATAAAAATAACAATTATTTTAAATATGAAAAATGGTTGAAAATTTGTTTTCTCAGTACCCTTCCACACTGTCCTTTATTCCAGGATCTGATCCCAGATTATCTGCTTTAAATTGGAATATATTAATCCCGATTGTCAGATAATCTGGGATAAACAGATAATCCGGCATCAGATCCTGGGATAAAGGGGCAGTGTGGAAGGGCTCTCAGTTCTCAGGAGACCCTGGTGAGGAGAATCCAGAATTGAAAAGAATGTTAGGAGTTTGGAATTCATTCTGTACAAAATCCACACATTTTCTAACCTAGAAAACCTAATTTTTCCCCAATAAACAGCATTTTTGTGAAGTTGTAGTCTGAAAGGCAATATCTCCAAGATGTAGTTATTAATATAAAACAAACATGTGGGTAAGGTAACCCATCCCATTTGTTCCCGCTTATATTTTTGAGCAAGCAGAGATGGAATTGGTAGGCAGCTGTAACTCCACCAACCCTAACAAAACAAGCATAGTGAAGAAACTTAGGAGCTTCATCTCAGCAACATCTGAAGGTACTGCAATAATTAAGAACTTACCAACTATTGAAAATGTATTGATATATCTGAACCAGGATTCAGTTCTGACTGGCCAGCGATCTAAGTGAGGGTTTACAGTTGGTTTCAGATCCCGACTTGTTCAAGAACTGACAAGACAAGGTTTCAAATGAGGCAATGTTGTCCTTAGGGACTTGGAGTTCTTGGCTTCTGAGACATTGACATTTTCTTTTTGTGTTTTGTTTTGTTCTGTGCTGTGTTGGGATTTGTTATTACATTTATCACCAGTGTTGTGTTTAGGGACCTGGAGTACTCACAAATAAGAATGTAGTTTATTCCGACACTAAAAAAAGTGCAAGCTTTATTGTTCTGTAGTCTTTTCTCTGTCCAAGGCTACAAGCCAACTGTTCTATCCTTCATGGACACACAATAGAAAACCTGGGGTGGATTATCTATATTTAATCAATACGTTGCTTTAAAAAACTGGCCTAGCTCAAATTTCTGGTTTTATTTGCAGAAGGGGTCAAACAGGGATGGACCCTTGGACCCTCACAACACAGTTATACTATACAATTAAGCCATATCTTCCAGCTGTTCCAATTTGAAAGAAACCTCCTAGTTAATCCTCTGCATTCCTGCTCTTTCAGCTGTTTCTCAAACGTTCCAATTTTTCTCTTCTCCTTCCACTTTCCAGCTTTGCCCCCCCCCCCACACACTTCTATTGCTACTCTGAGTTCAAAGTGTGAAAGTTGTTTGCACATAATTAATCTAACAGGAGAGGAGGGTGAATCTTACCCTTCCCATTAAGCTCACACAAAGCAAACTACTGCAGCCTCTTCTAGCTTGTGTGTTCCTTCTCATTAATAACTTTTGCTGTCTTGATTACACTCTGATATTGCTTGGCCACACATGCTCTGGGTTGAATTCTATGGAATTCTAGGGCTTGCACTTTAGGGAGATGCCAAAGCTCTCTGTAAGATAATTCTAAATATTCTTCTCTAAAATGATTTCATAGAACATTGCCATCTCAGATAAAGTGGAATACAGTATGACCACCCAATACTTACAGAACCAGTTACCATGGTTTCATCTACCCACTTGTCACAAAATATATCTTCAGTTGGAATTTTCCAGATCCTCAAGGCAATATATACTATGCTTCCACCAGAAGTTACCATCGAGTCACCCTAGAAATTTGTAGAGAGAATATCACTTTAGAAATTTCCTAGGTCTCCCAGATACAGGGCCGTAGCCAGGATTCGGATTCGGGGAGGGCTGAGTTTGGTTCGGGGGCTGAGACTGGGTGGAAGAGGGTCTACCAGCCAATCTTTGGTATTGTTATCCCAATAACCCCATTAATGTGGGATATAATGAGCATGGTGATCAGATCATGATATGAATAAACGTAACAGTTTAAATAATGTACCAGTAAGGCCTTTTCGCGGACCACCCTGAGAATTTCGGGGGGGGGCTGAAGCCCCCTTAGACCCCCCCCTGGCTACATGCCTGCCCAGATAACTCCAAGGGCCCGTCCAGACAGCACCTTTATTGTGGTATCTGCCACAATAAAGCAGGGGCTGTCCATACAATGTTCTGGACAGTCCTGAATTAATTAGTTATAAACCAGAAAAACCCTGATTTGTAGCGAATTAATTTGGTAGTGGATTTATTCTGCACCTTCTTGAAAGTCATGGGATAAATTCACAATTTCCAGGTCTGGACTGCAGGAAAAAAACTTATGTGGCCTCCATTAGAAGCCTTAGCCAGCGCTCCTGGCATGTAGAAATGACATGCCAATATAGGGGGGAGGGAGGAAAATTGCTCCCCCTCTCTCTTGGTGCATCATTTCTACATGCCAGGGAGCCGGCCGAGGCTTCTAATGGAGGCCACGTGAGTTTTTATTACTTTTTTAAGTGGTCTGGGAGCTTGGAGGGAGGGGGTAGGGCCTCCACATGTTCTCTTGGGCTAGTCCCTAGATAATGTCTGGACACCCACCCCAGAAAGTGCACACAGGCCCCCAGAAACATTCGCTTGTTAAAATGTGGATGCTTTTGGGATAAAAGCCTGTCTGGATCCGGCCTAAGCACTCTTGTCAATTCTATAGTAACACTTCATAATTTACAATGGAAGCAAGAAATCATGGCTAATAATGAAATATATTAAAATGGAAGCCATTCATTTTAATAGTGTCCGCTATTATCTATGGGTTCCTGTAATATGGATATAGGGGTCATACTGTTTAGTACTATAGTTATTTAATGTGAAAGGATTCCTGATCACATATAAACTTAGCAATTCTGGCTTGCTGTTTTTGCATGAAATTGGCTCATTGCTTCCACACATTTGGAATAACATAATGAATAACAAATGGGATTGGAAAACAGCTTGTCATGGATGTCATTACATCTGTGCACCACAATATCTAAAGATGAACTTTCCTTCTTCTTGGCCCACCACACACAAAGAAAGAGTGAGGCAAAATATATATATATATATATATATATATATATATATATATATATATATATATATATATATATGAAACAGGTACTTGACATAATGTGCTTATTTATAGCTTAGTGGCAATGGATTATACTGGCTTCCTCCCTCAAACTGACAGCTATGTTGGGTAATTAATAATAATGTCCCTGCCACTTAAGTAGACCTGCCAGTGAACTGTCACTGCTGTGCCTCAAATGTCAATGTATAAGTATCAAAAGATACTCACAGAGCAGTAATATTGGGGAAATGGGGGTGAAAGAGAATGAGAAAAGGGAAAAATGATTTGATTCACCCACTTGGGATGGTGAAATACAAATTAAGGAAACTTAAGAATTCTATAAAAGAAACTGTTTTCGACATTGCCATCTCTCTCCTTGATTGCCTATGGTTATGATGCCTTGGAAAGAATTGTGTTTTCATGCCTTTAGAATATTTTTGTATGCGGTGGGAGGATCTAACTAGATCCTCATTTTAATTTTCTTCATCTAGGGTGTTGTTACATAATATTAGAGTATAATTTTGGTAAAGCATGAAAATATCTGTGTGGTTCCATGGCATATGCATTGTAATTAGTAAAAAAATATTTGGTGGAGGGGGAAGTAGCTCTTTTTTAGGAAAGGGGGGCGGGGCGGAGATCACACAGCCCAACAAAAAATGCTTGGTTTTTAGGCTTGTTCCTGGCTTGTTTCATAAAATTGCAGTGGATAGACTACGTTAGCTCAAGTTTCTTAGATATGGTTATCAGTATCACAATGGACAAGCAGATGAAGGCTTATATATGGCATATGATCTGTATCGCAACAAGTAGAGCTGACAGGGGAAAACTTGTGTTATTTTTTAAATCAGCAGGTGAAATATACCCAGAAACAGAACTAACATTTGAGGCACCAAAATGTGTGTTGGCCAGTGTAATCTTTAAACCACCACTTTCTGGGCATTCCAAACTTTACTTAAATTTTTGAGAAACCATCTTTCTGAATACATTTATTTATTTATTTATTTACTTTATTTATATTCCACCCTTCTCACCCCAAAGGGGACTCAGAGCAGATTACAGGTACATATACAAGCAGACAATCCCTGCTGTTTATCACAGTACAAACCTATTATATCACATTACACATACACACACATATTATAAGAAGTTCTTTCTAATTCTGTCACAGAGGTGCTGTTGCTCCATTACATCACAAGGGGGTGCTGTTGCTTCATCCTCCCATGGCGAAGAGCTTTATATACCCGTCTGGATTCCGCCTTTTTTCCAGCCTTTCCGGCAGTCGATTTTCCTGCCCTTCCCCCGTTTTAAGCGGTACCTAATTTCTCTATTCATAGCTAGGCTATTTTCGAACTGCTTAGGTAAACAGTGAGCAGGGCTGACAGTTGGTTGCCCAAACCAACCCGGGGTTCGAACTTGCAACCTTGTGGTTGATAACAGCTGCTGTTACATCTTCCCAAGGTAATATGCAACGAATAAACAACAGCTATATTATGATATATCTTAATCAATTAGTTAAAACAACAACAACCACAACCATATTTGAATCCACGAAATTCAGAAAGATCTTTATGGCCCACTAATGAAGGAGACAAATAAAGTTTGGAAAAGAGATGTCAAAGATGTTCAGAGAAGAGCAACAAGAATGACAAGAGGTATGGAGGAAAGGATAAACATATGAGAAAGGGGTGAAAGAGTTGGGCTCATTCAGTTTGTCAGAAAAAGACTGAGGAGTGGCATTTAAATACTTCAAGAGTTTTCACAGAGAGAAGGGGGCCAGCATTGTTGTGTGCTGTCCCAGCAGATAGTAGAAGTCTAGTGGTTTTAAATTACAGGAAGGGAGATTTCAGTTGAACATTAAAAGGAATTTCATGATAGAAAGTGTGATCTGACCATTGGACCAATTACTGAGAGAAATGATGGGGTCTCCTTCTCAGGACACTTTTTTAAAAAAAGGCCAGATAGCTACTTGTTGAGGATGTGTTAGCTGAAGATCCTACACTGAGCAAGGGATTAGACTTGATGGCCCTTGAATTTACTAACAACTTTATGACTTTAAGACTTGTCTTCCCCACTGAAAGAAAATGGCAGTAGGAAATGACAATAGCATAACATGATAGTCCAAGTGTGAAACCAACCAATCATCCAGAGAGACAGACTTCATTAAATCCACCCACCACTTTAACAGCAAATTGTGTCCACAGTTACACTAAGATATTTCACTAAGAAATTTCACCATTGATTTCTGCTGTCTGTTATCATGTCTCTAGATATTCCTGGATACAACATGGTCAATAATACACAGATTTTTTTCAGTAATGTTTCAGTCAAGGCTGCAAGTACAAACATGCCAATAACACCCTTCCTTGGGTGAAAAGGGAATCTTTCACCTCAATATTTACATGTATGATCTGTGCATACTTTCTGTCATATCCATTAGGCTTTAATAATAAAATGGCTAAAAGCAGCACAATATGAGGACCCCTGGGCAAAAGCTTCTTATTGCATCCAGCTTATATTTGGGCCTTTCCTCCTCCATATTTTCACCCACAGTAAACCTGCCTTTATTTCCAATTGTCAAATCTACTAGCATGTTAGGAAGTATGCAGCATACACTTACACTTACAAATACACTTACACCAACAGAATGCTTGCTAATGAAAATATGACAGAGCACTGAATACTGAATATTTTTGTTTAAAAATTGTTGTCACTGCCCCATTCTCACCACTGTTTTCTCCTTTTGCCTGCCTACCTGGCATATTTGGGACTCGATCGAATTTGGTCATATCTATAAGCCATGGAAACTAGTAAAGTCTATGCAGAAGCATGATGTTTAAAAGAGTAATCCTACATTTGAAGCTGAGCAATGATATACAACAAGAAGGCCATCTATAGAGATGTGATTTCATAACCTACAATGATTGTGTATTATTAAGCTTGAAATGCATATATAGATCAACAGTTTAGAGTGGCCACTAGATGGCATTGATGGTAAGGGGGTTTCAAAACAGGCGAATGGGAGCGGAAAAAGGAGGAGAATGTTGAAATTGAACTTAATATAAGGTACACCGGGTTGCTAAGTACATGTTGCCTGTTTGGAGACAAGGAACAACAGACAATTACATAAAACAAATAACTGGGCTTCATAGTTTGGGTATTATGTAAGAGAGAAAACAACAGAGTCACTCTGATTCACTCTGTTCTTCAGTACAACCCAGAATGGAGGCAAATAATTATGATACCATGATACTATTAGTGACTCAAGATAAACAGGAACCCTGGTGGGTGTCAGCTGTCACCACACTGAAACATGGTTATGAAGAAGGTAACTTAGTCTCTGGTCTTATAACAACTTACTTGAGAGTAAGACCTATTGAACTCAAGTTTAAGGAGGAGAAGTTTCCTGTTAATGGAGTTAGCACAACAGGGAAGCTCACAGATCAACTTTTACTCCAAACTGTGTCATAATGATGCACACACAGAGTGGGTGTGGGGCAACATACACATGCTTTACATTAAGCATTCACAACCCTATCAGCTCCAGATACCCAAACTTTCTCAATCCATGTGAAAATATGAAGGGAAAGCCTACATGTTCATACCCAAAAACAGTTAGAAGGCTCTGTCTGATTGGGAATTTGGATAATGCAGCTTTATGTAAATTTTCGAATGAGTTCCAATTGTGAGGAGGGTTCTTAATACATTTAGCTGATCTGTTAATTCTCCCTTCAAATCTTTTTGACCAAAAGCCAGGAGTTGTGGTTGCTAGTGGTCCTGGGCACATAAAATACGCTGACGAAAAGGCTAAATGTGTACTCTCTTCAGATATTATTTCCACATGATTTGGGGTAAATCTCTAAATAGAGCTCCAGGCAATTGGGTGTATCAGTTTTTCAACTATAGGCCCTTCTATACAACTGTATAAAATCCACAATGAACTGGATTGGCAGTGTGGACTCAGGTATTCCAGTTCAAAACAGAGATTGTGGATGGTCTGCCTTGATATTCTAGGTTATATGACTGTATGGAAGGGCCCTAGGTTATTTTGGATTCCAGTTTAGCTGGAGAATTCCACAATTTCATTATTAGATTAAGGCCATTGTTTCCATGCCATCCCAAGTGTACCTGGATCTTCTGAACCAACTGGTCACAGTCCTACTCTTGATTTTAAGCAAATAATTATTTCATGCTCCAGCTCTTAGTACTTTTTACAGACTTGTTTCCAAGTTGTATCTCCTGTCCACATCCATGTAATTCTCTCTGTCATTCTCTCCATCTGGCAATACTGCTTTCCAACATGTGTCTTTACAACCAATTTGGAAGCAGTATGTGTATATGTGCCTTCAAGTTGCCTATAGCTTTAGGGAAATGTTGTTCATGGGCTACTAACATGAGAATTACATTATATTACAACTGGAAAGTTAAAAGATTCATATTAACAAAGGGAAATAGTCATTATCTTGTACTTTACCAACCCATAAACTGTTCTTAAATCTCATCTCTGAACCTCAAAACTTTACATGATGTGCTTTGTATGAAATAAGGGCATTAGCAAATATTTCAGGTATATACACTCCCCATAGACACATCAGAGACATAATTTACTGCCTACAAAGGAGCAAATGCAGTGTAGTGCTTTTAATGCTACAGGTCATCCACGAGTTACAAATATCTGACTTATAATTACTTATGGTTAAGAATAGGGTGAGACAACAGGAAGTGAGAGAAATCTACCCCTAGGACTGAAAGGGTTATCATGGGGGAAAATATCTCCACTGAAGCTTTATCTCTAATCCTTGTTTCTGTAACAAGCCTTTTTTCTTTTCAAAATTCAGTTATCAAGTCCCATTGCCCACCCCATTTCCAGAAGTTGGATTGCCAGATTTCCCAGATCTCTTTTTGAGAAATGGCACTATGCACACTCCTAATGGTGATAACTCAGTGTTTCCCAAATGTAGAGGTGGTTCTACACTGATCATTTATCCCAAGGCTGATCTAACTTGCTGAACACCAGATCAGGCCTGGAATGGTTTTGAATACACCCCCCCCCCCAATGTACACATACACTGCAGAGGAAGAAGTCCCAATCAAAACCTTCTTTGATCCATGGCCATCCCTACCATTCCTGTCATTTTTCCTTGCAATGGCAGCCTGTGGGCATGACATGAGTCATGCTGGTTGCTTGTCAACTAGAGTGATGTTGGTCAGGGCACCAGAGCAATGAGGGAGGGGTAGAAAAGGAATTACCCCCTCTTTTCCACCTTCCTTCTCCAAGTGCCTTGTTACTTGGGCCAGCATTACACCAATGCTGTAAATGTTTTTATACTTTCAAAAGCAGTGTAAATGTTGTATAAAAGTCAAATTGCAATTGCCAGTAAGTTTATTATGTGACACATTTATTATGTGATCAATAATCACACCCTTCAACTGGCCCAGTTAGACAGGGAAAGATCCAGTTAATTCCCTTTCTTCCAACTTTTTCAGCTGCTTTACAAAGGTTTAAAAGGCAAAAGTAATTTGACCTCAACTCAGCAGGAGAAGAAGAGAGGAGGGGATCAAAACGTCTTCTAGCTTGGGTATTTCCCTACATTAATAACTTTCCCTATCTGAATCACACTCTGATGTTCCTTGGACAGATTTGCACCAGTTTTCATTTGTGAAATGAAAGTAAAAAAATACATCTAAAGTTTTTTCTTGATGTGTCAAACAAACATTTCAAACACAGCAGAGAACCAACCAAACCATTACCACCACCCAACACAAAAGCTAAGAATTGAAACACAGCACAGATCAGGGGGCAAAAAAGTGGTGACTGTAGATATTTCTCTGCAGGAAGGAGAAAAGGATAATAGAGTTTCTCCTCAAAGTCTTGTTCTTTCAGATTAATCTGTTTTCTCAGAGCTCTCAAAATATTATATTTGGAAAAAAGATACATTGGAAATATTGGGGAATAACAGCAGCAACAAACAGTACAAGACTAAGATATAAAAATATCTATTTCATAACATCATAAACAGCATTGGGTTATACAGGTGTTGCATACATTAAACAGGACTAGTCATACATAGAAAAACATCATAGGAGGTGCTCTATATGTAATAGAACAATGGCAATAAGTCATAGTAGAATCGCAACCCCTCAAATAATATAATGACTGTCCATAGAATCGAATGATGTCCCCAGATACTGTAAAGTCCAAATGGCGGATGACACAGGGATATTGGAGGTAGAATAAGCTCCAAAATATATAAGTTCAAAAAAGAGGCCGACGAGTTGGCGATGCCAAAGCTTTTTCAGGGCCACTCCTCGTTTCGCCCCGGGCGGGGCTTTCTCAAGGCCATAAATGATATTTCCGTGGTCCAAGTGTCTAAAGAGAGGTATAGGTACATATCAAATACAATACAATAGTCTATAAAACAACCCAGAGTACATTATAAATTAAAGGTAACATACCAGTCAGCGAAGCATTCAGGCTTAACCTTACTTAGGCAGTAAGGTGACCATAAAGGTAAGAGAGGAAGGATCAGGAGTGTATTATAAAGTAATTAGGTGGAACATTAGGTAATCAGTGATTGAACACTGATTACCTCGTTTAACCCATTAGGAATCTCTGAGTTTAATTGGATTATCCAAAGTCTTTCAAGTTTGCAAAGGGCCTTAAAGGGGTCTGTATACCTATGTGGTTCAATTTTATCAAGTACTCTAATGCGTAGTGAGTCAGGTTGATGTTTATGTTGTAGGCAATGTGTATACAAGGGTAAATCAGTGTTGCCTGTGTTAATCCTACTTCTGTGCTCAATAAAACGTTGGCGTAACGATCTAGTGGTCATCCCAACATAAACTGCCGGGCAGGAACAACTGATGGCATACGTGACATAAGAACTGGCGAGGTTGCGAAACATCGTACTTCAAAGTTCTTCCCTAGGGAGGGGCTGTGTATAGTAGTATCAGTACAAATATTTTTGCAGATAGAACATCTGCCACAGATCTTAGTGCCCTTGCTGAGATTGCTCATGATATGTGTGTAAGCATGATTCGAATGGGTCAAGGTGTCACCTAAATTACGTGTACGCTTATAAGCGACAAGAGGGGGATGCTCTAACCCTTTGATGTGTGAGATAATGGGCCAATATGTCCGTATAAGTTTGATGATAGAACTCGAATGAGGTGTCAGTGTTAAAGGCCACACCATATTATCTGTATGGGCCTTAGGTTTACTCATGAGTAAGCTGTTTCTATCTGAGTGTCTGGCTTTAATGCGGGCCTTGGAGACTATCTGCTCTGGATAACCTCTTGCCAAGGAATTGAGGACTGAGATAGCCTCCTTTAGAACAGTGTTAGAAGTGGACACCAATGTACCGGATTTAACCGAGATTAAACAAGCCTGTGATGAGTTATATCGTGATTTGAAAAAAAGAAAGCTTAATAAGTTCAAACGCGATGACAAGGATTTCAAAGAGGGTAATGTGTATAGGGAACCACAAAGACCCATATATTATTCCAGACGGGTCACTTTCTCCCGTGATTCACTCAATTCTAACTCCTCAGGCAAAAATCTTCCTCCCAGCAGAGAAGAAACCCCATCCACCTCCAGTGGGGCTGCGGCCCCGCCCCCTCCCAAACAGAACCAGAAGGTTACATCCCAATACTGGTTCAGGAAGAATAGACCCCATAACAAACAAAACCAGAATCAAAATTTTCGGAGGGCTCCAGACAAACGCAATCCGACCTAGTTATGAATCTTTCTAGTTACACCCTCTCTCCTCTTGAACTATGTGTTTTGAATAAAGGACTGACTTTTGTCCCTACCCCTAGATGTGATGCCTTAAATATTAGGACTGACCTTGCCACCCTGTTTCGCTCGATACGCCTTAGAGAGCATTTTGCTGAGCAATCTCAGCAAGGGCACTAAGATCTGTGGCAGATGTTCTATCTGCAAAAATATTTGTACTGATACTACTATACACAGCCCCTCCCTAGGGAAGAACTTTGAAGTACGATGTTTCGCAACCTGCGCCAGTTCTTATGTCACGTATGCCATCAGTTGTTCCTGCCCGGCAGTTTATGTTGGGATGACCACTAGATCGTTACGCCAACGTTTTATTGAGCACAGAAGTAGGATTAACACAGGCAACACTGATTTACCCTTGTATACACATTGCCTACAACATAAACATCAACCTGACTCACTACGCATTAGAGTACTTGATAAAATTGAACCACATAGGTATACAGACCCCTTTAAGGCCCTTTGCAAACTTGAAAGACTTTGGATAATCCAATTAAACTCAGAGATTCCTAATGGGTTAAACGAGGTAATCAGTGTTCAATCACTGATTACCTAATGTTCCACCTAATTACTTTATAATACACTCCTGATCCTTCCTCTCTTACCTTTATGGTCACCTTACTGCCTAAGTAAGGTTAAGCCTGAATGCTTCGCTGACTGGTATGTTACCTTTAATTTATAATGTACTCTGGGTTGTTTTATAGACTATTGTATTGTATTTGATATGTACCTATACCTCTCTTTAGACACTTGGACCACGGAAATATCATTTATGGCCTTGAGAAAGCCCCGCCCGGGGGCGAAACGAGGGAGTGGCCCTGAAAAAAGCTTTGGCATCGCCAACTCGTCGGCCTCTTTTTGAACTTATATATTTTGGAGCTTATTCTACCTCCAATATCCGCCATTTGGACTTTACAGTATCTGGGGACATCATTCGATTCTATGGACAGTCATTATATTATTTGAGGGGTTGCGATTCTACTATGACTTATTGCCATTGTTCTATTACATATAGAGCACCTCCTATGATGTTTTTCTATGTATGACTAGTCCTGTTTAATGTATGCAACACCTGTATAACCCAATGCTGTTTATGATGTTATGAAATAGATATTTTTATATATTAGTCTTGTACTGTTTGTTGTTCGTGCACCCAGCACTCAGTGATTTGGAATAACAGCAGCAGCAGCAGCAGCAGCAGCAGCAGCAGCAGCAGCAACAACAACAGAGGACCCATAGCTGAAATAATGGATGGATAGATATAAAGTACTAGCATGTCTGTAGTTGTTAATCAAAGATCAATGTGATTTTAGAACTGATTTTCCACAAATATATGGCATTTATGATTTTACAAAATAATATTTTCTACGCATTTAAGGTGTATCTATCAAATTGCAATGCAGACAATGAGACCCAGAATCACTTTTTGTATTCAGATTTGACACATTCAGATTGTTCTGCACAAGCACATTGACATAGACATAGTGTGTAACCATATAAAATGGATAAATTTCAAAAGGGGAAAATCTTTAGAGACTGTGAAAAAGGGATTAAGTTTTCAACATGAAAATTTTAGCACAGATAGAAGGAAGGAAGATAAGGTTGCTTAGTGACTGAAGATCAAACTAGACAATATGCTTAGCGTTCTTCAAGGAGGGGTGCTTTTTAAAATTGAGAAAGATGTTAGTTTGTGATAGCATGTTCTCATCAAGAGCTAAGAGTATTCAGTTTGAAAACTGGTTTGCTAATAATGAACATTAGAAATAGGGAGAGTAGCTCATTGTTAGTAACATTAATGCTTGAAATAGTTTGAATAATTATGCTTATTAGTTAATTATTTAGGCCTTTAATTTTTGAAAGAAAGCCTGGACTTTACAGAGAATTTGACATGATTGTCACAATTGACCCACTAAGGTGTACATTTTGCTACTGGTAAGATGAGATCCCATCTCATTTTAAGTTTTCCCAGAAAACTGTATTTTTTTTCTTTCAATCTCCCTCCACCTTCATCAACATGTACACTTTAAATGTTTTGCTCCATGCAGTCTTGCCAGCCACATGACCTTGGAGGTGTCTACGGACAACGCCAGCTCTGCAGCTTAGAAATGGAGATGAGCACCAACCCCCAGAGTTGGACATGACTAGATTTAATGTCAGGGGAAAACCTTTGCCTTTACTATTTAAAGGAGCCAGTTTTAATCACGAATTTTAAGCTTGTGTCTTATGTTTAATCTTTGTTAGGTGTATTTTAATATGTATTTTGTAGAAATATATTTTTAGATGATGGCGTGTTTTTAGCAATGTTGTAATCTGTTTCAAGCCAGGCAGGAAAGAAATAATAATAATAATAATAATAATGGAGTAATGTTAACAGAGGTCAGTCACTCACTACAGGTAGTGCCCGTTGAGTATAGAGCCTTACATAAGACCTTGACCTTGGCTTTCAAAGCCCTACGGGGCCGGGGCCCAACATACTTAAAGGACCGCTTGCTGATGCCTGCCTATTCAAGGACACCGCGGCCGGCAAACAAGAACCTCCTTTGCGTCCCGGGCGTGAAAGAGGCCCACCTGGAGGCCACGAGACGGAGATCGTTCTCCATTGTGGCCCCCGTTCTCTGGAACTCGATGCCACCGGACCAGAGAGCCTCCCTCGACCTGCCCCAGTTCCTGACCGCTCTAAAGACCTGGCTATTTAGGAAAGCCCATGGCTAATGCAGAAACAGGAACTCAACTACCTGAGCCTGGCCCTTGCATTTAACCCCTAAATATTTTAATCTAATTTTTAATATTTTTAATATTTTTAATTGTTGAATTGCTATGTGTAAGTCGCCCGGAGCACTAACGTGGAGGGCGACTCAGAAATAATAAAGTCAGTCAGTCAGTCAGTAGTTAGCTAAAGGCTGGTCAACAAATCAAAGGTAGATAATTCTTTATCATGAAATGTTTGAGCATATACATATCATTTTCCTTGCAACCAAGGGTGCATCTACTCTGGCACTGTATCCCAAAAGGGAGTTGTATCAGCACTGTGATGGTTACATAATTCATGGAGCTGATTTGGAATTATATCATTTTGAACCACATTAAAAGAAGTTGCTGGTTATTCTGCAGCTTTTCCAAAACTATTGAGTAATCCGTGACTTTGATCACATATAACACTGTTAACACAATTTTTGTTCCAGTTGTACATGTCATTTTCCAATTAGTTCTATCATGAAAACATGGGAAAAGTTTATCAAACTGCAAAAATGTTGTTTTTGTAATCTGCACATTGAAATGTGGCATATTTTAATTAAGGAAAATTACAAAGTAACTGCCTAGCCTGAAGGAAATAGTAGTTTTACCCTCAACCACAAAAACAATGTTTCTGGAGTATAACAACTGCTTTCAAAGTGAGTACCACATTTTTTTTTCAAATTTTGTTACACAGTGTAATCAATAGTGCCACTTCCTATTTCGGAAGTGGCTATGATTGGTTACATCTCAGTGACTGCTACCTTGCTGCTTTAGGTGATGAGCAGTATCGAGGAAATTTTCATGCTCAGTAAGCACTGCAAATGGCAGATCGAGAGGGTAAGGATAGGGTCATGGATCGTCATTGCCTTTTCTTCCCTGTCAAGATGCACCCTCTGTCACTCAATCCTGTCTCCCCCTCCAAATATAGTCTGCACAGATCAGTGGTAAAGTGTGTGGTTTGCCCGCCAGAACCAGGGTTTCCAAGTTCAATCCATGGGATATTCAATTTTAAAATATCACTTCTGTAACAAACTCTTTATTTTATGCAAGCATCTTACCTTCATTTTAATGGTTTAAATCTCTTAACCTTACACTGCAAGGCTAATGAAATAAAGTGATACTAACACTCCTTCAATGGGTTGTCTGTTTCTGTCATGGGAAATGTTTGCAACAATTTTAGAAAGCAAACTAAACAACCTGCAGGCTGTGAATAACATGATCTTTAAAGCAGTGTAAATATAAACTTTGACAATCTTATTTGTAATGGTTTGAGTGTTGGATTGGGAGACCAGAGTTTGGATTTTTGCTTGATCATGAAAAACCATTGAGGGTCCATCTAGACGGGCATCTAAATCCAAGTGATCTGAAACATTATTGCTTTGGAAGAACTCCAGATTTTGCAGAGGTGTTTTCACCTCTTAATTACCAAACTTCGGTGGCAGCAAATAATAGAAATGGTAAGTGCCATCTCCTTTTCTCTGTAGAGATGGTGCAATTTTTCTTAGTTTCTTTATTAACTCACAAGTGGAGTTCTTTTGGCATTTAATAGTTCTTCTGTTTTTATTTTTGCAGTTAACCTTCAAGGCAAAGAAATGTTACACTTTAACAAGTTTGCAGTGTCTGTTGAACAAAGTCCAAGGCTAAAAATCAAAAAGAAAAAGGATTGCAGAAAGCTATTTTAGGAGTTAAAAGGAGAAACAATTTATATTTTCATCAATATAAGCATTTAGAGCAATTAAACTGCTTAAAATGCTTTTAGTCAATTTATAGAAAGCTGTTGTAGAAATAAAATGCGAAAATAGCAGCTATTAGTGAGCTATATGAAGCCAAATAAACCTTCCTAAAAAACCTCACATCTCAGTTCAAATAAAATGAGAAAACCCATAGTGCCATTCAGCTTGTGATCCAATTCAAAATTGCTATTGCTATCCTAGTGTAGTGCAGAAATGTTATTTCCCATGCAAATCAGCCATGTGTGAATATTACACAGAACAAATTCCCCAACTGTATCTTCCCCCTCATTCCCCTCATTCCCCACGTTATGCACAGGAATTCCTATTGCTAGATCAAAATGCTGCTTCTTGTACAGAAAATAATGTTTTCTAAATGAAACAACCATGTGCACATTTTTTCACAGCATAAATTCCAAACGGCAAATATTCTCTTCAGTTCATGATTATCGCCATCAGGATTTATTGGGGTTAAAAATACCACAAAAAACCAAAGGAATTTACCCTTTTCCAAATATTCTGGAAATATTTCAAACTATTTTGGAAAATACCTAATTCATCTTCTGGTAAGTTTACCGTGCTGCTGTACTAAAATGGACGTCCATCTTTAGTGGTGGCTATCAGGAGGTGATGGCAAAATTAGTGACAAATCATACAAGTAAGCTGCTAAACAATTAGCAGCAACTTATTAGTATGATTTGTCACTAATTTTGCCATCACCTCCTGATAGCCACCACTAAAGATGGACATCCATTTTAGTACAGCAGCACGGTAAACTTACCAGACTTCTCTGGACAGACCTTGCATTTTGGTTTCATCAAAAAATGTTGATTTATCAGCAACCACAAAGTTGTTAATGAAACTGCTTTCTGCATCTATTATTGCTCAAAGCAGCTACAATTTGTTTAACCAGTTATTCTTCAGCAGTTAAAGTATAATCCTACTTCCAAACCGCCTCATTTTCTTCTATCCCTAGTAAAGCCTAAGAAATTATACTTTGATAAGTCTGGGGAATTCATAATAACTGCAAAACAGCCTGCTTCCTATTTTTCCAAAATGACTTTGCAAAATGGCTTTGCTTGTATCCTGTTTGCCTTCTCTTTCCCATATTCAGTTTTAGTTTTCCCCATTTTAAATCCTTGTATGCTGCTCATGAATCAAAATTATTTATGCTTATACATTTTCTACAGCTCATTTATCAGCTCAAAATGTCTTATGCATGAGACTTGTCTTGTTATGGTTTAATGGCGGGGTCTTTTTAGGTTTTGTAAGGCTGCCATTGTGGTAGCATATGGTGACTTTTGATAGAATGCTGGAGACAATTTATAAAGTTTGTGATATAAAAAAGTAAATGAAGGATATTCCCAAGATGAAGACCCTTTTAGTATTTGCATAGTTTAACAGATAGTTGTGCGATCTAAGCATCTAGTCTGCAGGAAAATACTTTAAATATTTCTATTTGAGCATGTGCTTTGCATGTAGAAGATTCTGGGATTCGTTGCTAGGATCTCTAGCTAGGTTGAAGAAATCTTCCACCTCAGAGCTAGAAGCACTGCCTGAAATTACCATGTATTTTAAGTATTATAAATACTTATATCCAACTTTTCATATTTGGGTTACTTAAAGCAGTTTACATCAAACTGTTTAATACTCCAACAGGCATGTAGCCAGGGGGGGGGGCTAAGGGGGCTTCAGTCCCCCCCGAAATTCTCAGGGTGGTCCGCGAAAAGGCCTTATTGGTACATTATTTAAACTGTTATGTTTATTCATATCATGATCTGATCACCATGCTCATTATATCCCACATTAATGGGGTTATTGGGATAACAATACAAAAGGTTTGCTAGGGTAGATCCTCTTCCACCCAGTCTCAGCCCCCCCCCCCCCGAACCAAACTCAGCCCCCTCCGAAACAAAATCCTGGCTACGGCCCTGTACTCCAATAACCAAGAGAAACCATTTCAAAAGCCCAACAGATTTATAATCCAGGAAACAAAAGATAACAGGAAATACTGGGCTGCTATAAATTTTTCAGGCTGTAGCATTATCTCCTGATGTTTCACCTGCATCTGTGGCAGGCATCCTCAGAGGTTGTGAGGTCATAGATACATTGAGTCACCTGCAGGCTGTGAAAGGCAGCATAAAAATATGGGAAATAAATAAATACAGCAACCCAGTGATTCCGGCCATGAAAACCTTTGACAATACATTTAACAGGAAATAACTGGATATGTTTTAACATATAAACAAGGAAGTTCCCCCAGGGAGGATTTTGTTCAGTTCACATGCCCAAAGGACAAGAACAAAGATGGAAAGAATCTGGAAACCAAGAGGAAAAGTTCAGGGTGCTAGGTACATTTAGCCTGGAGAATAATATTGTAGCCCCCTTTAAAAAATTGTACAGAACTCCGACAAAAGGAAAGCTGGGGCAGACCTCACAGTTCTGATGAGCTTATCAGATCCTTTCTTAGCTGCTGAGTATGTTGTGCATGATACATTTGAATTTACTTGAGCCTTCCTGGACCAGAGTGTATTATATGCCTTGGTTTTTCATCGTAATTAACACATGGGCACCTGTAAAAGGAGAGTATATGTAAATAGGAGGTGTGACAAAAGTAACATTTTTCACACCTCTTCTAGAGTTGGAAGAGACCACAAAAGACATCCAATTCAAACCCTTGCCATGAAAGAATAAAGGCACTAGTTTAAAAAGTGAAGAAGATTCTAGAGTACCTACTTACATTCCATTTACTCCTGTGGTTCTGAATTAAATGCTTGCTCAGTGTTGTGAATTGGAATTTGAATGATGCAAAAAACTTACTGTATTGCCAGTGACCATCACCTGCTGAGAGAGAAAAAAAACAAAAAACAGGGTCATTGTGTCCTTGAATGAGAGCTTCCATGTTCTCTACCATTCAACAAAGAAACAATGTGTTATAACTGGTAGAATGATTTAATTTCCCATAACATGATTGTCCTTGAGCCCAGAAGATGGTTGTCCTTGAGCCCAGGAAATTGTATGTAAAACTTAAGTGCTAGAACTGTGACTGCATCATTTGCAAAAGAGGGGGAGGCATGGAATATGGAGATCTGTTTTGCATGTCTTTGATTTTATTCTTGTTATCCATTCAGTTTCTTTGCAAATCCCCTTATGAGTCAACTGTGCATGATTATTCATTGGTCTTACAACTTGGATAGGTTGAGTGAGGAGTATCAAATCCCTCACTGTATTCTCCGATTACAGATGCTCTCCAGGTCTTAGTCAGGCATTTTCCTCATCACCTAGAAATGTCGGGGATGAACAGAATAAGGATATGAAGAATACTCATTAATATTCAGAGAAAAGGTGAATTGTCTGGATTTAAAACACACTAGAAAAGAAAAAGAGAACAGACGTGAAATTTCTTGCACATCATGACTTTCACCTGTGCAAAAATACACTTGACCCCAAATGTACAGTATGTGTTTTCCTATGCAGACAACATGTTTTGGGGCAGGAAATGTATATATGCTGACCCACAATAGAAATGAAGAGATCGGACAACAGATGTGAATTGAAGCAACCACTTTATTTAACCTGCTAAAAACATACAAACTGGAAACAGGGGAGCACTTAGTGTAGAATTTATGCAGACCAGGGGTCAGACCCTGATCTTCTGCCTAGTCTGGGACAAGCATCGGGTCTCAATAATCCTGTACAGAAGAACCACATGTAATTTTTCTTCATGTGTTTTCTGTGAGGAGAAATGAACACTTTTCCCCATAGTAATCAGTGTATGCTATGGAAATGTGTATTTTCTGTCCCCAAACATCTTTTTTATCAAAACAAAAACACATATTTTTCACAAATGGATTTTCCCCTACAAAGTCCAATAGTACAACTGATATCCAAAAATTGTGTAGAAACTATATTTTTTGCAGAGTGTGAGAAAATCATTGAAATTATTTGATTTTGTGTGTAATTACACCCCTAAACCAAAGTAATGCTTTGTCTCAAAACTATAGCTTCCTTAAATTTAGTAGGAAACCTGAGATTTAAATCAGGTATGATCGTCTTTGTTGTTTGTAGAACCTTTGTACCATGTTGGTGCCATGGTAACTTGTTGTATAGCTGTTGTAGATTGACTTTGATTACATACTTTTCATTATTAACTTTATTGGAACTAATTTAGTAAAACATGGAGAAGAATAGGACAAATAATATATTGTAATGAAGGGTAATGTTCAACCTGTCATGCAGTCTAATATCACTGTTTCTATATTGCAATGGTAAAAGGAATGTTTATGTTAGAGAGACTAGTTTATGTGAGCTCCTACGGTAGTGCAGAATAATATTTGAATCTGTAGATCACTTTTGTTATGGGGTCAATCTGGAATCTGTTCTCATAATGAAAACTCAAATTCTATTGACTGTCAGAATGCATTCAAAGGCTGCATCCAGCTAACTGGCCCAACATAAGTAAGTCATATAAGCTGTCACTGGAATAAACAGGAGAGAAGTCAAAGGACTCAGGACAATATAGCAGTGTGAGAAAGACTTTTTTTTTTAAAAAAGGAAAGATTAGATATAACTACAATCTTTGTATAAACTAGAACTGTCAAATGAAATGTCATATTTCTGCTAATTTGCTTGTCCTGAATAATCTTTCTCTCTTTCTAACCATCTAGACATTTAATTTGTGAATGTGGTTAAAACCAAAAAGACAAAGTTAATCATAAGTTTAACAAGAGCCAGCAATGTGTTGCTGAAACAAAGAATATGAATGCTATTCTTGGAAAGCATTGATAGAAGCATAGCTTCCAAGTTAAGTGAAGTAATAATCTCACCATATTCTACATATTCAATTCTGAGCACCTCATTTTAAGAAGCACATAGAAAAGTTAGAAAAGTTAGACTGGTTCAGAGAAGGGCAGCTGAATGATAAGAGGTATGGAGAAAAGGAGCTGCGCATGTACTGCTTGGTGAAAAGAAGATTGAGGAGTGATATCGTTGCATTCTTTAAATACCTTAAGGATTGCCACAGAGAGGAGGAAACAGAGTGTCTTTGCTGCCCCAATCGATGGGACATGATTTTATGTTTCCAGGTTAGACATTATAGCACTTGCTATGGGTTTATTCTCAATCATATTTGGAGGGTGTTCTTGTATCATGTTCATTTATAACTGCCCACTGCTCATAATTGCTGCTGGGCTCTCAACATAACACATGTGCATGTTCTAATATATCTTGTTCGTACATTTCATACTTTGAAAGGTTATTATTCTATATGTTATTTCCAGGTCTCAATTTCACCTGTAACACCATCATTAGTGTTTTTAGTTGTTTGGGTGCTTTGAACTTGAGTCTCTTTTGTGGAAAGAAAAAGTGGGGTATAAATAAATATAAACATAACCATAAACAGAAAGATAACAACAACTTTGATTCCCAGAATCCTTCACCCACTGGCCTAGACTATTATACTCCCAGAAAAATTCTCAAACTGTAAAAAGTATCAGAAATGCTCATTTTTGCTTGGTGGGAGGAAACTGCTAAAATTATTTGTTCCCGCATGCAAGAATGGAATTATGTAAAGGGTATATATCTAGTTTTGTACAATTTGCCAGGTGTCTTTTAACTGAATAGCACTGTTTGGTGGTAATAATGTGGCTAGTTTTCTTAGATTGTCTTCAAAATGGGAACAGTAGCATCCACTTTACATTCAGTTAATGAGTCAGTAACTACTCCAGAGCAAGAACTGCATATGTCCCCCAGTTCCATTAAAAGAAAAATGAAACTGAAAAAAGGATCCTGTATTCTCCAATGAGATCAGTTTTAACAGGTTTTAAGGCCTATGTCTCTTGCTTAAATCCAAAGGATCATAAACCTAAGGGAAAGAAACCATAAATTAACAATCTTCAAACTGTCTTGGAAGCTTCATGAATGAAAGGCAAGGTATACAAATGCAAATAAATAAATAAATAAACATGCCCCTCTTTTTTGTAAGTAGGAAGTAACTGGAAAAAAGGCCTCACGTGGCCTAAAATCTGTTGTGAAAGCTACATAATCAGAAGCCCCCAGAAATCCTTGAATGACTCACATGGCTTTTTTTAGTATAAAGGAAATACTTGAATAGGGTGCATTGTGATTTTATGACCCCACATTTTATGCTTGCTGAACATAGCTTAGTTGTGAAGCAAACACTTGGAGTGTTTTGCTGCTTCAGTTCCTAGTGGACAGCTAGATAATGTTTGTTTGTTTGTTTATTCATTTTTCTCCAGTAGAGGGTTATGAACATACCAGAAGCCAGAGATTATTGTTCATAACACTATGCTTTATGAAGTTGCTCTTTATGAAAAAACAATGTGTGATTGCTAATGCCCAAGGCCAAGATTAAAAATGACTGAGTCACCTACTGACCTTGCTTGCAGAGATGTGTTGCAGTTCTTGCATGCAACAGGCAAATCGTTAGAATATGGTCCTGGTGTAAATATTTGGTTTAGTTGCAGAAAACATTTCTGATTCTTGCCACTTTGCATCTCAGTATCTTTTTCCATTTTGTTTGCCCTTGTTTATATTTGTGTGCTTGTCCTTATGAAACCTCTACATTTCCTGTCCTGGTAGTCATCCAAGCCTGCTAATTCATCATTACAAATTCAGTGCAAAGATAACATAGGAGAAAGTCAATGTGGTGAGCAAACAGGCTCATGTTTGAACACAAATAGCTTGAGTAATTGTCAAACAGAGGCAGGCAAAGTATATGCGAACTGTAAACAGCTTAAATCTTTAGAAAAGAATTCTACCTAATAAGAAGGGTGTCATAAAACAGGTTTGTTTTACTTAGCCATTGAAGGTTCTCCCCCCCCCTCTATTAACACTTTTGAATAAAAATAACAATAATACTGAATATCTACCAATAAAGTTATTCTGTCATTATGATGGGAAGGGAAAGGCAAAGTGGAGTCTATAACATGCGAGTGTGGAAAGTAACCACAGACCACTTACTACAATTTGGCCTAAGCCCTGTCACATGCACAATGAAGGGCCTTCTTACAGCCACAACAGAGACACGCAAAGTGGCTAGCTTTGTTCAAGGGAAATTTAGTACAATGGCAAGCTTTTAACTTTGTTTGTGGTTTTTGGATGCAGTATAACTGTATTCTCAATTAGCTTCTGACACGATAAAAAATAAAGTGTGTGTTTGTGTGTGTGTGTGAGGAGCAACCTGAGAAACTGCAAGTCGCTTCTGTTGTGAGAGAATTGGACAACTGCAAGGACGTTGCCCAGGCGATGTCTGGATGTTTGATGTTTTACCATCCTTGTGTGAGGTTTCTCTCATGTCTCCCCCTGACAGAGGGAGCTCAATCTGATCTCCCCGGATTCAAACCACTGACCTGTCAGTCAGCAGTCCTGCCAGCACAAGGGTTTAATCCATTGTGCTACTGGGGTTAAAATTGTTGAATAATGAACAGTTGTGAGAACTAATTTTTGATCTCTGATAGAGGAACTCATCTACATTAGTACAACTAAAATTCAAAATGAATTGAAAGTGGTAGTCACATCTCAGAGACTGTGGGTTATTTACTGGCAAGTTTGACATTTCTTTGCAGTCTTTTTAGTATGCCACATATATCGTGGCATGAGGAAAATAATGCTAAACTAAGGTTTCCAAGTAACTGGTTCAAAAGGTTATGGCTGCTTTTTGCAGCATTTCCTCCCTGTTGTCTGGAATCCATATCAATAAAACTTAATAGGAGGTTGAAAGTGAAATTGCTGCAAACTGTGCACTTAATAATACCTCAGTGGGAGCTCATTAATATCTCAACAGGTACACTTATGCATTATCTTAATCGCACATGATCCTTAAAGAAATTGTCTTTTTATTTAATAAAAAGTTTTCTTACAACAGCCCTTTTTTAACAATGTTTTAGGTTGTGCTAATATTATTGCATTTTGCCTGGATAACAAAAAAGATGAATAGCAAAGTTTACTTGGCAATTTGAAGTAAATGTAAGTTTAGACGTTGCATTTATATTACAGTTAATGCCTATGTTTCTTTACAGGGTAAGAAACAAAAGCAATAGGACAGAGGAAACTTAGCAGTCACAATGACAGATGTCACAGTAAATCAGGTTATATCCCTGTCAATTTGCTGTCTTCCATATTCTAAGTGAGATGTATTGGCACAATTGTATTGACTCCAGCTGTTAAGTATGTATAGGATTCTGTCTGGAACCTAAAGGACAAGATTGGTAAATAGTGGGAAATGATTTAAAGTTCTAAAGTTCCAGGCATCCATGGATTAACACAGCTAATCATTTGCTATTTTAAATGAACCTACTGCCTTTAAAGTCTCATTTTCAAATATTATCAGCAGAGTGCAAGGCTTTCAGTTTTGTTTTGTTTTTTTGGGGTCAGGGGGGAGGGGGACAAAATAAAGAAAGATGAATATTTTAAAGCAACAAGTTTTAACTTTTAAAATATTTTACATTTTGAATTCTCTTGTGAAATTTACATTTCAAAACTCAAATTCTGAATAGGTTTCAAAAATAATTTTCTCTATGAATTTGGCCATGCATCTTCTGGTACTACAATAGAACCTTGACTTAAGGGCATCCCAGCTTAAGAACATTCTGAGTTAAGAGCCATTACTTGGCCTGGGTTTTACCTTGACCTACAAGCAGCATTTTGCATTAACAGGGAGCGCCAGAGGGAGCGCCAGCAGAAGAGTAACTGGCTTTAGAGCTTCAAGGGAGCAGCCACCATGCCTCATGATCTTTTCTGCTTTGGGAGATTGCTACCTGCTTTGCTCTTGTCTGCTTTGAGGAACTTTGATTAGTTGATTTTATGTAACTTTATTCCTGATATGTTTGGCTTCATGAAGAGAGAGAGGGAGAGAGAGCAAGAGAGGGAGGAAGGCTGGAATGAGTGCAGTATGAAGAAAATGATGCTTCTGGGCTGTTGTAGGTTTTTCGGGCTGTATGGCCATGTTCTAGAAGCCTTCTCTCCTTACATTTCGCCTGCATATATGGCAAGCATCCTCAGAGGTTGTGACGATATTTGCCATAGATGCAGGTGAAATGTCAGGAGAGAATGCTTCTAGAACATGGCCATATAGCCCAAAAACCTACAACAACCAAGTGATTCCAGCCATGAAAGCCTTCAACAATTCAATGATGCTTCTGCCTCTTCACTTTGTGCTTTGTGCTTCCTTGCCACAACTTTGTGCTTCTACCATTTTAAAGTCTATCTTTCTTTTTTTTTATTGTTCTGGACTGTACAGGTTTTGCCTTGCTGTTAAACTGGCCAACATATTTTGTTGCCTCAAAGTCCTTTCTTGCCACAACTTTGTGCTTCTACCATTTCTCTTTCTTTTTATTTTTCCATGTTAATGTGCATTTATACATTATTTGTTATTTATAAAATACATTTTCTTATTTAAAAACACGTAACAAAAAATTGGAGAGGGGTTTTGGTGGAGCCGAAATAATTGATAGCATTTCAATGAGAAAATCCACTTTGAGATAAGAGCTCAGACACAGAACGAATGAAACTCTTAACTTAAGATATTACTGTATAAGTTGGCTAAGTAAAAATTTGGAAGTCAGTGTAAGGCAAGAATGGGGAATTGTGACACCACTTCTCTGCTCATTTCAGACATCAATTCCTATTATTCTTCAACACTCTATTGGCTAATGCGGGTAGAAACACCAACGGAATCTGGGAAAATTATTTGTAAAGATTTCAACTCTCAGGACCTACTCCCAGCCATATGGCCATAGGAAATGTTGGCTGAGAGATTTTGAGAGGTGTAGTAACAAAAGTAATTTTCCCAAATAATGCCTCAGTTCCAATGGTTTGATTGTCTAACTGCCTGGGGCTGCAAAATTGTATCCCTACTATTATGTGATTCATAAATCCAATCTGCAATATTTGGCAATAATTTCTGAATTTGACTTAGGCCTTCCTTCAAGAAGACCACTGTTTTCTACCACTTATGGCTCAAATTCTATTCCTCCAACACAGTGATGTTTTGCTGCCCAACCAATGAATTAAAGAAACTAAACAAACAATATGGGATAACTAAGGGAAACTTTATTGAACATCGCCTAATAATATTTCTTGATGAATTGTGCTATAACCTAAACTGGAGGGAGTAACAGGATGCAAGATCACTCCAGACTTCCTCCCCAGCTTCCCTGGACAAAAACACCTGAGTATCCTGAGAAAACACAGACTTCCATCTTGATGCTCTCAGGCTGGCTCATGTAAGAAAACTGATCCAAGAATTCCAACCCCAAGCCGCACAGCCTCCAAAGAAGTTAAATTTTCCAGATCAGCTCGAAGAAGAGTCACTGAATACCTTGGTTGCTTGAAAACATAGCAGGAGTTCTTCTTTCTATCCTTCATCCAAACAGGGTGGTTTGGGTACTCACCAAGATGTTAAATCCTCCCCTCAAACTTGCCAGGGAATCCATTTAAGGTCCACAAGTAATTATGCAGTCCTCTGAACAGTGTAGGGTAGGTGAAAAAAAACCCTATTGAGATGGAAAAAATTCCTACCCAGGCCAAAGTGACCCCTACACCATGGCAAAGCTGGGAGGGTTGATCAATGAAGAATCCAAAAGAGAGGATGGCAGACAGGCGCAGCTCCCTAACTATGGAATGTGCTTCCAAGCGAAATATGATCGATCCCATCCCTCCTAGCATTTAAGAAAAAAGTAAAATCGTAGCTATGGGACCAGGTCTTTGCACAATAGCAGAATGCAGCACTTTGGACTTTGGATTGAAATAGGATTGCCTAATTGACAGATGAGAACATGGCTTACTGTTTTTAACCTAGTCTTGCGGACGGAACATTGTTTTTAACTTAATTGAATGTTGAGTAGTTGTCTGTTTTTAACTGTTTAATATTGTATGTTTTTATGGTTATAGTGTATACTCTAGCATCGAATTGCTGCCTTGTAAGCCGCCCTGAGTCCCCCCTCAGGTGTGAGAAGGGCGGTGTAAAAATACTGTAAATAAATAATAATAATAATAAGTAGTAGTAGTAGTGTACATCACTACCCTTACCATCCTTTCATCCCATAACACCTGATGGAGGGGGAAACTTATTAGTCTTCAACACTGGAGACCAGCAAATAAACCTCCCCCTTTGTCAGGTTTGCAACTTTGGAGGAAACCTAATTCCCTGCATCCATTGCAAAATATGTTGTGATACTCAGTCAGCAAATATTGACTTTCAAAAGAATCAGCAAAAACTAGAAATGCAGAACATAAATAACATCCATAGGTACAAAAATAAAGAAAAACTTTAAAAGTAATATAAACACATGCACTATGTAATTACTAATGCATACATTCTGTTTGACTGCAAGATATATTATTTTGTGTATCATATATTGGAGATTTTAGACATTATTTTTTTAGAAAACCTGACATTGCATTAAAAGGTTAGGATTCTGCAGCCGAAGAGTAAATGAGATATAAATTATGAAAACAAAACACATCACTATTGTAAAGCTTTGCTGATCTCCACAGAACTGCACCATAAGCACACCTGCTTTGTTTTTGGTCCTTTTCCTTTTTTCTGTTGTGATTGAAATGCTAATGGGAACCACTAGACAAACTGCCTTGAATTTATCATCATTTAAAGTAGAAGCATGTAACATCAGACCTACAAAAATCCTTTGCCTCTCTTTTTCACTTTCAGATAAATTCTCAACCCTATCACACTGCAGGGCATAGCATACATCATCTCCATACACTCTTAACATTTCACAATTGAAAAGCAGGAGAAACGAGGCCAAGCAATCTCAGAATATGGTCAAGATGATAAACATAATTAATGAGGAGGAACACACAAGTGCCAACAATTTCCTTTTGCCTGAGCCTACTGGAAATAGCAAGGTTTTACCTCTTTTCTCTGGACCTCATGACATTGCTGACGTCCTCTGCATTGATTTGCCCCATGCCCCATCTCGTTGGCAGCAATGCTTCCTCATCACATGTGGGGAAGCATCACTGTGTGGCTTCTTCTTGCGCTAGCCTGGGTGTTCCTAATTGAACATGGGGAGGCTCCCGTGTTGCTGGTGCAGCATCATAGGACACTGCTGCCCCAGTTAAGCCATGGAGCCCAGCTGGAAGTGATGGGTGGTGTGGGGATCTGTGGCTCATCTGGGGCAGAAGCATCATATGATGCTGAAAACTAAATGTGTGATAAAGTCATTCGTCCACTGAGTTAACTGAGTACAAACTACTTTTGCATTTTGATTTTTTTTTTGCAGTAATTGAAGTAAATTGAGAACAAAGGTGAAAGTGAGAGGTAGAGGAAGTAGCTGGAACATTTGAAAAGCATCTGGGAAAATGGGAAGTCAGAGGAATTATGGTGGATTTGTGCCTCTGGCGATAGAACATCTCAGAACATTACTCAGTGCTTGAGCCAAGTCTTCCTTCCTGTTCCTTATATTCCCCAGAGGAAATATAGGACTTACATGAGGTCCTAGTTTGGGGGTGGGAGTGATGATGATGGTGATGCCATCTTTAACTACTTATCTTTAACTACTATCTTGCAAAGTTAACTGACTTGATCCCAGCTTCGAAGAGTTTTGGTTGAGAATTGTTGCATACAGCTGAGGTGATGCAATGAAATTTTAAGATTAAATGATCATGCCAGGGCATTGGTATGAAGGCGAGCCCCAGAGAAAGAGCCCATCTGTATCTTAATTGGTTTGACCCACAGCAGGGAGTTCCGCAGTTGCTGCGTGCCCACTTTGGTCAAATGAGATGGAAAATGAGACCAAGCCATGGCTGCCTGACTATTCTCACCTCCCTTTGCCTGCTTTCTCACTGACTCTAACAATATAACCCCCCACACACCCAGAGAGAGAAGCCTGAAAGTTGCAACATCATTTCCTTCCATAGCAATACATAGTATTCCTTTGCATGCTTCCTAACCACAAAACATAAAATGGAACTTATGCCCTTCCAAGTTTTTTTCCTTCTCCCTCCAGTATAGGACTGGCAGGACAGTGGCCATTGAAGTCAGGGGATGGCTGCCGCTTGAGACAAGTAGTTTTCCAAGTACCGTGTGATTTCCAGTTTTTCCAAGCACAAAAGGGCTGTTTATGTGGCAAAATTCATGGACTCTTTTCTGCCTGCCAAATGGACTGTATTATTGAACTTTCCTACCTTGCTTATGGGACTGTTTCTACCCAGGAAGTGCCCTCACCATGGCCCCCTCCTCTCTTCCTCATCCAAAAGGGATGTTTTGCAAAGACTCCCAAACCTGGACTTTTCTCCCATTGCTTTCCTGAGTTTCCCCATGAATTTGCTAGATGGTGTGGACAAATAAAATGATGAATATAGCTGAAAATGAAATCCTTTTTGCCCCTCCTCTTTCCTCATGCAATGTACCCTTTTAAAAATCCCAGAGCCACAACTGCTGACCCAAACTGTATAATTTAACATGCCAAAGCTCTTCCTGCATGGACAATAAGGCGATTAGCTATCTCTTTCCTGCTCTCTTCATGGGCAAACATATGGTAATCACCTGGCTTTTGGAAAATCCGCATTCTGAGCTTCGTCTGGTGGAAATCTAAAGCCACATTGACAGTTTTGTCACTCACCACAATGGGCTGTTCGTAAAGGCCCGAAACTGCCATACAAACTACATATCTCCTTCCACAGACCTTTAATGAAACACCTCAAAAATGTTAAAGATAAATTACGGACACTGCAAAAAGCAATCAAAAGCCATTTCTTCACAATAGGTGGCAGGATTGAGGACCCCAGGGATCGCTCTTGCCATCCAGATCTTCATCAGCATAATCCCAAAACCCATCAACTAAAGTTCTGACCTCATTTTTCAACATTCCTCCCGCTCCCTGCCTCCCATTGGCCCAAACAGCAAGATGAAGAAATTCTCCCATTGGCCAGGTTGCAGGCAGTGCTAGCCTGTGATTGGCCAAGGAAGGCCAACCGGCATCCAGCACCCAGCTGTTCTCAACATTCCTACCTATCAGCTGGAGGAGCATGTGACGTGGGCGGGGCAGGCAATTTAAATCTGTATGCACTGGAAAAGTATAAAATATCTTGTGTTTTATCAATAAAACATGACAGCTTTGCAAAACTCAAGATTGCAGCTTGTCATCCTTCTCAGCTGGGACAGAACCTCTCTCGTTGGCACACTTCGGATCTTGGTGAGATATCTCTCTGGGGCACTTGGGGGCTCCCCTAAGTGCTAGAATTGCTCGCCAAGGTTATTTCCATCACGGATCCTCACATTTAGGGGGGACCGGGTCTCTGCCCATAAGGCAAGACCCCCTAAATTCATGCTCGGTTTCAAGTACATACCAGCCCTACAGTGATTTTATAATGGATTTATAGTTCATGGCTTCTTGGATCATTTAAAAATGTATTCATTAGGCAAGTTTCTCTACCGCACCCTCTTTCTCATGTTTAAACAAAATCTTTCTCCCTGTCAGCCTCTCTTCTCTCTCTCTCCTTTAATCCTGTAGCAAAACCCTGGTAATGCTGAATTTGTTGATGTCCCTGTCATTCCTGTGTCAGCAGGGTGTGATGCTTTAAACGTGGTCTCTCTGCAGAATCAAACACAGAGCAAGAGCATTTGGTGAAGCCTCTCCCCACCAATTTATTTTTTTGAGAAAGTAGGACATTTACTTGCTGAAACAAACTATTAAGCTTTGTGATTTTTTTCAAAATAGTGTGGTATATTGTCAAAATAGTTTGAAAGACTTTCAGATAACTTGATTTTTGTTATGTGGTTTATGGATTTTAACCTTAATTTTGAAAGGTGTACACCACATAAAAGGGTGTTGGAAGAGAGCTTTAGGAAAAGAGCCAATTAAGCTTCAGGAATCACTTTTTGTGGCTTGGTCTCTCAGACAAAAGCACATTAGGAATCAAATGATTGGTGCGAACATCTAGAATAATAAGTATAGAAATAATGCAGCAGTATGGAAAAGTAGCATTGGCACTGTCTCTTGGGACCTGTAGAGTTAAAATAAAGTTATTTTGAAATAGTTTCTCTAACTAAATAGGAGTTTACGTATTTTTGTTCAAATTGATTGAAGCTTTCTGTAGGAGTATTCACACAAAGTGCTAAAGATGGATCTAGCGATACTTTTTTTTATTAAAAAAGTGATTTATAAACTCTTGGTTTTTTCATATCCCATCTTAATCAACAAGTTGATTTTAAACCACAATTACTGGTTCATATATAGTATAAGCAAGCTGGGAAGGTGAATACTTTTTATTTCATTTCCTTGTCATGAGAGCTTAATGGCTTTTGTTAGTTCCTTTTTGGTGAAACACATTGCACCTTTTGTGGTCTTCTTTCTGCTTATGTATGTTGCACCATATTAATATCCACTATTGTGTATGAATGTTACCTATGTGTACAGTGGATCTTGGTATCCAGTGGGGTTTGGTAACAGAATCCCCTGTGGATGCCAAAATCCATGGATGCTCAAGTCACATTATACACAACTCATAGTACAATATTGTCCATGTCTAGTATATAAAATGCCCAAACCAATGTTTGTTTTTTGGGAATTTTATTTATTTATTTGGAATATTTTAAAGCCATGGATTGTTGAAATTGTGGATGAAGAATCCATGGATATAGCGGGCCAATTGTAGACTGTATTAGAGTATTAAAGTTGGGTTTTTCTGTTAGCATTCAAAGACGGAATATCTTTTCACATTTTTAAAAAAGTATTTTCTGCTAGGAATGATTGCCAGCATTTGTAGCTGGAATCCCTTGGAAACACTTTCTTCCAGCTTTGAGAATTTGAAACAATTACGAATAGTGCCAAATTCCCGATGAAGTTTGGTTTAGTTTATAATTAGCTCAGTTTAGCAGTAGCTGTCCACAGTATTCTTCCCCTGTCCTCCTCATCCTCCCACCATAACCCAAATTTACCTTGCAAATGAAAGGACAAAGTATGTCAGGAGGTAAAAACAGAAGATCAAGATTTCAGTGATGAAAACAGGGTACATTGAAACACTTTTAGTACTTCCAGGGTCACTGCCTGCTCTTGACTGCCCTTATTGCACAAAGGTTGAGACATTAATTTCCACTGAATACACTTAGGTTTGGTTTGGTTTTAGTTTATTTACAGAATTGCCCAATAGCCTCATATTTGTTAAAACTTCCTTTCTGGGAAAAAAACCTTTTGATGAGCACTCTTGGAGTTGCATGAAGACTTTATCCTCATCTGAGTCTTGTGACTTAGGGGTGGGGTTCCTTAGATCCGTCTTCCAGTAGATTGTGAGACAGGAAGCAACACAGCCTTTGAGTTGCTCTTGAGGCTTAGGTAATTCCTTCAGGCGACATTTTAAAGAAAGTTATGGAGTGATACCTTGTCTCATCTGTTCCTTCCCTTGGTTGTTGCCTACTTTTGATCCTTTACAGGTTCAATTGTGTTTAAATGGGCCCTATGTTAAATGAAATGGTCCTTTTCAATCCAATTCTATGTGTCTAGTTTCATTATTCCATGGTTGCTTTAAAAATGCATGAGAAAATGTTTCATAGTTTCATCTCTGTCAGAAGAGTCCCTTAATTAATTAATTTATTTAGGGCATTTGTATCCTGTCTTATCTCAACCTCCGCAGAGGGACTTAGGTTGGCTACCAACCAGCACAGCAGTGCCAACAACAGAATAAGCAATATAAAAACAATATAAAAACATTTGCCGATTTAAGCAGTTATCATAAAAGCAGTCCATCATAAACAGTACCTTTGCCAGAAGTCAAAGGATTAAATTTGTGCATGCATTGAGATCTCAGGCAGATGTTAAATTCCAACGTGTCTAAGTGTCTTCTTCATGTTGACATTTATTAGCTGCTTTATTTGCAGGTATGAAATCTGCTCTGCATTCCAGTTTAGCATTCATCTGCAGCTTGATTGCTCTAGAACTGGAGTTTTTTTAAAAAAAAATAACTGAATCCTCTGTTACACACACACACATTTAAAGCTGATGGGCACAGATGTTGTTTGCTTGTGCATCTTAGATAGTGACTGTTTGCCTAAGAAAATGAATATCTTTTAAGGAATAAAGATGATTTGACATAACTTGTAAAGTTTCCTGCAAAGTTTGCAGAAAACATTAGACAAAACTGGTGACATTGCCATATATGGGGGGGGGGGGAGTGCAACAATATTTCTTTTTCTAACCCCCCCTCCTTTCATTACTTTAGAAATATTCTAGGGAATGAAATTCTACCAGGGTTAATGCTACAATGTGAAGAAATGATACACAGACTTATTCCCACATGCATTTGGAGGAATAAGAGAGTTGCCGTTAAGGAGACAAAGGAACACAGGAAAACAATATTTCAAATGTATGGTTAGTATGAAAACCCTGGCACCCTCTTGGTAAAGGGAGGTATAAAGGATAGGTATTACTCAGGGGTGTCTTGAAATCCCAATGAATCAAAACTGCTGCCACCAATATAAAGATAAGTGTGTTATTTACTTGAGGATATAAAACTGCTCTCCCAGCCGAAACACCTTTGAAAACCCACTGGCCACCACAGTTATTAAAGGAGAAACCCTTTGGCTCACTGGATGAAAACTAAAATTTCTTCTTCAAATAAGGTTTGCTGCCACCTTTGGACTCTGGTTTGCTGTAGGAACTGTTTAAATTCTTTGTGACTGAGGCACACGTGAGTCAGTTGTTTTAACAAACAACTTTAAAGAATAGTTAACAAGCTTAATGGTTTCAAGTTAGGTTTAACACTGGTTTGTTATTTTCCTGGAGAGGCGCCTGCCAAGCGCCAAAGAAGGCGGGCAAGGGGCGATGAGATTCTCGGCTTGGCTTCCTTCCTTTCCTTGCCCACCTTCCTCTCTCCGCTCCCCGTTTGGAGAGGGACTAACCTCCGAGGCTGCCAAGCTCCCTTCCCGAGGGCACGGGTGAGCTGAGAGGCTTCCTTCAGTCCGCTTTCCACTTCAGCTCCCTCCTTGCTATGGTCTTCTCTTGAGGCGCACTCCTCGAGGTGTATTTGGGAATCAGAGCTGTCTTCCTTGGCCCCCTCCTTGCTGCAAATACATCCATAACATTGATTTATTCCTGGTGGATTGGCTGCTCCGCTGGCAATTAAGCTCTCGCCTTGAAGATGGAGACTCTCTGGGTGTTGTTTCTTTCTCTGGTCCTGGTGTGCACCAAGGGCCAAGGGGTCTACAGTAAGAGGGCAGCAGGGAAGGAAAGAAGGGCTTGTTTTCCGGGGGGGGGGGGGAGAGACAGCCAGGAAGATAGGCGGTTAAAGCCACCATCGGAACAAAGTTTTTGGGAAAGCACCTGCAGCGGGGATGGGGAGCAGACACTAGGACGGAGCTCTTCCTGCTGGGCTTGTATCTCTGTCCTTCCACAAGATGGTCCCCAAGAGCCAGCATTGTAACCCTTTCATCCCGCTGACTTTTGAGTCATCCTTCCCTTCTTCCCTTCCTCACTCTTCCTGAGAGCAATGGGTGCCTCAGCTGTGGGAGGATAAATCAACCGTTTTTTGTGCCGAGGGAAGGAGATCCCCCCCCCCAAACTGGTGTTTAACCAGTGCTGTTTCTTTCCTACTGACAGTGCTGATTCTTTCTTACTGCGCCTGTGTGTCTGCCATTAACGAAGCAATTCCAAAATTTCAAAATTAATGCAAAACAATTTTGAAAATTTTTGGGGGAAAATTTCTGAATTTTTTTAAAAAATTGCATGTTTGGAGGCTAAATCATCTGAGTGTGGAAATTGTGGCAAAACCTCTCACTAAGGGCATGAGTGAACAGGTTATTATTGATAATCATTTGAGACCTGTCAAATGAAATATGACAAAAAGAAGGGAATTCAGGCAATGCTAAAATAGTTTGATTTTGGTTTATTTAAAGTTTTAATTTAGAAAGCAATCATAGGTTCCCCAGCAGCAGAGCCAAAAGGTTTGGTACATTGATGATTATGTCATAACTGGAACACTTTTTATGAAGTAATGATTTGTAAATATATATTATGACTTATCTGGTGAACTATACTCTATAACTCCTTTATCTATGGATTCAGAATCTATGCTTCAAAATATTATCCCTAGAAGTGTTTGGGGGCCTCTTGAGGTCATGCAATATGATTCTATGGTATCTTTCTGGATCAAGTACTGTCAAAATAGAAAGTTTGTTATGTGCAGTTTCAGGCTACGATGGAGGTTCTTGATCCTGTGGATAAGGGCTTCAGTATATACTTTGAGCTGTACATACCAGTCAAAAATGCCTAAATATCCATTATTGCATCTTTTTGTTTCTATACATCAAACTATTGGTTTGATTTGAAATCAATTATAATATCTGTAAATATCTGCAAATATAACACACACACACATATATTCAGACAGCAGATTATCAGCCAGTCTTCTAATTGGTCTTCTCATAACATCACAATGTTTGTGGATGACATACATAAAAGCATAAGTTGCAGATGCAGCTATATATTGCTGTGGTTTAAACATAAAATAGCAAAGAAGCAGATCAACAAAGATGTTCATAAACAGAAAAAAAATCCCAGATATTATTGAATAAGCCTATGAGCAAATAATTGTAATAATAAAACATTGCAAAAAAAATTCTGGAGCTAAGCTTACTTAGGGCCTATCTCTGCAGCTAGTTCTAGGTGTCTTAATTTATTCTTTACTCAAAAAAAAGTTCATGAAAGTTTTGGATTAGGGCAGTACCGATAATAGTTTAATTGGCCAATTAGTATTCACATAATGAAAATCATTTGAATGATGGCTTCATTGACTTTCACTTAGGCACTGATGGAGATAGAAAGTAACAGATGGGCACTAGGAAGGCTAATTGTATTACAGCTCAAGCTAATTGGTGTGTATGTGTGTGTGTGTTGAATTTACTAATTTATAACGTCTGATAACTGTTCTTTTCCCTGCAGATACCCCAAATCAGTTATGCTTCAACTGCTCCAGAATTAAGTGACGACAGACGCTACGATTTCTTCTCACGGGTGGTTCCGCCAGATTCCTTCCAAGCACAGGCAATGGTGGACATAGTGAGAGCTTTGAGATGGAATTATGTCTCCACATTGGCTTCTGAAGGAAGTTATGGGGAAAAGGGCGTGGAATCCTTCATACAACTTTCCAGAGAGTCAGGTAGGTGAGAAATAATATTGAAACACTATTTGTGACCCCCCCCATCCCACCCCGAATGAATGCTTTGTCTTTAATTTTTTCCACAACTTTAGAATTCCAATTTTATAGCTCCCCATGCTCTTCATCTCAATTTATATAAATGTTTTGAAGGAAAGAAGTGTTCATGGGTCTGAACACTAAATGACATTAATGCTCTGCTGGAGGAAAATATAACAGAGAAATTGTATCACATTTCTGATGTCCTACTGTTAAAATACAATACTATGGTGAGATGGTACAAAGCAAGTCCTTATCTCTTCACAGCCAGGAACTGTTCTGAAACTAACAATTTCTTAGATATAAACCTTGTTCCAGACAATTCTGGTCTGTCTTTCAAGTAGTTTGATAACATAATAAGAAATCAAATGGAGCAATATGTTGAAAGTTTGAGGGATCAAACGTTATCAATTCTGAAGTGGCAGCATGCAATGTGTGTGGAAATGTAGGAATGTCTAGTCTTTTCATACTTTATATCTTAGGATTGCCTATACATATGTATCTGAAGATAGCACTCAATAGTCTACCATTTCAGATAATTCAGTGGGTTTCATACATTTATCTCTTGGAAATCTTATATTTTGATATGTCTGCTAAGAAATTCCTATGTATTTTTCATTGGGATGGTAGAATCTAGTTGAATATTTGGTGACATTTTTTCAGATATTCACCACTTGGAATTCATCATTGGAAATATGGTATAATTTATACACTATTGCAAAAATCTAAGGCACTTGTGAGCAATTTGTCTTCTGTGTAAGTTTGCCTGTCATTCCTGAACTCACAAATGAACTAAATTTTCACTAAATTTCCAAGACATCTCAGGATCTCCAAAATCATGGGATGTCAGACAAACTGAACAACTGACATATTTTACTGAAGTAGAATGTGTCAGTTGTTCAATTTGTCTGAAAAGTTTCTGTCACCTAGCACTCCAGAAAATGACAATAGGAAAAGTAGACTTTAGATGACACATATAATTTAAGACATTTGGGTGGTTTTAAGAAATAGGTATAAAGAAATACACTTGAATGGAAAAATCATAGAATTATAGAGTTGGAAGAGACTTGTGGGCCATCCAGTCCAACTCCTACCAAGAAGCAGGAAAACTGTATTTAAAGCACCCCCAAAAGATGGCCATCCAGCCACTGCTTAAAAGCCTCCAAAGGAGCCTCCACCACACTCCAGGGCAGAGAGTTCTACTGCTGAACAGCTCTCACATTCAGGAAGTTCTTCCTAATGTTCAGATGGAATCACCTTTCTTGTAGTTTGGAGCCATTGTTCCATGTCCTAGTCTCCAGAGCAGCAGAAAAAAGCTTACTCCCTCCTCCTTATGTCTTTTGTTGTTGTTCAGTACAGACATGGAAAAATGAAGAAAATACAAATTTATTAGATTAATGTTTCCAGATATTGCCATTCTGTCATGGGTCACATGCAATTCGATACTTACGTGCAGGATGATAGAATGGCTGAAAATTTAATATGGTAGAGAAATCCTTGATCTATACTTTGAATAAGATACATTGATCTGGTTATTTTACTGGTGCTATAGAAGGCATACAGATAGAGGGAATGTATAAAAAGCACACAGACAGTTATAAGCTGATTTGAATCCACCTACAGTGAGAAAGGTGGGGTATAAATGAAGCAAATAAACAAACAAACAAACAATAACAATTAAGGAATATAGACTTCTTTTTGCATGCAAGAAATGGGTTCTTAAATTGATATTGTTGATGCTTACAATGTCTTCCAATTCCTGCAATTTTAAAAAATGTCTCTTCCCCCAACCCAAAATGTTATTTATTACATTGGCCCCATTCCAGTTACTTGACACTGAATGCTAGCTTTATGAGTTCCAAATTTTGTCACACAATCTGATACATGAATTCTTCAACTATGCCTGGGTAAATGCACTCTATATGAGCATGGTGTAGAGGTTTGAGTGTTGAACTAGGGCTCTTAAGGGACTTCTACACAGCACCTAAACTGCAGATTGTATTAAAATGTATTTCTATAAAAGATACAGATTAAAGCATACTTCTATTAAAACATATTAAAATACACAAAACAGAGATAAAACAAAAAGCACATGTTTAAAATTTGTGCTTAAAAACTCACTGGGTAGCCAGTACTTTCAAAACTATTCTGGAGAAAGAAGAATATAAACTATTTAAATAATTAATTAATCAAAAATGGCAGACAGCGGTACTGTCACTCAAAATTATAATTTCACCCTCTTTAGCAATGAAATGGTTTTGTTTCTAACATTTCTAATATTTTACTGTACATTTCATGTGGATCAACTGAAAATTTAAAGGATAGTATGGGGAAAATGCTATAAGGGAATCTATTCTAATATTTGAAATAATTAAGCACAGCCACCTTCAACTAATTTATTTATTTATTTACCATATTTATATACTGCCTTTCTCAGCCCAAAGGTGACTCAAGGCGTTTTAACGAAGATAAAATAATGTCAATTGAAGCTAATCTATAGCTAGACTTTATTTGCATCATCATCAAAATAGTTTATTGTACAGGCCCAAGGCCATGACAAAAAACACCACACGCAGACAATAGTACCCTTGGAGCAAGATGCTAAACAGAAACCATAATCATGCTCCCACAAAGAGCAAAAACAACACAATGCAAGTTAACAATAATTAAAGTACATTTTGGGAGAGGATCCATGTGATGTCTTGGCCTAGCTTTTTCCCCTCTTCTGTTTCATTTCCTTGTTTTGGTCTCCCTATGGGGTGAACTACAAATGCATTGTATTGCATTTTAGAGCGTATATGTTTATTGTTTATTGTGTATTGTCTGCTTCTGGCTGTGAGCCCCCTAGAGGCCTGTAAATAAATAAATAAATAAATAAATAAATAAATAAATAAACTATTCCATTTGTGCAGTTTTAAAGGCTTAAAACCCCTCCTGGCATTGGTTGCCCTGTGCCTCAGAACTTGTCAGAAAGGCTTTCCTCTCCATTCTGTTCTGTGTCAGAGTTTTAGAAGAGAAGGCCAAAAATTGTCTGGGTTCCTTGGACTGGCAACCCAAACAGGCATTCTTTAGCACATACTTACCATTATAGCCCAGAGTACTTTACCAATATAGTTTGGTATATACCACTTAGTGACTATAGCTTGTTCTATACCATCAGCATAGCTAGAATGGACTATCATAATCTACTGCATACTTCATGGTCACTATAGCTTGTACTATACCACCAATATAGCTTGTATTCTTTACCATATAGTCATTATAGTTCTGTACTTTACCAATAATATAGTCCAGTATTTTACTTTCAATAGCCAAGTATTTTACCAAGTGACTTACCACAATTATGGTCAAATATTTTACCTCATATTTTATTAATATAGTCAAGTGTCAATCAACTAACTTCGTCTGTCGCAATACGGAGAGCTTTAAAGAGACAAGCCCAGTAGAGTATAAAGTAAGGTTTATTCCAAATGCCACAAAGAACTCAAAAAAGGGCCAAACTGACCCAAAAACACTTCAAATTCAGTATGAGTGTAAAAGTAACTCAAAAGAGTGGCCAAACTTGACAAAATAGTCCTTACAAAAAAAAGCTCTCCTAAAAATCCAATTTAAGCTCAAAGCGCAGCACAACACAGGAAAAAGGCACACAATGTTGTCATCAATTGGGGGGGGGGCAAAAGCAAGAAGCTAAGAAGCGTTAGCAAAGTCCAGAAGTCGAAACGGGCAGGCAGCAAACACGTAGTCAAACCAATCCGGCATCAGTGAGGAGGAAGTGACAGCAACAGGACACCAATCCGAGTCAGAGCAAGGGAGAAACAGCAGCGTCGATAATCCGGTCCAGGGTCAGCACGAAGCAGGCAGCAGCAAGTCCAAGAGTCAGTCCACAGGAATGCAGGAACACCTGAAACACAGCACACAAAGGCAGGACACAGGTGTGGTAATGTCTGGACACACAGAGACTACTTCTTGACTTTTAAAACTATGTGGCATGGACAGCCACCAATTATCAATGTTTTGCTTGTTTATTATTAATTAACTTGCTGCCACTAGATGTGAGGGTCTTTGTGAATAAACGACTTCCACAGATGTAGTGTTGAAAGTGTTTAACAGTTTATTTTACACAAATGGGCTCAAAGCTTAGGTGGTTTCAAAACTCTGGAGAGGTACAAACTTGCAACTTTAAACAATATAACACTGGGGGTTTCCCCTGATACAGTTACACACAAGTAACTACTTAATACTGGGTTACTCTCAACCCTGGGACTAAACTCTGTCCCACACACTTGGGTTTCCCTCAAACCCACACACAGAACTGAACTGCACACTGCAGCTCCTACAGACAGCTTGCAGCTTCAGCAACTCCTAATTCCCACTAACTCTGGTCACAGCTGCTGGCCAACTGACATTCTCCAACTGTCAGATTCAAAACTGAACTAAAGCCAGAGTGGCCTCTGTTGTCATGGCAACAGCCTCTGCTTACAGCTTGCTGCTGCGAACATTCTACTGCTCACTCTCTGCAGCTTTTAAAGAATGTTCCTTCTAAATACATAAACAAACATGTGATTAACATATAGTACATGTATTAATACATAAATAACCTCCTCATCACAACGGGCACTTAGCAACACCTTGCCAACTGCAAGGAACCCCCAATTCCAAGCCTCACTTTATTCACAAGTCCTCATCAGAACTCGAATGAGCTGATGCCTCATCATTAGCTCTCTCAGCTGCTACTGCAGCTTCACGTGCAGTCCTTTGCCTCCCTTGCCAAGCTCTCCTTCTCCTGTCATGACTTAGCTTTCCCCAAGATGAAGTTTGGTCATCCGTACTCCAATTCCCAACCCCAGCAAATCCCACAAACGTATCGCTGCTAGTTGGTTCTGCACAAATTTCACACACTTCCTGTACTTTGGTCTAGTCCATATCACTAGACACATCCTCCGAATCCCCATCCCTACTTCCCATAGTTGGCTCATCATGGTCAGACCAATCATCCGCAGAGAAACCCTCAAAAGAATCCTCATCAGTATGTTCACTAAGTATTTTCTGGATTCTTTTCCTCTCTTGTTCCTCATCTGACTCCTGCTCTCGAGTAACCTGTTTTGCCCTCCTAGCTTCAACCTCCATGCTTTCAGCATCGCTCAAGGACTCATCTACAACATCGTCTTTGTAATACTTTATTTTGATTCGCCTTTCAAGAACCCTGACTGAAATTAACTTTGCCTTTGTTTCCAGTAAACTTATTTGGTTGACTTTAATCCTGTCTCAAGAGTCTTTATTTTAAAGAACTGAAGTGCATCAGAGGGTATACCGATAGCCACTGGGAATAGCCAGACTATCCCTTCACCCCAACGTGCCATCACAGTCCAATTAACCCTTAGAATCTCATCGGCAGTTGATGGCAATTTTATTTTACTCTGTCTTTTTGATCTTTTTTTGCAAATAGAGCAAAAAAGGCTACTTTGTAAATTACATAATCATTTGTGTGGCTCATCAGAAACTGTACTGTTTCTGCCATAGAGTTCCCTTTACCTTGTGTCAGCAAGGGTTTCAGGCGTTTTCTCTTGGATCACTATACAATGAGCAGACTATCAGATAATGTGCAATGTCTTCTACCTGACATTGACTACAGATACATATACGGTTTTCCCATGGCACAATATGGTAGCGACCATCTAACACTGTGGTTAGCATTACTTGAACTCACAGCTTAGTGAAAGGGGAGCCATGGGGAAAAATTCAGTTCCTGGTTGATTGCAGGGTCCTTCTTGAATCAATCCAAAATAACCTGTCTCTTAGTTGCTTCTTATTCATGTCCAGTGCTTAATTCAATTCAGGAGGATTGTAGTTAAGTAGGAGGTTTTCTAGGCTGGATTTCCAGTGTTTATGGTTACTCATTTCCTCATAGCACAACACTGGAAAACACTAGCCTTTATTGCATTTAAACATATACAAATCATCCCTTTGTTGGTGATGCCATGAACATGAGTCCTATTGTCTTCATGCTGAAATATAAAATCTTTAAAACATAACATGAAATTGGCTTTTGACCCCCAAAGTTCATTTCACAAAGAGAAAGGAATGAGTGTCTCAATACAGGCATGTTAATGTGTGTCTCAATACAGGCATGGCATTCACCCAGATAATGTAGTAAGACTAGAATGGTGTCACAGGAATGGTTTGGTCCAAAAAACTTTCTCTGGAATTGGTTCTCTGCTATAAATTTGTGGCATTTTCTATTACATGCAGCACAGGCTGTGAGAGTCTTTGGCACTACTAGGTAGAAGATATTGTGATCCTAATTCTAGAGTAGAGTCTATAAAGTATTCCATTCTGTCTGCCCAGCACAATAATGTTGCTTTTTCACAGGCTTGGTGAATGAGAATCAAAATTATATCAAAGTGCAGAGAATGGTTCATTCTGTTGATAGCATTTAGTAGGATTTCCATTTTGGCAATTAGGCATTGGCTTTGGCAAGTGTGCTCATGACTGAGTCAGAAATCCAAATTGTCATTTGGCAAATGAAACTATCAGTTGGTAACTGTGCTGGCTAATGAAATCAAAAAACCACACTGAGCTACAACACATCCTGCAGAAGACATCAGACTGGCATTATCTTGTACTGTGATGGTGACATTTTTACTCTTGCTAAGAATGTTGTGGATAACTGTGCTAGGTCAATAGTTCACCTAACATCTCATATTCTTATATTAAAGTTAATCATGCTAAATAAATACAAAAGACTGGGTACAACTTTTAATATTGCTCAAGGATTTATCCTCCTATGAGAGTGCTTAGACTGGCTATGAAATTTTAATCTAAAATAGGCCAGAGAAAGGATATACTATGCTTTTAAGCAGCCATGTGAAGTTTGTATTTCAACAGATTACTTAGCTAGTTAAATAATAGTAGCATTACAGCTGCGACTCCCTCTTTCCAGATTGTCTGCATTATCCATTTGTCAAAGAGCAGCTGCATGATTACAAATGCCCTAAACTGTCATTGAGTAATTAAAAGCACCATAGTCATCAGCATAATCCATGTAAGACCAACAGTGGTGATGATACTAAACTTTGAAAAAAGAACTCTTTAAAAATAAGACTCAATATGTTGGCATTCTAGAAGATTCGTGAAGAATCTCTGTGCAAAGATGGCTGAGTGGAAGTTTGGGTTTAATGTCATCACAAGAACTGAAGAAATGCAAGTATGAATTAAGAATGTAAAACTCAAATTCTTTTACATAGTAGGTGTTTTTGTTGTATAGAATATGAAATATAGCTTTTAAAATCCTGGGATTGTGCTGATGTACAGTAGGATACGGAGACAAGAAAATATACAAAATTATATGTTTATATGGTTGTGAAAATGAGGGTGTGATCTTACATATACAAATGACATTGTTTCACGTACAGGTAAATTTATCTGTACCAGTATGATATTTCTGAATGATTGCTTTTTAAAAGCAAATAAACTGGAGGATCGTTTATATTCTACCATATATTTTGAGATTCCAGGTTGGTGTACAAATAAAATAAACTTTAAGCAGTTTATTTTAAACAAGACATGATATGATATTCCAGTTAACAATGTACCTGTGGCATTTTACACTAGCAGAAGTCATTCTCCAGGGCAACCTCGTGTTGAGCACATTGTTGTTTATTTGTTCAGTCGCTTCTGACTCTTCATAACCTCATGGACCAGCCCACGCCAGAGCTCCCTGCTCCTTCAGGATCAAGCCAGTCACTACGAGAATACCATCCATTCATCTTGTCCTTGGTCAGCCCCTCTTCCTTTTTCCTTCCATTCTCCCCAGCATTATTGTCTTCTCCAAGCTTTCCCGTCTTCTCATTATGTGGCCAAAGTACTTCATCTTTGCCTCTTCTATCCTTCTCTCCAAAGAGCAGTCAGACTTTATTTCCTGAAGTATGGACTGGTTGGATCTTCTCACAGTCCAAGGCACTCTCAGAACTTTCCTCCAACACCACAGTTCAAAAGCATCTATCTTCCTTTGCTCCGCCTTCCCTAAGGTCCAGCTATCACATCCATAGTTTACTACAGGGAATATCATTGCTTTGACTATGCGGATCTTTGTTCCCAGTGTGATGTCCCTTCACTATTTTTTCGAAATTGTACATTGCTCTGCTCCCAAGAAATAAATGTCTTCTGATTTCCTGGCTGCAGTAATCTTTGCACCTAGAAATACAAAGTCTGTCACTGCCTCCACATTTTCTCCCTCTATTTACCACTGATGAGCACATTAGTATTGATTTCCAGTATATGAACTACAGCTAAGTTATTCCAGTCCAGGAAAAGCTACGGCTGATAAACGTGTTAAAGCTGGTCTCAAGTACTAGTAGTCACATAATCCACTTAAGCCATTAATGGCAAAGATGGACTTTAGTAAAGTATACACCTGTCATTTTGGGACTTTAACCACATCTAGGCCAGGCTTTCCCCACAATTCCCAGACCTGTAAAACACCAGCTAACAATCTTACTGGGATTGAGATTCAATTTATTATCTTTCATAGAGCAATGGCGTCAAGGCACTGGTCCAACACATCCAGAGCTTCAGCTAACTCTGATGACAAGAAGAAATAGAGTTGAGTATCATTAGGATATTTCTGCTACCCAATCACATGATTTCCAATGACCTTGCCCAGCAGCTTCCTATAGATGTTCAACAGTATGAGAGATAAGACAGAACCTGAAACACCTCATAACATCATAGCCATAGAACTGATAAGTAATCCCTCAAAGTACTAGTGCATGTGTACACATAATATTTTTCTGTCTCTTCAGTTTATGATTTGATTAGACTCAGTGTTGCATATGTATTCATCTCCCTGCTTTCTGTTTTTCTCTCAACAGCCCTTGAAGAAAGCCATTCATATATTCCCTGGTTGAAATGCTTATGTGTGGAATAAAACTTTTTATATGCATACATTTCTTTCTCATCAGATTCCTTGCTTCTAATTTCTTTGAGTTTCATTGCTCCTTTCAACCAATCATTGGATCTCATATTCCTTAAGGAGGATCAAATAAAGTGCAGGGGTTTTTTTCTGAAAAAGCAAATTACAAGTAGGGATCCATGCATTCTTTTTATTCTTGTATCTCTGAGCAGTTTAATTGGTTTTCAGCAGTCTGCTACCCTGGCCTTTGCCCTCGTGGAAACAGCTGCCCAGATGAAGAGCCTAAACTTGAGTGGCTATTCCCTGTGTACCCATGAACAAATTGTCAAGGAATGAATAAGTCATTTTGTACAGGAATCACTATTTCGATTGTCCTGGAATAACTCATCCAGTCTTAAATATAAATCACTGTTTGTTGAAAATAAGAAGGTAAAATATGGCACACTAAAGTTACTGACAAGCTAGAACATGTCCAAAGAAAGTCAACCAAAGGACCAAAGGTTTGGAAGCCAAGCCCCATGAGGGATGGCTGAAGGAGCTGAGTATGTTTAGCTTGGAGAAAAGAAGATGGAGAGGTGACAAGATAGCTGTATTTCAATATTTGAATGGATGTCACATTGAGTAGGGGGACAGTTTGTTTTAACTACATGCAATAGTACAGTATTTCCGATCACTGACAATATTCTTTGAAAATTCTTGGAGAATGGGAGAAGTCCCAGCAGACTGAAGGAGGGCAAATGTCAAGAAAGGAAAAAGAAGAAGAAGACTCCCGAATTATCATCCAGCCCGCCTGATATCAATACCAGGAAAAATTCTGGAGCAGACCATTAAGGGGGCAGTCTGCAATCATTTAGAAAATAATGCTGTGATCACTAAAAGTCAGCATGGATTACTCCAAAACATGTTATACCAGATTTACCTTTCTTTATAGAGTTACAAGCTTGGTAGATGCAGGGAATGCTCTGGATGTAGCATATTTTGATTTCAGTAAGGCCTTTCACAAAGTTCCCCATGATCTTCTTGCAAACAAACTAGTCAAATGTGGGCTAGGCAATGCTATTATTAGGTAGATCTGTAATTGGTTAAGTGACACAAAGGGTGTTCACCAATGGTTCCTCTTTATCCTGAAAAGAAGTGACTAGTGGAGTGCCGCAGGGATTGGTCCTGGGCCCAGTATTATTCAACATCTTTATTCATTACTTGGATGAGGGGCTAGAAGGAATGATCATCAAGTCTGCAGATGACACCAAATTGGGAGGGATAGTTAATACTCTAGAGGGTAGGATCAGAATTCAAAATGACCTTAACAAATTACAGAACTGGGCCAAAATAAATTTCTTTTCTTTTTTTAAAAAAAGTAATTAAAATAGACATACATTTGTAACTGTTTGTGGTATATAGTGCAATATTTTCCAGCTATTGGTGTTTCTTACATAATATATTTTCTTTAAGGGGTCACAGTCTTCTATTTGAATAGTACATTTGAATATATCATAGGCTCTAATAAATTAATATCTGCTCTCTTGTCTACAGTCTTATAAGATCCCCTATGTACATTTTAGTTTAATTGTACTTTTTATTAAGATGTTGAATCACTGGTTGCCATTCAGTAACAAAGTTTTCTAATAGTTCTTCTCTTAAAGAGTATGGCTATTTTATCCATTATTAGCAAATCTGTAATGTAGTCTTCCCATTCTTCTAAGGGAGGTATCTCTGAGGTTTTCTAATATCTAGCACGGATGGTCATCTGTCAGGGATACTTTGATTGTGCTTTTCCCACATGGCAGGGGGTTGGACTCGATGGCCCATGTGGTCTCTTCCAACTCTATGATTTTATTATTCTAACTGCCATGGCTCAATGCTTCAGAATCATGGGAGGAGTAGTTTTACAAGGTCTTCACCAAACTTCAACCATGACAGTTAAAGTGGTGTCAAGCTGCATTAAACCTACAGACAGAAAGCAAACTGCCTCAAATGTTCCTTGATAATGTGTTCCACATTTATGCCATCTTGACCAAATATTGCCCAGTTGGAGGGTATGGAAATGTTCAAGGTTATGGAAATGCATGGACTGCCTATAAGCTGGTTGAATTCTGCAGCCCTAGGCCAGTTTTTATAGTAGTTTTGGCTCATAGGACAACTAAATGTCCATACAGCTGAGGTAATGCAAAAAGTCCAGACTACTGAGATAAGTTTATAATGAAACTGTTCCCATGCTAGCATTGTCCTAGTTTCTAGAAGAAGTAACACTGTCATAACGAAGGCCTTCTAACTTTCCCCCATTAGCTTAAAAAGGAGCCATATTGTGTTTGTTCTCTGGTTGCCATGGTAACATAAAGAAGAAACCTAAAATAGCATGCACAAACTGAATATATTTTTCCACTTAAGTATTGGACTACTAGTAACTTGTTGTTTAGAAGCATGGTGATGTAAGGATTCAGAGTATTAGGAGTGAGGAAATCAGGGTTCAAATCCCTACTTGATCAAGTTGTTTGTAAATTTCATTTGGAGTTTTATAACATTAATAAATTAATGTTGCTATATGCAAGACATGGGATCTAAGATGTAAATAGTCTGGCTTTAATATTTCAGTTATCTCTTATACCTAGCTTACTGAAGCATCTGTTGATATTTTATAATTTGGCCTCTATATATTGATATTTTTGCACTGTGGGAGATGTTGAGGAATGATGGGTCCATATGGTGCCCTATACTACGCAGAGGGAGTGGTATACACAAACCATATTATCACTACAAGTATTTCAATACTGCACATATGTACTTTATGCTATGGATTCATCCCATGTAGTGCATTTGTAATTTGTTCATCTAATTGTACTTCTGTGCACAGTCTTCTAAACCACAACATAACCATTTTGTGGCCTCACAAAAATGCAAAAAATATTCTTGTTGAAGTGATATTAAATCGATATACTTGCATAATACAGATACAACTTAGCTCTCATGTGGAGCTTCTTGGTTTTCCTTTTACTGGGATTGTTAGTTAGGAGGCATATCCAACAGAAGGTGGACACAGAAAGTCCAATTACTGATATTTGAATTGACGTGTTATGTAACTGATGTTCCCTAAAACTATAACTTTGAAACTGATTTTTTAAAAATATTACATTCCCTGCAAAGAACTGTATAGTCTCAAATTGTATGCTTCTGTCCTCCTTCCTTTGGAGAGCAATTAGTCAATTTTGGATTTCCAAGTGGATATTTGCTCAGTTGCTACTTTGATTTTCACTTTTCACCTTCATGCTTCATGCTTAGAAGATATAGGAGAATGAAACTGAAAAAAGATTGGATGGGAGAACATGCTCTCACAGTTCAAACATGATTATTTATATCAATTTCTTTTCAACTTTGGGGAATATGGGAGCCAAGTATATGTTAGTTGCCTTGGCAGATTACCTATAGCAGGGAGCAGATAGAGGAAATGTGTCTCTATTACATCTCTTATCATGTTTTGATATGATCAGCCATATGTTTGGGGTAGTATTGCAGTGGGCCACTGTTTTGCTCTGATTCGAGTCCTTTCTGTCCAAAAAGTCATCCGGGAGAATCATTATTTGACATCATAGACTTTGATAAATGGAATTCCATATGGTTTTGTGATACCCTCCATGTTATTTAGTATTTTTATACGGCACCATTTGGAATGGTCTTTCAATTCACTTATCACTAATATGCTGATGATGTCCACTTCTACAACACTTTGGAAATAAACAAGCCAGGAAGAGTTAATACCCTTCAAAGCCACATGGATTTGATAATAAGTTGGATGAAGATGAAAAAACTGAAATTAAACTTTTACAAGATAGACTTTCTGCTGACCAGGAGACAGTTTATGTCAGTGATTTTGAAACAGTCTTCCCTCTTCTGAAAAATTAGCTTCTTGGATTCTAGTGTTGCATTCTCTAGTGGTGCCAGTGGTCATGAATGCCTTTCTATAGCTCTGTCCAGTGTACTCACTTCAGCCTTTCCAGTTTGAAAACCTCCTCCATCTTTGGATGGATTAGAAAATCACTTCTCTGGAAAGACAAACTGGCCACCTGCAGGTTCCCTTTTCAGTTTCCCACTTCATTAGTTCTCATCCAATCCATTATTCTTGAAGACACTGATTAAGCACTTAACTTTGCAACTCCAGGACAGCATAAAGAAGAGCTATGTCTCATCAGCATACTGATGACAGTACTGTAAGTCTCTGGGCAAGTTTGCTCAGTATTTTGAATACACCAAGAACCAACTTGATTAATGCCAAGTGATAGAGCACCATCTTGTGAAAACAGTAGAACCACTATTATGCCACCAACCTCCAATTTAGTAAACATTCTAACTAGAAGGATATCATATCCAGTGGTACTGTAAGCTGATATGTGTTCCCAAATAAATAGCAGGGTTGCACTCTTCTATTTATTTATTACATATTTTTATTACATACATTTCTATCCTGCCCTTCTCCCCATAAGGGGACTCAGGGCGGCCTATTCACATCATCAATCATGCAATAAGATTGCCAAGACTGTTTCAGGTTAAAACATACATCATTAAATATACGTGTCCATGCTCATTAGTACAAAAAGTGGTAATATCTAGCATGTTGTTTCATTCATGAAATGTCTGTCAGAATAGACAAGTCTTTCCATGCCTGCAAGAAAGAAAGTAAGGACAGTTTCTGAGAAGGGAGTTCCAAAGTCTGTGAGCAGTCACTGAGAATCTCCTCTTCTGTGCTCCCATCAGATGTACCTATGCAGGTGGTGGGGCAGAGAGAAAGGCCTTCCCATACCTCAAAGCAAAGGCTGGTATGTACGGTCCTTCGAATAATCTGCACCTGAGCTGTTTAGGTCTTTGAAAGTCATATACAGCTCTTTGAATTGTGCTCAGAAACAGACCAGTTCCAGTGTTGTTGCTGCTGCAATTAAAAAAAAGCTGTGTGTTCCCTATGGCCAGCAACTAATTAGCAGTCTGGCTCTTTGAACCTGTTGAATTTTCTGAACACTCTTGAAAGGCTGTCACATTACAGGATTCCAACTAGAAGGCATTTATCACTATGACCAGATCTGACTTCTTGATAAAGAAGTGTAAGTGACACAAAAGCTTTAATTTTGCAAAATTATTATTCTCCATTGCTGAAACCTGGGTTCTAGGTTCAGTGCTAAATCCAGGAGCTCAACCAAGCTGCAAACCTGTGTTCTCAGGGTGTAACCCCACCCAGCAGAGGCTGAATCCCTATTCACTTATCTGACTTTTGACTTTCCAGGACACTTCCATTCTATATGGATTAAGTTTCAATTTGTTCAACCTCATCCATTCCATTGCTGATAACAGGTACTGGTTTAGTATTAGAATTATCTTCTTTGGCTTGTGGGGAAAGGACTAATAGAGTTTCATCTCTATGCTAATTCTATAAAACCCCACAAACTCCATATATTCTTTCTCAGTAGTTCCATGTATAAATACTATGGGGGACAAAACTAAGCCCTGAAACACCCCACAGTCCAAAAGCCAAGAAGACAACAGGTGTACTTTAACACTATCTCCTCATTTTGCCTTTTCAGGAGGGAATGAAGCCACTGTCAAACAGTACATTCAGGTTCCATACTAATAAAGTGCCCTAGAAGGATACTATGTTCAATGGTATCAAAAGCCACCAAAGGGTCCAGCAGAACCAACAGGGACACACTCCTCCGGTCTAGTTCCATAACCGCCATGCCTAGAACCAAATGGAAATGGATCGAGTTAGCCCATTTCACCCAAACTCCCTAGAATTGAAATGCGATGACATGTGATGGCATAGTACAGTTACATTTCCTGTGCTTCTTTTAATTGATACAGTTCAAAAAATTAATTTCTGAGATAATTTTGCAGGTTGGCTGACAATGCATTTCTTCTTTCTAATACTCAGCTTTCCTTGGCATGCAAGGAGTCTTCTCATAGATAAGATGTTTATTATTATTACCCTGAAGTCTGTGCCAAATTACCTGAAATTCTGAGTTGCTTCCCAGAATGACTGCTAGAGTGCCAAGTTCAAAAGGTTTACAACAGTAACTAGAGAGTGTTATTCTCCCTGTAGTGTTTTAGGATATGATTTCAGAATCAAAAGACTACAGCTTGTCCTTTTGGAGTCCATAATTCTTAACAACATGACTTTTATTATGGGTACTTAAGGTGATTTTAGATCTGTCTTTGTGACAGGAGATGGATATTTGAACTGTGTTCTGCAGTCCATGGAATTAATAAATTAGAGACATTTTACAAAGATAAAATGCCAACTGGTAATTCTGAGTAATCTATAATAGTATTTGACACATTTTAAATATAATCTCATATTTGATTAATTTATTTTCAATCAATCAATTCAATCAACTTTATTTCTTATGAGTTGCCCTCCACCAAAGGTGCTCTGGGCAACTTACACAGTTAAAATAAACAGGTTACATAGTCACAGCTTGTTACTTAACAATTTGCTAATGAATAAAGTTGTTTGCTGGTGAAAGAGTTAAAATGGGACATATGAATATAATAGAGAAAGACTGTCAGTCAAGATTCTAGTCACCAATACATTTTGCAGAGATTTTTCTATGAAGGTGGAAAATAGGTAATCAAAAAATCATTGATTAAGAGTTGAGGAGAATGCAATGGTGGATTTGTGTAAGCAGAAAGGTAGTTTTTACTGGAATCAGAAAGGAAGTAGGATCTTCCTGACTAGGAAGGATCCACTGAGCATCTCCAAAAGTAAATTTTGGAGGGCTGTTTTTAGTAGTGTATATGCAGAGAAAGTATTCAGAGCTTCTGCTAGTGCGATGCTAGATTTATTTCATGACATCATGAAATATATCTGAGCAAAGGCACATATTGTTTCCAAATATTTGCACGTATGCTGTGGTGAAACCAAATATGAATTAATGTAATTGATGGAGGTGATTATTAGGGGTTTGTGAAATGGCAGAAATCCATTTTGTTTTTGTTTTGAATTTTTAGTGCCCTCCCCAATTCTGTTTCCAGGAAAATTCTGAGGGATCAGGAGAGGGGCCGTTCAGAGTGGGGGGAGGGATGGATGTTTGGCTGGATGGCCAAGCAAGGAAGAAGCCCCTTTGGCACATGGCTGGCCCAGAAAGAAAGGCAGAGACTATACTCACATTGAGGCTTTTATGCAGGAAGCAAGCACAAATCTGCGAAATGTACTTTAGGGTGGGGCTTCTGAATTCTCTAGCGCTGCTGACCTGGAGGCAATGCAGCTCCTGTGTTTTAAAAGAAACTTCTCCAACTTGGAGAGGGAACTGTGTGGCCCTCTGGATTTTGCTGAACTGCAGTTCTGAACAGGCCCAGAGAATTTAGCCAATGATGAGGAATACCAAGACTCACATAGCAACAATGTTTGAAAGATTCCCACCCTTGTTATAAGCCAAAGTCCTGCTTATATTACTTCTAAAAGTAAAGTTATTGCTATGAGCAGTAAATAGTAATCATAGAATAGTCCTGAAGTTTCAATTGATCTAGTTAGGATTTTTTGCACGGTCTTTTATGCAAGCACTTAAGACATGGCTCTTTGGTGGAGCATTTAAATTGTAACCAAATTTTAATGTCATTGTTTGTATAAGTTTTTGTTTTATTCTATCTATGTAAGTCACCCAGAGTACTTTGGGTGGAGGGCGACTAATGAAATAATAAACTGTGATGATGATATTGGATTGAGTACTGAATTTATAAATATATAGTTATTTTCAGAAGCTTGAATAATTATGTTATGAAAATAGATAAAATACTGTGGTTTGTCCTGTTTGTTCTTTCTTTCTCACAAGATACAGAAAAAACATGAAATTTAAGCAGCAATTTCTGTGGTTATGATAACCCCTACATGCTGCCTATTTATGTAATTTTTCATTTTCTGAAGTCACTCTTAAGAGCTATAGTAACAAGAATAGTATTCCTTCTGTCTCCACTGTATAATATTTGGCAAGCTCCAGGGTTGCTGAAATACCACAAGGCTATTCATATTTGATCATGTTTGAGAAGTAGCCAGAGCATGGATATCTAGGAGATTGTCACCAAAGGGTGTTAATCCCAGCTCAAATCTAGTGCAAGATGTCTGACCCTACCATAAGTTGATAAAAGTATAACATCTCTCAATTCTATAAAGTTTCTATTCAAATAGTTTGTACATCAGCATTTAATCAGTATGTGCAGACAAGTAGTTTTGCTCGGAAAGCTCTGGAAATTGCTTGGCCTCGTGTACATTTACCTGGAGACTGACTTCAGCAATTGCACATTCTCATCCTTAGTTAATTATTTTGAATTGACATAGAGTTTCATACCAAATTAAAGTAGTCTTGTGATAAGGAGACGTGTGTTTGTGCATAGGTGGAAGAGATACAGTCTCAAAACACTTCATCCATCCATCAATTATATGCTAAAGGCTTGAATGTAATGAAGAGGTCTCTTAACTAATAACATTAGAATAATTTCAACAAAGGGAATCACTCTATTTGAAAACTGAAGATCAGGAGGATTGAAATAGAAGAATCAAAGTTTGGTACACATGCTAAACCTCTTTATGAGAGACATAATTTATGCATATTTAGTTTTTACTATATTGCATGATTTTTCCCCTGATTGAATACCTTCTAATGGACTGTACTTTATTTTTCTCATGGGTTAAATATACTGCTTGGCAGGGTGTGAAATGTTAATGATATAAAATAATTTTATGTACAAGTCTAAATGCAGTTTGCAAAGTGTATTTTCTCCCTCTTTATCATTGAGTCTTGTGGTCATTCATAGGAGTGCATTTTATGTATTGCTATATTAAATGACAAGCTTCTCTATAATCCAACATTCTTTCTTAATTACATTCTCAGTTGAAACTACTGAAACCTTCACTATATGTCTTATATGTTTTATATCCATTTCCTACAAGATGAGATATAGTGCAGATTTGTTTTTCTCAGCTGCTATAACACAGTCACATAGAACTATTTAGCAACATTTATAGTATTTAAAAGAACATTAACATAAATATTTTTTTCTGTATTGCCCCAACAAAATTCTGTCACTGTTGTGAAAAATGCCAACAAGACTATTCATTTCTGAGATGGATCTAGACATATGCTGGCTGTGTTTAAGTGGCCATAAAATGTTGAGCGATGTATGAGGTGTGCTTGTTATGGAGCTCAAAGGTAGCTGGTGGAATATAACAGGAATGGTGATTCCACTATATTCCTTTGCTAGAACTATGAGCAATGAGTTACACATCCTTAGTCGATATTAATGTGATAGGATATTCATTGGATGATGCATAACACATCTCATGGGTTTCATCTCTCACTAAATATCCCAAAGATTCATACTGAAAACTAAACAGAGTCAGATTGTTATAGTTGAGCCTGAATCTGAGGCTGAGACAGAGGAACTTGGGGCTAGGAGTATAAAATGGGTTACTCGTGAGTCAGAATCTGATGAGGATTGAGAGAGAAAGAGGATAAGGCAAATACTTAATGAGTCCTCCGAAGATAAGATAAGAACATAAGAACATAAGAAGAGCTATGCTGAATCGGGCCTCAGCCCATCTAGTCCAGCATTCTGTGTCACACAGTGGCCCACTAGTTGTACACGGGGATCTCTAGCAGAAAGGAGGGCAAAACCCTCACCTGCTCCTGACCCCCCACAACCAGTACCCGGGGAAATCCTGCCTGCCGTAATCAACACAGAGGTGGCACTTGGATGTCCATTTCAGTAACTACTGATTCCCTTGGTATCCATGAATCTGTCTAATCCTGCTTTGAAGCTGTCCAGGCTGACAGCTGTCACAACCTCCTCTGGAAGTGAATTCCATAACCCAATGACCCTCTGGGTGAAGAAATATTTCCCTTTATTTGTCCTAACTTTCCTACCTTGGAGTTTTAGGGAGTGCCCCCTAGTCCTAGTGTTGTGTGACAGAGAAAATATTTTTCTTTATTCACCTTTTCTATCCCATGCATGATTTTATACACTTCGATCAAGTCACCTCTTAAACGCTGTCTTTCAAGGTTGAAAAGACCAAGGCGTTGCAACCTAAATTCATAAGGGAGCTGCTCCATCCCTTGGATCATTTTTGTTGCCCTTCTTTGTACCTTTTCCAGTTCCGTTATATCCTTCTTGAGGTGCGGTGACCAGAATTGTACACAGTACTCCAGATGTGGCCTCACCATAGATTTGTAGAGAGGCAACACAACATTTGCCGACCTATTTTCGATTCCCTTCCTGATCATGCCAAGCATAGAATTTGCTTCTTTCACTGCTGCAGGGCACTGGGTTGACATCTTCATTGAGCTGTCCACCAAAACCCCAAGATCCCTTTCCTGGTTTGTCTCAGAAAGCTTTGATCCCATCAGTTGATAAGTGTATTTGGGGTTCTTTGCCCCGATGATGAGTAAGATGATGAGTAAGAGCATTCTATGGGAGATGGGGATGAGGAAGTATCCAGTGAAATGGACTGGACTAAAGTAAAGCAGATACGGGACATGTGTAAAGAGCCTACAAGTAGTGATTCATTTGTGGGGTTTGCTGGAGATGGGAATTGGAGTACTGAAGATCGGGATTCATGTTGGAGTGATCCAAGTCATCGCAGAAGAAGGATGGCTTTGCATGAAAAGCAAAAGGCAGCACCTGAAGGAGTAGTAGTAGATGAGAGGAAAGATGATGGGGCGTTGGCTCAATCTAGTTCTGAGGAGGAACTGTGAATAAAGGTGGGTTGGGAATAATGCTTCCTTGCAGCTGGCAAGGAGTATTTCTTGCTGCCTGTGCCCTGCCTTGTGTTGCTGCGTTGCTGATCGTTGGACCTTGAACCTTGGACCTTGGACTGACTTCTGGACTCTGGTATCCTATCTGGTGGGATCCACATCTTGTTCCCATTCATCGCCACACTGGCTTAAATCCCTATATGCTAGATTTTCTGGTTTCCTGTTTGACTTTGGATTGTTTCTGGCTACTCCGTAACACTGCATGCTCTTTCGGTTTGATCTGGGACTGCTTCTTCACATCTCTGCTGCCTGCTCCTTTGGATTGATGCCTTCTTATTGGCTTTTCTTCCTGGTGACAATTACAGACTAGCTGACGATGCGTAGCTCCTTCATTCCTTTGTTTTGGCGTTATCGCAGATTTTCCGGAGATTTAATCCACATTTTATTCCACTAACTTTGTTTTGAGCTGAGTTGTTGGTGTTTCCTAAGTTCTTGATGTTTGCACACTAAGTTTTCAGTGTGTTTGATCAGTTTGACCACATTTTGAGTTTTGTGCTGCTATTAATAAACTTTTACTATTTACTACAATGGGCTTGTCTTCTTTAAGACAGTCAATGACACAGATGTAGTATTGAGTAGTTAAATGACAATGGATTTTGATGTTTGAGTTTGGGGCTGGTTTTTAATTATAGCTGGTTTTAATTATTATTTTATGTACTGTAATTTTATATGATCTGTTAAAAATTTTGTATCTGTGATGTATATTTATTTTGAGTTTCACATAGCATCAAATTGCTGCCAATTGTTAGCCGCTCTGAGCCCCTCAATGAGGGAGAAGGGGTGATGTATAAAACAAAGTAAATAAAATAAATAGTTTGATGGGAGACTACTAATGAATACAACATTCTCACTCTTGGTTTAATTTTCCTTTGATTTCTTGGATCTCATGGAACTGACCTGAGTCCCGCAAATAATAATAATAATAATAATAATAATAATAATACCACAAATAATAGTTGTCATCTTCTATTTCTGTAGTAGTTTTCCTTGTCCCTATACAGAAATACCCAAATTCAGAATTTTCAACTAATTTTTGTCACCTTTCACTTCTTGTCTGTCATTAACTGCTTGAAGAGTTTAATCTGTTGTCGATTGAGTTTCCTGTTACTTTTTGTCAGCAGATAGTATATTTTTGTATCTCTCCCTGACCATAACGAAAAAATATTTTTCATGTTATTAAAATTCTATATGATATTATTCAGGCTGTGTTCTGGCATGGTGGTTAGTTTAGTGTTTTTCTTTAGCTTTACTCTTAACTTTTGATTCTAGCCATTTATAAACTACGCTACAATCTTTCTTATGGTATTGTTTTTTTCAGAGAAAATGGAACTTCCCCATCAAATTGATTTCCATGTTGGAGGCCACCTGGGATCAGGGAGACTCCTCAGACCAGGGAGACTTGACATTTATCTGATGAGCTTTGTAACTTGTCAGGGTATCTAGTGTCTTATGATTCATCAAGTTGCTTCTTCGACAAAAGTGGCAGACAGAGCAAGGCAAGTCATTCATGGGGGGGGGGGGGGTCAGGGTTTAGGAAAGTATGTTCCTGGGGCTGGATATTCCTCCAGTACTGATTTGTGGCCTTTAATTCCCCTAGATTGCCCCCTTTCCATTCCAGGAGCAGCAATTCATTGTTAAACATATATGTGCTCCTGGTTACTTCTGTGTATGCGTTGTTTATTTGTTTTGCATTTCATATGGTGTACAAAGAATCCTGGGGCTGAAAATTGGACCTGCCACCTGTAGGCAACCTTGTAGATGACAAACAATATTTTCCCACTCTAGTGGCAAGATAATAGAAGCAGCTTTTAAGAGACTATATGAAACAATGACTACAGTAGTATGGTTCCTACTGAGCTGAATGAAAAGGGAGAGATGTTTGATGTATGAACCCCTGAGGAAACTGATTTGTCCAAACTTTGATACACAGACACCTCAGCAGCACCTTCCGATTATTTATTATTTAGAGATTTGTTTGCCTCCTTTCTGTAAAAACCACCAAGCTAGGTATAAATGTATCCCAAGCATATTCTTATATTCCTAGAGAATAGTATTGTAAAAGTAGAATTCCAGGTGCAAGTACACCACACATTTCAGAAATACTTCTCAGATTTGCTCTCAACCAGATATGTTTATGTTCAGTATCACTTCTCCCTTCCTTAAAACAAACATCTTTTTAGAAAAGCTACTCTATTTAATATACATATTAGAACACAGTATGCAACCAGTATCTTGTCATTTCTAAAAGAATGGGAATTTAGATTAAGTGAATAAACAAAGCAGAACCTTTCATCCACATATCTTTGCCCAAAAGTGATGAGCTAAGGTACTTGGAATGGCAAGAGAAAATGAAGGTAAAACTCTATAGGTGGTTTCCAGACTCTTGGGATTCAATGATATCCCCTTCAAGATTCAGCAGTATATGTAACTTTTGAATTACCTCCTGCTTTGTGCTGTAATCTGAAAAGCAACATAAAGCCTGTGAGGCATTGCAGGGGATAGCATGCTATTATGGTAATCTTACAATCCATGCTGTGAAGAAGGAATGGAAGCACCAGTGGGAAGGATGGACTTTGACCTAGGAGCTCTCAGTAAATTGGCTTATTTTGATGATGGCTCAACTATCATTACAGAGGATGAACAGCATTCTCATTGAAATCAAGAGGGAATCTTTAACTGGATTTTAACAGTTCTTGCTGATGATGAGAGTCCTCAAAGAGCTTCCTGTGATGACAAGAAAGGGGTTAGCTAAGCCTCTCAGCTCCCTGAGGACACACCTCCTTTCTATTAAAGCTTGATTTCTGGAAGATAAAGCAAACAATCACAGTGGAAGAGAAAGTATGTTTATCTGACAGATTCTGTCCAGGCTCAAAGTGCTGAAGCTGCGCATCCCAATATTCTGAAATTTCTCTTTCAACGTCACCCCCCCCCCCCGACTTCTTCTTTGCATCCATTTTATATTTAATTCCCTAAATGAATTTTGTTCCTCCTCCTAATGTCCATAATCCTCATGCTTAATACCATTTCTAATTAACTAGCCTTATAATATATCTATATTTCCTTTCTTCTCTCAGATGATGATTCTGACTTAAGTAATGTTGCTTCCATTATTTTGCTCCTTTGCTACCTTTATGAATAATCTGAGTCTTGTTTTGCTGCTGCAATCTTTAGTTGGGCAATTAGTCTAATGGATGTTTGAAAAGAACAATAGAATCTCAAGCAAACCAGCTGTTCCTCACTTCAAAGTGAAGATAGCCGACTGCACAATAAATATATTACAAAAGCCTAAAGCACAAGAAAGTTACTTGGGGGGAGTGGAGAACTTTGAGTGTAGTGGTCAAACAAAACATTTTCCAGGTTTTCAAAAACCCACTTCATTATATGTATGATATGTTTATGTATATGCAGACAATGTATGCATGCATTTAATCCACATGGTCAATGGGGCTGTGGTGACTAATGCTGCGGCCTGCGCTAGGCTTGGCCTGGTTATAGTGAAAGTGTATGCTTATTTTTATGTGCTTGTGTTAGATTAACTGGCCTCAATTTGTTGTAAAGGCCTATTTGCAGTTTTTGGGGCTGGGTTGTTGTTTTCCCTGGTTGGGAGGGGCTCATTCTCTCTGTTTCCTTCCTCCAATCATCACCCAGTATTTTCCCTCCAAAGTTAGTATTTCCATCCAATCAGCCCTTAGTATTTTCCCTCCATAGTCCCAACCAATCAGTGTCTTAGGATTTCCCTCCAATTCTAAAGGTTACAAAAGGGAGGAAACCTCTCTGCTTACCTCAGTGACTACCAGGGATGTGTGACTGTGCCATGGGGCTGCCAGCTCCGGCCTGTCACCTTCTTTTAATGACAAATACTGCCTTCAACCAGCCCTGGACTCAGCAGAGGAAGGACATTTGACCTTCAGTTTAAAGGAATCCAGCGGCTGGGGTCTGTCCACCATCCGTGGTGGCTGACCAGAGAAGAGAAGGAGAGGCATCACAATCCATTACCCATGGACTTGGCAAAAGGGACTGAGTAAGCTAATTTTCAACTATTTGGCGTTATGGACTTTGAACCATCCAAAAGGCTAGTCACCTGTTTGTGACTTGTTAAATAAATTCATTAATTTCTTCAAAGGCCTCAGTCTGCTAAGTTTGTGAGAAGTCTCCCCACAAGAGGAAAGCAATCTGCATCCCCTGGGCATAGGAGTTTATAGCAACTTATGTGGTCACTCAATCCAAGCCCAGGCGGACCGCCATAACTAACCCTACAGACCTAACATTTGAGTATATATTACAGAAAGCACATAAAATTATTATTATTATTATTATTATTATTATTTCATACCTGCCTCTCCTCATGGCTTGAAGCATGTTACAACACAGCTGAAAACATATAACTATTACATAAAATACACATCTTAAAACATGTTTCTAAAAACACATATATTAAAATACACAGAACAATTATTAAAATATAGTGGATATAAGATGTAAGTTTTAAATTCATATAATGTAGAAGTTAATGTAAATTTCCATACAACTGGGTATGATCAGAATTTCTGATTATGTGGTGAGTTTGTATATACATTCGTATGCACAACAGTTCCTTTTTTGAAGTTTACACTGAAATTGCAAATACTGTTTCTCAACCAAAGCACTGAAGATGATTATAGTGAAAGTTGGATATGATCTCCTTCAAAGTTGGGCAAGTGTTACATTTTCAGAGTTATTTTACCAGCAGTTATTGATCTACCCAAAGATTATCTGGAACCACATAAACAACATAATGAAACCAATGATACCAGAAATGGCCATAAAGCCACTTTTTAATGTTAAAAATTGATATTAGTTATGTTAAACAGTTTGCAGGGGTGCCTGCAGTCTATTCAAATAATAAGATATTTCTCTTGAAGGTTTGCAGGAAGTTTGGGGTGGGTGACAGGAAAAGGGCACTATGTGAAAACATGATAAAAATTTAAAAAGTTTAAAAAAGTAAAAAATAACATGGTGGGTTTCTTTTGGATTCTGGGTGGCACTTTACACATCCCCATTCTATATAATAGATTGACCACATCAATTTCAAAATTCATAGAGTTGTCCATTACTTGATTCTTCCCTCCCATACCCGACCATTCACTTTACTACCAGAAAATTTATATAACTACATGGTCTGCTGCAGGAGTCTTGAAGGAGAGTACCTAAATTGGGAAAGAGGCAAGATAAAAAAACAAACAAATTAGCACATTTCTCGTTGCTTTTGCGTGATCAACCCTAAATCTAATTGAGAGGCTTTATTCCCATTTTGCAAAGTAAGCAATGAAATCAGTAGCCTTCATGCAGGCTTTACCTTGTGTTTACCTCCAGCTTCTTCAAGAATTTCAGAGTGACTCTCCACTGGTAAAATCCAGACACAGTGATATGAGTGTTGATTTTGTCTTTTAAAAAGGCATTTTGCAGAGCAAATACATTATTTAGAAGTCCATTAAGATTCCCAGAAACCTCTGGGAAGTGCCATTGTCTCCCAAACAAGTTAAGTACTAGTAGTCCTCATGTGCTTTCTTTTAATGGAGAAATACCATGTGTTTAAAGTCAAAAGGGGACATCTTTTTTGGCAATTGTACATGTGCATGTCTGTGATGAATAGTGAAACGCTATGGGTTATGGTGGCTGGAAATACTTTTTCCCATCCCACATCAGGATGAGAAATGATTTCTTTACAGTGGAAAACCTTTTTTAAAAAATCTCACAAGATTCACCTTGACCACTGCTGCACTCTACTTTTGGAACACATTTTGAGTAATCTTTAATAAATGGTGAGAAGGGTTAGAATTTCAGTGATATGGATGTGAGCACAGCACTACATACATCAGCAGTGGGATCTCAAGGGACATGAAGGTTTCTGTGTCATAACATAAAATTCTCCCTCTAGAAATAATGTCATGATACCAGCCTGTAAAAGGTGACATTAGGTAGTCAAAATACCTTCAAGAACTGTCTCATTTCATCTTTCGTGATTCCACTGAGGTTTTCCAGTTGAAGAATTTCAAGTTGCCAGGTTCATAGAGATTATGCCTGTCTTCTTTTTTATGCCACATGAACAATGTCTATTTTTTTCAGCCAGAATTCAGTTTGAGACATAGGACTTTATCCTCTACTTTATTCCATTATGCATCACATTGAGCGCTTCAATATTACAACTCTATTCAGTAGTGCAAGTGTGCCGTTTTGCCAGTTCATGGTCCCACAATTGCATATTCTTGTACTTTATAACCATCCCTTCCAGTACCACTATTTTTCTTTATTTTTATTTTTATTTTATTTTCTGAGCAACACTGCAATTTTTAAATTAAAAACAAAAAAGAGCAAAGTTACATATAAAATAAAAGGAAAATAGCCACCTTGGGAATTGTAAGAAAGGGGAGGAGGAAGACAAGGGAATTGCACCGACTGATGTCACTTTACTGCTGATATGCCAGCCTAGACGTGGACGGGATACATTACACTAGGGTAGGTTTGCTAGCTATTGACGTTTTTTATGTGTTAATAACTAGGAATGGGAGAATTATGAAAGGGGGACCAGAAGCAGAATTCACACAGCATCATGTGAAAGGGACCATTGTCAAAGATGCTGATTCACCTACAATGATGATTTGCTTATATTGTGTGATACATTTTTATTTAGTAAGACATGTGTCCTTTAGTTCTAAAGGTCTCCGATAAGAGACAAGTCAGTCTGCAGTTTGTGGCTCCATAGTTTGAATTTACACTGAATCCAGGCATAGATTGTTCACTACACATCTTAAGAAACATTGCAGTGTGGTCTTTTGGCAAAGGAAGCTGTATTATATGTGTCTCTATACCTGTAGAAACTATCTACCATTATAGCTGAATTTATGAACTATTTATGAATTTTTTTGAATATCGAATTCAAAAATATGTTCCATGTCAGTCTGGATCAGTATGTCAAGGAAACTTTTAACAGCTTTGTGACTGGAAGGAAGACACTGGAACCATAAGCCGTGAGACCTTGGCATTCACTGGGGTATGGTTTCAGGACCACTATCACCCTGTGGATACCAACATATGTGGGTATTTCCATCTCATAATATATGATGGCATAATAAAATAATGATCCCCCATGTTATATTGGCTGTATCCACTGTGATAAGGAAAATGGGAGGGAGCAATAAGGATGGCTATCCAGGGGTGCCAAACTGGGTTTGGCACTGTTGGACTGTCAGGACTCCCTCCCATCTCCATGTCAACCATAGGGTTGGCAGTCTAAACTATCCCAGCATCCATACTCAATGTAGAACCACTCTTAGTCTATGAAAGCTTATGCTACTATCATCTTTCTCTCGGTTATTCTAACATGAGCTGATACAAGTTCTTTTTGAATGTTTGAAATGTGAAGAAATGAAATAATTCTGTCTAGAGATGCAATGCAATGCAATGTAATGATTATAATGTTATGAGTTGTGAAACAAACTGCAGCTAGTCAGTCTCCTTTTCCCAGCCAGATCTTTCTGCAGAGGTGCTGTATGGATAGAGGAGAAAAGAAGAGAGATTTGTGTGCCTCTTTGAGGTGGCTGGAGAAGAACTACTGTAGATGGATGGACTGACAAACAAACCAATATAAATTCAGAGTGCTCATTACAAATACCCTGTAAATATTGTGTGTGAAATACCAGAACTATAAAGGATAAAGATAACATGACAACAGCCTGCCAAATAATCTTGTTTAGTACACATCCCTACCACTTGGGCAGAAGGGCAGGAATAGGGCTGAAAGGCAACAGTCAATATGTTGGTCTTCTGAGACCATTGCAATTCTGAGATCCTTTCACACCAATCAATTCAGGTGTTATTATTCACTTTGGCTGCCATGTGAAATCCAAGGTTTTGCAGTTTGGTGAGCTGTAGCACTCTGGTTGAGAATTCCAAAGTCTCCTCCCTTAAGTACAAATTAAGGATTCCACAGGATAGAAACATGGTAGTTAGTAAGCTTGTTTGATCCCAAAAAATTGGTTCAAAACTCATTTCATATGTACGGGGCACTGGTGGTTTGATTCTGAAGTCAATTCCGATTTTCACAGAAAAAAATGTTCAAAACATTTCAACATTTCTGAGATTTCCAAATCCTTCCTTAATGGTTTGAAAGTATTATTTCCTATTTCATTGTGGTCTTTCAAAGTGGTCTTTACTTTGAAAGTAGTTGTTTTACTCCAGAAAGGGGAGGGGAAGCAAAGGGAGGAAATTCATCTACTGGGTTTTAAAACACTTCCCAGGCTCACAAGGGGAGACGAGAGGGAGGAAAGTCATCCACTGGGTTTTAAAAAGCTTCCCAGGCTTGAGCCAAGGCCAGGGACCAGAAGTGGGAAAACACTGGATCATTTCTGACTTACTCACTGCTTCGTAACAGAAATAGTGGAAAAAGCTTTGGAAAGGCAAAGGGACTTCCGGTTTCCTTAAAAACTTCAAAATTGCTACAAAAAGCAAATCTTCCCGAATTTATTTCGAATTACGAAGATTCTGACTGAACCTAACCATAACTAGTAGTTAGAGTGGAATCATAGTGTTATGTTTGTTTATATAATGTAAAATGTACCCTGGTAAGATCTCTTTTCCCCAGTTTGCTGATATGATAATATAAATGTGGGGGCTCTTTTTAGCCATAAAAAGCAATAGGCAGGAATAGCTGTACTAAGCCTGTCTTCTTTAACTCTTTAAAACCCACGTAAGCACATTTCAGGATAGCAAATTACACATGTGCATCTACTGACAATCAGTCTCTCCGTTATCTTTTTTTCCATCTGAAGAACCTTGCCAGGTTACTTATGGAGAAGAACCATTCCCAATTAACTAGATCAGCTATGGGCAAATCCAGGCCCGGGGGTCAGATGTGGCCCCTTGGGCTTTTTTCTCAGGCCCTCCTCTCCCTCACCATCCTTCCTGCCTTCTTTCTTTCCTTCGTCCTTGCACCCTCCCTCCCTCCCTCCCTTCCTATCTTCTTTCTCATTCCCTCCTTCCTTCTCTCCCATTATTTTGTCCTTCCTTCTCTTTTTCCTCCCTCTTTCCTCCCTCCTTCCCTCTCTCACCTTCCTTCCTTCTTTCCTTCCTTCCTTTCCTTTTGTCTTTCCTTTCTTCCCTCTTCCTCCCTCCCTTCCCTCCCTCCATTCCCTTCCACCCTTCCTTCTTTCCATCCATCACTTCCTCCCTTTCTTCCTTCTTTCCCCCTCCTCTCTTTCTTCTTCCTTCCTTCTCTTTTGTCTTTCCTTTTTCTCTCTTCCCTCCCTCCCTCCATCCATTCTCTTTCCTCCTTCCTTCCTTCCTTCCTTCTATCCTTCTCTTCCTCCCTCCCTCCCTTCTCTTTTTCCTTCCTTCTTTCCTCCTGGGGGATGCTTAACTGGGAGAAGCAATGGTTGAGAGAGAACATGAGAACCATGTTTTACAATTTAAAAGTTTGTCCCATTGAAGAGATTAGGGCACAAGGGAGCAATGGTTTCACATGGCAGGGAAAGAGATTTGACTGAAAAGATTAGGAAGAACTTCCTGGAGAGTGGTATAGGTGGTCTTGGAGTGTGGTGGAGTCACCTTCTCTTGAGGTGTTTCCGAAGAGGCTACCTATTTTGAGTGCTTTGATTGTGCCTTCCTGCATGACAGGGAGTTGGAGTGGATGGCCCTCGGAGTTCTCTTCCTACTCTAGGATTCTATATCAGGAGTAGACCATATGGGGTCCCATGGATATAATTTTTCTCTCCCATCTACCATCAACCCCCTCCCTCCCAGCAAGCCCATCCTGCTCTGGCCTGCCATCTGGCTCCCAAGATAGAAAGTTTATCCATGCCTGAACTAGATGATTGGCTATTGCACAAGTTGTAGAACTCTACACAGATTACATCTGAGTAAATATACACTTAGACTACTGCAGGTGCACCTCTTTGATAGATCCTTTATAGTATAAACTTTTCAAATATTAAATGTTATACCTGTAAAATATTAAGCATCTTGCCTTTAACAACGTTGTGGCTGGCCTGAAGATGAAAAGATAAGATCAAGGAATGGCAGAGCAATACTTGTATACTGAAGTTCTAATTTTATACAGTAACTCATGAAGTTTTTATTATGTTTTTGTTTCTAAAGAAACCCAGTGAGGCTGAATATAAGCTGGTTTTTCTTGACACCAAGATGAGAAACACTTGGTGTCAAAGAAACTGAAAGTCTAGACTCAGTGTCTAAATAAATTTATTAGCTAATTAAATTTACAATGTTGACATTTTTCTTGCTACTTTCATGGTTGCTAAGCAATGGTCTTTTCAGGTTTTCACATGTTATTGTCATATTTTGGTGATTAATTGGGAATTATTTAAGTACAATGTTCTTCTGTTGTATCAATTCCTTGTTTTAGTGTAGATGTTGGAAAGAGCCTGCCTGCCATGGAACAAACACTGTTGTCTTGAAATCAGTAAACTTGGTAACAGTTTTTAATGAAATAAACAGAAGTACAACACCAAAAGTTAGGTCTCCAATATAGAGGAAGATAGGAGTACAGGCCCCTTGTGAAAGGGAAAAAACACACAAATAAATCTACCTATCCCCATAATATATTCAGGACACACAAAAATTCTATCAGGGTGGCTGGATCCAGCTGCATGCATATTCCCTTTATATATTCACTCACTCATGTGTGTGGGGAAGAGAAGGTGGAATGGCACCAGGAATGTGGCGCATCTGGCTGAGAGTCAGCTGCATAAAGATCACTAGTGGCTGAAAGATCATGAGTTCAAAGCCAGCCGGGTCGTAGTGAGCTTCTGACCATTGTGTAGCTTGCTGCCAACCTTTGCAGCCCAAAAGACAGTTGCATCTGTCAAGTAGGAAATTTAGATACCGCTTTTGCGGGGAGGCTAATTTAACTAATTTATGATTCCATAAAATCTCCAGCAAGAAAGCAAAGAACGAGGAAGTACTCCATCAGTGTCACAAATGGATGGTAAAGTGACAGCTCCCCTGGTAGCCAGAATACCCTCATGAAAGCTGGAAAGTTAAATAGCCTCTATGTGTCTGTCTATATATGTTGTGTGTCTATGGCATTGAATGTTTGCCGTATATATGTACATTGTAATCCGCCCTGAGTCCACTGCAGGGTGAGAAGGGTGGAAGATAACTACTGTAATAAATAAATAAATAGGGAAAGGGGGAGAAGGAAATGTGATGTGCAGGTATCTGAAGGAATTTTGAGGCTGTAAGAGTAACTGCCATAGCCCATTCCTGCAGTTCTTGCCATTTTTACATAGCTATCCCACCTGCTCTCCCAGGCTCTCTCCTCCTCTTCTATTCTCCCCGAACACTTGTGTATCACTCTCCCTCCTGCCTTGTGTTCCCCCAGTCTACCCTCTTCCCCCTGCTTTCCTGTCCAAGCAGGACATTCATGGGGTTATCATAAATCAAAAGGCAACTGAAAGTACATATACAAACACAACACCTATAATCTTGCACCGTACTTAATAGCAAATTAGACTCAGGAAAAATGTGTTTGTTACTACTTACCATTTTCTGAAACTTTTGATTATTTGATTACAATTTCCGAAGAAAATCTTCCTAAATTCATGTGAAAGTAAATAGGTAAAAGTAAAGGTTTTCCCTGACATTAAGTCCAGTTATGTCCGACTCTGGGGGTTGGTGCTCATCTCCATTTCTAAGCTGAAGAGCCAGTGTTGTCCGTAGACACCTCCAAAGTCATGTGGCCAGCATGACTGCATGGAGCATCATTACCTTCTTGCTGGAGCGGTACCTGTTGATCTACTCAAATTTGCATGTTTTCAAACTGCTAGGTTGGAAGAAGCTGGGGCTAACAGTGGGAGCTTACGCCACTCCCCAGATTCGAACCTGCAATCTTTCGGTAAGCAAGCTCAGCAGCTCAGCGGTTTAACCCATTGTGCCACTGGGGGCTCCTGTGAAAGTAAATATGCCTTTAACAAATTTTAAAAATCTTTCTGGCATAAATGTAAGCTATATCTTTAAACTAAAGGATGTATAAAATTAAGTCTAATGAATGAGAAAACATAGTTATAAAACTAGAGCTTTTTATTTAGAAGTTGAAGTCAATACATTTCTACCATATCCAGTTCCCATTCTGATTTTGCATAAAATTGCTTCCAAATCCACACCACTAACATAGCTGAATAAATAAGATCACAGATTCTGGCTTTGAAGATTTATACCTTTATATTAATTAGGATTTTTTAATCCTTTCATGTCAAAGGATGCCAAAATATTTCCTTTCTTGTGTTACCTCTTAACATCTAGATATAATAATCAAATCTGTCTGCCTCGTGAGTATTTTTCAAAGTAAAAGCTCTCTGTGATTCACTGAGAATCACAGGACATTTACTATTTTAAAGTTTAGATAGATAGATAGTAGGCATGGTTTAGAATCCTAAAATGGTGAATCGTAAATCAAATGGGGGGGGGGGGTTTGATTAGTAAAAGAAAGACTTACAAAAAATTTCCCAAAAATTTCGGAAATGTAACTTAAGTACTAACGAAATCCGTTAGTAATTCGTATGCCAGAGCATGTGCATTCCAGATGGTTTTGGCCTACAACTCCCAGAAATCCTAACAGCTGGTAAATTGGCTGGGATTTCTGGGAGTTGTAGGCCAAAACTTGAATCAATCACACTGAATTCTAGATGGGACTCTCCAAATAGGAAGGAGGGAGGGAGGGAGGGGGTATTCTATTCTTGGAAGCAGCAAAAGAAAAGGAGGAGGAGCCCCCCCCCCCGCTCCTCGCTGCCTCTCTCTCACCCCGATCCCGAGGGAGCGAGGGCCCAAGTTTGCCCAGGCTGGTCATATACCTACATTCTATGCACATGCAATAATACAGCAGTAATAACAATGGGAATAAGAAGAGGTAAAATTCAAACTGAAGTGTTCTGAGTGGTCCCTGCCTCATGCGGTGCAACGGGCTCTTCTCTGTGAGCCCGGGAAATTAGCCCGGGAAAAGACAGCGTTTTCTGCTTGGGTGCACACACATACATATTCTTTGGGGGGGGGGGGGTTGCTGCAGAATCTTCTCTATGAGGCCGGGATTCTGCAACAAATCCCCCCTCCCAAGAATATGTATGTGTGTGCTCCCAAGCTGGCTTTTCCCCCGGGCTAATTTCCGTTTGCACCGCATGAGCCTGGCATGAGCCCGTTTGCATGAGGCAGGGACCACTCAGAATACTTCGGTTTGAATTTTACCTCTTGTTATTGTTATTACTGCTGTATTATTGCATGTGCATGGAATTAGGTATGACCAGTTGGATTACTTATAATATTAGGCAGTGGCACTTACAGTAGCATTCATTCTATTATACATTAGGTTGGTTTCTCACCCCAATACTCTTTGATGCCTTAGATCCTGGCAGGCAGGCAGGAGAGGCAGGAAGCCTGGAAAAATGTAAACAGAGAGGATTACTCAGAGTAAATCTGCAAAGGAGGGCCCTTCATCCAAAGTGCCCTCCTTTGCAGATTTACTTGAGTAATCCTCTCTGTTTACATTTTTTCCAGGCTTCCTTCCAGCCGAGGGAAGGAGCGAGTTTAATATTGGCAAGGGAGGCGGGAGGGTGGTGAGAGAGAAGGAGGGTGCCCCCCTTATGCCCCCCCTTATGACCTAATAACGACACTTAAGAAAATCCTGGCCCCCGAGGTTCTAAAAAGAAAGTCCACTTCCTGGTTGGCGTTCCAAGTGCGGAAACGCTCGAAAGTAGCATTTCTTACGAATTTCTTACGAAACGAATCATTTTCATAACTTTTTTCTCATGCCTAATAGATAGATAGATAAGACAGACAGACAGACAGATAGATTCAGTGGTACACCTGATACCAGCTAGAATTTTAATAGGCAGCTGGATTTTAATTAAAATTTCATTGCATAGAATTTTGAATTGAACAGCAATAACAAAATACTCAGCAGGACTTTCACTACATTTGACAAATGAATTGTCTTTGAAAATTGAACATTTCACAATCAGTCCTCAATTTGTTTACTTTCTGAAAGATGCTTACAGAAAAAAAAACATAGTTATTATTGGTTTCCAGTAAGTACTCACATAAGACTTGGGGGATTGTTACCCTTACAATATACTGCTGTTCATGCGTATTAAAAGGTCCTATTGATTCTACAAATTCCCAGATAAGTGTATATGAGACTTCAGTCTATAAGAGGTATCGTGCTTCACGTGGAGATGATCTAAACCAAAGTAAAATATAAATTGTCAGTGATGAAACTACTTTAAATGAACATCTCTACAATAAAGACTTAAAATGCAGCCATTCTTTGATTCCTTCTGATTTGCTAGCCTATTGTACAAGTGTTCAAGAAGACATCCTGAAAAGCAATTAACACATCTGAGTGTTTTGCAAAATTTTATTAGTTCAATGTCTCAAATAATTATTTTTCAAATAATGCCGTTGCACTGAAGATCTCTTTGATGTGGCATTTCTCTCTTTTTGCTTTCTCCAGTATAATAAAGTGGCACTATTAAAATGCATTAAATCTAGCATTTTCTTTTCAGTGCTCTCACTTATGAATCCACAAATTACACTACACTATAAGAAAATACCTATTAGTATCCATGTTGCTTGAAGTAGGCCATTTTATGCCAGTAGGTATAAATACAAAAGAGGGTACTATTAGATGTAAATATTTCCAGCCCAGAATATTCCCTGCAATGCTATTGTTTTATTTTTGGTGGATTTACATCATCTACACATTTACTGATTGCATTGGTTCGTTTCATTTATATTCTCCCAATGAGCTCAAAATGGTCCAATGGTTTTGTTTCTTCCCATATTATCCTCACAACAATTGTGTGAAGTACAGCAGGCTGTCACCCATGATGTTTCATGGTTCAGCAGATCAGGAGACTAAGCCCCTATCTATCATCTATCAATTATCTATCCTTTAACTAATTGATTGATATGGCCTTTGTAGTTTCAAATGTGTCATAATGTGGGTTAAATGTTCTCGACATGGTGATTATTACATCCAACACCTGATTAAAGTATACTAAAATGTTCATTCTATGGCAGTTATCAACGTACAAAATGTCACTGAGCTTACCTAGTGCTACCAGGACTTAGTTCTGTATTTTGTTATTGTAGTGATTCAAGTATCAAATTCCCTATCTTTAAGACATAGATTATTTACCTCAATAGTCAGGTGTCTGCTTTCAGTCCAAGGGTTAAGACTGGGTCTTTCTTTCCAACTTCCTGTACTACCCACATGATGGATGCAATTAGCAATCCAGATTCCCCAGAAAGACAGATTTCTGTGAATACATATTAAAAAGGAAAAATGCACACATTTCAAAAGTGTCTGAAGAAAAAGGTGCACATTTCAGACATGCACAATACTGTTGAAATATATTCCAGTCAATGGAAATGTATATTGAAACATAATAGATAAGGTTTTTATTAATAAATATTTCTTCTTCTGTATAATATCTTCCAAGTGGAAGACAGGGGGAGTGGTGATACATGAAAGAGATGCAATAGTTGGAGGAAGTTTTCCTTCCTTTATGTGGTAGAATGATACTAAAGCAAAAATTTAATTTTTTAGAGTTCAGTAAAAGATTATCGTATTTTCTGATGTATAAAACTACTTTTTAACCCAAGAAAATCTTCTCAAAAGTCAGGGGTCATCTTATATGTGGGAGTCGTCTTATAGAGCAGGTGCTGAAACTTCCAATCTGGAAGTTCAAAAATTTCAGTGGCTGCGTCCCTGCCGTATGCAGCAACTGTATGAAAGCATTAAGGGTGATGCTGTACAAGTATGGTAGAAGAAAATCCATTCATCAGCATTCGTGGACTTAATGCGGTCCCGATGGTGAGGTGAAGGGGCGCCTCAGGAGAAGTTGTAAGTGAAGGGCGGAGGAAGCTGCAGGTGTCCGGGGTGCCTGGGGTATGGAAAAAAGAGATTGAGTGGCTCTGGGCCCAGAAAAAAACACCTCTTTTACCTTTCTGGCCTGCCCTTGTATCCTATTACTGTATCTCCTTCCCTGTGTCTCAGATCTTGGTCCTGAAGACTGCAGTGAAGCAGTGCAGGTGCACAGGTGCGAAATCTGAGAGGCAAAGGAGGAGGTACAGTAATAGGAAAATTACCATATTGAAAGAAAATCTGCTGCTTTAAAAAAATTGATTTGCTGTGCGTTGGAAGAGGGTAGTCGTATACAGTGAATATATCCCAAACTCTATATGGAAAAGTTGGGGGTCGTCTTATACACCCAGTTGTCTTATATACCAGAAAATACTGTACTTGGTATAGAATGTGTAAAAAAGGAGGGGGGGATGTGACTAACTAGGCTGTTAGCCACCCCTGTGACGGCTTATTGGCAAGATTTCATTATATGCTGGGTTAAAGACAAGAACATCAGCAGGGAATTAATCTGGTGAAAAGCTCAGATGACAGCTCAGACTATGCAAATGACACCATCAAATTTTATAAAAGCAAGGGCAAAATAGATGCTGGATCAAAACAATAAAAGATTTAGAATCTTAAGTATTCAGAGGCAAGATGTATGACAATGACGTGATCTGATGCCACCACATTATTTAACAAAGAGCCATATTTAGAGAAGACTCAAGAGACTAACTTCTAAGAAGCTAAAGCTTCATATGTAAGAAGAACTAATTACGCTTGCAGCATTTCAGTCTGTGATCAAATGAAGAAATGCTGAGCAAAAATGAGTATTGACAGAACTTCCATGAGATGCATCCTGAGTATATAATTTGCTGTATTTTAATTCCGTTTTTATCACACTGTTATTATTTAATTGTCTTTTAAACTTTGTATTGCTCTTTTTGAACTGTTCAGGGTGGATAGATGTTAGCTGTCTTGAGTACCCATGAGGAGAAAGGTGGGATATAAATAATGATGATGATGATAACATACAATTAAGTCTTGGGTGAAAGATAGCCAGTGTGAGAAGGAAGTGGAGAGAAACAACTGACAACTGTGTGGCACAAAAAATAATAGGGAGAGAAATATAATAACAACAACAACAATAACAACTTTATTTATATACCACTCAATGTCCCTTAGGGGATTCAGTGCAGTTTCCATATAACAAAACAGAAAAATATACAGAGTAAGCAAAACATAAGCATAACATTATCAAAATAGCATAAAATTATAAATAATGTGTTCTGAGTCCATTGGATTTCAATGTGTGATTAAAGCACATGCTTTTATTTTTGACATTACAAACTAAAATATTTATTCATATCATCCCCAGTATTTTATATTTTGGCTATGTGAAATAATGTATGTACATCTGCACATAATACTGCATTAATTTATCCAGGAATTAATGGAGTAGGAGGCATTTGAAAAGTTCAATAACCTTACTTGTCTTCTCAAAGAAGAGCTACAAGAGGAAGAACTATCTTGATGAACTATGACACAAATCCAGTCTTATCAACTTTTCTTCCAAGTTCAACTTGGGAGCTAAGTGACTGGTGCCAATTCTGTTGATACAAATGCTCCTTCAATGAAAGTGATCTACCCAGCCTCACCAATCTGCTTCCATGTATCTTTTTCAGAAATGAAATATTTTCTTAAATGAAAGCAGGAGCATCTCCTTCCACATGGAAGCCAAGTCATAAATTCTATAAATTCTATAAATCTGATGGGAAAATCTAGCAAGTCTCTCTGAATTCACAGCAAATTTGGATATGAGTGAAATTTTGGAGAATGACACAATGGGAATGAAAATGTCAAACTAAAACCCATGGATTGTATGTTGAGGTTTTTCTGTTTGATCCGGTAACTATTTACTAGGCTTAGTTGAGCAAAAAAAAAAAAGGTTCAAAACTCGTTTTGGATGTAGGAGTCACTGGTGGTTCGATTCGGAATTGAATCCCAAATTTTCAGGAAAAAAATCATAACTTTTAGAACTTTCCAAAATTTCCGATTCGCTTTCTTAACGGTTTGAAAATGTTATTTCCTGTTTCATTGGGTGGTCTTTACTTTGAAAGTAATTGTTCCACTCCAGAAACTTTGTTTGTGTGGTACAAACTGTGTTAAATTGGTGGAGAAAAGCAATCATAGTACAGTGTTCCCTCATTTTGCGAGGGTGTTCCTTTGGCTCCGCTTGCTCTCCCACGACTTGGAGTTACTTGTGCAGTTGCTCCTCCCAACCCATGCTTCTGCCTGTCTCCCCGGCCACTGGAGCCATGCAAGCAGCAGCAGCCAGGCCTTCTTCCCTCTTCTCTGGTGGGGGGGGGGAATCCTTACACAGCCAGGAGGACAAAACAAAGGAGTTAATTCCTTCCTTCTCTGGTTTTGCCCTTCTTCTTGTGCCTCTCACTCGAGATGGAGAAGAAGGGGGGGGGGACCGGAGAAGGATGGAATTAACTCCTCCGTTTTGCCCTTCTTCTTGTCTCTCTCACTTGTGAGGGAGAAGAAGAGGGGGAAAACTAGAAGAGTTAATTCCTTCCTTCTCCGGTTTTCCCCCTTGTCTTCTCCCTCTCAAGCAAGAGGGACAAGAAGAAAGGCAAAACCAGAGAAGGAAGGAATTAACTCCTCTGGTTTTGCCCGTCCTCTTGTCCCTCTCACTTGCGAGGGAGAAGAAATGGGGGGAAACTGGAGGAGTTAATCTGGTTTTGCCCTTCTTCTTGTCCCTCTCACCTGCAAGGGAGAATAAGAGGGGGGGGGGAACTGGAGGAGTTAATTCCTTTCTCCTCCAGTTCTCTCCCCCCCCCGTTCTTCTCTCTTGCAAGGCTCAAGCTGAGTGAGGGGGGCAATAAGAGGGGGCAAAAGTGGAGAAGGAAGGAATGAAATAACCTTGGTGGAAATCCTAACATTATGGAATATTTCCGAAAAAAACAAGCAAGTGGTTCAATTTGCATTTGTCCCTCCCACCTTTCTTCCAAAACTGTTTTGGAAGGCAAAAGTCAGAAGTTTTTTTTGACTTTTAGGTTCTTTGAAATGAACCTATCCAACTCTACTAATTACAGTGTTCAGGGGAGTTTTAAAAGTGTAAAGTGGCCTAGACTGTATCTGCTTAATTTTCAGGTAATAAAAATATTTTCCAAAATGCTGAGTCCCTCTGAATTTAAAAGGCAGCAAGCAAAATAGAAAATTATTTTTGTACTGTTTTTACCAATTTGTTTGGTGTATGATTTTTTCAGAAACAGGCTGCTTAGATAACGTATATATAATCTACAGAAGAACTTGCTCAATCAGATAAAAACCCTTTTCAGTGGGGCTCTCCAAATATTTCAGTCTTGGTTTCATTGTATCTCCCTAAAACTCATTTCATTTTCTTTTCTGCTATGTTTTTCTGCTATGTTTTTTCTTTCTTTTCTTGGTGAGACTGGTTTTTTAAAACCCACATTTTACGATCATTTTTATATGTGCATTTTGTGTACATTTTCCTAACATTTGCATGTATTTATCTATTTTGTTGATATAATCCATTGCCTAATGTGTATGTGTAAATTCTACCCATTCATATTTTATAATGCATGTCTTATTTTGTGTGAAGTGTAAAATGTGTGATTTTTCAAAGCAAAGTGAATATCTTATCACAAGAAGATACAGAAAGTCTAGTTTTTGCTTTCATATGTATGTACCTTTCTTCATTTTTTTCATCTTAAGGAAGCACTCTTGATGGAAAAAAGCCTTTATATCATTAATCATTTTGAATGCTGGTCTTTGTACATTGCCCATCTTTGCAAAATCTCCCCTCACCCCTTTTTTGAAACATTATAACCATAGCTACACAATTACATATTACATTGAACATCTATATTTAACCATTCTCTTTTTAACAGCCTACTTAACCCCTCTGAATTAAGACACTACATGTCTTATGGATTAAAATAGATACAATATAGATAAAACTTACAAAAGATTATGATGCAATAGCATTAAACACAGTGTAGAACATTTCACCAAAAGAAATGTTAATTAGGAATGAAACAGTTTCCATTGTGAGGCTGTTAGGCCTGTGAGAAAGACTTCTGATAAATTCATGGCCTGGGAAAAGTTATATGGGATAATATAGTTTGTTGGATTGCCTGGATCTCAACAATATGTAACCTATATGGGACTTATCGGTCATAACCAGCACTTTGAGTTATGCCAACTAATGCATAGTTAATTATAATATCAAGTAGATATGATTCTTACATTTTTATTCATGGTATCACAGCAAAATTTTGAAAGTGGTAAACAAATTCATTGTATGCATGTGTTACTGAAGAGGAAAACATTTCAGAAGCCAAAGTCAATAAAGTCTACACAATATAGATTCCAAATGACTATTTTGAAAGTAATGTGTGACAAATGTGTAGGAAGATAAAATGGCCCCTGTTCAGATTAACATTCTTATTTTCAAATGATTTTCTGATAAACTATATTCAAACTTAGAAATGTCCAATAGCTAGACTTTCTGTATCCCATTGTTTTCCATTGTTCATTCATGTAGTTGGGTGTAATAGGAGGCTATAATTTTACAAACCGTGGAGGTCTTCTGTGCCAATACAATCGAACAAGTTAAAAAGTATACTTACCTTGGGGTCACCTTCTCTGCTAACGGGTCATGGGTGGATCATATGCATGCACTTTCCATCAAGGCTAACCTCAGGCTTTCTCAGCTTACCAGGTTAATTAACCGCCACTACCCGGGATCCCTTCTGCCAATTCTCAAAGTCTATGCCGCCAAGGTTTTGCCTCTCTTGTTGTATGGCGCAGAAATTTGGGGCCTGACCAATGTCACCCCTATTGAGCGCACCCAGACTAACTTTTTAAGGCGGATTCTGGGGGTGAATAATTGCACTCCTGCAGCGGCAGTCAGATCCGAATTAGGCAGACACCAAATCTCAGGCCTAGCAAAAATTAGAGCCATTAACTACTGGTGCAAGGTAAACAATCTAGAAGATGCGAGACTGCCCAAGTTGTGCCTGATGGAGCAATTCAGAGTTCCCTCTCAGAAAACATGGGGGGGGGGGGCTCCATAATGACATATCTCATCCTACAGGGGCTCCAGGTGGATCCGTCGAACATCAGAGTGACTTCAATGATGAACCGGGTGAAGCAGAGGGTACTCGATGTATGTGCCCAAGATGACCTAGCCCATTTGGCTAGGGTCAAATCCATGCACTGGTTAGCCCAACAACCCAACCACTTTGTTACTGCCCCGTATCTGGCTCGCCCGCTCCTACCTCACCTTAGGATTGCCCTAACTAGAGCTAGGTTCGAGCAATTCAAATCTATGGTGAGGGCCGGCAGATATGCTGCCACACCCTATAGGGACAGAGTCTGTGTCTGCGGCCTACCAGAAGTCGAGGATCTAGTCCACATTTTGTTGATCTGTCCCATATATGCAGAGGAGAGGGAGAAATACCTTAGCTATTTACTATCCAAAAGGACATTTTGGCCCTCTACCTTTAAAATTAACTTCCTCCTCTCAGACTCTAACCTTCAAACGGTGTATAAGGTAGCTGCTTATTTATTTAGAGCATATAAAAAGGGACAGCGGTATATGGAGTCTATTGGAGTCAATTGTGCGGGGGATGAGTTCCAGTAGGCGGCATGGAACAGCCCGCGGTACAGCGGTAATAAGCGTCACATCAACTGATCACCGGGCCTCCTAAGTATCCTATGCTAATAGTTTCCCTTCCTATGTGTTGACGCAAGACAATTGCAATAAGTTTAGTTTTTAATGTGTTACATTGTTTGCCTTGTACATTAGGTACTGATTTTATCCTTATCTTGTATACTACTCTGCTGTTGGAGCTTTTATTTGAAATGACCTGACGGTTACTCAATAAACGTGACTGACTGACTGTGCCAATGTCAAAATGAAAAAGGGGGAAAGAAAGAAGAGAAAACCTGATAGACCCACATTCCATGGTTTAATCAAACTGAAATAACATACTGATTTGAAACTACTTGAACTGTCTTATCACTTGCTGTGATAGCTATAGAAATATGCCAGGAAAAATGCTCTGCTGTAGAAATATGATTCCTTTCTATCATTCCTACATTATACACAGATTCAAATTGATTTTTAGTTTTTATTCTAAAAAAGCAAAGTTTTGGTGGTTTCTGACTGCATTTTTTTAACAATGGATTGTACATGATGCATGATCAACTCATATAAAGTTGTTTGCAGTATTTCTAAAAATTAAAGAATATAGCAAATCCATGAATTGCTATAGGAGTTACACAAGAAAAAAAATCTTCTTTACCATCAGACCATAGTATATTGATTATTTTTCAGAGATGAAAATAGCAGAGGATCATTAACAGATATCATGCTGACTGCTTCAGAAATGCTGGGAACAAGATCATGTACTAATGAAAAGAAGTGGTTAGAAAAAAATAAGTTCACACCCGTTGTGGCTGGAAATGTATTTAGTACATTAGTAATTTTGGAACTGATAAACATTAAATTGGAAGTACCGGTGGTGCAGTGGGTTAAACTGCTGAGCTGCTGAACTTGCTGACTGAAACATATTCAGTAAGATTAATATCAGGGTATGCAAAGAGTACTCTGGGAAAGAATACTCTGGGTTCTGGTCCATCTTACCGGTCTGAACATATCTCCCTCTATGAACCATCTCCGAGATTAAGCTCATCTGGAGAGACCCTGCTCTTTGTCCCACCTCCCTTACAGGTGTGACTGGTGGGGACGAGAGACAGCGCTTTCTCAGTGGTGGCTCTTCAACTATGGAACTACCTGCCCAACAAAATTAGATCAGTGCCCTTCCTCCTGGCCTTCATAATAAAGTAAAAACTTGGCTATTGCACAAAGCCTTTGGGCAGTAAGCAATGCAAGAAATGAGCAGGGATTATGTGCAATTGATATTTGACATTTGGGACAGCCCTGAACCATGATTACTGGACTATGTGATTTTAACATTTATATTTTTTGTTTGTTTTTTTTTAAAAAAATTATATATTTATTTATTATTTGATCTTGTATGCCGCCACTCCCCGAGGGCTCGGAGCGGCTCACGACAATCAATAAAACACACACAAAGAGATTAGCAATTAATTTAACTCCACATTTTAATTATCTAAATATTGTTACGTTGTAATGCTCTAATTGATAGTTATATGTTATTGTTGCTATATGTTAGGTTTTATATGTATGTGAGGCATGAAATTTTGCAATAAATATGTTAGAACCTGCTTTGAGTCTCCCTCAGGTTGAGAAAAGCAGTATACAAACTAAATAAATAAAAATTAAAGTAAGTAAATAAAATTAACTATAATTACTTAATCCTCCTACCCAGAATGTCCACTGGCCATGCAGCTTTGAGGATTGTTTGAGCTGTAATCCAAGAAGTAACTTTTCTGGCCCCTATGCAGAATGCAGCAGTAACAACACTGCCATTGAGAGACTAGGGTTCAGATATATACTAGGCCAAGGAAACCCATGGGCAACTCACACTCTCTCAGACTCAAAGGAATGTAGAATCTCCTTCCCTGTACTTTGAACCTATTTCTTCGAGTCCTAGTCTCAAGTGTAGCAGAAAGCCTGCCCTCTCTTCCTTATGACACTCTTTAAAATGAGTCTTCTCTCATCCTCTGAAGAAGTCCTTCCAAGAAAAATCTAAGTGTCATAAATCAATGTTAGTGTAAAGACTCACAAGACTTAACCTGATTCCTTTCCTAACAACCAAGATCATCTGCCTGGTGTAATAACCTCATTCTGTAAGACAGGAGTGGCCCATCCTATCTTGCTGATCTGCTAGTAGTTGGATTAAATAATACTGGGCAAAATGTTATAGACCATTTCCCTTGAATTCTGTGTTCATGGCTTTAGAATAAACTCTGTTGCCTCTCCAGGTGTATGCTTTAAAAATATATATTAAACCTGCTAAGGGCCAAGCTTGACAGCTCCCCAGAGTGAGTGGAATGCCTGTTTGAGGCTGTAGGCTACAGTACTCTTTAAGAACAATGTGTCATCTATGTGGCATCTTGATGCATGACATCCCTCTCTAGTGGCATTGGCCACAAAACACTTGGTCAAAAATAACCATTCTTTTTTGATGAGTAGCAGTAAATATGAGGAAAAACTGCCAAGCTGTGTGTGCCTGAGCTTTCAGCTGAAGCTTTCCTTGTGGGGAAAATCATTAATTAAGAAACAGAAGCTACATCAGCAAAGTTATATCATCTTGGAACATGATTTAGGCTGGCATTTTCATTTGTTTACTTCATCTTTTTTCTCTTGGAAGACAATTTCCAGAAGAGTCATTGAAAGGCTAGAGTGCTGAATGCAACTAGTTTTCTGCTGGGAGATTCATTAAAAAAAATGACGTTAAACAAAGTAAGATTTTGGCTTCTTGCACTCCACATAGGCCCCTTTCATACAGCTGTATAAAATCCACATTGAACCAGATTATATGGCAGTGCAGACTGAGATAATCCACTTCAAAGCAGATATTGTGAATTATCTGTCTTGATATTCTGGGTTGTGTGGCTGTGTGGAAGGGCCCATAGAGTTATGAGCAATCAAGTTTCTATTTATCCTTCTGTCATGTTGGCACTCTGACATGTTTTAAAATGAAATTATTTTATGGTATGTACCTTCACATTATGTCTAATTTGTGGTGACCTGTCATGGGGTTTTCTTGGCAATATTTATTGAGAAGACTTTTGCTATTGCCTTCTCCTTAGGCTGACAGAATGCAACTTGCCCAAGGTTACCTAGTGGGATTCCATGGTTGAGAGGGATTCAAACCCTTGTCTCCTAAAATCCTAGTCCAGGATCCAGTCTACTGCACCATGCTGGCTCTTATAAAAATATAGGCATGGATTAAATTCAATTAGTCTTAAAAGGTTTAATCACAAGGAGTAACATGTAGTAGTCTTCCATGGATAAAGGAATGAAAATTCCCTGATTACTTGTATCATATCCAAGATTAGGCAATGCAGCTCTTCCATGCCATTCAATACTGTTAGCATGTTGGTCATATCTTCTGATGCTTTGTGACAAGCCCTGTAGCTACAAAATTGCATGTTTTAGCTGATACTGGAAAAATGAGGAATCAAGCAGTGATGTGGATTTCATTAAAGACTCTTCTCATAATTTGGATGTTTGGATAATCTGATCAGGTACAATAATTTTGGATCTTTCTCCTAATATTTGTTTAACTGTTTTGAGAGAAATGTTGGCAAGGTGTAAAATATTAAAAGGATAACAACCAATAATGACGACAATCTTGGAATGGAATATTTCTGGGAGAAAGAGTTAGAAGGTGACAAGTTTTTAACTGTGCATGCTGCTATGGCACTTTGTGATCCTACCAATAGAACATGGCTTTGCTTTTTGTACATTTAATGTGCTAGAGGTAATCCAGCTAATTTGTAGGCATTTTCATATTCCTTGTAGACAGTGATTTAAAGGTATTGGAACAGAACGCAAATTCCTTGACATTTTTAAAGTGCTAGACAGATGAATCTGTCTTCTTACCAATTATTAAGCTTCTGGGAAGAATGAAAAGGAAGTAGTTAGACTCTGAATACCACACTATCTTTTACTGTATTGGGGGCAATAAAATGACTCAGTCAAATTCCAGAAACATTTCAAAGTATATTTTCAGAGGTTCACTAATAGCATCAAAATCAAGGAGTCTTGTAGCATGCTTAAAGACTATCATGTTTTATAAAGGTCAGTTGAAACAATTGATGCTACAAAGATTTAAATGCAATTAAATAAACATCCATATTAAAACATTAATTTAAAACTGTATAAGGCCATTAAGACATAGTACTAATGACCAAATACAACACATCTCAGTTGAAAGACTTCTGCAGTAGCCAGTTAATAGTCAAATGTCAATGTAAATAAGATATTTTCCTGCTAGCAGAAGAAGGTCATAGAGTGAACCAATATGGCCTCCCATCAAAGGGAATTCCTCAGTTGGACAATCACTGAAAAGGCTCTGCTCATAAACCATACTTTGGATTTCAGAAGGAAACATATTTGAAAAATTGTCAAAAAAACCATACTTTTCAAGTTTTGAGAAACTCTGAGAAGAATCCTGGACTGGTGTGTTTCTTTTAAATTCACTTCACTTTATTTCTTGATTAGTCACTCACCACCAGGTGCTCCAAGCGACTTACAGTAAATTCAAGACTTATTCTGTATGAAATTATTGCACAGTTGTTTACATAAAAATTTGCATATTTTATGTTCATAAAATGACATTTCTATACCAAAATATATTTTCCAGGCAGAAAAGGCCATTTTCTGTGCATGAAATATTTTACTTGGGGCATATTCTTCACAAAATTTCCACATTGATGATTTGCACATTTTGGGTACTGAAAGAAGATCTTTCTGCAAATGAAATTGATATTTCTGTATGGAAATATCATTTACTATACCAAATATACTGTTCCCTACTCAAAGGTTTTACTTTTTTATGGGTAACTCAATTATGTCCAGATTTTATGCAGAAATACACCCAAATTACAAATATGATTCAAAAACTGATTTGTTTCTTTGAAAAAGAAACTTAATGAATAATTTCATTTTATTTCTGATGTAGATGTGTTGGAATGAAAGTCTTCCCTTGAAGATAGTCAAGTTCAATCTGGTCCACATCAAATTCTAGTGGGGAAAAAACCAAAATTTCTTTGAGAACTCCTACAGTCAACTAACACAGTGGCTGGAAAACAGGAGAGGATATATCCAAAGTATGGAGTGGCTTCTACCTTTTAGGAGCAGGACAAGGATGCTCATAATCTGTTGATTTTAGAAAATTACATCACATTTGCCATGATGAAAAATATGTACACTTGCCATATAAACTGAAATAGGGACCCAGCGCAAAGGCAGTAGCAAAAGTGAAAAGAACTTCCATTTTGGATATTTGGGGTAGAACAAAGTTTGTGTGCCCTTATTAAAATTCTGATGAAGACTACTTGGGCTAAAAAAAGGAAAGTCAGGAAAAAGAGAGAGTTGCATTTTTTCTTCCCTTTGGGCAAAAGAGGGATAATGGAATGGAAATTTCTTGCCTCTGCCGTTGTGTCAGGTCTTTAACAAAGACAAGTTGCTTTCTTTACTCGTTCCTTCCACCTTTTTGTTCCGGGATGCATTATCATTCTTATTTCTCATTCATATTCCTTTCCTTATTTGCAATTGCATAGAATTAGACATTTGATGATTGGCAATGCTATTTATACCCCACCCAATTGTAACCCTTCAAATAACCAGATCCTCGCCTTCTCTTTAGCTCTTCCAAAATAGGTTCTTTCTATGCATTTTAAAAGAAACTATTTGTTTGTTACAAACCACTAATGTTTACCACAACCTATCTATGGGTTAAAGCAAAATCCTTAATTTTGGCCCAAAAGCCTGCTCTCAACTTATATGTGAGGTATATTAACAAAAAGAAATGTTCCTCAGAGTTGAGCAGAAAATAAGAATAATAAATACTCAGAGACCATGACTGACAGACCTCTAAATTTCTGCCTTCAGCATAAAGCCTGAATGATGACTATAATAAGCTTCAGTGCATCTACATTTTGCTCATGTTTGAAGATACCTATTCTGGATCAAGACCAAAGCATGAGGAAGGTTTTGATCTGTTAGAGATTTTAGCTTCTCCACATTTGCTGGAGCTCCTTTTTGAAAGAAAAAAATGGACAGAGAGCAGAGAATTTAATTAGAATGAAGACAACCTTTCATGCTACAGGGCGACTGACTGCATTATTGATCTTGTTTTCAGAATACAATATCAGTTGTTGGAGTGGCTGGTCTTAGAATATGCTTCATTGCGTGCTGCTCATAAATCTGGAAATAAATGAATGTTGGGAATTCATTACCAGTCTCTAGTGCTTTTCTAACTTTTCAGGCCTTTATCAAGTTCTCAAACAGGCCAAAGTTGGTTGTATACAGTTTTTGGCACAAAATACAAATGAGGACAGATGGATCAAGACGCCGATAATGTAGATGAAATCCAGTCTTATATCAACTAAACAAGAAAGGCAGTGGTCCCAAGTCTAGAAGAAGTCTAGAAAAAGGCCCATTGAATTAATGGAAATGTGATATTATTGAGTTCCATTGATTTAATGGCTGTATTCTACTTCAGGGCTAAACAATTGGATGAAAACCTAAGGGGTCTCATAACACACACAAAATAAATGAAATGAACCATGCTTATCTTAGCCTTTCCTTCATATGCCTTCTCACGCGTTTTTCCAACTTTGCATCTATTAAAACCTATAATGGGAGCAATCTTCCAGATCAGTTCCCACACTGCCAGATATTTATACTAAACAAACGGAAAATATCATTCTCTTCCTTGCTCATGTAGGATGAAGAAAACAAATGAAATCCCCCTTTCCAGAATAAAGTGCATGTGTGTATGTGATTTGGCATTTATAGTCTTTGATTTGCCTTTGATCTATTCAGAATTATGTTTATTTAGGTTTGATTTTGTTTTACCAGGTGCAGGCATTTCTGTTCTATTCATTTTGGCAGCTTTTTAAAAACTAAGCTTGCTCTTATCAAAAGGATAAGCATTTGCTTTCCCTTTCTCTCTTACTTTACAAGTAATATAAGAAAAATGACTATCACACATATCCTTCTGTAGCAGCCACATTGATTTATTCAGGATACAGCTGACCTGTGAACAGTGCAACTGTTTATGAGAATGCTGTTCATGCTACTCCTACCAAAGTAGATCACCATTTGGCAATCAATTCCAAGAGTGGTTTTGAGCCATTGCTACAAAACAGAATAAGCCAATCCAGGTGCACAAAGCATATCAAAAGTATAGACTCATGTAAATTTAATTAGGCTCAGCATAGCCACTCAGTAATACAACACTTTTGCTGACTGAAGAAAATGTTCATCATTTGAGTATGGGGAACTGTTGGACATGTACTGTAGGTGCTCCAAAAACTGGCTACTTTTTGCCACTATAGTTGAATTTGGAATTTAGATGATATTTTAAGAGGCTTCTTAATAATCAGTTACCCACGTGATTGTGGCCTTAAAAGTTGAAAAGAAAAGATATTCTACAATTAAGAGATTGACCACATTATCATACCAGGGCTTTAAAGCAGGCAGCCCCACATTTCTGCCTCCTGCAGAATTCTGGAAAATATAGTTTAGGGCTGGGCCTTTTGAGATCCTTACCTGCCCAAACTATATATCCCAGAATTCTGCAGGTGGCAGAAATGCGGGGCTGACAGCCTTAAAGCCCTGGTGTTATAATGTCATTAGAGAAAGACATTTCTAGTATATGCATGAGAGGTGGACTTGAGTCCCCAGCTGCAAATGCCAGTAATTTCTTTTTTCTGAGTCTCAAAGGTGGCAAATGACTCCTTATGACAGGGTGATCAAATTGCAGCCTTGTGGTCATGCAGTCTTTTAAGGCTAGCATTTGTATCTCTTGACATCATGGGAACCTCCAGACTGACCATTTTCCTAACCAAAAAATATGCTGTTGAGGACACTCCCTCCTCCGATACCAGTGCGTACTGGGAACATGAGTGCTCGGAAACTGAACTGGATCTCATATAATGTAGATCCCTTCCTAGAACCATGAGTGACTTTGAGTGAAGCTGTCTTCCTGCAAAGTCAACAACAAACGTTCCATAATGGATTAGCTCATTGCAATCACTCAGTAATAAAACGGGAGATGCAAAGAGGTTTTCTTTCAGTACAAACTCACCCTTCAACTTGGGTCATGAGGTTTATTTTTCCCTGTTCTTGTTACATCAGTACTAAGAAGTGTTCTTAGTTTAAAAGATCTGCATTTATCAACAGTGTTAGCAGCAAGGATTTGGATGTGAATCATATCCATAAGCTGCTTTCTGTGAGGTCTTATGTTAAATGTTACTTCTTAACATTTAAGGGCACTTCAGACTCTTGTGAATATGAACTAGAAAAGAACATTGCTAAGTCACCATTTGTGTAGTTGCTGTCTTCCTTTGGACTTTTATTCAAAATTCACTGTGGGTATCAATGGTCTATGAAAGGCAATATGCCAGCCTGTTCTCTTTGGATATTATTTGGAACTGCATGCTATTATTAGCAAATTTAATCGTCTTCTGCAAGCTTAGATACAGCTAGTACTGGAAGTCCACCCACAGCTGAAGCAAGTGTGTGAAAGTCACAACAAAGTGAAAAAAAAACATTTCTTGAGTATGCGTTTGCTAGATGTGGAAGAGTGCTAGCAGAGCTTGCCTGAGATGTAAGCCCTTCCTTGTCTCATTTTTTAATACAGGAAAAAAAGAAAATGCAAAATGTTTTTCCTTTCTTGTGAGACAGTGACATGTTTTCTTATAAGTTCAGAAAGTGTTTTGCCCTCTCAAATTGCTCTAACAGAGTAGTCAAAGTATGATATCTGCTGCCTTCCTAATGGACTTTGAGGATGTACATCTTTGCTAATTTTTCTCTCAAATGAAGCAATGAGTAATTTTAGAAATTTTCTTCTCACTGAGAAATACATTGTAATTATGCCACTTTTGAAGACTATTTGCATTTTGAATCTTATTCTGCACACAATTTGTAGATTTTTGCAAAGATTTTTTTTGTGTTTTGCACAAAAATATTTCTAAGAGATACTGGGGTTGTGTTGTTGTTATTGTTGTTGTTGGCTAGAATAAGTCTCAAACTATAGAGACTTTCACCAGTTCATGATTCTCCTTGTCATGATCTTTCAATCCTTGGGTTGAATGGCCTTTGTGATTTCCTCCAGTTCTCCACTTCTATGAGTCTAGTGTTTATAATGAGAACTAATGTCTAGTTTAGTGGGAATGATAATAGCTAAATACTTTTTTTTAGTTTTCCAGTTTCTGAAATAAAAACTGCAGTTTTCAGTTAGGGACTAAAGAAGACTGCAAAAAAGACAAAGGGAAAAGATTGAGCTGAGTATGGGGGCTCGATATTAACAAAATCTGAAGAAATATTAGATGTGTAGATCTGAATTTGAGTAGTGAAATCTGCTTTCTTGGAGGGTGTACATCTATCCCTGCTCAACTTGAATATATTAAAATATACTCCATTATTACAAAACACCAATAAGTCTCCAGTAGGCCTGGTTGATTCCCCCGGCCCCAAAAAAGGTTCAAAACTCGCTTCGGATCTAAGGGGCACTGGCGCTTTAAATCTGATAGACTTCCGAAAATTTTCATGAAGATTTCAAAATTGATTCAGGTTAATTTCAAAATTTTGGAAATACTTCGTTAATGGCTGATACGCATGTTTAACCCAGTTTAGACTGGGATGCGGAGGGAAGAAATTGTCGTCAAACTGGCGTCAAACAAAAAAAATGGACTCACTGCCAGCTCCTTCCCTGACAATTGGTTCCATCCTCAGATGTGGAAAAAAGCCGCTCTGGGGGCTGGGGAGCAGAGCCAGGGGACAGGCAGGACTCTTCCTGGGGGCTCTGGCTGCCTTCCAACTGGCTGTTTTCTACCCGCTGAGCAAGAGGACGCACAGGACTCACTCTCAGCCTTGCTAATACGCTTTGCAAGCCAGGGACTGAGATCTGGAGGAGATTTCCTCCTGATCATCCAGGCTTTCCTTCTGCTTGGGAGGGAACGCCTGGGCGATCGGAAGGACATCTCCAGATCAGGGCCCCTGGCTTGCAAAGCGCGTTAAAGCTAATGTGCTTTACAAGCCAGGGGCTGAGATCTGGAGAAGATTTCCTCCCCATCACCCAGGCTTTCCCTTCGCTTGGGAGGGAAATCACCCCCTGGCTTGCAAAGCGTGTTAGCGAGGCTGAGGGTGAGTCCTATGCATCCTCTTGCTCAGCAGGTAGAAAACAGCCAGTTGAAAGGCAGCCAGAGCTCCAAGGAAGAGGAAATCTCCAGATCTGGGCCCCTGGCTTGTAAAGCGCATCAAAGCTAACGCTCTTTGCAAGTCAGAGGCTGAGATCCGGAGGAGATTTCCTCCCAATCACCCAGGCTTTTCCTCCGCTTGGAATAGTAAAATATTTGCAATAGTAAAATATTTCACATCAATAGCTAGAAAGTTAATATACATTTTAAAACATCAGAAAATTAGCCCATTCTTTCAAAACATTTTGTATTAAAAGCCTGTCAGAATAAAAGGGTTTTTATCTGCTGGTGGAAGGACAGAAGGGAGGGAGCTGTTTTGGCCTAACTGGGAAGAGAGTTCCAGAGTCTTGTGTCAGCCACTAAGAAGGCCCTCTCTCATGTCCCCACCAGCTGTGCTTGTGAAGGTACTGGAACTGAGAAAAGTCTTCTTCAGCTCCTGATTTCAAATGAATTTTCTTCCTATCAGCTTCCTCCAGCTTTTACAACCATACAGAGAAATTGTAAATACCTTGAAATGGGCAACTCTAATTTTAATATTCAACATATATCTTTACACTCCAGGATCTTTTGCAACTTCTGACTTGGAATAGTCAGACAAAACACTTTGCAGTCTCTGGGTTAGAGAGGCAGGTGGGTGGGCTCTGGGACTGGGGCTAACCCCGTTAGACAAGACTAGGGAACTTTTAGTGTAGCTAACCCCTGTTCAGACAAGACTCAGGGACTTTTTAGTCAAGTTTTAGCACTGACTGAAAACCATTTTAGTGCTCGTTGCCTCAGTGGAAGTAAACCATCAAGATCTGTGCCTTATTGAAAAGCCTGTTTTAGTTAATAAATTATTTCCTGTTCACTTTGAAGAAAGTCTCCATCATACTTCTTCCTCTTAGAATACTCTCAGTTAATGATTTTAATGATTTTAATCCATGTATACAGTCTCTTTGTTGGTTGCTTTAAGCATGTGGGATCAAGCATTTGCAGAATAGACCAATTTACTGGTGAGGATAATACTTTATTTGACCACAATGGACTGATTTGGATGATGATTTCAACCTGGCAAACTGTTTTAAATGTATTTTTATAATTGTTTTAATGTATGTATATGGTTGTATTTTATTATATGTTTTATATTGTGTCAGCACTGAATGGTTACCTGTTGGAGGCCGCCCTGAGTCTCTCTTCAGAGGTTGAGAAGGATGAGGTATAAATGTTATAAATAAATAAATAAATAAATATGTTTGCTATGGACAACTTTTGGCCTTACAAAATTCACCCAGTCACCCTCCTGTATTGTTTCATGATCCTAGTCCAAATTCTTCTTCAGTCTCCTGGAATCTATAATTGAATCTATCTATTGCTCCTTCATTGCCTATGTAGTTGAAACATTCACTTAGTTATATCCCCCCCCGAGCAAGTCTTTTTGACATGATTTGGTCAGACATTGTATTTGCCTGTTTCTTTGATTCCAATATGTCACTGATTTTAAGATGCACACTAATTTCAGTACCAATAATAGTGAAATCTCTCCCCCCGCCGGCCAGAAACTCTCAAGTGTCTATAATTCTAAAGATGATTATTTTGGGGGAAAGTTTGCATTAGAATTGAAGAATTACAGAATATTCTTGGGCTGCTTTTCTTATATTTCTGTTCACTACTAATGGCATCTCATTCCTTCTTAAATTTTCATTTCCTGCTAAAACTGACTAAATGTCCCATTCCTGTCCTATTTATTTATTTATTTATTTATTTATTTATTTATTTGACTTGTACACCACCACTTTCAAAGGCTCGGGGCGGTTTACATATGTAAGAAATGCAATTTAAAACAGTACAATTTGAGAATTCCATTACAATTGAAAAGCTTGCTGGAAAAGGTAGGTTTTGCTAGCCTTCCAGAAGGCTCCCAGATCATGCAATGCCCGGGCCTCAGGAGGAAGAGTATTCCCGAAGGGGCAGTCTGCACCGAATATACATCCTTGTGGGGGCGAGTTCGGAGTCCCCCATGCGGACGAGCTTAGGGGCCCTTTCTTCAGCTCAAGGAGCTCAGCCTCCAGTCTCACCTCATCACAGAGTTCTCCAGATTGGGGACAGCCGGCCAGAAACTCGGCCAAGACTGCCTCCTCGTTCATCTCATGGGCCACGGGATACTCCTCTCTGAGAAGCCCACCATTCTGTAGGCACTCCCCAGATAAAGAGGCTCTCCTTCTGTTGTAAGGTAGGTCCTTCGGGAAGTCCCATGTTTGAACCCATGTTAGATCGTTAGGCTCCCAGGAGGTAAGATGCAATGTCCTCTCTGTGCCCAGTCCTGTAGAGGTGTCCAGAGGTAACCTCCAGGGGGCCCTTAGTTGACTTAGTAGCTTTCTGAAATGTCCAACATGCCGAGCAAGATGATTATATTCGGTGAGTAAAAAGTGCACCAGCTCAGTATCTGGGATGTTGCAATTCTGGTTAGGTCCCAAGATATTTATTAAGATGTCATTTACGTTGTCTAGGTAATTTTGCCCTGGAGGGATCAGGTCTAGGGACTCCAAAAACCCCAGTGACTTCAGAGTCTCATTTAGAGTCTGCTGGTTGCTCGTGCCCACCTGACTCCTTATACCGGAGGTACTCCTTACCTTGATGGCTGCTGAAAGTCCAGATCTGGACTTTGTAGCTTCTGCCAACTGCTTGACAGGTTCAATTTCAGCAAAAGTCCAAAAGAAGGCAAGACGTGCACTTTGTTACTGGAGAACTCTCAAGGAGCTGCTACCTCGCCACCATCTTGCCTTATTTTAGCTTGTTAAGCCCAAGTATTGCAATGTGTTATGCAATATTCATACTTTTAGGGAGGTATATTTTAATACATGTATTTTACGGAGTGCTTTAAAATTATTATGTGTTTCTTTATGTTTTAGTTATGCTGTAACCCACCTCGAGCCATGAGGAGAGGTGGGCAAGAAATGAAACTATTATGATTATTATTATTTGATACACAACAAGATTAGTACATAGTAAACAAGATTTTGTATTTGATCAAATGTCAGACACTTCCCAAGTACCTAGGACTGTGTGATGTATTGGCAAATAATATCTGCAGATCCGAGTAGGGTAGAGGACATTTGCAGCTGACAGATGGTGATTTTGTCAGCACTAATTGTTTTTACGTGCAGGCCAAGGTCTTTACGCACTGCACCTAGTGTGCCGATCACCACTGGAACCACCTTTATTGGCTTTTGCTAGAGTCTTTGTAGTTCTATCTGTAAATCCCCATGTTGTGTAAGCTTTTCTAGTTGCTTCTTGTCAATTCTGCTGTCACCTGGGTTTGCAACATCGATGATGTATACTCCCCCCCCCCCCAATGATTGTGAGGTCATGATTCTTGTGCTCCAAAACTCTGTCAGTCTGAATTCGGAAGTCTCAGAGTCATTTGACGTGTTCATTTTCTGTAACTTTTTCAGTGTTGTGATCCCACCAGTTCTTTGTCGCAGGCAGATGGTATTTTGTGGAATAAGTGCCAATGAGTCATCTGAGCAATGGTGTTATGCCTCTGCTTGTAGTCCATCTGCACAATCTTCTTGCACAAGCTGAGATGTGATCTATCGTTTTGTCTGCTTCCTTGCAGTGTCTACACTTGGGATTTGTCATCGACTTTTCAATTCTGGCTTTGATGGCATTTGTTCTCATGGTTTGTTCTTGGACTGGAAGAATCAGGCCCTCAGTCTCCTTTTTCAGAGTTAGTTTGTGGGCCACATCCATGTTTTTTCTTTATCAAATTGGCTCTCCATTTTTCCCCAGGAACTGTCCATGGAGAGCCTTCTTTTGCCAGTTTTCTCTTCTGCTCTGCATTGTGTTTTTATGGTATTCCCTCTTTGTCTTTTGCACTTTAAGCAGTTTTCTACTATTGACTTTCATCAGTGTTGGTTCTTGACTGTCTTTCACACAATCTGCCAGTTTGTTTCACTGGCAGAAGCCTTCTGCCTCCTGATTTTCTGGGAAGGTAAAGTCTGTTGACATCACTACATGGATGTAATGAGTAGTGAATTGTCATCAGTTTTTTTGTTTTTCTGTCCAGATCATCCAGCTCTGCTAATGTCCGATTCACAATTCCAGCAGTGTATCTGATGGTGAGGATGGCCCAGGTGTTGATAGCCTTGATCGTATTTCTGCCATTTAATTTGCTCTTCAAAACTTTTCTGACCTTTTGGACATATTCTTTGCTGACCATATTTTTCACATGTCTGTGCTTGATATTGTCCGGCTGTAGTATGCCCAGATATTTGAAGGCTTCAGGCTGATTGCACTTTATGTTTTGTCCATTTGACATCTCTATGTCCTCACTGTGAATAATTTTCCCTTTCTTTAATGCTACTGTGGCACATTTGTCTAGGCCAAACTCCATACTGATGTCAGTGCGGAAGATTCTGACTATGTTGGCCAGTAACTGGATTTCAGTTTCTGATTTTCTGTAAAGCTTTAGATCATTAATGTACAGCAAGTGGGAAATTTTTGGTGAATTTTTTGCTGTTTGGTAGCCTGGGTTTGTTTTCTGTAGAATTACTGACAGTGTGATTATTGCAATGATGAACAACAATGATGACAGTGAGTCACCCTGGAAAATTCCTCTCTTAATGCTAACAGTTCCATAGCTTTAGTTGGCCACAAACAGCTCAGTTTTCCATTATTATTATTATTATTATTATTATTTGTTCCATTTTGTCTTACTATGACTTGCTTCTCCTAAGTCAGGTTTTTCACATTCTATCTCTTATTTCATATTGGGTTGTCTTGTCATAGAGTTTCATGGTAAAGATATTCAAAAGGGGTTTACTATGACAATTTCTGCACAACACTAACAAATGTTAGTTATATTGCTGCTGCCATGTCTCTAAGAGATTCTCCACCAGTATGCCCCAACTATTGTTGTTCCCCAGACACATTTAGACTAGATCATTAGCAAAAGACTGTCTGCAATGGGAGACCCCCACCAGCAGCACTACTGTTGTCATCATAATTCTCAATGGAAATAAACTTTCATATATTGCACACCAACTGAAATATTTCATGTCTTTGTTTGTTTTGTACTGATGATTTTGGCATACAACTCCTGAAAACCCAAAAATACTGTCTCAAAAATTAGCATATTTGGTCGGATGGAATATGCTAATTTTTGAGATATGTATGCCAAAATCATCAGTATTAAAACAAAAAAGACCTGAAATATTTCAGTTGGTGTGCAATGAATTGAAAATATATGAAAGTTTAATTTTTATTATTACATTATGGAAAATAATGAACTTTAGCACTATATGCTAATTTTTTGGAGAAGGACCTGTATGTGATACTGACATGAAATGTAGATTGTATACTCGAGCACCCAATGTGGCTGAACAGTTCAGTGGGTGGTTGCTTATTGTTCCTAATAAGAACATGTGCAATTCAGTTGATCCATCATTGTGCAGTAAACTAGAATGTTGGACTCATTGTTGTGGGTAGCCAAGTGTTAAAATCCTTAATCAGCTGTGAAACACACTGCTGTGTGGCCATGAGCAAATAATTATCTCCCAGCTTTCCACACATTGCACGGTTAGTGTGAGGATATGAATGGGATCAAACATTACAACCCCCACAGGCATATCACTGAGAACAGATCTTTCTGATTAATTTTTCAGTTCCTTTAATAAATGTGGCATTTTTCTCACTTTCTTCCATACATTTAGCTATACTCCCTACTGATTATTTGCATGGTTAGGTACCATCAGAATCTTTGTAATTTGGAATAAAGCCAGAAGATTTACCTTTTTGAAGCTATTTGAAGTTTTTAAGGAAACCAAAAGTCCTTTTGCCCTTCCGAAGCTTGTATCGCCATTTTCTACCAACTCAGGAAGTGAGTCGGAAGTGACTCAGCGTTTTACGAAAGTTGTAGCCAAGCAGCTTGCATGCTGGGATACTTGCCTCCCAGCCAATGAGGGGAGAAGTTTTGGGAAGGTTTCGGCACGGCAGCCAGTGCACTATATAAAAGGCAGCACATGGCTCAGAGGCTCATTGTGAGCCCAGGAAGGAAAGGGGAAAGCTTAAGGAAGGAAACTTTTGAAGGGAAGTTGGAAGAGCAGCACAAGCGGAGAAGGGCTGGGAGCAGGGCTGTTACCTGCTTGGTCTGCCTTGCAGCTGCTTGTGTGTGTTTGCTGTTAGGGTTTGGGATGGGCGGGCGATGCGTGGGTATAATATTGGGGTATGAGGTGCAGTTTGTTTCCTCAATTTGCCTTGCATTGCCAAAAAGTCAAAATATTATCCTTCAACTTCAACTTCAACAAGCCAAAAAGGCCTGTGTGCTTACTTGCTTTGTGTTGCTACTTAGGAGACACCACAAATCCAATTTAGTCAGAATAGTTCTCTTCCTAAAGGTGTGAAATCAACTTCAAAAAGCCTAAATGGCCTGTGTGCTTACTTGCTTTGTTTTGCTACTGAGGAGATGCTAGAAATCCCATGTAGTCAACATATATTAACAAAGTGATTCGGAAATTTCGGAAATTTTGGAAAGTTCAGAACTTTTTCTCGGAGAAATTCTGAATTGAACCACATCCGAAACGAGTTTTGAGCCAATTTTTTTTTTGCTTAAACAAGCCTACTGATTACCAATGTTGGAGAAACCGGTGACAAGTTGTTATATGATACTGTGAAAGAACTTACACCTGTGGGAATGAGAAAATGAATCACTGAGTTATTACTTTCACAATAGGATAGTAGCAATCTCTGTGGCAGTTTTCTCTAAAGGGGAAGTATCCAGGGTGACTAGCAATGGACCAGAATATAAATCTAATTGTTAGTTTCCATTAGAGAAGAGCCATTGTGCAAGTATGCCTATGTAGGGGTGTGTTTTCATTTATTGTATTTTGATTTATTTTTATAGTTTGCTGTAGTAGCTAGATGGAGCTGTGTAGTTTAAGCATTCTGTATTGTAAAAATCTGCTTTTTGGATTATTATTGCTTTTTGCTATGTGTTCTTTCATTTTGAATTTAAAATATATAAAAATGATATAAACCGTAATATATGCACAAGTTTGAAAAATCAATTAAGTACTAGTAGCTTTAATAAAAAGCCGTGTTTTGACTTCGTGCCAAAATGACACTAGGTTTTCCACCAATTGGGCCTCTGATGACAAGAGATTCCATAAATGGGAATACAAGCAAAATCCAAGTCTCAACTGAATACTGAAGCTAGACAGTTATTCTGCAATGAACTTCCTTCTAGCATATTTAAATGCCAAATATACATTGGGAAGGTCCTTCATACGGCATTGGTTCTTTTTTTTAACAGACAACCATTCTAATTAAACAAATGATAGAGAGCTAAAGTATCCTGTTTTAGGACTGAGAAAATAAAATTAGGTGGCATGTAGAAACCACTATACAGAATCAATTGGTGATTCTATACCTTTATTACAGCTGCCAAGAAATTATAACCACGTCTGATCTTAGAATCATATAAATAAAAGCGACTCCAAGGATCATCTTGTTAAAACCCCTGGCAATGTTGGAAAGTCATAGTTCATTTGAAAGATGACCACACAACTTTGATTTTTGAAATTCCAACAAAGGAAACCCTACTACTTTCCACTATCTAGCGTTGTGTCCATCAGGTGGTTATTTGGTAAGGCTTCATTGACATCTCCTTTCATCTGATTTGAATCATTTGATTTTTGTTTTGCCCTTTGAAGCAGAAGAGAAGAAGCTTGTTCCATCTTTTGTGCGGCATTCCTTCAGATATTTGAATATGGCTATCATATCACCCCTCAATCTTTTATTTCCTTAATCAAAGCATATCCAGCTCCCTCTCACAATGCTCCCAGAATTGCCAGACTTTTAACAATTTGAACATCGTGCTTCATGTTCCAGCTTGTCAGTATCCTTCTCAACCTTGGTTTTCTTTGTTACTCTCAGCATGGCCCCTGTTCCTTTTAAATGGACATTCAGATAATCTAGCTTGTCTAAGAATTGCTGTATTGACAAAAGAAACAAACAACCCTATGAATCAAAATAATTAAAAGCATTAAAGAATTGCTTGCTGGCATCTTCCCGAAAGCAGAACACACAGTTATGTCCATTATTCTTTCCTTTCACTTAGAACTTGACCTAATGATCATTTTAAAAGTCTCTCTTTCATTGTGGACTATAATTATTACTCAAGTCTTCTAGAAGGATTTACTAGCGTATGCACAGCTTCACTCTGTCTTTTCTATAAGAAAAAAAATCTCTTTTTGTTGTACAGTTGATAGAATTTCTCCAACTGTCAGTTCTTCTTATAGCCCTTCTTCAGTGGAGGAGGTTTAGAAGTAGTGCCTGTTAAAAGAAAAGGAGCTCAGTTTGAAAAATGGATCTGGAGATTATTACAATTTGAGACAAAATTGAGATTAGCACAAAGTGATTATGAAAACAGAGGTTAAAGCAAGATTTAAACATTTCATGAGTTTTAAAATCTTCCAGCAGAGGAGAACTTTGTTGACCAACCATGCCAATAAAGAGACCAGAGAAGGGTGAAATGAGCCACTTCATTTTAAATATAAACCTATTTAATCTTTAAACCCTGAGTAAGTAGCACAAAAGCAGTTGAGGCAAAATCTCTCATCAAGATCTCCTACGTGCACCATCTGAGCCCCAAGGAGAACACAGAAGCCAGGTTGCTCCTCAGCCAGTCTGTTCCTATGGATGACAAACCCAAGAAGCCTTCATTTAAATAGTAGGCATGGTTAGGTCCAGTCAGAATCTTCATAATTTGGATTAAATTCGGATTAAATTCCTTTTTGAAGCAATTTTGAAGCAATTTGGGAACCTGGAAGTATCCTTGCCCTTTCGGAGCCACTGTTGCCATCTTTTTTCCATTTTAGGAAGTGAATCGGAAATGAATCAGCCTTTGGAAGCAAGCAGCTGCTTGCATGCTGGGATGCTTGCCTCCCACTAATGAGGGGAAACCACCTTGGGAGGGATAGGGTTTCGGCACGGCAGCCATTGCCCTTTCTAAAGGGCCACATGTGCCTCATGCTCTCATTGCGAGCCACAGACACAAAGGCAGAGGGACTAGGGCAGGCTGCTTGGGTGGGAAAGGTGCCATGCCACTGCTTTGCAAGGGAAGGACTGGGTTGGGAACAAATAATTTCCTTGGGGAACCACACAAAATACCACTAAGGAGCCCCCTTTGTCTGTTTTGGGTTACACGTTGTAGTTTTGGATACTATAAATTTACTACAATCTGCTTAATTCTCTTCCTGAAACAGGGAATACAACTTTTAAGAGGCTTTCCTCTCCTGGGGTTTGACTTATGTGCTTTGGAAAACCAGAATTCCCCTTTGCTGCTAATAATTCTCTTCCTGAAGCAGGGAATACAATTTTTAAAGGAATACAGCTTTTAAGGGATTTTTCTCTCCTTGGGGTTACAAATTGTACTTTTGGAAACTAGAAATCTCCTAATCTAATCTTTTCCTTGGGGAACAATACAATAACAGTTTGGAAGGCCCCTTTCCTCTCCTTGGGGTTACAAGTTGTACTTTTGGAAACTAGAAATCTCCTAATCTAATCTTTTCCTTGGGGAACAATACAATAACAGTTTGGAAGGCCCCTTTCCTCTCCTTGGGGTTACAAGTTGTACTTTTGGAAACTAGAAATCTCCTAAACTCATATTTTCCTTGGGGAACAACACAATAACAGTTTGGAAGGCCCCTTTCCTCTTCTTGGGGTTACAAGTTGCACTTTTGGAAACTAGAAATCTACTAATTTCAACTTTTCCTTGGGGAACATCACAATAACAATTTGGAAATCCCCTTTCCTCTTTTTGGGGTTACACGTTGTACTTTTGGAAACTAAAAATCTCCTAATCTCATATTTTCCTTGGGGAACAACACAATAAAAGGTTTGGAAGCCCCTTTCCTCTCCTTGGGGTTACAAGTTGTACTTTTGGAAACTAGAAATCTACTAATCTCATCTTTTCCTTGGGGAACAACACAATAAAAGTTTGGAAGGCCCTTTTCCTTGGGGTTGAACGTCCTTTCTGAAACAACTTGGAGGGCCGGGGTGGGACGCTGCTGCCCACAGGGCGGTCAAGGAATCAGTTCTCTGGGGATTCCTCCCTCCTGATCTGGGAGGATGGGACAAAGTTGAACAGTGGCCTGGCCTCCTCTTATCTTGGAAACAAGCAAATGTAGTAAATTAATTGAATGTTATGAGATAAGTTCCATTTTCTCATATTCAGAGGGGTGTGCGCTAGACAAATATGCAAAACAGATAGATTTAAGTTTTCCAAGAGAATCCTCAAGACAGCACATTTCTTCTTGTAATATTCCTTATTCAATTACTGAAATTGCTTTTAAGATTGTCAAACCCCAGGGATCTTCTATACATGTTGAAAGTTAGTATGCTGACAGAGGAGAATATTTTCTATCACTGTGGCAAGTTTTGTCAGTAGCATTCCAAAACTGAGGGAAAGGGAAGCCCCCATGTTTTGCCTGTCCCGTTTGCTAGTTTTTGCATATTGCGCAATCGCACTCGCCATTAACAAAGCAATTCGGAAAATTCGGAAAATTCGGAAAATTCCGCCTTTTTTCAGAAAATTTCAGAAATCATTTCAGAATCGAATCACCAGTGCCCCCTACATCCAAAATGAGTTTTGAATCATTTTTTCCTTGATCAAACAAGCCTATTAAATAGTATGAGTTAAAAACAGGGCTCAGATTTCACTCCAGTTCCAAGTCTCCGGCCCTTTTCCCTTTTAAAACAAGGGCTCTGGAACAGACCTAAAAGGGGAGTTCTAAAGCCCTCCCCTTAAGTAAATAAGTACCACAGGAGCAGGACTCCTGCTACTCCCTCCCCCCCACACACACACACTAGCATTACCTGCCACAGATAAGAAACAAGCATCTGCTTAGTCCCTTTCTCCCATTGTGTTGCAAACACCCCACTTTATCAGAATTGCAGTCCATACAAATAGCAGAAAGGAGTAAGGGAGGAAAAGTCAACAGTCCAGAATCAGAAGCATGAAGTCTAAATAGCAACCAATAAGGGTGATGCAAAGTTCAAAGTCCAATCAACAAAAGTAAATTTAGGGAGATACAGAGTCAAGTCAGGAACAAACAATAGCCATCTTACAACCCAGAATTCAAAAAATACCAAGTGTCTGAAAAGTAGCAGAGTCAGCCAAAAAACAACTGCTACAACAAGCCTCTTTATCAAAATATCTTAGCTGCTGCTTGTTTAAAGCTTGTTTCTCTGCCAATCTTGTAGACCTTAGGGTTGGTTGATCGAAAAAAATCGTGGTTCTAAAATCAAATGGGGTGTGTGTGTGATTTTTTTATGCTTAACTTAAAGACTTACAAAAAAACTCAAAAAATTCTTAATTGATATGTTATTACTTACGAATTTTGTAATTATTTCTAAATTGTCCAAAGCAGGGAAACAGGACTGACACTGTTTTAAGCACAGGCAAATCAAGGGGCAACATTTCCCTTCATCTCTGGAGTGCAATTCACTGGAGCTAAAGATTTATAGCATATAGAAATGGTACCACCAACTTATACAGTATGAGGTTCTTGTAACCGGAATATCAACCTTCTCCAAAATTGCTTTTCAGGGTGACTTACAGGCATATCACAGTGCTGTGGGGCCCTGCTGCTTGGTCGGAGGGAAAGTGCGCGAAGGAGGCCAAGATTAGTACACATCAAATCAGATTAGTTCACAGATGTGCTGGCCTTTGTATTGTCTCAAACGTTGAACACTTCCTAAATGTCTGGACTATGTGATATATTGGCAGTAATGTGTGCAGATCCGAGTAGGGTGGCCTTTTGCAGCTGTCAGGTGGTAATTTTCTCAGCGTCGATTGTGTTTAGTTGCAGGCCAAGGTCTTTAGGCACTGCACCCAGTGTGCCAATCACCACTGGGACCTATTATTATTATTATTATTATTAGATACACAACAAGATTAGTACACATCAGATCAGATTAGTTCACAGCTGTGCTGGCCTCTGTATTTAATCACACATTGGACACTTCCTAAATGTCGAGGACTTGCTTCTGTAGTGCTCTTCTCACTCCCTCACTCCAGCTTTTTCCCCTTCAGTCCTCCAAGCCCCTCTAGGAACCTCCGTTTTTCCCTCTATGGTTTTTCTTGCTTCTGTACTTTTCCTTCTCCTCTCTGTGCTCTTCTCACTTCCTCCTCCCCTTCTTTCAGCCTTTCTTATGTCCTTCTCCTCTTTCCTTCTATCTACCCTGATTTTCTGGGTGTTTAAACTGATTTTTTCCTCTCAGTCCTCCAAGCCCCTCTAGGACTGACGCTTTGTTTCTCTATGGTTCTGTTTGCTTTTTCACTTCCTAGTGGAAGGCCTTTCACTTTAATTAGGCTCCGACCATACAAAGGGCCCTGATATGTCTGTAAGGATGTCTGACAAGCTATTTTGAAGAAGATAAATATTCTTGTTAGAGGGACATATGAACTAATTACAATAATTAATAAAATTGGGGCCCACCAGGTTCGGTAAACAAAGTCCACTTCCGGTTTGGCGGGAGAGGTGAGGTAAAGCTCAAAATTAGCATTTTGTACAAATCAAATACGATTTAATTTAATTTCTTCACCTCTGAAACCAACCCTAGTAGACCTGCAAAACTCTGCATACTCTCTCCTGTGCTCCATGGGAGTATGGTTAACCCCTGATGTATTTGCCTCAGCTTGCTCAGACTGCTGCAGTGTGAATGAAGCTAGGCTGAGGAGACTGCTGAATGCCTAATTAGCTATATCCTACTATCTGAAAGAATAAAAGAAAAGCATATTAATATTAAAAAGAGTTGAACATATCTCCAGTATGCCAAGGACCTCCAGCACTTAATCTTGTAAAAACGTTGGGTCCCATGACCATTGTTGGTGAACTGAAGCAGTCTGGAATGAGTGAGTACTAAAAACCAAATTTGAACCCTTTAACACCAGACAGAGATAATACCTGTTAGGTGATGTGCCAGAACTGGTATTTAACCAATGGAGACAAATCAGCCTGACAAAACAAGGGGACAAAGTGAGGCTAGATCTCCACTGCCATATAATGCAGTTTGGAACTGCATTGAACTGCATGATATGGGTCTACACTGACCATATAATAAACATTCAAACTACATTATATAGCAGTGGAGATCCAGCCTGTGACACCCTGACCTGAGCATAATCCTGCAAAGATGTGAAGAGCAGAATGTATAAAACCCTCCAGCACTGTCACCTGTGATTCTCTTGCAACATGCTTCACCAGGACATGTTTATATTGGGCTCTTTTTCCTGCTGAGGCCAGCAAACACATTTCCTTGCACAGAGTGTCATAGGAATCAATTTTAAGTCAGTGTTACCAATATACTGTAACTTTTAAAGATATTTGCTTATATAAGCTCTTCAGATTAATAGAATTATTATTTAAACTAAACTCATCTAAACTAAAATTTAGACTCTTTTGCTTGTATATTTCCAGCCTGGAGAGCCAGCATGGTATAGTGCTTTGAGTCCTATACCAGGACTCTGCTTAGCCATGGAAACCCACTGAGTGACCTGAGAAGGACACACACTATTAGGGGTGTGCAGTTCAGTTAAACCTTGTGCCATTTTCGGTGTCCAGATTTTAGTGCCCCCCCCAATCCATTTTTTGGGAGTCTCACAAATTCAGGCTGACAAAATTCCATTTTTGATCCAACAACAGAAAGATCAATTTTCGCTCCAGGAAGATCCAGCCCATTGGTAGCAATGGGGGAACTTCCAAGGCTCTCTTTTCTGTCATTTTTAGGGCATCAGACTTAAGAAACCACTTTTAGGGGGTCCTTTCACCTAATATCCTTCTACTAGATCTGAGGAAGAATTAAATTCTCCCCATGAGGACTCAAGGGAGTAAGACTATCTCCTCTTAGCTAGCATAAGAGAGGCTTTCTTCTTCTGATTGACTTAGGCAGGCAACAGGGTTCATAGCCTCATAGGGGATCCCATGCAGGTGCATGGCAGCCTTTCCATGCTCCACATGTAGCTGAAAGAAGTGGAAAGCAGACTTTTTGGCAGCTGCATGGTCTGTTGCAGCCGATAAAAAGGGTGGCAGCCCCTGTGCTGTTATGAACCAAAGGAGCCAAACCAGTTGGAGCCCATTTTTGAAAAACGGATTGTGCACAGACCTACATTCACTCTATCACCCTCTGAGGATTTATTCACCATCTGAATAAATCTTATCAAGAAAAACCTACGATAGTTTTTAACTTAGGGATGACATAAGTCAGAGTCAGTTGAGGACACATGACAACAGCAATCATTATGCAGGGCATCCTGTGATAGTCATGGCAAAACTGCTTGAAGAATTAAGAGAATAGCCATGGATAGTTCTTCCACCCAATCTTCCTTCTTCTTCCCTTCCTCCTCCCACCACCCTTCTGTTTTTAATTTGGTGATGATTCATCTACTGACATGTACATGTGGTGATACATTGCAGACAAATAGCAATGTGGTGGCTTCTCAGCTCCTGGTATAGTGAAGGATGAGCTAGGAAACAGTGGGATGTAGGTTTGGAAGGTGGAGAAATGTAGATTTCTCCTACCATAGGCCCAGGTGGTGCTAACACTGGTGTCATTAAAACACACTAAAAGACAGCTGTTAACCAGAAGTTTGAGTTCACACTGAACATAAATTTTCCAAATTACTATTTTTGATGTTATAATGGATTATACTGGATTATTAATATTTTACCATGGTAAATTGCATTGTCTTTATTTATTGTATGCCATCTTGAGCAATGAAGTTTCAAATATTCAAATGCTCACATCAATTTACTATTTTATTTTAAATGTTCTGTCTTTGCCATTGAACTCTGAAGTAAAATCACAGTGCACAACTGAAGATGAAGCATTTCTACTTATTTCTGCAGGTGTTGCTATTTTAATTTCTCACCCCATTTTATGGAAATCTTTATACTCATTTTTTTCTTTTATTGTGGGCTATTGATATTTTTTCCTAGCAATATTTATAATCCATTCTATAAAATAAGATAAAACAGTTTGATGAATATAAATCACTATAAGATAGTAACACTAATTTAATCAGACTAAAAACATGCTGAACTTTTCGGAAAGTTTTCTTTTTAAAAAAAGACTGTTTAAAATCATTTAAAACTCCTTAAAAGTTTAATACCATGTACATGTGCCAATCTGGATGCAGTCATTTCAACCCCAAAGCTTTTAATAAACACATGTGTTATTGTTATTGTTGTCATTGTTGTCGTTGTTGTTTGCAGTATTTGTATATCGCCCTTCTCAACCCAAAAGGGGACTCAGGGTGGTTCACAGTGTTGGCAACAATTCAATGCCATTGATAAAAAACAGTATAAAACATCAAAATGGACCCTCCCCTGATAAAACATTTAACATCATTAAACACAGCGCATAAAATCACATGTCACACAAAGTTGGTTCCAAAATAACACTAGCATTGGCACCATTCAGACTATAAAGGAAGGGTATTCCACAAAGAGAAGTCACAGTGGAGAATGTCTTGGTAGTCCTCCAGAACATATCTTTGCCAAGGCTCTGCCCCACAGAAACAGAGTTCTGTCTCTTATGTGATGATGACCTTTGGAAGTGTAATGCCTTCAGGGTGCAATAAAGGATGATATTCTGTCTCTTCAAGAACCAACTTATGTCTTCTTTCATGACTCTTAACACAATATGGAAGATTCCTCAGGTGCTGCCAAGTGTGGGGATGATCTGACATTTCCCATGAATCTCTGGAGAAAGATGAGCATTCAGTGTACCCAAGAAAAAGGATAAGGACACAAAACACATAAAATGTTATAGAAAATGCCATATAACAGCCAGATTTGGGGCTTTGGACTTGGTGAATCCATATTCTAGTCTTTATTGAACCATGAAACTCACCAGGAAACCTTGGACCAGTCATTGTCCTGAAACCTAATTGGGTAATTCCAACAAAGGAGCACATCTACAATGACCACTTATGTCGGTGTGAAACTGGCAGAGAAGGAAGAGATTTGACTGTGCAGATGATTACATGTGACATCCTGGAGGCCTGGATGGTGCTCATGTATACTGAAGAAACCACCCTCAAACTGGCTCCAGGATCCATGATATCCATGGCTTCATGGTCTCCCTGCATCACAGTGCACAGGCATGGATTACCAGAGTGCCCATCTCACGTGGTGTGGTTTATAGTTAGGTGTGTTATGCACATTACAGGCTCAATTTTGGAGTATCCCCCAACTTTGCTTATCCCAGTTTAATGTGTTTGCTGAAAGCATTTGTTTCATGTATCATCTAAACATTGCACTACCTTCAAACTGTATTAATTGGTCAGTGTAGATGTGCCCTGTACCCTAGGACTGGAGGGAGGCAAATGTAACTCCGATCTTCAAGAAAGGATCCAGGGGTGATCCAGGAAATTATAGGCCAGTTAGTCTAACCTCAGTTCCAGGCAAAGTGATGGAAACCATTATTAAAGAAAAAAATTACTAAGCACATAGAAGAACAGGCATTGCTGAAGGAAAATCAACATGGTTTCTGCAAAGGCAAATCATGTCTTACTAACTTGTTAGAATTCTTTGAGGGTGTAAATAAACACATAGATAAAGGGGACCCAGTCGATATTGTTTACCTTGACTTTCAAAAGGCTTTTGACAAAGTCCCTCACCAAAGGCTCCTAAATAAGCTCTTCAGCCATGGAATCAGAGGACAGGTCTTGTCCTGGATTGGAACCTGGCTAAACTGTAGGAAACAAAGGGTGGTAATAAACGGACATTTCTCTGGGTGGAAAGAGGTGAGAAGTGGTGTACCTCAAGGTTCAGTTTTGGGTCCGTTACTTTTTAATTTATTCATTAATGACCTGGATGTAGGAGTAAATTCTGAGGTAGCAAAGTTTGCAGACGACACTAAATTGTTCAGGGTAGTCAAAAATGAAACTGATTGTAAAGAGCTCCAGAAAGATCTCTCGAAATTGAGTGAATGGGCAACAAAGTGGCAAATGCATTTTAACCTAAACAAGTGTAAAGTCATGCACATCGGGGCAAAGAACCCCAACTACACCTACCAATTGATGGGGTCAAAGCTTTCCGAGACAAACCAGGAAAGGGATCTTGGGGTTTTGGTGGACAGCTCAATGAAGATGTCAACCCAGTGCGCAGCAGCAGTAAAAAAAGCAAATTCTATGCTTGGCATGATCAGGAAGGGAATTGAAAATAGGTCAGCAAATGTTGTATTGCCTCTCTACAAATCTATGGTGAGGCCACATCTGGAGTACTGTGTACAATTCTGGTCACCCCACCTCAAGAAGGATATAACGGAACTGGAAAAGGTACAGAAAAGGGCAACAAGAATGATCCAAGGGATGGAGCAGCTCCCTTACGAAATCAGGTTGCAACGCCTTGGTCTTTTCAGCCTTGAAAGACGGCATTTAAGAGGTGACTTGATCGAAGTGTATAAAATCATGCATGGGATGGAAAAGGTGAATAGAGAAAAAATATTTTCTCTGTCACACAACACTAGGACTAGGGGTCACTCCCTAAAGCTCCAAGGTAGGAAAGTTAGGACTAATAAAGGGAAATATTTCTTCACCCAGAGGGTCATTGGGTTATGGAACTCACTTCCAGAGGAGGTTGTGACAGCGGTCAGCCTGGACAGCTTCAATGCAGGATTAGACAGATTCATGCATACCAAGGGAATCAGTAGCTACTGAAATGGACATCCAAGTGCCACCTCTGTGTTGATGGAGGCAGGCAGGATTTTCCCCGGGTACTGGTTGTGGGGGTCGGGAGCAGGTGAGGGTTTTGCCCTCCTTTCTGCTAGAGATCCCTGTGTACAACTAGTGGGCCACTGTGTGACACAGAATGCTGGACTAGATGGGCTGAGGCCCGATTCAGCATGGCTCTTCTTATGTTCTTATGTTCTTATGCCCTAGATTAAACACATAAAATCAATTGTTGAATGGAGAGTTGGCACATAAATAATTCAATGAGTCTGTTCTACAGTATTTGTGACAACCAATGTTTCAGGTCTGACTAACACCACAAGCTTCTTGTGAGGATCAAGTTAGCAGCCATGTACAGAGCCACAAGCTTACTACAGGAAAGATAAGAGATCAGTGTAAGTACTACAACTAATATATGAATAAATGTAATGGGGAAATATATTGCAGCATTCTCTTCATTCTTTGGGTTCAGGCAGGAGAAGTACTAGCATTGCAATCAACAAAAGTTTCTCTGTGAGCTGTTGTCACATCCTTCAATCCAGTCTGAATTTTAATGATTGTATTATAAACAGCTTTTTTAAGGGCCACATTTGAAAGGGTGACTTGCACTAACTGAAGCAGGACAAATAGGAGCAGCTTTATAGATCATGCATGAGCAAAGATATTGTTTATCTCCTTGAAGTATATTTCCAGCCCTGTCTTTGTACATGAAAGAGGGAACTTAAGCAGCTTGTGTTTCTGTCTTTGAATGCTATCTTGAACTGCAACCTTCATAATTTTCATAAACTTGACTGAGATATTACGGACCCATGTGCAAGGTATTTGATGAGGTTTAAAAACATGTTTTTATTATGTGGCATTACAAATATGAGGCTGAGGTCTCATGAGATTACGTCTTCTAATACTTGGTTTTATTTTCTGGCAATAAATCATTTAAACCACTATCTTTTAAAGAAGTATTCCATTTTCTTAGGAGAAATAAACATTCTGAAACATATTCCCACCATGCTTTGTTTCCAGACAGGCTGATGCTTACAGTGATTAAAAAAAACCCCAGAGATTCAGGAAAGGGCAGAGAAAAGGTGTTTGGTTTTCCCTTTCCTTCTTTATATCTTCTCTTTTTGATAGTGTACTACATCAAATTTGTGAAAACACCCTACCATGAAACCTGGATGGCTTCAAATTACAGGAAAGGAGATTCCACTTGAACATTAGGAAGAACTTCCTAACTGTGACAGCTGTTCAGCAGTGGAACTCTATGCCTTGTAGTGTAGTGGAAGCTCCATCTTTTAAACAGAGGCTGGATGGCCATTGTCAGAGGTGCTTTGAATGTGATTTTCCTGCTTCTTGGCAGGAGGTTGGACTGGATGGCCCCCAAGGTCTTTTCTAACTCTATGATTCTATGATTATTTCCAGTTTTAAAATACATCTATTTATATTTTAGCTAAAATGTATTGATTATCTTATTCTTGCAATATGATTGGCAGCAAACTCAGAAACACAATAGTTTTCATTGCATTCATTCTTAAGCTTGTGGAACAATCATTATACAGTGGAAATACCCTAGAAGTGTTTCATCTTTAACTGCAGTATCCTTTATTATATAAATACAACAATCACTAACACAGATTGTTTTAATATCTAGCAAAAAAAGGAAGGAGGTGTTTTTTTAACAATTTGTATTTATTTTTCACAAAATAACCAAACAGCATGTCTTTAATCAACAATCCTTATGTAAAAAGCTTGTTTTCTTCTAAGAACTTAAAAGTCATAAAGTTGGGATTCTACAAATGTTTAATTAAATACCTTATCGGCATGCTGGCGTTTTGCTCACAAAACAAACATGCAAGTTTTCAATTCCTGGATTTTTAAAACATTTGTGTGTGAGTACTTTTAATTTGAGGCTAAGATAAGAGGGATCCCTTGGATTTAGTAGAGGAACAATTTAGGGATTAGAATTATTGTATAATATAGGCTTTAGTTTTTATGATCATATAATTATTACCCTCTTATTTTAATAACTAAGAATCCTAACTCCAGTTGATGGTCTTACCCTGCAGAGATCCAATGAACCAATATAAATGTTACAAGTGTCATCTTACCAAGATCCCATTGATTATTAAATCAATGGGATCTTCGTAAGCTGACACTCTAGTGAGGAGTATCCATTGAATTTTAGCCTGTGAATATATATCAAGTATAGCCAAAGTGGATCACTCCAGATGTTTCGCCAGAGCTACCAGCATGGAAGTCACAATCTAACAATATATGGATGGCTAAACATCCTATCACTTCAACCACAAATATATAATCAATCCAGATGGGTATAAAGTGTTTGCAGATAGTGGATTTGCTTTATTCGTTGCTTCAACTCCAGTAAATTGTGGTTTTGGAAATGGCCTCTACAACTTGTTCCCATTTGTTGGTGGGAAGGAATGGCTGCCTTTCCTATCTGCATTTTTAGTAGCCTTTGGCACTTAGCTGTTGACTTATAGACTCTTAGCAGAGGCCACCACTGATAACAGCACTGGGAACATTGCTTTTGCTTTTCCTCATTTCCCAGTTTATTCAATATGTCAAGAAAGAAGACAGAGTGTTACAATCTTTGGACTTTGTTGAGTGCTATCAATCTAGTGCCTGTACTGAGGGAGCAGCTTTTTTTAGCTAGTGAATACATTTCATACAAAAGCACATCCAAGTCTGACTATCAACGGTTCAATAAAGGGCCCTTGGTGTTTAGGGTTCCCATGGTGCTGCTGCCACTGCTCACCTTCACAGTTTCTGTGCTGCAGAATTTCTGTACTGTAATGCTGCCAAAAGAGAAAGGCTCCTTGAGGGATGTCTCAATTTCTCTCCCCATGCCACTCCCAAGGGTTGTTTAACATCAATCCCTGCCTATTTCCCAGCTGCATTGTGAGTGAAGAGGAAGAATAGAAAGAATATTTAGAACATTTGAAAAGTTCATTCCTTGAATATCTGAAAACCCTTATGAGAAAGATTATGGGTAGGATTGACTGTGTGCAAAATCCATGTGCTAGGACAGAGGAAGAGGTCCAGAGGCAGCCATTCCATCAAGACTTAAAGGGGCTGGTTGTCACACCAAGGAAGGTTACTCTTGGCCTAGCCACATCATCACACCTGATCTGCAGCAGTGCAGAGCCGACACTCTAATGCAGATTTAGAATATGGGGAAGTCCTTGGGAAGTCTGATCTGGCTACGGTCGTCCACGCTCTGGTCACATCCCGAATAGATTACTGCAACGCACTCTATGTGGGGCTGCCTTTGAAGATAGTTCGGAAGCTACAACTAGTCCAACCGGCGGCAGCCAGATTACTAACCGGAGCTACATACAGGGAGCATACCACCCCCCTGTTGTGTCAGCTCCATTGGCTGCCTGTCCAATTCTGAGCTCAATTCAAAGTGCTGGTTTTGACCTTTAAAGCTCTATACGGTTCTGGCCCAGCTTACTTGTCCGAACGCATCGGCCTCTATGTCCCACCTCATAATTTAAGATCATCCGGGGGGCCCTGCTCTCGCTCCCGCCAACTTCTCAAATGCGGTTGGCGGGGACAAGAGGGAGGGCCTTCTCGGTGGTGGCCCCCCATCTATGGAACACACTCCCTATTGATGTTCGATCAGCTTCATCCCTCCTAACATTCAGAAAGAGAGTGAAGTCCTGGCTTTGGGACCAAGCGTTTGCACCCTAGCACGACACGGCACTTTAGACTGGTCAGCTGGCAAATTGGTGGTTAAGATCTTAGACTTTGGATGGAACATTGTTTTAATGGTGATGAATGTACATGTTTTTAATATTAACTGTATTTTGATGTATTTAATTCTAGGTGTATTTTAATGTATTTTAATTTTAACTGTTGTTTACTATGTATTGTGTGGCATCGAATTGTTGCCGTCTGTTAGGCCGCACTGAGTCCCCCCTCGGGGGTTGAGAAGTAGCGGGGTATAAACACTGGAAATAATAAATAAATATAGATAAAAATAGGGCACTCCAAAAATATTGCACATCCTTTTTGTTCAAATTTTCAATAAGAAAAACTTCATTGCATGGTCGCTGTTGACTCATATAATGCTGTGTAACTGCATTAAACTACATTGAACTGCAGTATAAATAGACCCTGTGCCACATTTTCAACTGGCTCTGAATCAGTCAGTCAGTTGACAGGTATGCAGACTCAATTAACTTTCACATGATAAAGAAGCTGTCTCAATCCAAAATTAGGGCATGCATAGTATCTATCTAAAGAGAGAGGGCAAGGGGGCCCTTCCAAACAGGCCCTATATCCCAGGATCTGATGTCAGGTTTTCTGCTTTAAACTGGATTATGTGAGTCCTCACTGCCAGATAATCTAGGATATACAGAAAACCTGGTATCAAATCTTGGAATATACAGCCTGTCTGGAAGAGCCTAGAGACAGAGACAGAGATTATGTCAGGTTATAGTGTTTTACACATTTTAGCTGCCCCATCAATTAGGCTTACAGTCTAAGGTTCTCATTGTTACAAATTTTTCTAAGAGATCAGGCAGAAAGAAAGATATATCTGCTTTTTTCATGTAGATAATGAGTCTTAAATTAATGTCTTCCTGACAAATCCTGGCTCAGAATGTATTATCTTCCAACGGGAAATCTCTATAACTGAGAACAAGTTTCTTTTACAAAGTTTTCGATAAGGAGTGATTAGCAGTGTTCTTGTTAAAATTATCAATTCATGCTGCATTCTCCCTACTGCATTGATGTTTTCAAAAACTTCATTTTGTGTGTGAGAGAGAAAGGGGGGGGGGGGGGCTTCCACAGAGCCACATAGCCCAGAATATCAAGGCAGATAATCCACAATGTCTGCTTTGAACAGATTATCTGAGTCCACACTGCCATATAATCCAGTTCAATGTGGATTTTATACAGCTGTGTGGAAAAGGGCAGAGAGAGAGGGAAGGAGGGAGAGAGACTCACCTGTTTCCTATCATGCGGTATCAGTTAGGAGGGGACATAGGAAACAGCCACACAAGAAGGCTTGCCTCTTTCAAGTGATGTTCCTCCTTACGTTTTTTGTCACACTACTTTTCTTCGTCATGACCACTTAGCTGACTATTTATTTATTTATTCATTTCCGGCATTTTACCCCGCTCTTCTCAACCCCGGAGGGGGGACTCAGAGCGGCTTCCATAAAGGCACAATTCGATGCCAACACAGTAAAACACATAAAACACAGTATAAAACCCCCCAAAACATTACACATTAAAATACAATTACATAAACATATCATACACATTCATTTAAGTTTTTTAAAAAAAGGTGCTGCCTTGTGCTAGTGTGCAAACGCCTGGTCCCATAGCCAGGCTTTTACTTTTTTCCTGAATGTCAGGAGGGATGGAATTGATCGTATGTTACTAGGAAGCGCATTCTACAGATGGGGAGCCACCACCAAGAAGGCCGTCTCCCTCGTCCCCACCAGCCGCATTTGAGAAGTCGGCGGAGCGCGAGAATGCAGGGCCTCCCGGGATGATCTTAAATTACGAGGTGGGATGTAGCGGCAGATGCGTTCGGACAAGTAAGATGGGCCAGAACCATATAGAGCTTTAAAGGTCAAGACCAGCACTTTGAATTAAACTCGGAAGTGGATAGGCAGCCAGTGGAGCTGACACAACGGGGCGGGGGTGTGGTATGCTCCCTGTATGTAGCTCCAGTTAGTAGTCTGGCTGCCGCCCGTTGGACTAGTTGTAATTTCCAAACTGTCTTCAAAGGCAGCCCCACGTAGAGTGTGTTGCAGTAATCTATTCAGGATGTGACCAGAGCATTGATGACCGTAGCCAGATCAGACTTCCCAAGGTACGGGCGCAGCTGCCGCACGAGTCTTAACTGTGCAAAAGCTCCCCTGGCCACCACCGAGACCTGGGGTTCCAGGCTCAGCAATGAATCCAGGATCACTCCCAAGCTGCGAACCTGCGTCTTCAGGGGGAGTGTAACCCCATCCAACACAGGCTGTAACCCTATGCCCTGTTCGGCCTTACGACTGACCAGGAGGACCTCTGTCTTGTATGGATTAAGTTTCAATTTGCTAGTCCTCATCCAGTCCGACACAGCAGCCAAGCACCGGTTCAAAGTTTGGACAGCCTCCTTAGTGACAGGTGGGAAGGAGTGACAGATCTGGACGTCATCTGCATACAGATAACAACTTACTCCGAAACTCCGAATGATCTCTCCCAGCGGTTTAATGTAGATGTTAAATAACATCGGGGACAGTACTGAACCCTGAGGGACTCCACACGATAACGGTTGTGGGGTCGAACAGGTGTCACCCAGTAACACCTTCTGGGTACGATCTTCCAGGAAGGATTGGAGCCACTGCAGAGCAGTACCCCCAAGCCCCATCTCTGCAAGGCGACCCAGAAGGATATCGTGGTCAACGGTATCGAAAGCCGCTGAGAGGTCCAGCAGAACCAACAGGGACACATTCCCCTTGTCGAGTTCCCGGCGTAGATCATCTACCAAGGCGACCAAGGCTGTTTCAGTCCCATGTCCCGGCCTAAAGCCAGACTGTGCCGGATCAAGATAATCAGTGTCTACCAAGAACCCCTGGAGTTGCGAAGCCACCACACACTCCATGACTTTGCCTAAATAGGGGAGATTGGAAACTGGCCAATAGTTTGCTAATTGAGGGGGGTCCAGTGACTAGGTGCTGTGCTGTTGCTGCTGGTGGTGTTTGGCTCCTAAGCAAGGAGTCTCATCTATTGCCAACTACCATGCATGGTCCTACTTCCCTGTGCCATCCTCTCTTGCCTGTATGGTGGTGTAGTATTGATACAGACAGGAGGGAAGGATGGGTGTTTGAGACAACTGTTAATGGGTGATCCTCCTGCCCCTGTCTCCCCTCTCAGACACAGACACATGCCTAGCTGAAGAGGGTGGGAAGCTAAATGAGAAAGATCATCCATCCCCAGCTGGTCAGTGATGGACAAGCCTTAGTTGGTTGTTCTCTTTGCATAGACCATTTAGTGGCCATACAGGTTCAAAGTCAGTTGAGCAAAGACAACCAGGGCATTCCAAGAGTCCAGTATTATGATGTCAACATAGTGCAAAGACTATGATAGCAAAAAGCTTTCCCACCCCTGCGCAGCTGGGAAGGGAGAGAGGTTTGCCTCTTCCCACAAAAAGAGTAAATTAGTTCTGGCAGGATCTACTTGGAAGGAGGCGGAGCCAGGCTCCCAGCAGTTGCCAGCCCACTTCCTCATTCTGGAGCCAGGCATCGACCCACCACTCCCGCCCATTAAACAGTATATCAAGGTTGCCATTAGAGGGCTGGGTAAGCATTTTTCCCCTCTTATGTTTTAAGAGGGTTTTTCGCCTACCCTATACCATTCCAAGGCAAATTGGGAGGTGTGGCATTAAATAGGTGGCCATGGTAAACAGTTAGGAAAAGCTAAAATTTGATATAAGCCTAAAGCACTCCCTTCAGGGGTGAAGGACATTAACTAAAACACTCACCTAAGGTTCAATTTAAAGAGGTGAGGGGAATTATAATAACTGACTGACTGACTGACTGACTGACTTATTTCTGAGTCGCCCTCCACGTTAGTGCTCCGGGCGACTTACACACAACAAATTCCACAATTAAAATAGAGTATTTAAAACTAGATTAAAATATTCAGTGGTTAAATGCAGGGGCCAGGCTCAGTATTTGAGTTCCTGGTTCTGCATTAACCATGGGCTTTCCTAAATAGCCAGGTCTTCAGGGCGGTCAGGAACTGGGGCAGGTCGAGGGAGGCTCTCTGGTCCGGTGGCATCGGGTTCCAAAGAACGGGGGCCACAACGGAGAACGATCTCTGTCTCGTGGTCTCCAGGTGGGCCTCTTTCAAGCCTGGTACGTGAAGAAGGTTCTTGTTTGCTGGCCGCGGGGTCCTTGAGTAAGCAGGCATCAACAAGCGGTCTTTTAGGTATGTTGGGCCCCGGCCCCGTAGGGCTTTGAAAGCCAAGGTCAAGGTCTTGTGCAAGGCTCTATACTCAACGGGCAGCCAGTGCAGGCGCTGCAGAGATGGTGTAATGTGGCATCTCATCGATGTTCCTGTGAGAAGCCTGGCGGCCGCGTTCTACACAATCTGGAGCCTGCGGGTTAGTGACCGGGGTAGACCTACATACAAAGCGTTACAGTAATCCAGCCTTGATGTAACCGTGGCATGGATTACTGTAGCTAGCGCTTCCGTCGGAAGATAGGGCGCCAATTGTCTCACTTGGCGCAGGTGGAAGAAGGCCCTTTTGCTCGTGGAGGCAACCTGGGCCTCCATCGACAATAACATAGAAATAGAAGAAATATGGTCTCTGATACACTGAGGGAGACTTCTCTGACACATTTCCTTCAGAAGTTGCACGGATTGGGTGTCCAGGGAACCCGGGGGTTCACCCTAACTAGCTGAGGGATAGGCCAGAGAGGGACGCTACCTCGGATTTGCCATCAAATTCAAGATCCATCCATAGATTGAGATCCAGTCAAAGTTAAATAGGTAACAGTTAATAAAAGTTTCCCATATTTAAAACCCAAATACTTGTGTGTGGTCTTGTTATTTCATGGGTTGGCAGGCAATCACTCATGCTTGTATGCTCACATGCTTCATGGCTATGCATAGGTAGGAAAATTATGTATTTTCTATTCAAAGGTAGAAAAAAATGCTCCAGAGGGGCAAGCACCATGTGGCAGAGTGGTCAGAAAAATCTTAACGGGAAGAGATGTTCTCCTCCTGTGAGGCAGCTTCCAAAACTGAACAGTTTTGAAAGGTGTTAACAATTGCAAGGAGAGAATTGTTTAAATTGTTCACTTTCTCCTGGGAGCACATGTAATTTGAACTAGCATATCCCTAATTCAGTATGTTTTTTTCTTGGAAAATCCATCTGCATTATCAAGGCATTTTTTTAAAAAAAAAAACCAACATACTTTGTGCAACAACATTTAACCTGGTAAACATGTTTTTCATATTTTTTTGCATAAAACATTTTTATAGATTTTATTTTTGGGGAAAGTTGTGAATGACGCAAAATTGCACAACAGGTAGCCAGTTTCTGGATATGTTGTCTCAATGAAATGAGAACGTTTAAAAGTATATCCCTGAATTTTCATTCAAGGAAGTTTCATTGATGTGCATATATTATCTTAACATGAAGCTTCTGTTATGGTGCAGTTTAGAAATGACAAACACATAGCAATGCCCTTCAATATTGATAAGAGCTTTGGAGTTGCTCTTCCAGTCAGCACTCATTTACAAATCCCTGCTTTACCAAGATTTGGTGATTGATCTCAAACAGATACAATCTAGTGTGTCAGGGTAAGTGAGCAATATTTTATGAACTGATATACAGATACAGAACGCACTTCTTATGTTGTAGTATATTGCTTCTGCCCAGTAGCAGATGTTTTGGAAGAAAACAACTTTATGGACAGCTGCAGGATAATCTCCTCCCCAAATCACCTAATCCTTAGTAACTAGAATGATACTTCACTACGGATACATGGGATTTTGTGTCCTTGTTCTCATTAAAAATAGAAAAATCAAACAAAGAAATAAAAATTCACAGCACCAAATCCTCTTTCTTTAGAGATTTTTATCAGCTTGTGCAGATGCCCACCCCTGTGGACATAATCCTTCCTTGCACTGTCTAGCATCTACTGTGATGTGTAAATCACTTTCCCAAGGCTGAATTCTCCTTTTACTTGTTAGTTCTTAGTTCTTCTCTTTTCTTTGCCCAAAAGATCTGCCAGGCCAGAATCATGCTGGGCAGTTACAAATACAAAAACTATAGTTACACATTGATAACTGCTACGTATTCAAAACTCTTTGCAGCACTCGGTTTAAAGGCTACATAAGGACATTATGGTCTCCCAGCACCCATCATCCAATGGGTCAACATGAATCTATTGCCTTATCAATCAAGAAACAAGTGTCTGTCATTCCCACCTGCCTACCTTCAAGCAATATAAGTCATTTTACTGTCACACCAGAGATCACTCACATCAAGCAACTGCTTCTTGATTGACAGTGTACCTTACACCCATTGACTGCACTGGCTGTTAACTAGTAACTGGAATGTGCGGGGCATGGTCAGAATCCACTACATTCCAATTTTGGGACCATTGCCATTGTCATGTCTCAGAATCTCAGAGAATGGTGTCTCAGTGGAATTTTAAAAAATCTATTATTGTTTTCCCAATGTACAAGTTGGAATGTTCGGACTCAGACTCAGAATAATGGGTTCAAAGTACAGGAAAGGAGATTACACCTAAACATTAGAAAGAACTTCCTGACCATGAGAGCTCTTCAACAGTGGAACTCTCTGCCTCAGAGTCTGGTGAAAGCTCCTTCTTTAGAGCCTTTTAAGTAGAGGCTGGATAGCCATTTGTAGGGGATACTTTGTGTTTTCCTGTATGGCAGGGAGTTGGACTAGATGAACCATGTGGTATCTTCCAACTCTATGATTCTCCAATCCATATTTCAGTGGTGGAATTCTACATTGTTTGAAAGCTCTTTGTATAGGAGAAATGGAACTGCACTAGAATCACAGAAACAAAGAGTTGAAAGGGGTCACAAGGGCCATCCAGTCCAAACCCTGGTCATGCAGCAACATACAATCAAAGCACTCCCAATAGATGGTCATATAGTCTAAAAGCCTCCAGAGAAGGAGACTCAATGGAAGCATACTCCACTGTTAAACAACTCTCACCATCAGGAAATTCTACAATGTCTTCAACTAATATTAATGATTTTAAAAAGGAACGTGGAGCAACATCTGAATTTGGGAAAAGTATAACCTTTGGCCAGTTTTGAGGCCCAAGTTTCCTCATTTTTGGCAGTTTTGGACTCTGGAGATGCTCCCTTAATTGCTTTTTTTCTCGATCAATCTGTCAAGATTTTTTTAGAAGACATCTTATGTGCCTCAAACCACCTAAGGTGACTTTAAAAAACAAAAGGATTACAGGGGCAAGCTGAAACATAGGGTGGGGGATGTGCTCCCCATTCTTCAGGACTTGTCCAATACTACATTAGAGACATATTAAAAGTAATTGAATGAGCCAAAGAAGAATATCCATGTCTTTGAGATGATGTGTAGACAACTGACAGGAATGGTAATGAACAAATAATTGTTTGTTCATCCCATAGCTTTGGAACCCAAGATTTTTCCCTACTCATGACATCATCAAATGTGCACTCCATGGCAATTCTGGTGGTGCCTGTTTTATGGCATGCTCTGCTTCACCTTCCCTTTTATAAAAGAGCCCTGCCGGAAATTGCACTTTGTTGTGGGATGGGAGCCAGCGGATTCTGTCATAATGTTTTAGATGCTAATTGTTTTTAGATATTTTAGATGTTAGATATTTAGATGTTTTTAGATGTTAGGCATTCAGCTTGTGTTTTACTGTAAATCACCCAGAGCCAACTGGGATGGGTGATTAATAAATCCCTAAATAAATAAATAAATAAATAAATAAATGGATAGGTGAACCAGCACATGCTGCCAAATTTGTCTTACCGTGATGAGGTCCTCATTGATGGGAAACTCATCAGCTTATCTGTGAAAGTTCCACTGTGTTGGTTGTACTGGAAGGCTGTGAAGTTTCTTAAATTCTGTTGCAGTTCTCAAAAGTGTGACATTTATGATGGGATAGGAACAACAACAAGCTCCTGCAAATATGAAGAAACATCTAATTTACAATTTTTCTTCACACTTACGTTTCTTTTGGAGTTAAGAAATTTAATCTCAGTCAAGAGACAGATGAATTTGCATTCCTTCCTTAAATCCTACAACAAATGCCCAAATTGAAAACATTCCCTTTTAATCTTCCACACAGGCTCCTAATGCTGAGGACCTCTGGGCTTGCCTTAGGAAAAGACCTTCTTACACACAACAAACTTTTCATCACCACCAATAGTAGACTTGGTGTGAGTAGACCTGAAAATCACAGCACAGCAAGCAAAGCAAAGCAAAGCAAAGCAAAGCAAATACTGTGTATTTTAATATGTGTTTTATAGAAACATGTTTTAATATGTGTATTTGTGGTATTTTTACAATCTTTATGTGTTTTAATTATTCTGTAACCCTCCTCAAGCCATGTGGAGAGGCAGGTAAAAATAAAATAAAAATTATAATTATAAAGTATATATTTTCTGATCAGATCTATTTTTTATATTTAAATAGAAAAGGATTGAATGGTTGAATTACAAAGGATAGAGGTTGTGTTCTGTTACAGAGCTTCAGAGACACTTTAGGCTACTAATTTTCAGCAATTTTAAAATCTATTTCTTTTTTCTTACATTTTTGTCAGATTTTTGTACAACATTTGCTGTTTTTTCCTTGTTTATTTTAAATCCTGATATTCTTCCATATTTTTTCAGAATAAGGTTTAGGTTTCTACCTGTATTCAGAGGGTCCTCTAGAAAAATTACAATGTCATCTGAAAAGGCTTTCAACTTATACATTTGTCCATCTTCCGCCCTTCTAGAGGCAGATGAAGAGGTACCACATTTTCTCGTGGTATTTTATACCTTCTCTCATGGGAGGATCCCTTCCGGTACTTTATTTTCTCAAAATTTTTATGTTGAAGGATCCTCGTACACAAAACAAAGATGGCTTCAAGGTCAGTCAGCCTCTCTGTTCTTTATTTAGTGCTCTTTGTTGTTTAATTCTTTAATTTTTTAATATATTTTGCTTCCATTTATAAGTATCTAATCCATTCTCAACCCCCTTTCTTTTGGGATTTTTTATGACTCTTTAGGACTCTTCCTTTTTTTGTAGAGATTCTTTCTCTGTCCTTCATATGGTATCTTAGAGGGGGAGATTCTCTCACGACCGCAAATTAGAATTTTCCCATTAGAAGAACTTATGTTTCTTCTTTTGGCCGTTTACCTCCTTGTTTTTTTCCATCAGTCTTTTGGCGGGCGGGGCTGACAATTACTGTGGTCCTGTTGGATCCGCTTCCCGTGGGGCCGTCCATGCATTTGCAGTACCCTGGGCCCTCTTGGTTCCACTCCCTTGAGTGGCTCTGAATGGAGCTTGCTCTGAATGGAGCTTGCTCTGAATGGAGCTTGCTGGACCCTTACGTTCCCCCCGGTATTGATCCACCAGAGGAGAGGAGCCGTAGCTCGACCCAACAGTACACACGCGGTTTGGGATACCAGGAGCTCCTAGTGTTCCTTACCTGACACCATCACCACTCACCCGAAAGTCCTTGTCCTAACTCCTTGATGTCTTCTGCCTTTCTCATGGTGTTGTTCAACAAAACAAGAACAAGGAAAAAGGACAATCTCACCTTGTCCCTTTTTGTATTTTACAAGAGTACAACTTCATCTTACAGCTTGTAAGACTAACCTCTTCCAACAGGCGTTCAAACTTTAGGCGCCACCAAATCCATAGACTCTGCTCATAGTTTAAATTACTTGGCTGGATTTTTAAATGGTGTTTTTAAATTGTGTTTAAATACTGGTTGCAAGTGTTTTATGTTTGTGTTGTTAACCACCCTGAGCCTATTGGGAAGGGTGGTATACAAGTTGAAATAATAAAATAAAATAATAAATCATACAAGGCTAAAATCGGTGGCATATGTTGATCTAGCACCAGTCATCCATGGAGACGGCCGGCTCCCTTCAAGCTCCGTGGGTAAAGGAGGGTGGAACCAACCTGCCACTGCAGCAACACAGGGAGCTTCCCATGCTGTCATTAATTTTATGAGGGGAAACTGTATGCACCACGTGTACTCTACACATGCTCATGCTTACCCCCATGGGATCACGCTCCCATGGGTTCAGACAATACAAGGCATGGGGTGCCAGATTCCCCACGTACTGCAGCAAAGCGGAGCACAGCCTCCTCCTGCTGCAGGCTGTCAGTTCACCATTAATTTAAATCTCTTTCAATAGCTAACAAATATTTAGCTTTGGGCTTTTCAAGACAGCCATTGTAAAAAGCATTTGCAACTGATCTTGTTTGAAGTGTGTGTGTCTTCCTTTCCTGGCAAATTTAAACACGTAAGACCCACAATTTTGTGTTTGATACGAGCAGACATTTCTCTTTTGTCAATACCTGAAATTATCATATTTGTTAGGCTTTAGTAAAAAAATGGACATGTTCTTTTTGCTTAAATCACATCGGCTCACAATATTCACCTAGTCATATTTATCTTGGTTTAGCATATCAGTCTCACTATTAATATTTCAACCATACATTTTGAACATATTATCATCTGGTTTTCACATCAAAGAAAACTGTGGAGGAAAAGTCTGTTTGAAAGGGTTTATATTTAATGTTGTGGTTTTCCATGTATTTGTCAAAAGAAAATTATGTACGGATTTAGAAATTGAATTAGAGAGATATTTTGAATGCCTATTTGCCTTTTCCAGCATGTAATATAATCAAGACATTATTTCATGTCCTCACATGAAAGTGTATCTGAAAGTTCTGGTTTCAGGCCTTAATGAAGCATGTTGCCAGGTGGACTAAAATGATATAAAATTACTTTCCTCTGCAGCAATCAAAGTTATTACAAAATGCAACCACAATTCTCTGCTTCCATATAAAGTACATATGATGATTTCTTAAACTGAATGGCTTTTGGGCACTATTGCCTTCTATTATCTGCACTGACTAAGCAGCAAGTTTGTAATCTTTCCAATCAGTTATCCAGGAAAAACTGTGAGTGGATCATGAAAGAGAGGGGGGGAAATGAAACTGGAGTGCCTTTTTGAATTTGTCAATTGCTTTAATACCAAGACAGATACAACCCTAAAGATATATACTTTTACTTATCATACTGCACTCATGTCAAATATATCTATCCAACCATCTATCATATTTAGAGGTTCATTTTGGGAGTTTGAACCACTCAGAGCAAATCTCCTGTTCCACTATGTTAACCTAAAGGCTTAGCTTCCTACTGAGCTTTTATGGCTTACCCATCCCAAGCGATGTTCACTCTATCATAAAGAGAGTTCCAGGTTATACAAAAACACACATTGCAAGATTCAATCAAAGCATTTTCTAATAAAGTCTTTAGTTTTTTAACTCATTTATTTTGTCCTTGGATGTGCTTTAGAGCAATCCCCAAGGGCTCACTTGCCCACTAAGTTCTGGGAGCATCATGCTTTACATATATCAATCCACTTAAATTTAACCTATAAAGGGGTGAGGGGGTGAGAAAAGGAGTCTAGATGATGTCTGCTTTTGTTTCAGATCTTTGCAGGTAGAAAACCTTTCCTTGAAGATCTCTGTATTGTTGTTAGCTTGGGAAGGAGTTTTTAAAAAGTAGAAAGAAGTAAGACTCCTAAGACACATTGGTGTAAAGGCAATCTACATGTGGAACAATTTCCTTCCTTTCAGATTTGCTGCTTCTTGCTACTTTCAAAGAAAAAAATGGATTTGGGGGAAACAGCAAGCTGAGCACTAAACAAAATCATTCTTGCAACATTTATTAGCACACTAAAGAATGAGCCTATCTAACACTGCAGCCATATTTGTAGCCATTGAAGAGTGGGAAAATAATTTACTTTATTATTCCTGGAGGCCTGAATTTTTCAATGTCTTCATTCTAGTGTTGTCACTCTTGTGATAAATATATCCTCCTGGATGCTATTTTGCTCCAAAAGCCAGTAACCAGTAACATTCTGTTAACAGCAATGCACAAGATAGACTGGTGCTCATTTGCCCTCTGCATTCTCATTTTCAACCAATACATATACCAATGTAGATTCTTTTCTTGGATATGAAACAGCTTTGGCTTGAACATTACTTAGAATGATTTCATGCATATTGTATTAACTTTCAGTACTTTATATATTGTAAGATATTCTGTCTTAATTACAGATAATTTGATATTCCATTTAAATATATCTATCTAACATGAACAGATTGGTTATGTTTTGGTTTCATATACTATATAAAGTCTCAGTTTCATCCATAAAATAAGGTCTTTATTTCATAGAAAAATATAGAAAAATTTAAGGAAAAATGTAGAATATTTTAGTCCTCACAAGAACGTTATTTAAGCTAAAAGCGTTCCTATAGGGTTATCATAAGGTAGCCATTAAGTGCATGAAAACAATTGGTGAGCATGTTGTACAAAATTTTGTCCAAGGGAAAGGACATGGAAAAAGGCATTGCTTTTCATCTAAATTCTTTAAGACTAGTATGAAGTTTCATTTCTAAGATGAGTTCTATCAGCCTCCGAATCCCTTTGAAAGCTGTATCTACTGATACAGGATCACTCCCTTAGGAACAAAGAAAATCTCAGTTACTTTCTGGTTAAATAGTGGGATCAACACATCTTTTATTGTGACTGGTTTGAAGTTTTGTTCTTTTTTAAAAAATCAGAATTAATATAAGCCAAGGTGAAACAGATGCTGAATAAGTCAGAGATATGCAAAGAGCAATGGATTCAAATGGCAGGAAAAGAGAACTTACTTAAACATTGAGAAAAACCTGGTGGTAAGAGGTTTTCAGTGGTGGGACATTCTACCTCAGAGTGTGGTCGGGTTTCTTTCTTTGGTTTTGAAAACCAAGGAGAGGCTGGATATCTATCCATCGGGTGTGTTTTGATTGTGTAATGGACTGGATGGCCCTTATGGCCTCTCATAACTCTATAGTTTTATCATCTATGTTTTGGCACTATCTCTACTTGGAGTAGATAAAAATTGGTAGAGGCAAAACCTTAGTTTGTAGTCCTGCCCACCCCACCCAGACTAAATCAGACTAACTCAGCACCACCATGGAGCTGGAGATTATGTCATTTGTTTGAAGAAACATTTTGTTTTAAACTGAAAAGAAATACATTTGTGCTATTATTATTGGTCATTGATGCTAATATGATAGAGCATGAGTTGGATTGCATGATTTTAATTGATGTTTTAATGTTAATGTGTTAATTGTTTTGGATTTTAATGCATTTGTTTATTTATTTATTTGTATATGTGGCATTGATATGTATATGTATATGTGGCATCAAATTGTTGCCTTTGTAAGGCCACTCTGGTTTGCCTTCGAGGTGAGAAGGGCAGGGTACAAGTAAGGTAAATAAATAAATACGATAGTCATGGAAGTAGAAAATAGGCTAAAGTTATTATTTTTTGTAGAAATGGGAAAAATGAGAAAAATTCATTGGGTTCAACAATACTGACAACAATATATATCCTGTTTGTTCTCTTATGGTAAGAAGAAGCATTTCCTACCTCAAAATTCACACATTTGTGAGACATTCAAATATTTGGGAAAATAGCTTGCATGCACAATAATCTGTACATTTTAAAATCTGTACAGGTAAAATACATTGATGGACAGCCATGAAATAAGTAGACAAGATGCAGAAGTTTGTTTAAACAAGGGCTACTTTATTTGATCCTGTGTAACCCATTTCAATGAGATATGCTTGAGAATGGCCAAACAAATGGGGAGAACAACCTGATCTGGATCTAGCTGAGGCCAAGTGTGAAACTGTGGCTGTCATCTGACCCCAAGAGCAATCCAAAGCTATGGGTTGTGCACTCTGGCTTGTTATTTACTGGCAGGTCAACCCAGGGCACTCCCTTCCGAGTCCCAGGACTTTGTAAGAGAGAGGAAACCCCAGGTTTGACGAAGGACTACCTCCTTTACAACCACCCAGGTCCCAGGAACTAAAGAAGTTATTCCAGAATCCACCCTTTACCTGTTGAATGTCAAATTCTTATAATCTCCCTCTAGTACCTGCTTGAGGCATCATCATCATCATCATTATTATTATCATTATTATTATTGCTGCTACTACTATTATTACTATGTTTATTTATATGCTGCTTTTTCTCTCCGCAAAGGAAACTCAACATGGCTTGCATTAAAAGCATTTTGATACAATTTTAACATATACAAATATTAAAACAGAATTCAATATAATAAGTATTAAACAATTCAGTTAAAAACCATATAAACATTCTCAAAACTCAAAACCTCAGCAGCCACTGCCTTGATCTTCAAAACCTTCTTGTTTAAAAGCCTGCCTGAATAAAAAGGTTTTAGGGTAATCATCATTACCCTTGAGCAATTGTCCAAGTCCTGCAGATACAGTATGGGTAGATCTGAAATAATTAAGTCTCTGCCCCTTAGAACATAAGAACATAAGAAGAGCCATGCTGAATCGGACCTCAGCCCATCTAGTCCAGCATTCTGTATCACACAGTGGCCCACCAGTTGTACACAGGGATCTCGAGCAGAAGGGAGGGCAAGACCCTGACCTGCTCCCGACCCCCCACAACCAGTACCCAGGGAAATCCTGCCTACCTCAACCAACTCCGAGGTGGCACTTGAATGTCCTTTTCAGTAACTACCGATACACTTGGTATCCATGAATCTGTCTAATCCTGCCTTGAAGTTGTATGGGTAGATCTGAAATGATTAAGTCTCTGCCGCTTACACATGCCAAGCCTTGATATATCACACTGGGCTAGTATAATACTGGCTCTCTTCATAAAGCTCATCAAATTGCTCTCTCACCAGCACAGTCCTGAGAACATACAACTTTAAAGAAGTGCTAAGTAGTATGTTTTAGTAAATGGGGAAAATTTTAAGTTAGGTAAAATGCACAGATATATGAAAATATTAAGCAGAATGCAAAATAATTATTTATTTTATTTATTTTATTTACATCATTTTTACCCCGCTCTTCTCAACCCCCGAGGGGGGGACTCAGAGTGGCCTCTGATATTTCATTGAAACCCTTAGTATGGTAAGATTTGTTGTTTTTTAAAACTTCTGTTTCAGTTGTAATTAAAAGGAATATCTCTTGTGTAATGACGCTCCAATTTCGGTAAGGATCACGCGTAGATAGAAGCACGGTCCAACACGATTTTATTGCAGGTACAATACTTGTAAAGCTAAAGCACCGGCCCACCACCCAAACACACCTTTTATACCTAAACCCCCCTCCCCTTGCCCATGCAATGTCCAGGCAGGGTTGCACCATATCCGGGTGATTCAGCAAATCCCAGAGTCCAAAGGGATGTGACCTCATGAGTCCCTGAGTCAGCATATTAAGATCATTGTCCAATGTCCAAGTCCATAAGAAGTTACCTCACTTCCCTGAGGCACCTGGAAGTTACATCACTCCCAGACTGACTCAGCATGTCCTTCAGTAACTAGGGCAAAGGTCCCAGAGAACTGGGACAAAGGTCAACCACCTCATGGCAGGCTGGAAACCTGAACTTCTTCGAAGCTCAGATTTCCCAGATCTGACATAACGTCCTTCTCCACCACGTCCTCCCCCTGTAGAAACAAAACATCATTCAGTCCTTGGGCGGAAGGGGTCCCACATATATTTTTAATAGGCTGCAGTGGAATGCGGGATGTACCTTGCCTAAACTCTTCGGTAACAAGAGGGTGTAAGAAACCTTATTGGCGGCCTTTTCCACTCTAAAAGGTCCAATATACCTTGGGCTTAACTTTTTAGACGGACTCCCCAACTTCAAATTCCGCGTGGATAACCATACCAGATCACCTTCTGCAAACTCCTCCCCCTTCCTGTCTCCGCCGATCCCCAAACAGCTTGTACGCCGCTGCGCCTTCCCCAGAGCTTCAGTCACTTCTCTCCAATCGTCCAGTGCTCGCATCCTCCACTCACTCTTCTCCTCCCCACCAAACTCCAATAGTTGGGGCAAAGGAGCCACATCCTGGCCATAAATTATCTCGAAAGGGGACTTCCCCGTGGAAGAATGTACAGAGCTATTATAGGCAATTTCTGCATAAGGCAATAGGTCTGACCAGTTATTCTGTTCCTTATTGCTAAATATCCGCAAATATCCCCCTAATGACTTTTGCGTTCTTTCCACGCCGCCATTGCAACAAGGATGATAAGCAGTCGTAAGTTTTCTTTGAGCTCCCAATACCTCTAAAAACTTCTCCCAAAACCGGGCAGTAAACTGAACCCCTCGATCGCTGAGAACCTGTTCCGGGCAACCATGCAACCGGTACACATGCTGCACATATAACTCAGCTAATCTCTCTGCCAATGGCAACCCTTTTAAAGGAACAAAATGGGCCTGTTTTGAGAATAAATCCAGCACCGTCCAAATATACCTGTAACCCCGGCTGGATGGCAACTCCCCCACGAAATCTGTACTAACATGCGTCCACGGCCGCACGGGGGAGGCCACCACCTGAATCAACCCTCGCGGCCTAGCAGCAGGTTCCTTATTCCTAGCACAATCCTCACAATGCTCCACATATTCTTTCACCTCTGCTCTCATGCCTGGCCACCAATATCGTTTCTTTATAGCCAAAAGCGTCTTTCGTTACTCCCCAATGGCCAGCAGACTTATGATCGTGGTTAAGCTGCAAAATCTTCCTCCGCACACCTCGAGGAACATACACCTTACTTCCCATAACCCATAACCCATTCAATATCTTACATTCATCCTTATGATCTTGCAACCACACATCACCCTCATAACCCTTCTGTAACTCCAAACACCACTCATCCACCACTTCCTTTTCCTCTTTCACCTCTCTCTTCACCTGAGATCTTGTCTGCACTGCTAATCCCCAATGCTCTCTGGTAAACACCTCCTCCGCCTTTTCCAAACAATTCTCTCCCACACCTGGATACCGAGACAATGCATCTGCCACCACATTCTCACTTCCCTTTATGTGCTGTAATGAGAAGTTAAACCGGGCAAAGTATTGAGCCCATCTCACCAACTTGGGAGATAGCTTCTGAGGATTCCTCAAATACTGGAGGTTTTGGTGATCCGTCAACACCACGAAAGGAAAAGCTGCCCCCTCCAGAAACTGCCGCCACGTTTGCAAAGCACACTTCACAGCAAAAGCCTCTTTCTCCCAAACGGGCCACTTTCTTTCTAACTCCCCAAACTTCTTTGAGAAATAGGCACACGGTCTCAAACTACCTTGTCCATCCTTCTGCATCAACGCCCCTCCATATGCCCAGGCGGAAGCATCACATTGTACCACAAATGGCTTACTCACATCTGGATGCACTAATAAAGGACTCTGGGTAAAAGCTCTCTTTAACCTATCAAACTATTCTTGACACTCCTTAGACCAACTTAATCTCGCCCCAGGGGACTTGGTCTTCCTTGATTCCCCCTTCCCCTTAGTCTTCAACAACTCCGTGAGTGGGAGAGTTATGGCTGAGAACCCAGATATAAAGGTACGATAAAATTCGCCAGCCCTAAGAACGCCTGCAACTGCCTCCGGGTTTGTGGAGCCTCCCAGCTCAACACATCCTCTACTTTAGCCGGATCCATGGCCACTCCATTCTCACTAATCCGATACCCCAAAAAAAATCAATCTGATTCTTCCCAAACTCCCACTTACTTAGCTTCACATACAAACTAGCTTGTCTCAACCTCTCTAACACCTCTCGAACTAACAGAACATGCTCTTCTCTCGTATGCGTCACAATCACTATATCATCCAAATACACAAAAACTCCCCTATATAAAAGGGGTGCAGCACCTCATTTATAAGCTGCATGAAAATACCGGGAGCTCGGCCAAACCGAATGGCATCACGGTCCATTCGTAAACCCGAGAGGGCAAGAGAAAGCCGTCTTCCATTGGTCACTTTTTTTCACCCGCACCATATGGAACGCATCTATCAAGTCCAATTTGGTGAAAAATCTACCGCCCCCTAGCTGGCCTAATAAATCTTTAATCAAGGGCAAAGGATAACAATTCGTAGTGCTAATGGCGTTCAACCCCCTATAATCAATGCATAATCGCAACTTCCCATCCTTCTTCTCCCGAAACAAAACTGGTGCAGCTATGGGAGACTCCGACCTTTGAATAAACCCCTTCTCTAAATATCCATCAATCTGCTCTCTTAGAGCCACCTTCTCCTGCACAGTCATGGCATATATTTTCAGTTTAGGCAAAATAGCCCCCTCCTTTACCTCTATACTGCATTGTACATTACGGAAAGGGGGAAGACTTTGGGCCAGCTTAGGGTTAAACACATCTGCATAATCCCAATACTCTACTGGCACCCCCTGTACTTCGTCCTGACAAAGCTAAGCTGAGTACTCAGGAAGGCGGTCCCTCCCGGTTGAAAGTGGTGCTGTTCAATGCCAGGTCAGTCAATGGTAAAACATCAACAATACAAGATCTAATTCTTGAAGAACAAGCTGACCTGGCCTGTATAACAGAGACCTGGCTGGACGAGGCTGGGGGGTTAATCTCTCCCAGCTCTGCCCACCGGGTTACTCCGTACAGCACCAAGCGAGACCGGGAGGGCCTCAGCGGCTCATTGTGCTGGGTGACTTCAACGTCCATGCCGAGACCACTCTATCAGGAGCGGCTCAGGACTTCATGGCCGCCATGGCAACCATGGGCCTGTCCCAGTTAATATCGGGTCCCACCCATAGTGCAGGACACACACTGGATCTGGTTTTCTGCCAGGGATGGGATGAAAGTGGTGGAGTGGAGGAACTGACCATCATTCCTTTGCCATGGACCGACCACCACCTGATCAGGTTTAGACTCACTGGGCCTTTCCACCTCCGCAGGGTGGTGGACCTACTAGAATGGTCCGCCCCAGGAGACTTATGGATCCGAACAGTTCTGACGGCTCTCGGGATTTTCCCGCCTCCTTGGTAAGTGACCCTGTCGAGGCTCTTGTCTCACTCTGGGACAGGGAGATGACAAGGGCTATTGACACGATCGCTCCAGAATGCCCCCTCTTGAGTAACCGAGCTAAACCAGCTCCTTGGTTCACTGAGGAGCTGGCAGCAATGAAGCGAAAAAAGAGGAGGCTAGAGTGCGTGTGGCGTCGGAACGGAGTGGATCAGCTCAGGCGCGCCTGGTCTCCTATTTGAGGACCTATGACGCAGCAACAAAAGCTGCACAAAAAACATCTATTGCGGCCAAGGTGGCCGCCGCGAAGAACCGTCCAGCGGAACTGTTTCGAGTCGTTTTAAATCCGCCTCAGTGCGAGATCCCTGACGGCTCGGCGGTACGCTGTGATGAGTTTGCCAAGGTCTTCGCGGATAAAGTGGCTCTGATCCGTTCCGATTTCAATACCACTTTAACGGCAGTCTCTGAGGATGTGACACGAGCACCTGCTTGTCCGGTTTTAATGGATTTGTTTCAATTGGTTCAGCTCGAGGATGTGGACAAGATCCTTGGAGAGGCGAGGCCTACCACATGCATCCTAGACCCTGCCCATCCTGGCTGATCAAGGAAGCCAGAGGGGGTTTGGCAGAGTGGGTGAAGGTGGTGGTTAATGCCTCCCTTCGGGAAGGCATCATTCCAGCCAGCTTAAAGCAAGCTGTTATAAAACCGCTGTTGAAGAAACCATCACTGGACCCCACTCAATTAGTGAACTATCAGCCAGTTTCCAATCTCCCTATTTGGGCAAAGTCATGGAACGTGTGGTGGCTTCGCAACTCCAGGGTTCTTGGTAGACACTGATTATCTTGATCCGGCACAGTCTGGCTTTAGGCCGGGACATGGGACTGAGACAGCCTTGGTCGCCTTGGTAGATGATCTACGCCGGGACTTGACAGGGGAGTGTGTCCTGTTGGTTCTGCTGGACCTCTCAGCGGCTTTCGATACCGTTGACCACGGTATCCTTCTGGGTCGCCTTGCAGATATGGGGCTTGGGGGTACTGCTTTGCAGTGGCTCCAATCCTTCCTGGAAGGTCGTACCCAGAAGGTGTCATTGGGTGACACCTGTTCGGCTCCACAGCCGTTGTCCTGTGGAGTCCCTCAGGGTTCAGTACTGTCCCCGATGTTGTTCAACATCTACATGAAACCGCTGGGAGAGATCATTCGGAGTTTCGGAGTAAGGTGTTATCTGTACGCAGATGATGTCCAGATCTGTCACTCCTTTCCACCTGTCACCAAGGAGGCTGTCCAGACCTTGAACCGGTGCTTGGCCGCTGTGTCGGACTGGATGAGGGCTAGCAAATGAAACTAAATCCAGACAAGACAGTGGTCCTCCGGTTCAGTCGTATGGCCAAACTGGGCATTGGGTACAGCCTGTGTTGGACGGGGTCACACTCCCCCTGAAGACGCAGGTTCGCAGCTTGGGAGTGATCCTGGATTCAGCGCTGAGCCTGGAACCCCAGGTCTCAGCGGTGGCCAGGGGAGCTTTTGCACAGTTGAGACTCGTGCCCAGCTGCGCCCGTACCTTGGGAAGTCTGATCTGGCTACGGTCGTCCACGCCCTGGTCACATCCCGAATAGATTACTGCAACGCACTCTACGTGGGGCTGCCTTTGAAGACAGTTCGGAAATTGCAATTAGTCCAGCGGGCGGCAGCCAGATTATGCGGGAGCTACATACAGGGAGCATACTACCCCCTGTTGTGTCAGCTCCACTGGCTGCCTGTCCAATTCCGGGCTCAATTCAAAGTGCTGGTTTTGACCTTTAAAGCTCTATACGGTTCTGGCCCAGCTTACTTGTCGAACGCATCAGCCGCTACGTCCCATCCGTAACCTAAGATCATCCGGGGGAGGCCCTGCTCGCGCTCCCGCCGACTTCTCAAATGCGGTTGGTGGGGACGAGGGACAGGGCCTTCTCGGTGGTGGCCCCCGCCTGTGGAATGCGCTCCCTATGGAGGTACGGTCCACCTCATCCCTCCTGGCATTCAGGAAAAGGTAAAATCCTGGCTCTGGGACCAGGCGTTCCCACATCAGCACTAAGCAGCATGTTAGATGGGGATTTTAATGGAAGGGAGGAAGAGGGTCAATGCTTTTATAGATCGAATATTGTTTTAATTGGAATGACTGTAGATGTTGCTGAGGAATTGTATTTTAATGTTTTTAATGTATCTTAATGTGCTGTGGGGTTTGGGGTTTTACGCTGTTTCATGTGGCATCGAATTGTGCCGTGCTGTAAGCCGCTCTGAGTCCCCCCTCGGGGGTTGAGAAGAGCGGGGTAAAATCCTGAAATAAACCCCTTTCTCCACATTAGGCTCACATTGCACCTTCCCAGACTTCCAATCAATTTTGGGATTAACCTGTTCTAACCAAGGCAGCCCCAATACCACCTCATGTCCTGTAATGGGGGCCACTACAAAATCAATACCCCCTTCCCAAGGTCCCACCCGACCTTTTAAATCGGCCCACCCTTAATAGATGACCCATCTAACTGAGTAAAATTAACAGAGGTATCCAAAGTTTTCATGGCCCCCCCTAAATCATCTACTAACTTAGGGGACATTATATTCTCCGAACACCCACAGTCAACCAATGCCTTTTTCTCAATGATTTCTTTCCCTTTAAATAAACCCAGGGTGCATTGTACACTTGGGGGACTCACCCCAACACTTTTCACATCAGTATTGTCCACAACAGCTGCTCTAGCAGATGCTACTTTAGACGGATCCGCACGGACAGGATCCTGCACCGGCTTCTGCCGGCATTGGGCCGCAAAATGGCCCGGCTGGGAACAGATGAAACAGCGGCCCCGTCCCATCATTGGTTTCTTCATAACGCCGGCCCTGCTATCGCCGCCACCACGGCGAAACTCTCCACCCCGGAATCAGCCTTCAGCAAAACCGTGTCCCGACACCCTGGACCTCGTCGGCTGGAACCGCCGTCGTTGCACTTGAGCTAAGATCCCCTCCACGCTGCCGGCCAACTGGATCCACCCATCGACATCACCGGGATCTCCGCGATGCAGACACCACTCCAAAATCTCCTTCCTCAGGCCATCTTTAAATAGTTCAAGCAACGTTGCCTGGGACCATTCTGCAACTTTTACGGCCAATCCCATAAATTCCTCCGCATATTCAGTGACCGAACGGGATCCCTGGGATAAACTTCGCAACGCCTCCTTCGCTTTTACCCTCTCCAGAGGATCACGGAAACAGTTTCTAATAGCTTGCAGGAAGGCCCGGACCGATGTTAAGCATGGATCCCTCCGGTCATGGCACTGCACATACCATTCCGCGGCCCTTCCTTTAAACACTCCTCCAATGGCTCGAACTCTGCTACCATCGCTGGGGTAAAGATGACCATAGTCCTCCATATGGTCTCTAACTGTGGCAATAAAGAAGGCCACCTTGCAAGCTTCTCCTTTGAATTCCACCCTCAGAGGTTCTTTTTTCAATCGTCCTCCAAAATCTTGAGATTGCATTCTCCTCCCCTGAGGGGCCTCCATCTTTGAAACTCCCCTTCCCATCCCTGCCGATTGCAGGGACCTGCTCACCGGGACTGGATTCACTTCCTCTTGACGCTAGATGACCACCGTCCGCCCACACTCCCATGGGAGATCTAGGACGCTCAGCTGCTGACGGTTCACCATCCATCCACGAATAATAAGTGAAGTCTCCTCCTCCCGGGGCACTCCACGCCGATTCCCTGGGCTCTCTCCTGGGCATAGCCTGGGACATTCTTCTCATGGTATGCTCCATCGCATCCATCCTACACCTCCTCACTGCCAACTCCGACAGCGGTTCAGGTTCTGTGGTCTCACTACCACACTCCGCCAGGTCCACCTGAGCCGAGGCACTCTTCCTCTCAGCTTCTCTGGTCCTGCCCTCCACTGGATCCACCTGAGCTGGCCCTTCTTTCAGCACAGCTTCTCTGGTTCCTCCGGCCATCCGAACACCCGCCTGAATCGGGCCTCGCTGCCTCATTTCTCTCAAAGCGCTCACCTGAGCGTCCCACAATCTCTCCGCTTCTTGGAGTTCGTCCCTCTGGGCTGACGCTCCACACGCCGTCACTTCCCTGGACTCGTCCGGGAACCCCACTTGGTCAATGGTCGTCAATTCCCAATCCATGGTTCTCCGGACTTCTTCAGGAACAATATTCCACATATCAATATACTCCTCTTCCTTCCAAACCAACCTCTCCATTGCTGGGAAAGTTGAATGGGGCTTTAGCTTCTGTAATGAAGCTCCAATTTCGGTAAGGATCACGCGTAGATAGAAGCACGGTCCAACACGATTTTCTTGCAGGTACAATACTTGTAAAGCTAAAGCACCGGCCCACCACCCAAACACACCTTTTATACCTAAACCCCCCTCACCTTGCCCATGCAATGTCCAGGCAGGGTTGCACCATATCCGGGTGATTCAGCAAATCCCAGAGTCCAAAGGGATGTGACCTCATGAGTCCCTGAGTCAGCATATTAAGATCATTGTCCAATGTCCAAGTCCATAAGAAGTTACCTCACTTCCCTGGAGGCACCTGGAAGTTACATCACTCCCAGACTGACTCAGCATGTCCTTCAGTAACTAGGGCAAAGGTCCCAGAGAACTGGGACAAAGGTCAACCACCTCATGGCAGGCTGGAAACCTGAACTTCTTCCAAGCTCAGATTTCCCAGATCTGACATCTTGTGAAAGGAACAATGTTGTAACCTAAAGTAAAACCTGGATCAGACTGAAAAGCATTAGAATTCCAATAACAGACTTGGTAGCTTTTTCTAGTTTAGAGTTTTGTGAAGAAGCATTTTGCATATTAAACCCAAGAGAGTTTTCATAATCAAGTTTGCAAGTTCCCTTTTGAACTAGGGAGAGTGAAGAATGACTCATGATCATCAGACACCTGATATCTCACTCTCAGTCATACAACAAGTTGGATATTTTATGCTTACTTGATAACAGTGTGGATGCCGCCCCCCCCCCTAATTATTATTCCTGGTTGGAGATTTTAAGGGATGTGTTAATAGTTTTTGTAAGTACTGGAAGAGGTTGGACTATATTGCCTTTTTGGTTCCTTCTAACAAATATGATTCTGTTAGAAAGTGCTTGTGCGGAAAAGACAATGGGATTTAATGCTCTGTACAATGTACTAGTCAATTTTATGAGGATTGCACACTGCTGCTAATTTCCTTTCTAGCTGATGAATGGATAATAGAGGTGGGGACATGCTGAGACCAGTATCTTCAAAACCTTACTTCTTTGCTCTAAGAAATGCCATGTGTATCACCCTCGCTAGGAATGTAATTCTTCATTACTTTCCTTAAAAAAAAATCTTTTGGGGGCAAAATTGATAACATTTTTGTGCAAAACCTAAAACTTTATGCACACAGAAACCTATATGGGTATCTGAGAAGTATTTTTGTTGTTATTCAACATGCTTTGCCATAATTTTCAAACAGGAAGACAAAATTGTAAACATTTAAACAATTCAGAAATATATTCAGGAAAAGTGGTGTCTTAGAATATTCATATTGCCTTGAAACCTGTTTGAAAGCATCAAGTACATGACCCAGAATTGCACAACAGACTGTAATTCATTCATAATCCTTAGTATAGAAAGGCTAGATAAGGGCCCTGAAAGTCTCCTAGTCTCCACTTACTGGAAAATAGTAATGGTGGTCCCCATAACATTTCCACATCTCCCCATCCTAGAACAGTTCACCAACACAGCCAGCACAAAGCCTGCCAGATCCCATCACATACATAGCGACTTCTGCCAGGGTTCCATGTTGACTGTGTTGCCAAAACATTCTAGGATGGGGAACAATGAACACAGAAACTACCAATGGAAATGGAACAGTGCAGGAGCAAGCCAGAAAGGTACACATTCTGAGGTGATGGGCAAGAAGGTGATGTGGATGACGATTTCTTTAAAAAAAATGGCTGCGGTGCCTTCAAATGTGCTTGTAGTGCATCAAAAACATTTCTAAAGTAATTTAAATACGAATTTAAAATGAATTTCGTTTAGATATGACGAACCTAACCAGGCCTAATATACACACATACACACACATATAACCACTATTGTGTTATTTTCCAATAGGCGCATTGCTGTGACCCTATTTCTTTTTGAATAATATAGTGCAAGTAATATCACTACATGTGTTAATTCAAAACTTCGTAAAGGATATATGGGTTCAATGCTGGAGTGGAGGTAATCAAACATCAGTCAGACAAGATTGACCCAGTACCAAAGAGAGTCATAGGAGGCCTGGAGAATGTAGCATTATTGCAACCTGACTTCTGAGTACTGAAAGCAAACTTTGGATACCACTGTATAGTATAAAGCCCCCTATTTCTGTGGATTTGTACATTCAAGCTCATGCTGTGTTATAATATCGCTAATCCATTAAAATTTAGAGAACATTCAAGCTGGCTTTCTATAGAATACACAAATGCTATCCACTGCTCAGTCATTATGACATTCTTTCTCATTGAATTTCCTGTTGGTTGACAATGCATTTGCTTGCTTTGAAGGATACACAATCATCTGAGACAGGATTAAATCTTCTCCTTTTTTGGGGGTGGGGGGAGGGGGCAGACATTTTCCAACTTGGAAGTTCACCATATTGAAAAAAATGTGTCTGCGACTTATAAAATGCTTCCCTGTTTAGAGGAGGTCACATTAAAGCTAAACCTGGGGGAAATGCTGGTAAGAATGGAACAGCACTGAACAATCTCTTAAATTACAGTGTGGCATTCCAGGAAGCTGTTCTGGGGGAAAAAACAATGTCACAGAGCATAACATTCACCAGGGCATGTGGAGGCTACAGGAAATTACTTTGGGCAATGGAGCCAAATCAGTGTTGGGAGCTGTTGTTTGTGGGCAGAGTTGCAACCAATAATTCCAGGTAGCAAACAAATAACTGCAAATCAGAAATTGGCAAGCCTGAATGCCTGCTGCTTTTACACTGTATACCCTGCAGTGAAATTGCAATTAAAGATGACAGGCAAACAAGATGGATTCCCCCTCCCACAGTATATCCTCTTTTTGGGGGCAAGTTTTTTACAACATTATTTTTCATACATTTAAAAAAAACATTAGAAAGTAATGTTGATTGGTGTCAGTACATTCAACATGTTGCATTCATGCATCAGCCACATAAGCCTGCAGTTTGCTAAACCCTTCGTAGCAATGTCACTCTTTACAGCACAGTTGCAAACATTGGTTCAGAAGCTGTCCCAGTGTTCTTTCTAATAGGAAAAAAATTATAAACATTCCCACTTGTGTCCATCCTGGAACCATATCTATGTTTCTATGGTATGAAGAGATCCAGAGAAAATCAAGAAAATGATCAAAATGTGTTTTTTCCCCTTGTGTTATTAGGGTAGTGAATTTATTCTGGATTTTAGTTGGGATTTTGTAAGAGGTATGCAAGTTGCAGAATCCTATTCCCAAATCGGTTCAGGGTCATGAATAGAATCATCAAAGTTGGTACTAAAACCTTGAATTGAGTTAACATCTCAGTAATACACTAACATAGAAGCCAGCAGCTGCCAGTGCATATAGCTATTAATAATTATTCTAGGAAGCAAATTGCGAGATTTGATAATGCAAAAGAGATTCAGCACTGAATCCAAAGCACAAGGGGAGGAGGGACCCAAATCAACAACTTCATAATCCAGACAAGTCCATGGCTGCTAAATTGCCAATGTCTGCGTCCTATCCATAATTTTTATAAATATTTGTCTACACAGGAAGCCTTCAAATTTATTCCTGATCACTTTTTACACGCCGTTGATGATCATTTCAGATATTGTCCCCAAAGTTATTATCAGGAAGTCGTGGATTTGCCTTCCTTCTCAGAACCTCTAAAGTGGTTAAGAACATGGCTTCACTCCCTCTGACAACCTGGTATGTCTCCCATTCCAATCCTATAAGAATGGACAAGTTGCAATTTTTTATTTACCATATTTCTATCCCACCCTTTTCAACCCCAAGGGGAACTCATAGCAGCATCACATATTGGCAACAATGCAATTAAATTTCACAATAGCACTAAAAGTAACAAAACTAAATTAGAAATTAAAATAGAAATAGTACAGTGGAGGTGGAGTTATGAGGGTGTGCAGAAGTACAATTATGGGACTACAAATTAAGAAGTGGCTCAATTGCACCAATGAAGAGAGATGTAACATCAGAGGTACTCAACCCATTATGTATCTGGTATCAGTGATGAGGTGACTATAGCATGGTGAATTTATATGATAACCTGCGATCCTAGTTCTGGGTAAAATAGATTATTAAAAGTAGACATCATCTGTTTTACTCAGAACTAGGGTAGCAAGTTATTGGCAGTTATTGATGGATTTTACCCTTTAAAATGCTAGGGACAAGAGAATCATGTAGAAAAGATGGATTGGGAGTAGGATGCACACAGCATTGTACAACTGGGAGTTTATTTCTGTCCATGCTGAAATGCTGTTTAGCTTGACTTGTGTGTTAAGACTACCTTTGTCTTCTCAAAGGTAGCAGTTGGTAATATCAGCAATTTCCTTCCCACTGCAAGAAAGTCTGGTCATGTTCAAGGATAGTACTATCTGTACTGGATATCAGTAATGATTAATAATAATAATAATCTTTATTTATACCCTGCCACGATCTCCCCAATGGGGACTCTAGGCGGCTAACATGAGGCCAAGCCCTTCTAAAATAAAATACAACATAGTAAAATACAAAATAAAAAACAAAATACTGTACATCAGAAATAATAATAATAATAATATTAATAAATACAATTACAATAGCAAATGGAATAATACAGGAAATTCACACAATAAAAACCAAATAGGATGGGCAGGCCAAGTGGACAAAATAAAATGATAAAACCTTGGGTGAGATAGGGGTAGGAGATAACAAATGAGGGGGCCCTATAAAGATGAAATAGTGGGGACAGGCATTCAGTTTAGAATGGGGGTCAGATGGAGCAATCCCACTGTTTAAATCCCCCCCGGCTTAAATTCCCCCCCCCTCTGGTGGATGGGCTGATTAAGGCAGACCTCTAGAAGGATTAGTCAGATCTCCAGAGGAAGAGAGCCACATAATGAGTTGTTTGGACTAGGAATTGAGGATATCTCCAGTGGTGTGAGGGAGAAGGAATCAACAGGTATACTGAGGGGACTAAATAGGGGGAGTGTCTACAGGCGGGATTGGGAATTAGATTGGGCAGGGACTGAGGTTAGGGAGGAAGTCTCAAAGTGAAATTCTGCAAGGGGGGTCCTGGGATCCATGGACATAATGAAATTCCACTTCATCCCTAAATATACCCTCTTACTCTACATATGTCAAATGTTTAGAACCTCTCCAAGTTCTGGAAAATAATCATTCGCAGCATAAGATGTTATTGTGAATCTTGGGGGGGGGGGGAGATAAATTCTACATAAAATAATGATTGAGCATCCATAGCCACAGGGCACTGCAGAGTTAACAAGCTGTGAAGCTCTGTAATCCCCTATTTTTAGAATCAACCCATCAAGAAAAGCTATTCTATCTTTTCCATCACTTCCATAATTATCATTTACACCATTCTTAGCATTCAATTTAGTCTTCCAGTGACTGCCTTGATTTTGGTATATTAAAGAAGCTTGATTTAACTGTCATAATAAAAGTGAGTCTTTGAGGTGATAAAATGCACTAGGGAACTGCATTAAAATGCACCAAAATTACAGTGACAACTTTAATAGAATAAAGTTCTTAATTAACTCATCGGTGCTAGTCGTTTTTAGTTTCTCTGCCAATTTAAACTCTATGGCTTCTGTTTAATTTTGCTTTAGATTAGTTTTGCTGTGGGGAATGAATATATATATATGTGTGTGCACCAATCAATAAACAGACACATTAAAAATAATCCAGTCAAAAGAATCCATGTGGACAGATGCCAGAGTAAGTTTTATTCTCATTCCACATAGATATTCCCTTCAAAAATAACATAACTTATGTTTTAAATGTACACTATATCCATATTTATTATGACACAGTAATAAAAAATCCATATTTACTATGTTGTTTATTGCAGTGTATTTCTTATTTCATTCATCTTCTATAAACACTCTTGAGACACAGTACAGTTGTTGAAGATGTGATGAGCATTTTTTCTGTTGTTTTAATTCATTTTGGTGGGTTTATTCTGCCCCTGTGTTTTAGTTGTACTTAATTCCTATTTATCTAGGGGCATTAAACTGGATTGGATCACAAGTGGGCTTTATTTTCATTCAGCTGATTTGAACAAAAGATGATCCCTGATGAGTCAAACCAAAGGCTGAACTTTTGATAGATGGCTGGATGGGTGATAACATGAATATTCGGATATGAGATAGGAAAAGAGTTCATTTCACAATCAGTTATATTCCTAGAGCAAAATGTCAAAACGATTGCCAAGCTGTTCCTAAGATTCAAGTGAAACCAAAGATGCCTGGGGATTACTTTGTGGTAAGGTGTGACCTTATCCAATATACAATACCAGGCGTGGATGAACAAATCATTTTGCTTAGAGAGTAGAAGGAATAACAAGGGTATAATAATGTTTCATGGATTCATGGATTCCATTGAACTGGTTTACCTTCTTTGATCTTCCATGGCCCCATCTACGCTGCCACAGTGTAGACTCATAAAATGCATTTCAATGCAGTTAAACTGAACTATATGATTCCACATTCACCATATGACAGGGAGGATGCAGCAATGGACCCATCTTGGCAGTCAATCTGATTTGGAGGAATTGGTGGCATCTTTGAAATAGCATAAGAAATGTCATCATAACCAGGGGAAAGTCAATTACATTAAATTATCTCCCTCTCCATTCCACTAATGAAAGCTCCTTCTGAATCAAATACCTTTCTGCCATGAAGGAACACTTACCAGATGCAATCCCAGAGTTCCCTGCTATTACTTTTAATAGAGTATTCAATTTTTCCATAGCATAAATCATAGTTTCATAATTATAAAAATTATTGCTGTTGTTACTTATCATCATCATAATCACAGATGATCCCTTGTGGCTGAATATTAGTATCTTAGGGGTCCAGAAGTGACTGTAGAGATCTGCATGGTCTATCAAAATGAGGACATTGATTTCCTAATGGAAGGTGATTCCGACAAAGGTTTGCTTGACACGCCTTCCACTTGGCACATTTCTCCCTTCTATACCACTACAAATTTCATAGAACTGTTGACAACAGCTGACCTCCAGTCTCGGTTTAGCCTGCAGAAGGGAAGGCTGAGAGGAGACATGATGGCCATGTATAAATATGTGAGGGAAAATCATAAGGAAGAGGGAGCAAGCTTATTTTCTGCTGCCCTGGAGACTAAGACACAGAACGATGTCTTTAAACTACAAGAAAGGAGATTCCACCTGAACATGAGGAAGAACTTCCAAACTGTGTGAGCTATTCAGCAGTGGAACTCTCAGCCCCGGAGTGTGATGGAGGCTCCTTATTTGGAGGCTTTTAAACAGAGGCTGGATGGCCATCTGTTGAGGGTGTTTTGAATGAGATTTTCCTGCTTCTTGGCAGGAGGTTGGACTGGATGGCCAACAAGTTCTCTTCCAACTCTATGATTCTATTATTCTAACTGTTGAGAAAAAAAGTATTACCCGTGAAGGACACTGTCAATGCTTGTAACCTGTTAAAATTTTGTTCAGAACATTGCTTCCTATTTCCAAAAATGTTATATGTAGTTGTTAGGAATAATGTTTGTAATTTTTTTAAAAAAAAGGTTTTCCAACCAGTTTAAAACACAGCTGGTTATGCTAGCTAGAACATTCAAATAGCTTATAATACTAAATCCTAGCTAGCAGCCAGTGTCTTTATCCTAGGGAACAAAGTTGTTGGAACCCAGTTTGATGTGCAAAAAATGGATTGCTCTCAATTGGCAGCAGCAAGAGAAGAAGATGGAAGGGTGTTGTCCTTTCCATTAGCTTCAGATAAAATTAAATTGCTGCAGATGTTCCTGATATTTTATTTGTCATTTTAACCATTTCCTGATGTTGCTTGGTCACATGGGTCCTGGTTTTCACTCATGCAATGCTGGAGAGTTTGGGAACCATGTATGCTGCCCTAAGGAACATGAAAGAATGACTGAATAATGATTATTCTTGCAACGCTGCATAGCCTTTTTTGCTTGGTGATGGATCCAAATATTGAAATGGTTTTGTTACAACTATAATAAGAGCGTACTTTTATCAAAAATTATAATAATAACAGAGCTCAGAAAACATAACTTCAGACCAGAAAAAAATTCTTATTGCTTAGACTACCAAATTTATAGTATTTTCTTTTTATTTACATGACATGGAGTTGATGTATGTTATGTTCAGAGCTGAAATGTTCATGCCACTAGTAACAAGTTATTTTGGCAATGTCTTCCTATTTGCAGTAAAAACTAGAACAGCATTATATTTTGCCTATAATGTTCAAATTTGCAAACCATTACTATTTAGCATAGTATAATGGTGTTTTGGCATTTATTATTTCCTGAGTATGTTGTCCCTTATCCTGAACAATGGGGGAGGTCATAAAGGTCAGAAGGGTTGCTACTTATGAGGTCCAACTTTATGAAGGTGTTCAGCAGCTAGTGAGGAGTTAGAAATAAGAAATAGCATAGTGGGGTTAATAAACAGACCCTACCTATCAACTAGAAAAATCAACTTCTATAAAGCTGCTTCTTTTCTCTTTTTTCTTATTTCATTCTTCTCTCTGGTTTGTATTTTATTAGCTAGACTGTGGATACTGCAGATAGATTGTCTTATATTTTGACGACTCTGCATTCCTTAGAAACACGTGTGACCTTTAATATTTTTTTAAAGAAATCAGCAATACAAATATCAAAGGAAGTTGAATTTGTATGCACTGAAAAAGTCACTCCCAAGATCATTTCTATTTCTCACTTTGTGATTTCACAAATGAAAAGACCAGCTAAGATATTAGCTCTCAAGCTCACGCTTCATTGTTTTTTCCTGTTGGAAATTAGTATTGCCTTGTAAATGTTTTTTCTCAACAAAAAAGACAATGTCATGACATAAGAGATTTAATGCAAACATTTTGAAAGTTAGGGTAATAAGAAATTGCATGCCATAGTGACACCTGCTGGAGAACGTAACTAATCTTATGGGATTGGGTGGGTTGGGCTCCTCTAATAACAAAGCAGAAAAGATTTTGAAATGTTAATTAACTAAATATGCTGCTTATTTGCATAGTACTTGAAATATGTCTATGAAAAGTAGTTGCCTATAAGGCTGAATTATGTGGAATTATTATATATCTTATACTGTGTGCTTGTGTATACATACACATGCATACACCTAGAGAGATATAGAGATATAGATAGATGATAGATAGCTAGAGAATACCTCTATCTCATTTCTATTAAAATTGCTGAAGGCACCATATGTGACATTCATATAAGGATATGTTTTCAAAGAAATGGCTCACCAAAGTCTCCCATTGTGATTCATATCATAATGGGTCCTCAAACTGGGATATCCCACTACCCTTCCAACATACTACTACATCACATATGGCTTAACTATGATGACTCTGAAGCAGGTGCTATGGCTATAATGCTGTGGTTGATATGGCTTTTGGTCACTGTATATCTCTCTCTCTCTCTCACACACACACACACACACATACATATACACACACACACACATATATATATACACACACAATATATATATATACACACAGTATATATAATTAATAGGCTTCTTGTGATTATCTCTTAAGGAGTGTTGCAGATAATAGAATAATTGTAGTAACTAATCTATGTATTTGTCTACTGACTTCTTAACCCAGTGGTTATCAAAGTGTGCTCTGCAGAGCCCTTAGGGCTCCATGAAGCATACTGAAGGGTCCAACAGTTCTTTCTACTTCCTCCCTCTTCTCCCTCCAAGCTTGTCCTCCTTATTCCTATTATTGTTGTTGTTATTGCAAAGGCTGGTGCCCATCTGTTGGGAGTGCCTTGGCTGTGCTTTTTCTGCAAGAAAGAAAGAAAGAAAGAAAGAAAGAAAGAAAGAGGTTGGACTGGATGGCCTCTGGTTTGCTCCTCCTCCTCCTCTTCTATTGCAAAGGCTGGTTGGCCACCTATTATTACAGTATTATTGCAAAGGCCCTGGGGTTTTCTGCTGATATACTTTTAAATTTATGTAGGTTAAAATTGTTCTTTCTTTCTTTACACTACAAGTGAGATATGTGAAGTATGCACAGGAAATTGTTCATGTTTTTCTTTTCTCAATTAGTTCACACAAACATTCTCCATTCACCTGCCATTGGCCTGGCCCATCTGTCAAATTTTAAAATGCAATGTGGCCTCTGTGTCCAAAGGTTTCTTGGGCTCCATGAGAAACTTTTCCTTCAAAAAGGGCTCTGCGGTTTCAACAGTTTGAGAACTCCTGCCTTAACCAATAAACATATAAATCTTCTTCTAAATTGCTACATGTGAGAACCAGAAAGAAATCATCCACTCCATAGTCTTACTCAAGTCATAAATATTTTATGTCTTGCTTCATTAAATGATCATGGAAGTTGACCTGTCATGGTCAGTGGTCCATGATTTGCATCCTAAATACATTTATAGTCCTTCCAGCAGCTCTCCAGGACAGGATGGGTCTCAAAACCACAGGAGACAGAAAATGAACAGCTGCTATAATTTTTCCAGATTGAGTGGCCCTATGCCATTCCCCTTCCTTCTGATAGATTTTCATATTTTCATAGTTACAGTATATATTTATATTAATGCTGAATCCAAGTCTTGGCTTCTTTGGACCAGGTAACATAAGCAGTTCTGTTCCTCCAGATGCATTTGACTTATAACTCTCATTTCCCTAGCCAAAATTATCAATGATGGGAGATCATGGGAAATACAAACCAAAAATAACCCAGAGGAATCCAGCAACATTTAATCAGTGTCCTTGCTATCTCTTACTGCAACAAATTCTATTGTACAATTATGTACAATTGCGAAGATATAACTTTTTAACTTGTCCACATAGTGGGCCATAATGTAGCCTGTTATATATAATTTATGATCACCTTGTCCTGTTTAGATATTAATTGGAAGACTAAAGATCCTCTTTTTAAGGGTTTTTTGTGTGGATAAAATCTTGATTTAATTATATCAGCCTTCTCTATATCTCCTTAGAAAATTTTAGTTAGCAATTATTTGAAACTAGTTTTGATACTTTGATAAGACTGTGTATCTTTTATAAATGAATATTTTTAGGGAATGTGCTGAAATCGGTCTTTTAAGGAAGAGTTATGTGCCCAATAGATGATTGGTAATTTATCATTGATGTGTGTGTGTGTGTGTGTACCAATTGACTTTTCAGCCATTATTTGAAGTTGTTTCATGTCTTTGAATGCTTTAATTCTTTTATCTTTTGAATCACTGTGTATCACTTCAGACATTCTCACACATGAGGAGTTAAACATTAGAAAAGTATAGTTTAAAGATATATTCAAAGCTAAAAAAAGGATGATGACTAGAGCTCAGACTTTTATGCGACTGTAGCACCCATGGGCCCGTTCGTGCCAATGGGAGGGGTGAGGCGCCGGGGTCCCGATGCCATTAGGACCCGCACAGGCTGAAGGGGACTCGGAGGACGAGTTGGAAGGCCCAGAACAAGATTGGTCAGCAGTGCCTTTGCCCAGTCCACCTGCAGAGAGTTTAGCCTGGGATTTCGAGTGGGAGCATTCTCCCGGGGAAGGAGCGGACCAGGTGGAGATGGGAGGCAGCGAAGCAGATAGCGGAGATAGTTATGAATTCCCAAACGGCCGAGGTTCCCAGGACCTGGCCGAGCAGCAGATGGAGGCCAGCGGCTGGGAAAGTTCGGGGGAGGCTGCTTCTCAAGGAGATAGCGATACTGAACTGGAAGAGCGGGGCCGTTCCCATAACAGACGCAGGGACATAGAGCAGGGCAGGAGGAGCTGGCATCTGTCCCTAGATCGTCACCGTTCGGAAAGTAGAGACTGGAGACGCCGGGCCCTAGATCGTCGAGGGGCCCGGCCGAAGGATTAAGAACGGCCCCGTGGGAACTGATCCTCAGTTCTCCGGCCACGTCTGATCTGAAGGGCGTGAAAGCGGAGTGAACCACGGAGCCTAGTTTGGCTCGCCTTGGACCAAGACCTTGCCTTGATATTGATTCGCATTGTTGCGGATACCCTGCTTTGTTCCGGAGGCAATCCGGGAACTTGCCAAGTTTTTGCCACGTTTGCTTTTGGAATTATCCTTTGGAACTTTGCTTTCGTAATTGGACTACAGCTTTGCTGTTTGCTTTATTCTTTGGTCTCTTCAAGAGAATTGTCTTTTGGACCTTTTTATATTCAATAAAATTAGTTAGCCTTTGCTACGTCTCCGTGTGTGTGTTAAAGGGGCAGTACTAAGTCGGTGATTGTGACAGTTGGCCGGAGAACTCCTCGAACCCCTTTTTGCACCACGGGACGTACCAGAAACCGCCGGCTGCGTACCAAGGCTCCCATTGTCTCCACGGCCGCCATGGCGAACTTGACGGGTCCGCAGGTGGTGGCGTTGCAACAGGAGGTGGAAGAGCTGCGAACCCGAGCGGGGCGGCACCCGTCGGTGAATGCCCCGGCTCGTTTCAATGGAAATCCGGCGATGGTGGAAGTTTTCCTTGCCCAGGTTCGGATGTACCTGGAGTTGCGGCCCAATGAGTTTGCCACCCCCCGAGCCCAGGTGGGGTTCGTGTTCAACTGTATGGAAGGGATGGCAGCGACGTGGGCAACTCCCCTCATCAATGGCACGTCCCCGCATGCGGCGACTTTGAACGCTTTCCTAGATGCGATCCGGGCGACCTGGGGACCCCCCGTCAATGAGGACCTGGCGGAACGGGACTTAGCACGGCTGACCATGAAGGACATGACTTTGTCTCAGTATATTTCCCGTTTCCGAGTGTTGGCCAGCCAGACCAAGTGGGAAGGACCACCCCTGCGCTATACGTATCTAGCGGGACTCTCGCCCGAGATTCAGCAACAGATGTTACAATTGCCCCGGCCGGCCGACCTGGAGGAGGCCATCGCCTCGAGTTTGCGGGCGGAGGCGGCCATACAACACAAGAGAAGGTGGGGGGTCGGCACGGCCGAGAAACCACCGACCAGGCGGGAGGCCGGGACCGGCCAATTTGTGCCCCGCCAGATCCCTGCCCCCACTCCTGTTGTGGATGACTCCGAACCGATGCAACTGGGTACGGTGCGGCCCAAAGTAGATGCTGCCGAGAAGGCTCGGCGGCAAAGACTCAACCTTTGTTGGTACTGCGGGGGCCCGGGTCATTTTTCTCGTGATTGCCCCCAGAAACCGCGTGGGAGGACCCCTCGGGCTTCCGCAGCGGTGGCCAGCCCTCCGGAGCCTGAGGAAGCCCTCCAGGCGGCGGGGGAAGGGTACGGCCGAGTGTAAGAGGGTTCGCTCACTCGGCCGACGTCGCCACCCCTCCCCCTGAACCCAAGACTGGACAATTGTTCCTTGTCATGGTCAGCTTGTGGTCGCCCGAGAAGGGGCCGATGATGGTCCATGCCATGATTGACTCGGGAGCGACCAACAACTTCATTGATGCAGACTATGCCAAGTCTGCGGGATTAAAATTTCTTGACCTCCAAGAGCCCAAGGGTGTCCAGACCATCGATGGGAGAGTGTTGAAAACCGGGGCTGTGACTCAGTATACAGCTCCTACCAGGATGTGGACTAGCTCCCATAAAGAGGACATTTCTTTTCTTGTAACCAAGCTCCCCGATTTTCCCATTGTCCTGGGCATTGTGTGGCTCGCGCTCCATGACCCCCAGATTTCCTGGGCTAAGAGACAGTTAATTTTTTCTTCCGATCATTGCCAGGGCCACTGCATGACGGCCCGGGCGTGCCAGGCTCAAGAGGTGGAGAATGTGGCCACCCTGCCCAAGAAGTATGCCGGATTTTGGGATGTCTTCAGTGAGAAGGAGGCGGAACGTTTGCCTCCGCACCGGCCCTATGACTGTGCCATTGACTTGCAGCCGGGGCCCCCATTCCGCGGGGCGCCTCTACCCGCTCTCGGACCCAGAGCAACAGGCTCTCCGAGACTTCCTGGATGAGAACCTGCGGAAGGGGTTCATTCGCCCTCCCAATCCCGGCCGGGCTCCGATTCTTTTCGTCAAGAAGGTGCAATGACTACAGGGAACTCAACAAGATCACGATCCGGAACCGCTATCCCCTGCCCTTGATCCCCGAGCTCTTGGAGCGGATGCGGGGCGCTAAGGTGTTCACTAAACTGGACCTGAGGGGGGCTTACAACCTTGTCCGGATTCGCCAGGGTGATGAATGGAAGACGGCCTTCCAGACCAAGTGGGGCAGTTTCGAATACCTGGTGATGGGATTCGGTTTGTGCAACGCCCCAGCATGTTTCCAACATTTCATGAATGACATTTTCCGAGACCTTTTGGACCGCTACCTGGCGGTCTACCTTGATGACCTGCTGATTTTTCTCCGGATCAGGCGACCCATGATCGCCATGTCAAAGAGGTGCTCCTGCGACTGAGGGCCCATGGGCTCTATGCCAAGCTGGAGAAATGTGCTTTGACTTGCGTGAAGTGGACTTTCTGGGCTACCGTATCTCTCCTACGGGCATTGCCATGGATGACACCAAGGTCCAAGCAGTGGTCGACTGGGCACCTCCTGCTAGCAAAAAGGACATTCAAAGATTCCTGGGCTTTGCCAACTACTACAGAAAGTTCATTCCTGACTTTGCCAAGTGGGCTGATCCGATCACCCAGTGTTTGCGGGGAAAGGTGCCGTTCCGGTGGACGCCGGAGGCGGATGTCGGGTTCCGCAAGTTGAAGCAGCTGTTCACCACTCAGCCGCTTTTGCAGCACCCCAACCCCGCACCCCTTTCATCGTCCAGGCCGATGCTTCGGATGTGGCGGTGGGAGCGATCCTGCTACAGCCTCAGGGGACGGACTTGTTGCCCTGTGCCTACTATTCCCGGCAGCTGACGGCTCGGAAAAGAACTACACCATTTCGCAGAAGGAACTTTTGGCCATCAAGGTGGCTTTCGAGGTCTGGAGACACCTGCTTGAAGGGGCCAAGTTCCCGGTGGAGGTTCACACCGACCACCGGAACTTGGAGCATCTAAAGTCCCAGCGCAAATTGAACCAGAGGCAACAGAGATGGTCCCTGTTCTTTGAGCGATTCAATTTCCGCATTCACTATGTGACCCCCAAGCAGACCAAGCAAGCGGATGCCCTGTCCCGAAAGCCGGAGTATGTCCGCGGAGGGGAGGTCCCCTCCGAGCAGCCTCTGCTCAAAGCGGAGAACTTTGCCGCCGCCCGAACGGCCCCCGTGCCGGCTCCGGCGGCCCCGCCCGGCCCCGTGGATAAGCGGCCGTTGAGTGTGCGGGTCCAGGCCCGCCAACGGGACGACCCTTGGGTGCGTGAGCAGCTGTCCAAGGGGTGCAGGCTCCGTTTCAGGTGAGGAACGGGTGCTCTATCATCGGGACTCTGTTTACGTTTCTCCGGGCCCTGAGCGGGGGGACATTCTAAAGCTTTGCCACGACTCTAAGGCGGCGGGCCATTTTGGGCTTTTCAAGACGCTGCAGCTGGTCCTACGGGATTTTTGGTGGCTTAAAGTGCGGAGGGATGTGGAGGACTATGTGGGATCCTGCCCTGTGTGTCACCGAGCAAAGAACCAGGGGGGCAAGCCGGCTGGCTTGCTCCAGCCTCTTCCGACTCCTTCCGCTCCCTGGAAGATGATTTCGGCTGATTTCATCACCGACCTCCCCAAGTCCAAGGGATTCTCCACGATACTGGTCGTGGTGGACTGTTTCACCAAGATGGGACACTTCATCCCCTGTGTGGGGGTGCCTACTGCCAAGGAGACTGCTGATATGTTTGTGCAACATGTGTTTCGGCTGCATGGACTTCCACAGAGCCTGGTGACGGACCGGGGCACCCAATTCACTTCCCAGTTCTGGAAGGCTGTCCAGAAGCTGCTGGGGATTGATGTGCGGATGTCCACGGCTCACCACCCGCAGACCGATGGGCAAACCGAAAGGGTTAATGCCACTTTGGAGCAGTACCTGCGCTGCTATGTCAACTATCAGCAAACCAACTGGGCGTCCTTGTTGTCTTTGGCAGAGTTTGCTTACAACAATGCGACGCAGGAATCCATCAAAGAGACTCCTTTCTTTGCCAACTATGGACACCACCCTCGGTTCTACCCTCCGGTGGACCCGTCTGGGGACGTTTCGGAGGCTAAGGACTGGCTCCAGGAGCTCACTGCGCTTCAAGACTTGCTACGTACTCAATTGGACCAGGCGAAGGCCGACTACAAGCGGATGGCTGATCGGCGGCGCCAGGAGGGTCCTGCGATTCTGGTGGGGGATAAAGTTTGGCTGTCCACCAAAAATCTGCCCACGCAACGCCCCAGCCGCAAGTTGGATGCCCGGTTTTTGGGGCCCTACAAAGTTTTGGAGCGGGTGGGGCCTGTTTCCTTCAAGCTCCAGCTCCCTGTGGACATGAAACTCCACCCGGTGTTTCATCGCTCCTTGCTCCGCCCGGCGAAGGGGGTGCGGCCTGATGTGACGCAGCCGCCTCCTCCCCCTGTGATGCGGGAGGGCGGGGAGGAGGTCGAAGTGCAGGACATTTTGGATGCTCGCATCCGGTACCGGAAGTTGGAGTATTTCATTGACTGGAAAGGTTTTGGCCCGGAAGAGCGTGCTTGGGTCAAGGCTCGAGATGTCCACGCGCCGGAGTTGGTGGCCCGTTTCCACCGCAAGTATCCTGACAAGCCCAAGCCCCGGGGGCGGCCCAGGGGGGGCCCTGAGGGGGGGGATAGTGTAGCACCCATGGGCCCGTTCGTGCCAATGGGAGGGGGGGGAGGCTGCTTCTCAAGGAGATAGCGATACTGAACTGGAAGAGCGGGGCCGTTCCCATAACAGACGCAGGGACATAGAGCAGGGCAGGAGGAGCTGGCATCTGTCCCTAGATCGTCACCGTTCGGAAAGTAGAGACTGGAGACGCCGGGCCCTAGATCGTCGAGGGGCCCGGCCGAAGGATTAAGAACGGCCCCGTGGGAACTGATCCTCAGTTCTCCGGCCACGTCTGATCTGAAGGGCGTGAAAGCGGAGTGGACCACGGAGCCTAGTTTGGCTCGCCTTGGACCAAGACAGTGCCTTGATATTGATTCGCATTGTTGCGGATACCCTGCTTTGTTCCGGAGGCAATCCGGGAACTTGCCAAGTTTTTGCCACGTTTGCTTTTGGAATTATCCTTTGGAACTTTGCTTTCGTAATTAGTTAGCCTTTGCTACGTCTCCGTGTGTGTGTTAAAGGGGCAGTACTAAGTCGGTGATTGTGACACATGCAGGAAAAGTGGGAGTTGCAAATCTGAATTTGAACCACTTACCTTTTGTTTCGTAAATATTCCATAATGTTAGGATGTCTCCCAAGGTTATTTTAATTTTCACAACCATTAAACAACTTTTGTAAAGTCTAACGGTTTTAAAATCTCATGTTTCCCCTCCTCGGGCGATGCAAGGGAGGGACAAGGTGGCTTGGCTAAGCACAGCCATTGTTGTAGTTTGTGAAGGGCAGATCCCCAATGGTAGAGATTGCAAAAGGCCCTGCTGTTAAATTACATTTCCCACGCTGTTTTGCTGCTCATTAGCCAAAATGGCCGAGCAGCAGTCTTTGTCTAATGTAGAGGAGGAGGAGGTGATAAAGTCGCTGGACTGCTGTGCCTCCACCTCCTCTTCCTCCTCCTCTGCATTAACAGCTGAGGCAGGGCTGGACTGGAAGAACCCCTCAGTCAGGCTGAAGTCCCAGTCAGTCCCCACTTTCTCTCTGCCTTTTCAGTCAATTTTGGCTCCAACCTTGTCAAAGAATTAAGCTGCCTTTTGGTTACTCCTCCATGTGTAATTTTGGGGCTGGAAATGTCTCCAGAAAACGCAACAGGCAAGACACCTTGGGGGGTCGAATGGGGCCAGATTTAAGGTGGATCGCAAGGGGGGAAGCCTGTACTCATGTGGGCTCATTGTGCAGGGTCTCATTGACAGCGGAGGCAGGCCTGGAGTAGAAAAGCCCCTTGGTCAGGCTGAAGCTCATCAGCGGGCGCCAAGCAGCTCTGGATGTAAGCTTCGGCAAGGGGGGTCTAGTAAAGCAAACTCACTCCAAGCGTGGTTGAAGGAAAATGGTTTAATAGGTCCTTAATCCAAAGTAGGCAAAGATAGACTAAAGGGTTCGCGCGCGAAGTTCTCTTCAAAAGCCCTCCCTGGCCCGCCCCCCTGCTGTGCCCCTCCTTCCTCAGGGATGACCATCTGGCTCTCCGCATATCAAAGTTCAGGAAAAGGGTCCTGGCACTTCAAAGGGCGCAAGTCTTGACCCGTTAGGACAACAACCGGGCCAAGCGGCGCTGACACTGGAGGGGCTTCAGCCTAACTGAGGGGCTCTTCCACTTCAGTCCTGCCTTGCATGTTAATTTGGAGGAGGAGGAGGAGAAGGCGATGGGCCATCCAGTGAGTGTATCGATTCCTCCTCCGCATTGACAGCCGAGGCAGGCCTGAAGGGATGGTGGAAGAGCCCGCTCAGTCTGGAGTGGCCTGAGTGGAAGAGCCTCTAAAGTTTCCCCTGTGCCAGTGCTGTTTTTTTCCTACTGCGCATGCGTGTCTGCCATTAACAAAGCTGTTTTGCAGTTTCAGGAATTTTGGAACGTTCAGAACTTTTTTTCAAAGAAATTCAGAATTCAATTCTGAATCAAACCACCAGCTCCCTCTACATCCAAAGCGAGTTTTGAACCATTTTTTGCTGTGTATTATGCTCTCTATGATGCTCTCTATGTAGCTCTATATGATGCCTTTAATAACCATTTCACAGATAAAGTATTTTGCATAAAAGTTGACTTAGATGTTATCATTGGAGCAGAAGTCAACAATGAAGTGTCCAGCAACTCTGTGAGTGTGATTATACTGAATAAGTTTTAATTGGTGAGTATTATTGATGTGGACAAGCTGCTGGGGCAAGTAAGGAGGACAACTTGCTTTCCCTGTACCTCTTGGCTCGTCATCCAGGGAGGAGATACAATTAGATTTCATATACAACACATCAGAGAATGGAATTTTCCACCTTGTTTAAGAGAAGTAATAGTTAGAGCACTGCTGAAATAGCCCTCCCTGGATCCCTTGGACCTTAATAACTATAGACGAGTGTCTATTTGGGGGGGGGGGAGGTGATGGCAGGGTGATTGACAAGGCAGTTGCTCTCCAGCTCCAGGAAGTCTTGGATGAAACGCACATCCTTGACCCATTTCAAACTGTCTTCAGAGCAGTATACAGAGTTGGGACTGCTATGGTTACCTTAGTGGATTATCTCCATTTTAACACGGACAATGGGTGTGTGTCCCTTTTGGTGCCTTTAGATCTCCAAGAGCTTTTCATCAGTTGTCCAGATGACCTTTTAATCTGTTTTCCCAAGACTGTGGGATAACCTGCCAGAAGAGATTCAACAGCTAGATCAGCTAGATCAGACACAATTGAAGACCCATCTCTTCCGGCAGACATACTTAGTCAATTTTAAGTTGTGAATTTCAATCTGTATTTTACCAGTGGATTTTAACTTGTATTTAACTCTGTGTATCTTGTTGTATGTCTTTTAATAGTGCTTTCTTCTTGTTTTAATGATGTTGTGTCCTGCCTTGAGCCACCCGGAGAGGCGGGCAATATATTCATATTCATATTCATAAACGTAATCATTATCATCATCATCATCAACAACAACAACATTCTATAGATATTATTGAAAAAAATGTTAAAGGACAGCAATAGCTACAACCCTTCAAAAGAATAATTACAACTTGCACCAGGCAGCAGTTTTAGGTACATTTTCATGGCAAAGTTGGAAAGACCAGAATTATGCATTCATAATTCAGTGATCAGAACATTTTACTGCTTTAGCTACACAGGAAGGTGTTTTACGGATAGATATACATATATGAGCATAGCCGCAACCTGCCCTTCAGCATTTCACAAATAAAAACTAAGGGCACATTTACACCGACCACTTAGCATGAAGGGAACCTGGATTAGCTCTGTGCTGACAAAATTATGCATAGAGCTGACCTGGATTAACACAGGGCAAAGCTAATTAATGTAGCCTTAACCCACATTAACAAAAGTTGCAGTTTGTTATGAATTCTACTGCTGCATTCAGAGTGACCCGTGACTTTGGGCCCATGTAAGCAGTTGGGTCAATTCCAAGATTAATCAGTCACAATTGCTTTCATGGCCATCCCATGGTTCTGTCTGATGGTCTGCACAACTTACAGGTGTTTTGGACTTCCACTCTCAGAACTGCTGGCCATTGAACAAGCTAGCTAGGGCCTCTTGAAGTTGGAGACCCAACTATCTGGAGGACTGCAGGTTGTGCAGGCCTCACCTGGAGTGACAACTGGAGTGAGGAGTTAACCAGAGAAAGGAGGGGAATAGGAGGAAAGATTTCTGCTCTCCTCCTTCCTCATCGCTCTGATGCCATGACCTAAACCACTGCAGGCAACCATATTGCACATGGAGAACACTGTGAGAAGGAGAAGAAGAGGGAAGAGTAAGGGTGACTGCCTACTAGATGTGCTGAACTGAGTTCAGTGCTGCTGGACAGTCAAGACTCTCTCCCACCTTTGCAGTGGCAGATCAGCCCCAGGATAAGGAGTAAGTGTAGATCCACACCAGATTTCCAGAATGAGGTGAACATTACAAAAGTAGTAGTGAGCAAAAACAGGCAAGTTAAGGCTACCGGGAAAGGCAAGTTTTGACCTCTTCCTCTGGCTGAGTTAACCGAGTGGTAACTATTTTCTACTTTAAACTCAATTTGCACTAGCCAAAGTAAACTGAGGAAAAGGGTGAAAGTGGGAGGAAGAAGGGAAATTGAGACATTATTAAAAGCAGCTGAAAATATGGGACAAAAGACTTTTAATTAGGATTGCTTCTGCCAAATTAGAACAGTTGAAAGAATGCACCACATTTGTCTCTTCTGTGCTTTCATTGACTTTGTTCTTTCCTTCTTATTTTTTTTAAAAAATCTTTCTTTAAATGATATTTTTAAAATCCTTTTTTAAAAAAATACCTTCAGAAGGTAATTTCAGGATACAATATGTGCTCCACTTTTGTCCGCTTCCTATGTTGTTGTTTTTTTCCTGCTGACATTTAGATTTCAAGTTGTCCTTTTGTACTTTCTCCAAATGCTTGTTGAGGGTGCTAAACTGTTTGCAGTACCGATGTCTTACTGGTAAGTTCCCAAATTGCCCTTGGTAATAAAAGCCTTCTCCTTTCCCTGAATTATGGTCTGAGGACAATCTCAGTTTGGTTTTCTGCTTTGTCTTGGTAGACTGTTCTTTAGGGACAGTTCAGGCTGAATGTTTTCATGTCTCTTTGCTACCTGTGAGCACAGCCAGGAACAGATAGTGCTGGGAATTTAAATGACGAGACCAATTCAGAAGCAATCAGGTCTGTCTGCCGAAGAGACTCAAGCCACAGGGAAATGTAGTAACTATAAAGTCAGGCAATTTTCACAATATTGTTTGGGGAAATGGATTTTCAACTATTTTTTTCCTCTTCCTTTTTATGGATTACTCCGATGGTTTAGCACGATTCCTGTTGAGCAAAGGTTGATCAGAAAGACATTACTGAATCTCAAATCTTTCTGAGTCTCTGAGTATGCCCTTAGGTTATGCTCCAAATGTTTTCTGGTCACATTAGAAAGAAACAATGATCTGATATGATGTATTAAGAGAAAAATGGTTGTGAGGTTTGCCAAATACTATAAAACAAAGACTTCTCAGAAAGGAAATTGCACACTGCTTGTAAGTATTGTTGTCTTAATAGTTCTGCAGAAATACAAATTATTTCACATGTTTATCCATGTCTGCATTAATGATTTGATATTAATCATTCATGACTTTAAAAAGAATCAGAGGCAGTCGAATTATGTTTATTATATTTTGTTGTTTGTATTTCTTCCCAAAAAAGTAGCACAGTAGTTTTTCCTCTTTTCCATTTCATCTTCACAATTTTATCTTCTGCGGTAGGTCATGTTCAGAGAAATCAGCTAGCCTCATGTCACTCTGTAAGATTTATGGAGGAGTAGGAATACAATTGTGGATTTTCCAAACTAGGTCAGATTGGTTGTTTTAATAATTTAGTACTAGAACACTGATTAAATAGGAATCCTTAGTACTTTATTACAGTTTCCCCAGGGGTAGCCACCTTAAGTTGTATCTTATTCTATGAAAGAAGTTGCAACCCACAAAATCACGTTAGATTTTAGGAAACTAAGATAAACTTAAAAAATGTGGTTGATGAAAATGAACCTAAAGGAAAATAGAAATCTGATCTCCCACATCTCTACCACATTTCCAGAGAAAGTATGAAAATGATAATCTGTTCAAAATGTGTTATGAGATTTGTGCATTAGATACTTTTATTCACAGGTTGGCATTTGTGTGTTTTGCCTTTAAGGAAGGAGATGGTCATAATCCTCACTTGAAACACTAAAGGTAGTAAATAATAAACTGTTTGAATGGCTATTAGAGAACAGCCCTCTGTTTGATGGGATGTGCAGTCAGATCAGGACTAGTGGAAATGGGCTGTGAGAAAAAAGACTGGAAGCCCACTAACATTTGGCATATTGGAATGGACAGTAATCTGATCAGGCACATAGATCACTAGATCACAATCTTCCACTGTTAAAAATAGATATTATTTAGTCTTAATTTTTATCCATTATTCCAAGGTAGAGTATTTATTTATTCATTCATTCATTCATTTGTTCATTTTATTCACAATATTTATATTCCACCCTTTTCATCCCAAAGGGGACTCAGGGAAACACATATAAGGCAAACATTCATCATCATCATCAATTTATTCAATTCCAATTCTACAATGATGTGACAGACAACACACACATGCGTGCGTGCACACACACACACACACACACATCATTCAGCATCTTTGGAGGTTGTGTGTGTGTATATCTCTGTGTGTGTCTATATATATATATATAATATCTTGAATCATCTTTAGAGGTTGTACAGGGGTGCTGTTTCTCCACCGCCTTGCCGAAGAACTTTTGTTTGTTTGTAAAGTTCCTCCTTTTTCTAACCAAAACGCTGTGTCTAAAATAATTCCCCACTTTAATGTCATTCCTATTTATCTACTCACACTTTTTTGAAAGTGCTATTTATTATTTATTTATTAACTTTTTTTCTACCCCGCACCCATCTCCCCAAGGGGACTCAGGGCAGCTTACATGAGGCCAAGCCCAATAACACATAATAACAAACAATAGCAATTAAAACAATACAATCAATAAAACTCAACACAAGTAATAACAGACAATTTAAAACTATTTCGGGCGGGCCAAATGTGAATGTTAAAATTTTTAAAATAAATAAACACTGGGTGCAGATAGTGGTAGTTTGCATATAGCGGGAAGGCTTCAAGGACAATATGGGGGCAGACACACAATAGGTAATTAAAGTGCTTCTGAGGACTTTGCAGAGAATGAACATGGCAAGGCGTCATTTACTTCATTCAGGGAAGGCACATTGGAACAGCCACGTCTTCAGGCTCCTTCTAAAGACTGACAAAGTGGGGGCTTGTCTGATAGTTTTGGGGAGCACATACCAGAGTCGGGGCGCCACTACAGAAAAGTGCTAGGTTGGCAGAAGCTGGGCAGAAGGTCAGGTCCTCACCCTGACCCAGGCTTCAAACTATCAACCTTCTGGTTAGCAAGATTTATTGTAACTTGGTGGTTAACCTGCTGTGCTAAAGCCCAGTACATCAACATATAGGTAAATTCCATTTATTCATGAGATTTACTTTACTTGGGATTGACAAATAGGATACAAACCAAAGTATCTCTATTTTGGGTGTGATAATAATTTTCAAAATTGCACCTGTGTTTATACATGGGCCTATGCAAGTTTTGATTTCTTTGACCTCTTCCTGCTGATGCAGAATTGTCCTTTCCCAGTAGGAATTAAGTTTGCTGTTACAAAGGTTGTAAACTGCAACCTTCAAATAGTTAACCCCAAGGAAACTGAAACCAACTTCCACATGGGGAACCATTTGATTTGCACTCTCTTCCCTTTTCTCTCCATGACGACATCCACCATTTTTCCTTATTTGTTGAGCATTTTGCTTTAACTGTCTTTTCCATACTCCTAGATAGTTAAAGGAAATAGATTGATATATTTGTGCTAAAATGATAGTCTGGGATGGAATTTTATCTGAGAAGCACATACAGCCTATTTGTTCAATTTAGACTTTCCAGAATCTGCCATATGTTCAGTTTCATTTTCTGTAATAGTGAGACCTTGTTAATTACATTAAAGACATCTGGAAAAAATTGCTATATTTTATTTGTGCAAACCAAATTCTTTTCCTGAGTTCTGGGCTTTATTACCTCACTCTGTGATGGCAGGAAGAGGATAATGCCAAGGATATACCATCTTGCAGTGATTTTAACCAAAGGTGAAAAGCCAAAATGGGTTAAAATGCTTTTATTTGCACAAAAGGGAGAAGGGATGTCACCACTAGAGGGTCAAAGTGAAGGCATAAAATCCAATTATTAAATCTTCCATTATGAAATTTTCCTTTGGTCCACAAATTCCTAGCATTTCAAATAATGAGATGCTGAAAATCATTCTCCTTTAGTATTCTTTTATTCACTATGTTTGCATTTCCTTGGTAATGTTGCCCACTTTTTCTTTATATGCCAAAAATACATACCACTTCTGCAATGAGAAAATCATACCCCAGAAGTGGTATGTATTTCAACTCTATGGGCCTTTTGGTATGATGTTGTACAATTGAATGTATATTTGACTGTAATTTTATGCTATACTTAGATCCTGGACGCCAATTTCGGCAACCTAATGCCTTGAAAAAGGGAAGATATCCCGAAACGGAAAATAATAATGTGGCCGCTTTGAATAAGTAGCATTGCTTTTACCGTCGGCTTGGTTCGGCTGTTGACTTTCGGCTTCGCTGCGAGGAGGCACCCATCCCTGCTCTCCTCACAGCTGTCCTGGGGATTTCCCCATTCCCGGAGCTTGCGCTGACGTCAGCAAGCGGCGCCGGGCTTGCCCGCAGAGAGAGACGCCCACGTCCTTCTCCGCAGCCGCTTGCCGCTTGGGAAACCCCCTTTTCTCGTCCAGCGCTGCTCCGGCGGTTCGTGTGTGTATGTTTCGTCCCCCCGCACCTTCTCTCCGCAACCACCCTTCTCATTCCACGGACTCCCCAGCAACTCATTCCTCAAACCCCGCCTCTTGAGACATTGCTATCCGGCTTCTCAGAAGCGAGCCAGTTGACTGGGCCACCTATTGAATGGGACTAATGCGGTATTGTACCCTACAATGTCTGTATTGAACTTGGTATTGCCATTGTACATGTTCTAGATTATATTACATGTTTAGAGACATAAGTGTGTGGTATATGATTGCTTATACAGTGATTATTGTGGGACAACCAATGCGTATACTAGCATGTTATTTTCACACCGTTCTACTTAAGATTTACTTTCACATCGTGGTTTTCACAGTGCTTGGTATTTGACAGTTTCCTTTTTAATATGATGGGATCTGGACAAACACATGAACAGGGCATAACATACCTGATATACAGTATTAGACTTCACCATCATAAACTTGGTTAACTGTAGAACAATGAAGCAGGCTAGGCTTATCTGATGTTTGTCTTTGAGCATCTCAGCATCTTTATGACTCTAGTTTAGATACACTTCCTCTGACTACAATAAAGCCTCTTTCCCACGTCTTTTGTTTTCTAACACACACTCTTCTGTAATCTCATTTCCCCCCCAAATTTCCGTCTTGGTCAACTTCACAGATTTTAGCATCTTGTCTTCTTTCTTTTTGTTAACAGGTGACCTCTGCATTGCCCAGTCATTGAAAATCCCACAGGATCGCAAAGACAAGACCTTCGAGTTTGATAAAATAATCAAGCTCCTCCTAGATACTCCCGGAGCCAGGGCTGTCATTGTCTTTGCCTACGATGAGGATATAAAGTAAGGATGACTGGAGACCTTAATTTGTATACATGTAATGACTATGGACTAGCAAAAATATTTAGAAAATATAGAGGTATATTGACTGAGAGGCAGAGAAAGCAAGGTGGAAACATGTATCGTGGACATTAAGCATTTGGTCATTCTTAAATTCCTAAAAATAATTCCAATGAACAATTAAGTTGATAAAATTAATTATGGCTGTACCACTTTCAGTTGAAACAAAGGAATAGTGTGATTATATTTGCCCATGGGGGAAGCATCTTTCACACAGAAGGCTTAGCATATCAGCACAGAATTCTATCTAGAACTCTTCTCCATAGGGATGCCACTATTACTCTTTCTAGTTGTGAAAAGTGGGTTACCTGGACATTGGGAATCTTGTTGAGTTTAGTAATACAACACCTCAATTTTGTGAAATTTTATCCTAGATTCAACATTTCAAAGTGTTGCAGAGGAATTATTATGTGGAAAAAAACTAATGTTTGCATGCAAACAAACCTGTTTCTATGCAGAAACACTTCTATGCACAGGAAACATGTTTTGTGTGTGCTCACATGCAATCCATATGTTTTTGTTAACAGTGTAATTCTTTGTTAACATTTCAGAACGTTGAAATATCAAAAAAGTATTAATTTTCCAAAAAATGTCATTGACAAAAATTGCCCCAGATGGCTCTTGCACACAGTCAAATATATAGTATGCTAACTGATCAGTAGAAACCCTTAGGGCACTTGTGTTTCTCAAGTCACATTTTGTTGAGAATCCATACTAATGTCAACATGCAGTTTAGGTATTATATGAAATTGTCATCTGCACCATAGTCTTCTCAACAATCAGCTGCTTGCCATGTCCTAACGCATGTATTGTTTTTTGTCATTAATGTTATTCCAGGCTAAGTGGATATAACTGGGGTAAATTAGTCCCATCCTGCCCTTTTTTGGTATAGTTGTTCTTGTGTTGGTAGCTTAGAAAAGCTTAGTTAACATAACAAACTACCATTTTCTTTTTAAACACTGCTATAGTGACTTAGGACACATCTACACTGGCCAGCTTAAAGGCTGCTTGAGAGTGCACAATTTACTTAATTCCTGTTGCGAAGGTGCGCTGCAGTATACATAAAGATCTTTCAACAAAGATAAGCAAAATTAGAGAAGACTCCAAAATAGAGCCACAGTGTGCATCAGCACACTATAATGTAAACCACATTTTACACATTATAGCCATTCTGAGTCCTACTTGGATAGTATGCAAAGCCCCCAAAAGCAACCCTTAAAAATAAACAACTTACCTGGCAGCAATTAAGGTACTCCTTGAGTCCTCCTGGCACAAAAAAATGACGCACCAAGAGATTTGGGGGGTGAAGAAAACTGTTCCTCACCCCCTCTCCTGGCGCATCATTTGTTTTCACCAGGAGGACTCAAGTAGTACCTTAATGGCAGCCAGGTAAGTTTTTTAAATTTAAGTGTTGTTTTGGGGGGCTTGGGGGGAGGGTGGGTGTCATCCTGCACCTTCGGGCTCTAGGACCCCTGGTAGTGAGACTCTACAGGCTCAATACCCCAATAAAAGGTCCAGATCCCAATACACCTTTCAGAAAGGCCCTGATCTAATAGAGTATCTTATTAATTTGGATCAAACCAGGGTTTTACTGGAGGTGTCATTTGTATGCCTCCAGTAAAACAAAGACAGGTCTTGGTTTTAAGGTTTGTCTGGATTGCCATAAGGTGCATGCTGATTAAGAAACAAATGACATGGAGATCCAAACACTCTGCTATGTAATTTTTGGAATATAAAATGCAAACATTTAAGACAAGAAAATAAAGACTAAGTGTGTTTTGTGTGAGAATGGCACCTGAGAATTCATTGCTTCAGAAGGATATTTACAAGGTCTTTTAAATCTTTACGGCTCATTTACAATGGTTTGAAAATATTTGGAGAATATTTTAGAAAAAATTCAAATGGAACTATTTAGAAATAATTTCCATAAAGAAAAGCCATAAGGGGGAGGGGGAGGAAAGAGGGAGAGAGAGAAGAGGAGTAGGAGGAGTCAATGACAGTCTGGAATGTTTCATATCTTTGAAAACATTTAAATGGCCCATTTTCAATTATTTGCAAATATTTAAAGAATAAAGTGGCATATTTAGAAATGAAGGCAAAGAAGAGAAATCAAAAACATTCAAAAAGAAGTCTGGGAGAAATAAAAGAAACAGAGAAATTGTTGAGAATTCAGGTGGCCTCTTGGACAAAATTTACAGTGATGAAGATTTGCCATTGTTTTTCAATAATCATTAAAATTATTGACTGAAGATTTTAAATATATAGCAATGGTCATCTGGTAAGGAAAAACTGGAATAAGATTCTTGATGTATAGAGTCTCTATTTCAGACTGTTCACATACTCCATGTCCAGTATGATTTGAATGGCTGAGCAAAGTTGGGTCATGTTTAGATACTATTAGTATTTAGATGCTTAGATGCTATTATTCTCTCCTACCATCCCAACCTACCTTTTGTTTACTCGTAAAACAGGAAGTGCTCATAGTGAATGTTAAAAAAGAATATGGGAGGGTTGGAGTGATCATTGTTTTTTTTACTCTATTCCAATGCTGTGGTGCCAAAAACCCAATTTCTTCAGCAGATCCGTGGGACAAGAAGATTCCTACAGAGATGGATGTTTATTTTCCACCAGGAGTTATCCAGTAGTCTCAAGACAAATGCAAGGCTGTCTAAGTTTGTCCATCTGACTGATTTTTATCTATTTTTTCTCCTATAAATGGAACTACAGAGAATAAAACTGATCTGAAATAATGGTCTTGGGCTGGCTATATTATATTGTGCATGTAAAGTACAATTCTTAGCAATTCAGTTGAGAGAGAATAATTCAATTTTTGACCATTTGAACAACTATCTCGCAGTGTGGTGCCTTTTAAGTGAATTGTCGTAAAATCCCAATGTTGCTGGGGGCACCTATTTTGGGAAGGCAGAATTGCACACTGGCCTGCATGGCTTGGGTGGAATGGGGGGACGGGACTCTAAATGAGTGATATTAATTGTTAAATTCAATAAAACCAAGCATTGATTTTATCACCTATGAATCCCCTTGAAGTTCAATGGATATGTTTATTAGAGCACCACTTAAAAGTGATTACACCAACATATTGCTTGGTTTAAGAAAAGCTAATAAAAGTAGTCATTGCACCAAGGAATCTTTTCCCCTAGTGTGCTACTCTTGCACAGTTCATGAGGGAGTGCAGTTTACCTTTTACACAAACATTTCCATTGGGGAGATAGGATGGAATACAAATCAAGTCTTCTTTTCCAGGAGATGTAGAAAGTAGACAGGGGACTCAATGTATTCAGAGAGGGATAAGAAAATAAAGAAAGCAAGTTGTTGGTTACAAAAGAAGTAATTCATTATTATTTCACTAGCAAGCATGCAGAAGCTCTAAGTACCAGCTCCTACATCTCAGAAACTACAAAGCAACATCAGAAAACAGAAGACTTCTTGCCTGAAGAAGTCACTTCTCTCTTCTTCCTGAAGTTAGTTAGCCATTTACATCCTTTTGTCTAAGAAGGGTTGATGATCCATGAGGCTCCTGCCTCAGGCAGATACTTATATCTGCAGATGATAGCCAGATTTAGGGGTCTTCTACTAAAATATAGGTAATCTTTTGTCTGCCTCTTATTCTATCTGATGCATCTCCTGAAACATTAAATATATTGCCCTCCTTTCTTTTTTAACCTTACAAGAGCACCTTGAGTACTATCTTGATTTTTTCCCCCAGAAGTTCATGTTGTACTGGCTACACTGCACTCAGATTGATGTAGATATTTCTATAGTTGTAAAAGCTAGAGGGTCATTTCAGGTGTGCCTGTAATTTTTTTTCTTTGCAAGCTTTCAGTGAAGCTCTCATGTGTATATTTTGTTCTTTCAACCCTGTAAATATAGATGAGGGCCTTTCAATTTTAAAAGACATCGAGGAAAATCTGAGGCAACATTAATATTCAAGAATTGTTCAGTTCTAGAGCCTAGTTAAAGCTATTATTCCACTCTAATTGCCATGGCAACATTATGTGAAACCAGAAATTTGCATTCTAGGAATGGACATCTAGAATTTTCAGATAATGCACTCTAGTTCTTCAACAAACATCTGTTCCCCAAGTTTCGATTGATGCAACCATGGCAGTTAAAATCGAATTGTAGTGCTATAACTATGTCATGAGCATTTCTACTTAGTGATATTAAATGGTTATTAAAAATAAAAAAGGAATATTATATTTAAAAGTGCATTCAAAATTGGAGGAAAGGATAGAAGTGGGTTAAAAATTGGTGGTTCATTCTTCTAGGCCACTGCAAAAACAGTCAGGAAATATCCAATAGAAATATAACAAGTTAAAACAAATCTGAAGTTCAGATTGAAATCCTGAGTCAGATTGGTCCCAGATTGACCTTATGCTGAAACATCCCATTCTTGAGTTTGTTTTATCTTAATGTTTTAAAATTTTAATGCACATTTTCTTTTTGTGGTTTTGTTGTTGGCCAGACTTCATCATTAGCGTATCTGTTTCCTTGCACTTTCTGAGAAGAATGATGGCACTATAAAGGAGGGAGAGACTCATTCTTTTTGGTTATTATCTTTGATTTTGCTTCACAGTACAACCATGTGATGAACTAGGAGCAATTGCAACCTGAAACTCATCAGTGCTATTGACGCTTCTGTTAAAATCTGATGATTACAATGGTCTAAAAGTGATTCTTCTTGCCAGGTTCACAGCAGTAAATTATTTTATCTCAGCTTTCTGATAGATTTAATAGTCTGTGTATCATACTAAAATCAGCACACGCAGATATCACTGCTACAGACCAGACTGGGGAAATATTTCTTATAAATCTGCATCTATATTTTCTGTAAACCTAGAGAGTGAAGGAGAGGGACAAAAGGTTGTGAAAGAGGGGGAGAATAGGAAGAAAACCTGATAATAATGCATCAAACTTTAGCATTAGCTTTGAAATTTAATGTTAGTGCTTAATAGAAGTTTAGTATTAGTACTTAGATTTAAATAGTAGATATTACACACACAATACATGTATTCCCATTATTTTGTCCTATCTTTCTGTACTTGTACATTTTATCTGTCTCAATGATCCAGGCAAAATAAATATAGTTTGGTTGTGACTTGGCAAATATGGAGTCAACTTGTGTCTAAAAATTAGGATGTTTTGCTGGATTATGTAATCCTGTTCAAAGTTGATAATCTGGATTTTATATGGCAGTATTGATGGGGCTCCAGCTTGCTTGTTTCAACTGAGGCTTGTACTTAGGCCCAACTGAAAGTTTGCCTGTTAGATAAAACAGAAAATTAATATTTGCCTGAAACCAAAGAGGGAATATTGCATGTTGAATAGAAGAAGGTATGCATGACTTTAAGATTTAAATCTACAGCAAAATTATGGTTTAGATTTTATGCCTGAACTCGCCTTCCAATCCCACTATTGCCCACCAGGACAGAAAGGACAATTATAGGAGTTCTTAGTTAATGAGAGATATGCATTTCCTTTTCCTAGTTGCATGCATTCAGTGTTATAAAAGAACTAAATCCTCTCTCTCCAAATATTTTTGGTTCCTATAAAAGAGAAATATGCCACCATAAACACTAGGCAATATAACTATGCCAGACTGTTGTTTGTTTCTTTCTTTCTGTGTTACCTCAGGGGAAAATTATTTTTAGGTGCGGCATGACTTTCCTTTGTATTGCCTGCTGAATTCCACAAGCAATTTTATGATGGTATAGTATTTGAAGCTGTGTTGTAAACACCACCTCTAGGGTGTTGTCTTCATTGCACAAAAATGTACAGGTAGAATGAGAAACGTAAAGAAACGTGTGACTCTTGCTTGTGTAAATCAATATACCACTCTGCTAGAGTTTGAAACAACATAAGAGGACATGAGGAGCATATCAGACACAGAGCATCATTTGATAGCATTCTCGTATCATTTACCTGAGCACCCAAGGGCATTTCTGTATGGAAGATGTTGGTAGTGGGATCAATATCAAATTAATGTTCATCTTTCACTTTTTTTAAAAAAAAAATGCAGTTAACAAACATGCAAATAAGCTAAGGATAGTAAGATGTATTTAACAAGGAGAGAAGGAAAGTAAACAGAGAAGATGAGTACTACCCAGGGGGACTCAGGGCAGTTTACTAGGCCCGGTTGATTAAAAAAAATGGTTCAAAAGCCATTCCAGATATAGGGGGCGCTGGCGCTTCAAATCTGAATGAGTTCCGAAATTTTCCAAAAAAATTGTGGAAATTTTATGATTTTTTTCAGAAATTTTTGAATAGCTTCATTAATGGCAGACATGCATGTGCAGTAAGAAAGAAACAGCACTGTCAGTAGGAAAGAAACAGCACTGGTTAAACAACCAGTTCGGACGTCAGAAGTGGCATGAGAGCCGTGTGCAGCTCTCGCCCCAGCTCTAACGTGGAGTGAGGGCATCTGTATCCAACCTGGGTTAAACACCCAGTTTGGACACAGAGGTCCTTCCCTCCATGTCAGAACTGGTGCGAGAGCCATGTATGGCTCTTGCCCCAGGTCTAACGCGGGGGGAAGGCATCCGCATCCAAACTGGGTTAAACACGCAGTTTGGATGTGGAGGTCCTTCCCTTCCAACTGAATTAAACTGGATTAACGACCCTTTCCGAAAATGGCAGTGGTGGCTTCAAAATAGCAAATTCACTTCCAGATTGCTTACATCACTTCAAAACCGCTTCAAAAGTGAATTTAATCTGAATTCATTCCGATTTTATGAGCATTCTGACGAACCTACCCAGGCCTATGGTTTACCCACAAAAAGACAAACATTCAATGCCCAAACAAGTACAAATGCATCAAATATAACCTTCAGGACAGTGTGGATGTGTTCTGGACTAGTTCACATTATTCCCATTTCCTTTTATATTTAAGGTTGCTGACGCTCAAAAGCAGACAATCAAAAACAGTCTTGGTCTACCCTTGGCTTATTTGGTGGCAGGTTCTATGCTCCCATTTGAAAATATTTTGCATAATGTAACCAGTTTTTTTCTCTTAATCTATCATAACTATTACACAGGTTGTGGTTGTACTGAGACACTGAAGTGCATGTGACCCCCTCCCTCCCCTTCCTTTAGTACAGCCATTTCAACTCTCCTATTAGTGGACAGAAGTTCCTTTTTAAAAGCAGCCCATTACATACTTGCATGTTTATTACAAATCAAATTGAATAGTTCTATATATTTTTCAGTAAGAAATTAACAGCAGTTAAATCTCTGTGGACCTATGTTTATAGATCTTATTACAAAGAAGTAATTAGAACTGAAATTACAATAGGAATAGAAAGGGAAGTAGAGCAAAGTGCAAATAAAGATAAATTGCAGGAAGAAATAAGGCTATGTTTTGCATTTAAGAAGATATAAAATGTTACATGTCAAATGTATTGAACCTTTAGGTATGTCTGTGCCCTTGGTTGTCTAACAGACTGAAGCATTTAAAGTGCTATGCCAGAAACAAAAAATTGTTCTATTCATTCCAGAGTTTTTATGCGTTGAAGAAGTCTTATTTTAAAACGCTAAACTTCCGTTTAATGTAGAAATTTTCACACTTCAATTCCTTTATATTCAGTATAGAAAGACATTTTAAAATTTTAATACATTTTTATTTTAAAGCATGAACTAAAAAAAATCACTCACCTTATAGCATTGTATGTTTTTAATCTTATGAATAAAGAGTAGCATCCTTTCATTTTGCAGTGATTCAAAGACGATTCTTAAATAAAGAATGCTGGATAATAGTCTATCAATTTCAGTTAATTCCCTGTAAATTAGATAGATAGATAGATAGTATTAATACAGACCATCAATATAGTACTTGTGACTGTTTGTGGCTTCATGCTCACTATATTGTACCTCCAGATTCAGTATGTCTGTCACGATGCAGGGACTCGGCCCGGCCCCTTAATCACACACACAGAGACGGTAATCAGCTAACTATTTATTGAAGAATAAAGAACAGGTGAAAGGTATTTGTCCATAGAAAGTATCAAAAAGTTCAATCCAAAAGTAACGAGTCCGTGGTAAAATCCAAAAGCAATAGCTTGAAAAAGGCTTGGCAAAGGCTTGGCAAGGGCTCCGCAAAACAATGCGGATCAGGGAAAAAAGCAAAGTCCAAACAAGGCCCAAGAAACTTCTTGGCAAGGCACGAGCCGGTAGCTTGGCTCCGTGGTCCTTCGCTCGCTTCACTCCTTGTAAGATAGAAGTGGCCGAGCTACTGAGGATCCGTTCCCACGAATCCTATACTTAATCCCCTTGGCGAGGACCCCGACACTCTAGGCTTCTCCGCCAATCTGTGCTGCGGGACCTCACACTTCTCTGGCGCTCTAGGCAGCGGTGCCAACCCCTCCTGCTAGACTCAATGCTCCGTCTCCTATCAAAGCTACGTCCTTGCCTCCCAGCACCTGGTTCACTATCTTCATGAGAGTCGAACTCCCTTTCAGCTTCCATGGCCGCCTCCTCCACTGTTTCCCAGATCCTTTCCTGTGACCTGAAACCACCTGGCTTCTCATAACAATCATCGGATTCCACACTCTCTGAATCGGCCTGACCTTCCCAGTTATCATAGCCATCAGGCCATCCATCATCCCAGGCCAAACTCTCAGTGGGAGAGGAAGGCCCAGCTAACTCATCAGCCCCTTCCTCCATTTCCTCATCAGCTGCATCTGGCTCTAATGCAAGGGGGACCCCCGGTGCTGCCCCCTGCCCACCAGGCACGAAAGAGAACTGGGTTGCTACAATGTCTGTACCCGTGACCAGCAGTGGGTCTTTCAATATACAATTGGGTGACCATTTGGTGAAAAGTTTGCCAGACTAGAAAATCTTTGGTCTGATCAAACATGACACAAGGCACATAGTGAGTTTAAGAAGTGAGCTGCTGGACCACACCAAGTGTCAAATCAGTCTGATATCCTGTTTCCAACAGGGGTTATCAAGATGTTTTGCAGGCAACAACAGGGCTGTGTTAGCTCTCCAAACAAAAGGTATAGTGCCTATGTACTATAACATATAACAGCTATGGCTAATAGTTTTTCTATCCTACATTTTGTGTAAAATCTGTCTCTTGTCCTAGTCAATGTTCATTATAAAATCTTGAACAATAGAGAAGAAGAACACAAGCATCATGTTTCCCGTCTTCCACTTGGTGAAGCATAATACACGTGCAATGCCAGGAAGCATAAACAGTCTAGCAATAAGAGTGTAAATTTGCTTTGAATCCAGCAGTACATTTCTTATCCAAAATGATTGAGACCAGAAATGTTTTGGATTTCAGGGTTTTTTTCTGGAGTTTTGAATACTTATATTTGCATATATATAAATACATAATGAGATAACCTGGAGATGGTATCCAGGTCTAAATACAAAATTCATATGTGCGCCAGCTGCACCCATACCTTGAGATGCCTGACTTGGCCATGGTAGTCCATGCCTTAGTCACATCCAATTTGGACTGCTACAATACTCTCTATTTGGGGCTGCTTTTGAAGATAGTTCAGAAGCTTCAAATAGTTCAGAGATTAGCAGCCAGGTTACTAACTGGAGCACTGTTCAATGAGAGAACCTCTCCCATGTTGTGGCAGCTCCACTGGCTGCCAATCTGTTTCCGATCTAAATACAAAGTGCTGGTTCTTACCTTTAAAGCCCTAAACAGCTTAGGTCCAGACTATTTGACCAACCACATCTCCCTCTATAGACTAACTCGGGTGCTGTGGTCATCGGAGGAGGTCCTCCTCTGAGTTCCACCCCCATCCCAAGCATGACTGGTGGGAACAAGAGAAAGGACCTTCTCTGTGGCTGCCCCCATCTCTGGAACTCCCTTCCTAAGAAGTGAAAGATGGCCCCCTCCCCGCTTTCAAAATACAGCTGAAGACACATCTTTGCTCACAGGCTTATGAGGAGGAGCAGGGCCGTAGCCAGGATTCTGGTTCGGGGGGGGGGCTGAGTTTGGTTCGGGGGGGCTGAGACTGGGTTGAAGAGGGTCTGCCCTAGCAAACCTTTTGCATTGTTATCCCAATAACCCCATTAATGTGGGATATAATGAGCATGGTGATCAGATCATGATATGAATAAACATAACAGTTTAAATAATGTACCAGTAAGGCCTTTTCGCGGACCACCCTGAGAATTTCGGGGGGGGGGGGCTGAAGCCCCCTTAGCCCCCCCTGGCTACATGCCTGAGGAGGAGGAATAGTAGTTGGTAATACTACCATTATACCTCTGATAGTTGCCATCCATATCAGTGCCCTGCTCACTCCACCAGCTCAATAGACATCTTGAGCAATGATTAAACAATTTGCACCAAAGAAATGGGAAATTATTGTTTCCATTTGATGTTTGATATTTTGTCTTATGTCTGTTATAACAGGCTGTGCTTTTTATTTAATTTTAGTTTGTTAAGTGATCATTCATATGTTGGGTTGTAGAAATTTGTCAGTAAGGATGTATTTTGTTGTATTCAGGCATTGAATGTTTGCCTTTTATGTTTGGAATCCACCTTGAGTCCCTTTGGGGAGATAGAGTGGAATATAAAGTTTATTATTATTATTATTATTTCATATACACCCATACACATAGTCTGGAGGGAAATTTATACATATTGTCTTTAGTAACTTTTTGCTTGAGTCAAACAGTTTGTAGTAAATTGAACCAGTGGAAGTAAAAATGTCACTATCTCAACTACCCATGGGGACAATTTTAGATTTTGTGGAATATCCCAAATTTTAGAATTCTGGATAAGAGATTCTCAACATGTAATACTCAATAGGATGTTTTAAGATGTTTTTATCTTGATGTGTTTTATCTCGATGTGTTTTTATATGTCTGGAAACCGCCCAGAGCCTCAGGGAGGGCAATTTAGCAAATTGAAATAATAAATAAATAAATAGTTACTAATCAGCAAATTTACCAAGAGTTGATTTCTTTAATGACTGAAGAGAGTATTTTTAAAAGGTCCTTACATTTCATAATCATCACATAATAATAATAATAATAATACATCTCGCCGGAGGGGACTCGGAGCGGCTTACATGGGGCCGTGCCCGAACAACACATGAAAAAGTTGAAAAATCCCTCTTGTTTTAAACACAACTGCTTCCCAAAAATCTCAAATTGTGCAGTTGATTGTACCATTGTACAGGGCCAACATTATGGGGGAGAAAAAAACAAGTTTGAAGTATCATTATTTAGTAGTTTTTTTCATCTCTGAACATCCAGTTATATTGAAGCATTATTCCAGCTCATTAAGTTCTCTTTGCTTTGGCGCCAAGTTAATCAGTACCATGTTCACTCCTTTTTTATTTCCCCTTTCTTTTTTTAATTGGGGTGAATTTTACATGTTTTTTTTTCCTACAGGCAAATCCTTGCAGCTGCAAAAAGGGCTGGCCAAGTTGGGCATTTTCTGTGGGTGGCATCAGATACTTGGGGCTCCAAAATGAGCCCCGTACTTCACCATGAAGATGTCGCTGAGGGAGCCATTACCATTTTGCCTAAACGTGCAACAATAGAAGGTAAGGGTTGCATTTTAATTGTCTCACTGGTGTCTTTTCTCCTTTTCCTCCTCCTCCTATTTTGTAGATGTTTTATGCACATGTACACTGTGGACCTGACAGTACTGAAAGGTATATCTAATACCATGTAAGATTCAGAGGGACAGCATCAATACATCTTAATTTGAGAGAAATCATCTTCCTAATGGTATGTGTACATATGATACAAAAAAAATTCCACAGCTGGAAATTTGTCAGCATTTTGAAACAACTTCAGAAGTTTTTAGGCTGCACTCTGATTTACTTCTATTTTTAAGAGGAGTTGCATGAAATGTCTGCCTCACTGACAGTGATAACAGAACATTGTATAAACACAGTTATATTCGCAGAATGGTTATAGAAAGGCATATGGACCTAAGGCAAGTGCTTGCTAAATGCACAGTTAGTCATCAGTGACCAACAAGAGGTTCCAGTTAGGGGGCACATTTTGTTTATATATTCAACTGTAATGATTATGGTTATGTCCTCCAACTCTTGATCAGTGATGCTGTGCCAGGAATTTCCTACATGATAAAAGGCCTGAATTAGATAACATTTGAAGCCTCTTCCCCGGAGGTACCCTTAACGACCAAGTAGAAAGGTGGAATGTAGCCTTACCATATGCCTTACTATAACCATTCTGCGAATATAACTGTCTAAGGCTATCGACCAAATAGCTCCTAAACGCCTCTTCCGACCACACAGTTTCCGCTCTCCGTGGTTCACCGAAGAACTGAGGTCACTGAAGCGCAAACGGAAACAACTGGAGAGTGCCTGGTGGCGGAAACCTAGCCAGACATCAAGAACAGCCTTCAGAAACATGTGCAAGATATACGAGCGGGCCACAAAAGAGGCAAAGAAAATTCACAACACCTCCCTAATAACAGCTGCGAGATCGCGCCCAGCGCAGATTTTCAGGATTGTCCGAGATTTGGTCACCACCAATCCGCAGCCAAAAACCAGGGACACTCCAGCCATCTCAGCAGAGGAATTCCAGGAATTCTTCATAGAGAAAATCACCGCTCTTTGGCTAGACCTGCTATCCGTGCCTGAAGATACGGGTGAGAGGGTAGAAGAACTACATACATCAACTAACCAGATATTTGACCACTTCAAAGCCCTGGACCTGGAGGCAGTTAATAAAATCATCTCCACAGCACGGGCGACTACCTGCTCCATGGACCCTTGCCCATCCCATCTAGTTAAGGAGGGGCTCTCGATTCCCCTGATGCAGATAATAAATCACTCCCTGGAGCAGGGAATTTTCCCGGATGCCTTGAAAGAAGCCTCGGTCCGCCCACTCTTGAAAAAAGCCAATCTGGACCCAGCGATGCCAACGAACTACCGTCCCGTCTCAAACCTCCCGTTTCTCAGTAAGCTGATCGAACGCGCGGCAGCAACCCAGCTACAAAACTTCCTTGAGACATCAGAGGGCTTGGACCCCTTTCAATCAGGGTTCCGCCCCGGGCACGGGACCGAGACCGTCCTGGTGGCCATCTCGGACGATATCCGCTGCCAACTAGACAAGGGAGGCTCAGTAGTTCTGTTATTGCTGGACCTTACTGCCGCATTTGACACGGTGGACCATGATCTGCTGATACGACAACTTGCCGCCATAGGGATACAAGGAACAGCTTTAGCTTGGCTTAGCTCCTTCCTGCGCGGACGTAGTCAGCGAGTTGAATGGCTAGGCCAAACATCTAGGAAATCTCTCCTCGAGTGCGGAGTGCCCCAAGGCGCCATATTATCACCAACGTTGTTTAACATCTATGTTCGGCCGTTGGCTGGTATAGCCCGGAGCTTTGGCCTAGGGTGCTACCAATATGCCGATGACACCCAGCTCCTACTGAAACTGGAGCCTGGTGCAACTTTGGTGCCCGAAAACTTCACTCGAGGCCTAGAAGCAGTGACAAAATGGCTCCGCGCCCACAAACTTAAAATAAATCCATCAAAGACGGAGATCTTATGGCCGGGCCACCCAGAACCACCTTTCTCGCTGCCCCCTTTGAAGGGGAACCGCTGATTCCGTCCCCTCAGTAAAAGCCTTGGTGTTATCCTGGACTCCAAATTGTCGATGGAGGCCCAGGTTGCCTCCACGAGCAAAAGGGCCTTCTTCCACCTGCGCCAAGCGAGACAATTGGCACCCTATCTTCCAACGGAAGCGCTAGCTACAGTAATCCATGCCACGGTTACATCAAGGCTGGATTACTGTAACGCTTTGTATGTAGGTCTACCCCGGTAACTAATCTAGTTTTAAATACTCTATTTTAATTGTGGAATTTGTTGTGTGTAAGTCGCCCGGAGCACTAACGTGGAGGGCGACTCAGAAATAATAAAGTCAGTCAGTCAGTCAGTCAGTCTTCCAACTATCAACTTCATCAGACAGAGTAAAAGTCATTGGAATATGCCAGTTCCTCTTCAGTTTTGTGATGGATCCTATTCCATGATGTACATCTACTGCTTTCAGGGCTCTCTTTTAAAACTGAAGAGGAACCTGTATATGCTGCCATGGTAGCATCACAGGAGGCTTCCCGTGTTGCATTGGGAGCAACTGGTGGGACCAAACATTTTCCCCATGGGATGGGCCTGGGGTAAGTCTGATGATGTGGGACATGAGATGATGGTTCCTCACTTCCCCCACTGGCCATCATGGGATTTGTCACAATCCATGGTGATTCCGACAGCACATATGATGTGGTCCTTTATCATTCCCTTACTAGTGTGGCTACCACTTTATTTGCAAAGCCTCTCACAAAAGTCTAGAAACAATCTAAGATTCCCCTTCCACATATTGTAAAAGTGACACCCAGACCCTTTGGAAGGTTTGGGATTTTGAGCAATAATTTGCTATAGATATAACATGATACACACATTTTCAAATTTGGTGTGAGAGCAGCTTTAGAGGTAGCAGATGTCCTGACAGAAAGAGAGAGAGAGAGAGAGAGAGAGAGAGAGAGAGAGAGATTTTTTAGGGAATTGTGCAGAGAAAAAAGACTCAAAGAACCTAAATCTTACAGCTAGACAGATATACATTCTGAAATACAAGAACTTTCAATCCCATCATTCCTACCTCTTAGGGCCCATCCACAGAGTACCGTTATCCCCAGGAGTTCAAGGTTCAAAATGGAGAGTGGTTAGACAATGACAGCTGAAAACATGGGAGAAATCACTACAAAGCCAAAAAAACAAAACAAAAATAAACTGTGAGATTCTGTGGTTCTGGCCAGAAGATTCCGATCTTCAAATCTCTGTATTCCCTTGCATTCAGAAAATACAGACTTTTTAATGTTGATTTGATCCTGGCCTATAAATGTTGGTTCCTTGTTGCTTCTATTGCAAAAACATGGGGAAAGTTGATTACACAGAAAAAACTTTGTTTGTGTGGCACAAACTTTGATAGATGGGTGGATGGCGATGTCCTTCTTGCCATAACATAGTTTTGCCCTGTAATTAATTTTTGCCAGATGTTTATAAAATGATAGAACCAATGAGGAATCAAGATTTATAACCTGGGAACAAAACTTGTACAAATGATGCATCAGCATGTTTTTTTTTCTTTAAAAAAAGTCACGTGAATGTCTGGTGGAAGTCCCACGGCAGCCAGTTTGCAAGTTTCTAAATACTGGAACAAAGCAGCAAGTCTGGATGTCATAGGCATAAATCCCGGGAGCAACAAGTCTGTGTGTGGATTGTCTTAAAAAACATGAAACATGGAACATATCTTTCTTAATATGGACGAGAAAACTGCTACCACTATTTGTTTATCAAAAAGACAAAGAGTTTTTCTACACTCTGTATATTCCACTGAAAAGAGCACTATGGGGCTGTGATTCTTCACACTTTCATAATCTCTTGGGAAATTATTTTGTACAGGAATATACTTTTTTTCCTTTGTAAGCTTGCTTTTTTGTTCATTTGTTACGAAAAGAAACCTTTCTATATGACAACTACCATTGTAAATGTACAAAATCAACATGCAAGGATGCAAAATGTGCTACATCTGTCCTTACTATCTTTGTGGCTTATGTTGTGCTCTTCTCATGGAGAGTAATAGCCTAAAGAAGAGAACTTCTCTCTAAAGATCTTTCACAGTCCAGAACCCTGATTTTCCAATTTTCTGAATTGTGTGGAGAACCTTCATGAAAAGAGAAGGAATTTTATTCTTCAGAGTGTCATTCTCTATGTAAGAGACTACCATACTTCTCCCACCTCGTGTTTGTAGGCTGCCTGATTTCATAATCCCACTAAGGTTTCTGTGTAAAATGGAAATGACCTCTATTACTACGTGTCTTTATTTCTTTTACCTCCTAGGCCAACTCTTTAAAGAGAGCAAAGAGACTAATCTGCATGGTAAAATGAGATCTGGTTTATCTTTCTAACTTAAAGCAAAATCAAATATTTGCATTCTTTTTTTATTAAGTACATTCTGCCATTGTACTACTTATTATTCTCAGATGTATTAGAAATTCTGTCTTTTAAACTTTATATTATACCAAAAAAGTTTAAAGGAGCAATTTTATTAGTGAAAATCCATTAACACATCATTTCATCTCTTTCCTACATGTTCTGCTGTAGTAATTGATCATTGAACTGTTTTCTTAGGTGCATTGCTATGCCCATTAATGCATTCCAATGAGGCAAAGGGATTGTTATGAATATAAAAATAGATACAAAGTTTTGGATATAGAACTCATATCAATATAATATTGTATTATTGTTATTTGTCATTATGTTAGCTTTGCCTGATGGCAACTCTGTGAATGAGAGAGACCTCCAAGATCCCTGGTTATCAACAGCACTATGGTCTTGAAAACTCAGATACATGTTTTCGTGTACTGAAATAATTCCTCTATAATGTGGTTTTAGGGCCCCACTATTCCACTATAGTTGCATTATTATTGATAGTGGATTCATACCATATTGAATACCTTAGATATCATACCTCTCTTCAATATCATAATTGTACTGATTTGCCAAACCATTATCCTACATCCTTCTTGCACTACTCCTGTTTCTTCTCATATATATATATATGAGAAGAAACACAAGACAGTAATTCTAGATTTTTTTAAAAAAGCAAATATGAAAATAAAATATAAAAATGAAAGTAAAACAACCAATTTGAGAATAGCGAGGGACAGAAAGGAGGAGAATCCTATCCCAAAGTCACTTTACTGCTATCATGCTGGAAGGGCCCATTATGCCATGGTATATGACAGAGATGTTGTGGGATTAGGAATTATTGATGGGTTTACTCATTAATAACTCAGGATAGGAGAATTGTAGGAAAGAGGTAGACTGGCAATAGGATGAACATACCATTATGCAATAGAGACCACCAACAAATGTTGCAGTCCAGTTGCAATGCTCATTTGCCAGCCTCATGTGATGTAGACCTTACTCTTTTCCTATTGCCTTTCATTTTACTATGAACCATTATCTTTTCCACTGAATCATGTCTTATGAGTCTATGTTCGAAATACAACAGTTTCTAGTAATTTTGACTTTTAGGGAGAATTTGGTCACAACTTGAGCTTGGACCTATTTATTTGCATTTTTGTCAAATAACTTTTTATAATTCTTTTCCAGTCCAATATTTCAATAAAACTGCTTCAAATAAATTTTGCTGTTTAATTGTTTTAACCCCTGTGGCGTTTCACTGGCTCTGTTACCATCATACTGGCATAATCCCCCTTTCAATTACCATCATACTGGCTCCCCCTTAATTGGTCACAATTGCCTGAAAAATGATCACTTCTTTAGGGACCTGAAGTTTTGCATGCGTGAGAAATTTTATTCCCTAGAATGAAATGACCCTGCTTTAAAAAGAAATATATTAAATATTTTGACACATTAGTCCCTCATGGTCTAAATGTGGACTTAGAGTATATCCATCTACTTAACGTTTTCACATACCCCATAACTTTTTACTATGTAAAATTGTTGTGATAAGGATGTCCTTGGTTCAGGATAAAAAAAAGGAAAAATATAATGTTCTGCCTCCTCCTTCTCAAACTCTCAGTACCCAGGCAAAAGCTGTTTAAAATCCCTGCAGGCAGCTTTAAAGTTGCACTGTAAGTAATATTTTGTACTTGTATAAATTTATTTGGGTTAATAGGCATATTTAAAATCCAGGTATTTTACATAATCTTAATACAAGATATATGTACATAAAATTGGAATTGGAAATTGCCCGACTTAACGGGCAAGGCCTGTTGCGGCAGGGAGCACCCTCCCACTGGCCATGTCGGAGCAGGGGGCTTCTCCTTCCAAGAAGCCCCCTGTGCGGTGGGAATTTTTCCCGCTGCATGGTCAGTGGGCCTATCAGCGGCCGGCCCCACCCAGAGCAGGGGACTGGCCAGGGGCCGGCCACTCCCCTCGCCCAACAGCATGAAATAGGTTGTGCAGGGCCTGGCAAGTAGCAGGCCTGCTTCGGTTTGTCCTCCCACTCACCCTGCACCGTTTTTGTTTAATGTTGCAGTTGTTGGTTTTTACCTGTTTGTCAGAACTTCGCTTGGCATGTGGCATGGGCTCTGGATCCAGTATCTGCCTCTCTCCTATTGGCCAATAGTTTTTGTTGTGTGGGTTTTGTCCATTTTCTTTCTTTTATCTTTTAACTGCCCCTGCAGAAGGTCATTAAATATTACTAGGCTAAAATGTGATTCCAAGAATAAAAGTATCTTTCTTAACACATTGAGACTTTGTCTCACTTCCACATTCCTGCCATTGGGTGTTACCTGTCCTCTGTGCTTAACTTGTATACTAGCTTTTTCTTTATTCCTAGATTTGAGGGATGGAAGGGAAAGTTTACTAAAATAATAAAATCTACAACATCTACAAGATCTGGATCTCATTGACAGTCCAACAACAGTAGACTCATTCAATCAATAGAATTGATCCAATATTAGCACTGGATTAAATATCAGGATGAACTTCTTGATGGTAAGTGCAGTTCAACAGTAGAATACACTGCTATGGAAGTCTCCTTATCAGGAGGTCTCTAAACAGAGGCTGGATGGCCATTTGTTAAGAACACTTTTATTGTGTATTCCTGCATGGTAACAGGTTGAATTGATTAACCCTTCGTCACTTCCAATTCTATTATTCTATGAAAGAGTATACTTTAATGTTTTAATTTAATTCATATCTCACCAGCTCAGGACCCAAGGCAGATAACTTTAATTGGGACTACAAATAGGGTTTTAGTCCTATTCATAAATGTTTAGCTGGGCTCACCACAATACCAAATAAGGTGAAAAGCAAAACTTCAGAAAATAGAGCCAGTAAACAGAATTGGATTATCTGTAGTGAGAAATCTATGAATATTGGGAAGAACTGGCAATTTAAATATAGACATTTTATAAAACTCTTTCTGACTTGACAACCACTGTATCCTTCAGTCTATGAATAAATCCCTTCACAGCTCCAGGAACACTAGTGGCAAATGCCAGAGGTCAATATCCTTAGGGAGACAGGTGAGGAGAAACTGGCTGAATAAAGCGGCTGAGCTGTCTGTTAAGTCATCCTTCTTCTCCTATCTTTTTCCCAATTTGGTACTCAAGGGAGTTTACAATAATTTAAATATGTGCAATTAAAATTCCATATCTTACAAAAATTTAAAAGCAATTGAACCATGCTACATCAAAATAAGTTAAAGAACCTTGTCACACGGCCACCAGAGGTGCTCCACTTTGTAGTGGGGCATGGAGAACCCAGCACCACATGCCCCACATCTCCTGGCTCCAGCTGTGGGTGATCAAATGGGTGGGCATGGTGTGCATGGCTTCCCCCATAGGAGCCCTCCTGCATTGCCCTGGTGGTGGCACATGCCGGCTTTGCCTTCCTTCACCCAAGGAGCCACACTAGCATCATGTGAATGGAACCACCTGGCTTGGTGAGTAAGTGCATGATGCCAAATTTATCCCCATGTGAAGAGGTCATAAATCATAAACAATTAAACAAGAAATTAAAGTCCAGTACATTATACAAGACCTGTTTTTCCTTTTAAAAAAGCAATTACCAAATTCCTGCTGGAAATGCCCTCCCCAGAAGATCTCAACACATTGTCAGATTCATATAAGAGACTACATTTCTTCAAATTACTTGAAACCGATCTAAATAGAATAATGCAGGAAGATAAAAAGGGGAGTATGTGGAACCTTGCAAATAAAATAGCTTGCTGTGTGGAGTCGATGGATGATTTTAAAGAAAAGCAACCCATGACTATATTTCTAACAAAACAAAGGATATTCATACTGGAATGAACATCTTAAAAAGGCAAAGACAAACATGCAGGAATGAGAGGAACAGAGCTGCAGCACTGCAGAAGTAGTTATCCCAGAATGTAGGCACTCCCCTCTATCATACTTTCTATACAATTTCTGTATTTTAAGTCATAAGAGAAGTGTTGACATGTAGCTAGCAACATATACATGACAATCAAGTGCCCCAAACACAAAAGCATGCCCTACCATGTGACTGTTATAGAAGTATATACAACTGAAGTAACATGTGGCCTATCTTTTGCAAGGGGTGAAAACCAAGAACTAGGACAGGATGGATTGTTTGCCATAAAGAAAAGTTATATGTTCCGATTTATATTCAAATGGTTGCTGAGGCTGCAGAATCTGGTACTTTAGAAGGATTCTTAGCCTATATTCTTTTTTCACTTTTATATATAGGGTTGGTATCTTTCATAGCTGCTTGGATATAGAAGTTGTGACATCAATGCAACAGTGATATCTTCTTCCAGGGCAATAGTGGATGCTTATTTGAGGATATACAGTGATAAGAACTTGGTATATTGTGTTAATTAGAGGGTGTCAATCACATCAAGGTAACACTGTTTGTTTAGTAAGACTGTTGCCAGTTTTCTTTTTCTTTGTTCAGCCTTATCATGGACTCTTTACAGATTCATAATTTAAACTGTCACATCTTCTATCTTATCATTATATTATACATCCAACTGAAATGAGAGGAGACATTTTAACATCCCCTTTGTTATCTACATGAATAGAATAAACTGCTCCCTGTGTTTGGTGGTATTGGTTATTGTAGACTAGCAGAAATCATGAAGATTTCTTCCCTCTTAAATGGTACACTTTCATGTTTTTTACATCTAAAGTTGCTATTGTATTTTTTCATGTAAGACCAAGTGCAGGGCTGTCCAACTGGTGGCACGTGAGGCGTATATGGCCCCCAGCCCCTTCCTCATGGCCCCCTACCCTCCTGCAAGATATCTGCTTTTTAAGATTTTTTTAAAAAATATTAAAATATTTTTTTGAAATTTTTTTGAATATTTTTTTGAATATTTTTTTATTTTTTTTCACGGCGGGGGGGGGGGGTGAGGGGCGGGGCGGGAGGAGGAGCAGGCTCCCTTCCTCCTCCTCCTACTTCCCTCCCTTCCCTCTCTCTCCCTCCCCCTCTCTCTTTCCCCCTTTCATTCCTTCCCCCTTCCACCACCTGAACAAAAGAAGGAAGGAGAGAGAGAGTGCACCAAGCGAGAGCGGGTGTGGCCAGAGTGAAAAAGGGGCGGGGCCGAGTTTGGAGCGCGCGGGGGGGGGTGCTCATCCATTCCCTTTCCGGCTTCCTCCTCTTCTGAGGATTCCTGCCAAGTTTGGTCCTGATCCATCATTATTTGAGTCCACAGTGCTCTCTGGATGGAGGAGAACTACAACTCCCAAACTCAAGGTTCAGTACTTTCTGTTGCTCTCATGAGAGTTTAGGTTTGATTCAACATGGCTGAGGAATGCTTTGATTGTGTTTTCCCCTTATGGCAGAAGGAGGTAGGACTGGATGGCCCTTGGAGGTCTCCTATTCTAGGAACCCATTGGAATTATTATTATTATTATTATTATTATTATTATCATCAGAGGCTGAATGGTCATCTGTGAGGAATGCTTTGATTGTGTTTTCCCCTTATGGCAGAAGGAGGTAGGACTGGATGGCCCTTGGAGGTCTCCTATTCTAGGAACCCATTGTAATTATTATTATTATTATTATTATCATCATCATCATCATCAGAGGCTGAATGGTCATCTGTGAGGAATGCTTTGATTGTATTTCCCCCTTATGGCAGAAGGAGGTAGGACTGGATGGCCCTTGGAGGTCTCCTATTCTAGGAACCCATTGTAATTATTATTATTATTATTATCATCATCATCATCATCATCAGAGGCTGAATGGTCATCTGTGAGAAATGCTTTGATTGTGTTTTCCCCTTATGGCAGAAGGAGGTAGGACTGGATGGCCCTTGGAGGTCTCCTATTCTAGGAACCCATTTTAATTAATATTATTATTATTATTATTATCATCATCATCATCAGAGGCTGAATGGTCATCTGTGAGGAATGCTTTGATTGTATTTTCCCCTTATGGCAGAAGGAGGTAGGACTGGATGGCCCTTGGAGGTCTCCTATTCTAGGAACCCATTGTAATTATTATTATTATTATTATTATTATTATTATCATCAGAGGCTGAATGGCCATCTGTGAGGAATGCTTTGATTGTGTTTTCCCCTTATGGCAGAAGGAGGTAGGACTGGATGGCCCTTGGAGGTCTCCTATTCTAGGAACCCATTGTAATTATTATTATTATTATCATCATCATCATCAGAGGCTGAATGGCCATCTGTGAGGAATGCTTTGATTGTGTTTTCCCCTTATAGCAGGAGATTGGACTGGATGGCCCTTGGAGGTCTCCTATTCTAGGAACCCATTGTAATTATTATTATCATCATCATCATCATCAGAGGCTGAATGGTCATCTGTGAGGAATGCTTTGATTGTATTTTCCCCTTATGGCAGAAGGAGATTGGACTGGATGGCCCTGGATGGCCCTTGGAGGTCTCCTACTCCAGGAACCTGTTGTTGTTGTTGTTGTTATTATTATTATTAGCAGAGGCAGAATGAATATTATGCCTTGTCATTCAGGGTTATAGGCCTGTGTGGAAGGGCCCTGGCTTCTTATTTGACTTCCTTTCCACACATCTGAATAAAATCCCATGTTATTTGCTTTAAACCAGATTATATGAGTGTGGACTCCGATAATCCAGTTCAAAGCAGGTATTCTGGGTTATATGGCTATGTGGAAGGGCCCTGAGTCCACACTGCAATATAATCCAGTTCAAAGCAGGTTTTGTGGGGTTTCCTGCCTGGATATTCTGAGTTATATGGCTGTGTGAAGGGCCCTGAGTCCACACTGCAATATAATCCAGTTCAAAGCAGGGACTGGGACTTGAGACTGGGATTTTGGTGTTCATCTCTATCTCCAAGTCAAAGCCCTGGTGTCCTCCACAGACACCTCCAAGGTGGGGGGAGAGGGCGGAGCCGGGGAGGGGGCGGAGCCGGGGAGGGGCGGAGCTGGGGCAGGGGGCAGGGCAGGGGCGGGGCAGGGGGCGGGGCAGGGGGCGGGGCAGGGGTGAAGCCAGGGAGGGGGCGGAGCCGGGGGCAGAGGCAGACCCTTCGGCCCCCCAGGTCATCAGTAACCGGAATTCCGGCCACAGGTCCAGTAGAAGTTGGACAGCCCTGACCAAGTGCATTCAAAATCCTTCTATATTTACCAGATGTGGAAAATGAATCTTTTAAAGGAAATTTTGAAGAAAGCAAGCAAATTAAATGGTTATTTTATGCAAGTAATGGCAAATTTTTATTAATTAATTAATTTACATCATTTACATATTCCGCCCTTCTCACCCCACAGGGGACTCAGGGCGGATCACAATGCACATATACAAGCAAACATTCAATGCCATAGACATACAACATATATAGACAGACAACGAGCTACACAATTGATCGAGAGCTCACCCCAACCCGGGCAGGCCTTGAACTCATGACCTTCTGGTCAATAGAGATCTTATGCAGCTGACTCCCAGCCAGCTGCGCCACATTCCCGGTTAACACAACGTTGTTTTTCATTAACGAAAGCCAGGGATTGGTCTGAATTTTCTCAAAAGCCCATGCAAATAGTTTGGTTCTGAGATAGATATACCCATAGTTTTTACACACAGGATAGCACTTACTGTTCTACAACCATTTTCATCATAGTAGCAGACACTGAGTACAAAATGGCTGGTGTTCATTACTTATCACCTGGAATTATGTTGGCCAGGGCACAAGGGGGATCATAGAAGGGAGAGGCAAAGAAGGGGGTGATTCCTTCTTTCCCCTCTCCCCTTTCCCATGTTGCTCTGGTGCTGACATCACTCCATGCAATAAGTGATTGCCATGAGTCATGTTGTGACAAGAACAGAAGGAGGTGATAAGAGTGACTGACCAGATTGATTTCATGCAGCAGAATTAAGTATTTAGGGTTTATACGGATGAACTAGCCAATGTCTATAGCAGCATGTAGTATTACAGTTGTTTTATGCAAGTCCCAATTAGAAAATAAGCAAGTACTACAGTTGAGTAGGTGTGTGTGTCTGTAAAACTTCTTTTGTGTGTGCATAAATAATGTGTTGTCTATCTATATATATAAAGGAGACACGGTCGTGGGTTGACGATTATGCACGGCCACACCATAACCCCCAGAACCACAAACCCCACAACACACGTTTCACCAGGCCATGAGGTACCAACTAGGCACAAATCCCCCACCCTTAAACTTCAACAGACCCCTAAACAAGACCCCCCAAAATTGCCCATTCAAACCTATGGGAGAAGGATCCGCCAGCGGCCGCGGCTTCGCCCCATCCCCAGCCCGTCCCATTCACATGCTCTCCACTGCGGAACGGAACCTCCTCCCCACCTGAATGCCCTCCGGAGGTTAGGGGCTGGCTTGGAAGCGGCGGAGGAGAGGCCCAGAACCACAAGGAGCCCAAGGCAGCGCCCGCGCCGCCCGGCAACATGCGGCGGAGGATGGCTGCTCTGTGATGCCTCTCCCTGCTAACTCCTCTTCCGGGACTGGCAGGGACCTGGGGCGCCGCCTCATCGCTCTTCCTCGCCAATGCCGCCTACCTGCCTTCCTCCTTGCCTTCCTCATGTTCGTCGACCCGGGCCGCCTCGGTTCGGCCCGGGAACGTTTAGAAGCCTCAGAGATGGAGGAGGAGGAGCGGATCAGGCCATGGAACTACACCTCCCAGAAGCCTCCGCAACGCTCCCTGGGAAGCAGGGGCGGAGCTTCCTGGATACCCGCCCCTCCTCCATCTCCCAGCCTCCAAAACGTTCCCGACCACAGTCCACGAACATGAGGAAAGCAGCAGAGGAAGCCAAGGAGACCACAGTGGCAAGGAAGAGCGAAGAGGCGATGGCGCCCCAACTCCCTGCCACTCCCGGAAGAGGAGAGATCCCAAGGCACAGGAGGAAGAGGAGGAGGGGGGGAAGGTCAGCCCACGGCTCACTCCTTTCCTTCCTTCTCTCATACCTTCTTTCTCTCCTTTCTTCCTTCCCTCCTTCCTTCCTTCCTTCTCTCCTCCCATCCCTCCCTTCATTCTCTCCCTCCTTCTTTACTTCTCACCTTCCTTCCTTCTCTCCTTCTCTCCTTCCTTCCCTCCTTCCTTCCTTCTCTCCTTCTTTACTTCTCTCCTTCCTTCCCTCCTTCCTTCCCTCCTTCTCTCCTTCCTTCCCTCCTTCCTTCCTTCTCTCCTTCTTTACTTCTCACCTTCCTTCCTTCCTTCTCTCCTTCCTTCCTTCCTTCCTTCTCTCCTCCCATCCCTCCCTCCTTCCTTCCTCTCTTCCTTCCTTCCTTCATTTTATCCACCCTTCCTTCTTTCTCTCCTTCCCTCCTTCCCTTCCCTTCTCCCTTCTCTCCTTCCTTCCTTCTTTCCTTCCTTCCTCCCATCCCTCCTTCCTTATTTCTCTCCTCCCTCCCTTCCTCCCTCCTTACATACCCAAACTTCCTCACATCTCCTACATAGGGCACAGCAACGCGTGCCGGGTTCAGCTAGTACTTATAATAGGATCAACATCATCATGCACAAGTTATTAAGAAATATCTAAGCCTGAAAGGTATCTGTCTTACACACGAATGATTTTAAGTTTCAATAATTTTGTTTTTGTCATTTAGAGACTTTGTTAGAAGTGGTGAGTTGCTCAGATAAATTGCTGTTGTAATATAGCTTCTTTCTGATCAGAATTGCTATTTAGCATTTTTTTCTTATCTGAAAATAAGTATATTCAGTGAATATGTTAAGTGGTCAGGAAACATTATTTATATATTCAAAAACACTTGGAACACTAAAGATAACTAGTAGGGGTGGATATCTCCAGTTTTAAATACTTTGAAATCAGTTAATTTTCAGATTTAAAATTAATTTCAAAGTTTTTTGACCCTCAGGGCACAACCCGGGAGTGTAATTTCTATACCAAACCTTGGCGCCGCCATTTTTCCAAAGGTCACGTTATTAGGTCATTTTTTCCCCTCTGAGTTCTCAACTCGCGAGAGGAGACTGGAGGGCAGCAGCACCCTCCTTTCTCCTCTCGCCAGCTGAGAGCTAAGGCGGGCACTTTGGAAGCCAAGCTGCCCGGGGCCGAGTTTCCTTCTGTTTCCCAGGCTGTCCCTCACAAGTGGGGGAAGAGCCTGGAGAACAGGAGGAAATTCCTACGGATCTCACCCCGAGCTGCTTCCAAAACGCTTCCCTTTAACATGGGCTGGATTCTGAGGTCGCAGGGGGCAAAGGGTGGCATAGATGCCTCCCTTTGCCCCTTGGAGCTCAGAATCCAGCCCATGTTCCCTTTAACATGGGCTGGATTCTGAGGTCGCAGAAGGCAAAGGGTGGCATAGATGCCTCCCTTGCCCCTGGGAGCTCACAATCCAGCCTGTGTTCCCTTTAACACGGGCTGGATTCTGAGCCCGCAGGGGGCAAAGGGTGGCATAGATGCCTCCCTTTGCCCCTGGGAGATCACAATCCAGCTCGTGTTCCCTTTGACTTCAGAGTATGTGCATTAAGTTCTGTCAGGTAACATCAGTCTTAATATAATCTGTTCTTATTTGATGTAATAATTACAATGAAGGATCAAGCCAGATTTGATTTGCAAGATACAAGGAGAATTTGCTTATGTAATAATCACTTTATAAAATTTGCATTTAAAAGGTGTTTAATAGAAGTGATAGGTATTGATAAGCAATAAACAGGACCCATGCTTAACCAACAAAGTCAGTAAAACAGAACTGCATTTTCTCCAGACAACTATTCAAAAGTTTATTTTATAATAAATAAATAAATAAATAAATAAATAAATAAATAAGATGGAACTTTTTTGTGGACAGCTCGAAACAACAAACATTTTTTCTCCTAGGTGATTTGGACCATTTTTATAAAGCAAATGATAAAGGACAATAAGGTTCCTGGAGAAGAGTTTATTTTGACAGCTAATTTTTGATAGAAAATCAAAGTTTATGGAGAAATTGAATAGTGTGAGGATTCTGCTACAAATTCCAGCATGTTAAATTTACAGCACTGAAGAGTATGGAGTATGTTTTATGAATGCATAATGGAAAATCATAGGAAAATTAATGGGAGAAAACTAAGTTATTGTCATTTTCACATAGAAAAGTATATGAAGAAGTGAAGGTGGACAAAACTTTTCAACTTATTTTCAAATTTCGTTCATTGTATTGACTTCATAACATTTTTTAAAAAGAGACACATTGTTAAATAATCTTGACTTTTCTTCGCGAATGAAGATTCAGGAAGGACGCATCACAAACTTTCTACAAGCGCGTTGATGGGTAGTTGGATGTGTCCTTCAAGCCTGTGCAATGGATTTTTCTGGTGGAGCGCAGCGTGCACAGAACTGGCCTCACCCTTTAAACCAAAGGTTCATCTGCCGGGGCCTAGCAAGCTTGGACGGTAACAGCGAGATCCTCAGGTTGTAGGTTTGGTTTGAGTTTCCTTCTCTTAGATGGTTGGCCTTACAGGGTTAGATGAGCACTATTCTGCCCGGGTTTGAAATTAGATTTTTCCTTCTCTTAGGATGGTTGCTAAAAGGCTAGAGAGCCCATCCTGCCCACTGATGCTCTTTGTCAGACCCTTCTGTTGTGACCTGTCTGGCATGGGAGGCCCTACTGGTGGCTATTATGCCACTGCCAGCATAGCTTACAACTTCATTAGGGTACACAAGCCTCTCCCCCATGACAAGGGGGCGCCAACGGAGAGGTGTTAAATAATAATGCTGGGTATTAGGAGAAAATTGAGTTTGACAGTAAATAATCTGGGATCCAATGAAAGAGGAAGAAATACAATTTGGGGTTTCATGGGGTTATCTGCTGATAAATATTATGGGGGATGATTCACCGGAAAGATTGGCTTCTGAATTCAACCTATAGCTTTTAACTTGTTGCTTATTTCCATGGACTACAATTCTAGTCCCCTGATCATTTTATATTTGTGCTGTTTGATTCATAATGATGAACCATGATTAACAAAACACCAGTGCTTCTTCAAAACATTTTTGCAGGAATCCTGTTGGTTAGTTCCAACTAGAGTACAATCATTCAATTAGATGTTGAATGGCAAACCAATACACAGGTAAATAATACCATTAAAATAATGAATCAACTATAGTTTTATTGTGTGTGTGACAAGAGTGACTTGAGAAACTACAAGTCACTTCTGGTGTGAGAAATTGGCCATCTGGAAGGATGTTGCTCAGGGGACTCTGGATGTTTGATGAGTTTTTTACAATCCTTGTGGGAGGCTTCTCTCATGTCCCCACATGGGGAGCTGGAGCTGATAGAGCTCAACCTGCTCTCTCCAGATTCGAACCTCTGACTTGTCAGTCAATAATCCTTCCAGCACAAGGATTTAACCCATTGTGCCACCAGGGGCTCCTGGTAAACTATAGTTAAAATGTAAAACAGAATTCAAGCCTTTATTTATTTTGTTGATGAAGACACAGGACCAAAAGTGGCTTACAACAAATTAAAATGAAGTACAGTAAAAATCTTCATAACTTTTATTTTAAAAAACTTCCTACAATTAAATAAACATGTTCTGAAATCACAGTTTAAACCACTTTTAAAATATGGCAAATAGATAAAAGAAAAGGACACAAAGATAAAGACTTTTTGCACAATTACTGTGGAGCTAAAGACATATTTGAATTAGAAGGTATTTGCCAACCAATTGAAAGGGCTCAATGAACACTCCAACAGAACCTCCCATGGAGGAATGATCCACGACCTAGGAGCTACCACCGTGAAGACTCATGTCATCACCAAATATATATTTTATAGTGGTGGGACTGAGAGAAATCTTTGAACTGAAGATCTTGACACTTGAGCAGATTTACATAGTATTTTGCTCCACATAGAGGCCAAATCCTGATTCCATTGAAGCCTTCTTGAACTATTCAAAAGAAGATTTTCCATAATTTATCCTACACTTTCTTTCTTCCAATAGATAAAGCACTACATTACTGGGCCATCCCTAAAAAGTACCTAATAGTGTGCAGCACCTATAATTATTGACAAGTATTTATGACCTGTGAGCTTTGCAGAGGATTCTGCATTGGTTCCTTCAATGTTGCAACTTAGACCTCCCCTGATGCTACCATTTCCATGATTAGATGATCTGCATGATGACACATACATGAAAGTCACACAGACTTTGTTATCTGTGATCACAAGTGACTAAAACCCACATATGTAACTCCGATCTTCAAGAAAGGATCCAGGGGTGATACAGGAAATTATAGGCCAGTTAGTCTAACCTCAGTTCCAGGCAAAGTGATGGAAACCATTATTAAAGAAAAGATTACTAAGCACATAGAAGAACAGGCATTGCTGAAAGAAAATCAACATGGTTTCTGCAAAGGCAAATCATGTCTTACTAACTTGATAGAATTCTTTGAGGGTGTAAATAAACACATAGATAAAGGGGACCCAGTCGATATTGTTTACCTTGACTTTCAAAAGGCTTTTGACAAGTCCCCCATCAAAGGCTCCTCAATAAACTCTTCAGCCATGGAATCAGGGGACAGGTCTTGTCCTGGATTGGAACCTGGCTAAACTGTAGGAAATAAAGGGTGGTAATAAATGGACACTTCTCTGGATGGAAAGAGGTGAGAAGTGGCGTACCCCAAGGTTCAGTTTTAGGACCGTTACTTTTTAATTTATTCATAAATGTTCAGGATGTAGAAGTAAATTGTGAGGTAGCAAAGTTTGCAGATGACACTAAACTGTTCAGGGTAGTTAAAAATGAAACTCATTGTAAAGAGCTCCAGAAAGATCTCTCGAAATTGAGTGAATGGGCAACAAAGTGGCAAATGCATTTTAACCTAAACAAGTGTACAGTCATGCACATCGGGGCAAAGAACCCCAAATACACTTATAAACTGATGGGATCAAAGCTTTCTGAGACAAACCAGGAAAGGGATCTTGGGGTTTTGGTGGACAGCTCAATGAAGATGTCAACCCAGTGCGCTGCAGCAGTGAAAAAGCAAATTCTATGCTTGGCATGATCAGGAAGGGAATCGAAAATAGGTCGGCAAATGTTGTATTGCCTCTCTACAAATCTATGGTGAGGCCACATCTGGAGTACTGTGTACAATTCTGATCACCGCACCTCAAGAAGGATATAACGGAACTGGAAAAGGTACAAAGAAGGGCGACAAAAATGATCCAAGGGATGGAGCAGCTCCCTTATGAAATCAGGTTGCAACGCCTTGGTCTTTTCAGCCTTGAAAGACGGCGTTTAAGAGGTGACTTGATCGAAGTGTATAAAATCATGCATGGGATAGAAAAGGTGAATAAAGAAAAAATATTTTCTCTGTCACATAACACTAGGACTAGGGGGCACTCCCCAAAGCTCCAAGGTAGGAAAGTTAGGACTAATAAAGGGAAATATTTCTTCACCCAGAGGGTCATTGGGTTATGGAACTCACTTCCAGAGGAGGTTGTGACAGCTGTCAGCCTGGACAGCTTCAAGGCAGGATTAGACAGATTCATGGATACCAAGGGAATCAGTAGTTACTGAAATGGACATCCAAGTGCCACCTCTGTGTTGATGGAGGCAGGCAGGATTTCCCCGGGTACTGGTTGTGGGGGGTCGGGAGCAGGTCAGGGTTTTGCCCGCCTTTCTGCTAGAGATCCCTGTGTACAACTAGTGGGCCACTGTGTGACACAGAATGCTGGACTAGATGGGCTGAGGCCCGATTCAGCATGGCTCTTCTTATGTTCTTATGTTCTTATATTTATGTTATTTCACTCAGTCATTCCTATGCAACACTTAATAAGTTATCCTACTGTTATTTGTTTGTTTGTCTGGTGAAGTCAATGTGTTATTATAGAATCGTAGAATCATAGAGTTGGAAGAGACCTCATGGACGATCTAGTCCAACCCCCTGTCAAGAAGCAGGACAATCTTATTCAAAGCAACCCCAAGGGATGGCCATCCAGCCTCTGTTTAAAAGCCTCCACAGAAGGAGCCTCCACCACACTTCGAGGTAGAGTGTTCCACTGCTGAACAGCGCTCACCGTTAGGAAGTTCTTAATATTCAGGTGGAATATTCTTTTCCATAGTTTGTTCTCATTTTAGCACTGATACTCAGAAAGCTTGACATTTGGCAAATGTGGCTAAGAACATTTAAAGTTTGCTGTTGTCGCTGTTGTTGTTAATTTGCCAAGCAAATGAAACCAAAAAGATAAAGTAGAATGCTTCCTGGTGATCCCAGATGCCTGGGTAATTATTACTTTTCTTTGTAATCATCATCATCAACATCATCATTTACTTAAAAAGTGCCATCACTGTACATAGTGCTTTACAAGTAATGGAATAACAACCAGCTCTCTGCCATCAAGCTAACATAGACAATTCCTTACATAATTAAGATGTGACACAAAAAGGAAAAAGGAATGACAGTTTGGGAGAGGATTAAATCTAGTAGATGTTGCCTCTCCTTTTTTTAACCTCTGAGGTGAGGGCAGGGGAGAAAAGTACAGGACACTTTCTACTCCCGATTCTATGCATAAAATAGCTTTCATTGAGATGTCATACTGCACATGCAGCCAGCCAACCCCAAAAAGAAATTCATGAATATTCATGAAAAACAAATATCCTATCCACATTTTCTTAATGTTCTGTGGATAATAGATTTGTACCTTTGCTGTCACCATGGTTAAACTAGCCAAAATTTAACATCATCATCATAATTTCTCCATGTATAAAAAAATGACCCAATAGAAAATATAATTATGCTCAATAAAGGTAGAAAGTATTTGGAAATGAGAAAGACTGCTTTCCTGATGGATAGACTCAATTAAGCAAGCCATGGCCCTAGATTTGCAAGATCTAAGAAGGATTGTTGATATCAGGGTTACTTGGAGATCTCTCATTCATATGATCACCATAAGCCAAAGCTGACTTGAAGGCAGTTAATAACAACAGTATTATGTTTTTACTATAGTGTGAAATATAGTACAACATAGTGCATACGTAGTGGAATCTACATCTTTTTTTCTTTCATGTATAAAACGTTTTAATCTACTGAGAAAATATAGACACTGAAATGCCTTTACAATTCTGATTTGTCAGAAAGTTTTCAAATGGCGGTCATGTTCCCTGTTATCAGTGTCTCTAAGGCCATTATGGCTCTCTCAGATTTCTTAATATCAATGCTAATCTTTAATTGTCTTTTTGTATCCCAATGATGACAGGATGTTGCCAGTGCTTTAAATTTAGTATGAATGAAAATGTGACAAGCCTGTGGTATTCTTAAAGGTCAGCATATCATTTCAGTATATAAGGTCATGTTAGAGTTTGGACTTAGACTGGAGACAGCTGTAACATTTTAATAGTAGCAGAGGAAAGGAAGAGTTCAACACCAGTCTGGACATTCTTTCCTATTTGGTTGTGGGGTTTCAATATACTTCAGTCTGAACTAGAGAAAAGTTTGATTCCTTCTTCCCAAAACTATGCAGTAATTGATTAAATGCACTATGTCTAGTTGTCATATTTGCCTGCACTGAGGGATGTCCATGGTCTAAACGTGTTTGTTACCCTCATTTGGAGTAAACCAGTTTAATCAATTGGAGTTTTGTTAGTGTATATTTAACATTCAACCATTGATTCATGGCTTTATTTAGTTGGGAGTAGAACTGGTATTTAAATCCATTTATACGCTCTTGTAACCTGTTCTAAGGCCACATATTTTCTTGGTAGCAGGCCCCCACCTATCTGTCACTTTTTTCGTTCTCTCATGGTTGCCCCATACAATCCTTCTTACCCCATCAAGTTTCAGAGTTTCATTTATCCACAGAATTTGAGGGAATGTTCAAGGTTTTTATAAATATACCCATCAGAAGTGAAATTCACTCCCAAAAGGGTTGTCATAGGGAAAAGTGTATCAACTAAAGCTTTAACACCAATCCTTGTTTCCATAACAAGCCTCTTTTTTTCAAAATCCAATTTTCACAGCAACAGAAAGTGAGGTGATATCTTCTGAGCAGGGGCATAAACAGCAAAACAAACTCCACTTGGTTGTTAACCATTTCTTATGCTATCTAAAGCTAATATAGATTAGATATATAGATATATTTGGCTATAGCTACACTTAAAAATGTACCTATTCCAACTTACATACAAATTCAACTTAAGAACAAACCTACAGAAGCTATCTTCATATGTAACTTGGGCACTGCCTGTATATGAAATACACATGGTTTTCCTGCACAGAAAGCATCTTTTCTGTGGAGGGAAATGTGGATTTGTTGTTGTTGTTGTTGTTTTGCATAAAATTAACTCTGCTCAGGAAATATCTTTTGCAGAAAATATACTATTAAGATAGAAAACCACATGCACAGTGGAGTACTCTCAAAGCATTTAAAATGTTGTTGCAACCCCACAGCTGTCTGAATTCTTCCAAACAGAGTTTCTTATATGTCATGTGATGTCTTTCTCAGACATAACATTAGTAAAAATGCATATTTGTTCCATTCCTTATACATTAGTATGGCATAATAATACCAGCAAAACAAAGACAAATCTGTCAGAGGCACATATCCACATCCTTGCCTCCAAAGGAAAGTAGTTTCACAATTGTATTAAAAGGATCATTCCTCTTCCATTAGTCTTTATGGTATATTTTTTCCTCTGTGTCTTTATCAGCAGAAACTTTTGACAGAGAGAACTAAACCTAATCTTGTGCCTGCATTTTCCTCCCATCATTCTTATCATAGCCCTCGCCTTTATATTGTATGTATCTACTGATATCTAGTGATCACAGAATGAGAAAGAGAAGCTGGAGCCAAAAAGAGTTATAGCAGACAGGCACAATTCTGGAAGTGAAGTGTTCATATCCTTCAATGTTTCACAGATGAAAACTGAGAAACATGTGGCTAAGTGAAATAAGCATATGGTCAAGATGGCAAAATGGGGGAACACAAGAAGCCAGAAGGTGATGAAACAGTTTAATTTGGCCTGAAACAAATGGTAACTCATTATAAGTTAACTGAGGATGTATGTACATTATAGAATTATTGCAGTTTAACACCACTTGAATTGCCATAGCTAATTGCTATGGAATAATGGGAGCTGTAGTCTGGTGAGGCACCCAGTACTCTTTGTCAGAAATGGCTAAATGCCTTGCAAATCTACAAATCCCATGATTCCGTAGCATTGAACCATTGCTGTAAGGGCCGCTTCACATAGTCCAAAAATTGGTGGTGGTGTTGAGGTTTTTTGCCCTTTCACCAAGGAGCCCACCATCTCCCATCACACTTAGTAAAAGTACTTCTGAGGCAGCTTTGTGGCAGAACTGTCACAAAACCCCCGCCACCACTGCAAAAGCTGCCATCAGAGCATGACCCGGGGGGGGGGGCTCCCCATCTTTCCATAATTATGGGTTTCCTGAGTTGGCTTACAGAGGCTTCTCCCCAAGTTATAAAAGTAGGGAGAAATCCAGGATGGTGTGTAGTGGGGGGTGACAGGTCCCCATGCCCCCTGGGTGGGCACTGCCACTATTGCCAGGATGTGAGGCAATTCCAGCAGCGTGTGTGACATGGTCCTTAGTTGTGTCGAGCTGATTAATTCTACAGTGCAGATGCATCCTGAGTGCAAATTGCTTTTGCATTTTACAGCTATGGAAATAGGCTGAGGGCTAAGGTGGGAGGTTTGAGATAAAGAAAGAAACTGGGATGTTTTAAATGCACTTGAAAAGTTGAAGAACAGATGATTAGTTGGCTAGGTTGGGACACATCAAGGATATCTTCTTCACCTTTAAAATGAGAAAATGTGCTTTGATTTGTGGCCTTCCTCCTCTTCCTTGATCAGTCTCCTTCTAGCCCAATGTAAACAGGCATCTTATCAACACAAATTAATATACACCAATGAATTCTTGCTTTCTGCCATTTAACTGAGATCCCAACAGTTGGCAAATGGGAGCCTCCAGCTTTATTCAGATTTTATTGCTAAATGATGTTGATTATCATTGTTTGAGGGAATACTTTCCCTGCCCATTACTCGAGAGCATTCCAAACATTAATTACTCAGGCATATTAATTTGGTAATCTTGCTGTCTCTTTCTCTTCAATCTCCCGAATGTGCGCCTTCTTTTTCTCAGTTTGCTCTACAATAAAAAAGAAACAGATACACAATACTGGATAATCACTGTAATTAAAAAATTATGTTCTGTCACACTACAGGAGGGGGGGACACACTGATTTAAAGTCTAAATTGATTCTTCAGATTTAAATATGAGGATTTCAAAAGCAAAGTTCTCGTTCTATATTCACTTATTCAGGTGGCACTGCTATGCAATGCATTAGCTTATTCTGAGGGGATGGAGTTTTAATGATATGTAGTAATGTTTTAAGGTTTGTAGATAGTCCCTTAATGTATTGCAATGTTTTCTTTACTTTATAAATGATTTGAGATTATATATAGAGAGATTATGTTTTTCTACAGTTTTACATCTGTATTGTTTCTTAAATACATAGTATATATGCAAATATGAGTCTTATTATTGGGTAAAAAGTGGAATATATATAAGTATAACAACAGCAAGGAGAACAACAACATATCTCTCTGCCACAGGTAAAAATAATATATTCATTTAATTGTTCAGGAAGAAAAATAGACCAATAAGAAATTTGCTGGTATTCAACTAGCCACAAATTTGTACAGCAGTCATTCTGAAAAGAAAAACACTGTTCTCTCAGTCTTTCTTTCTTTTGTTCAAGACTTCTGCACAGAAAACTGAAGTATGTGCATAATAAAGTACATTTTTTACAAAATAATTTCTATGCACCCTTTCACAACATTCAAATACCATATATGAATATTTCTTTTCTCCTGTCACAGGAAGAAAAATATGTAATATATTTGCAATGATCAAAACGGTTGAGTTTTTACATCCCTATCCTTACTCTATATAACATAGCTAAGCAAGATCATTTGGGAAGTGATAGATTTTTCACTGATCTTCAGAGGATATATGGCTCTCTACCTTTCTGCAGATCAGTTACTCATAGTGCTAGGTCACAGTAACAGAGCACTAGGACACAATAATGGTTACAATAATGTGATAACAGTATTGCGCACAGATTGGATGAGATTTAATATAAAGGAACTCAGTTTAATCAAAACAGATACTCTATGTAGCAGCTGGTTTTTCTGACCAGAGAAGTGGTGTTCAACCTGTTCTAGAAGGAGTTATACTCTACCTAAAGTAGCATCTTCATAGCTCAAGCCTTCTCTTGGATCCATCTCTTTAATTAGAAAAGTACTTTTAACCTGGAAATCATTTTCAACTAATTTGGAGCAACACATCCACTGTCTGGAGGTGGATGCTTTAACACCTCTTATTTAGATTACTGTGATGATACATATGTAGGGCTACCTTGATACCGATGTGCGTGTAGTAATTATGCATTTTAATATATGCACTTTACCATATGGAGAGGAGGAGTACTAGGACACTTTAATCCACAAGAACGCTGGCTAACCCATTTGTATTATATAGCGGCTATGATACATTTAAAAAGAAACACCAGTGTTAGAAATTTTTCAATGCAATTTTAACTGCTTTTAATGGTATATGTTTAATGTTTACTCATATGTTTATTTACTGTCATATTGGTTTATTGCTACTTCAATATTGCTACTCCAATTTCAATGTTTAATCTTTTCATTATAAGTTTATAAGTTTACTATTTTTATTGTGCATTATTTTGTATTATTTCTAATAAGCTTGTACTTTTTAAGTCATAAAATGTTTGCCTGTTTCCTTTTGGAAAAGAGGGTGGTCTAGAAATAAATTATTATTATTATTATTACATATTACAAATAACTGGTATTTAAATTAGAATTGGGTATTATACAGATATTACATCAATGCTTTTCTGATTTCATTTCCATACTCAAAGTGCTGTTTTTCACCTGGCCATCCATCATGGCTTATAACTTTGGTTCCTAAAGGTTCATACTTTCCAATATGTTCTTACTCAGCCACCTAACAAAGGATATTGAGAGCAAAATCTTATATACAACAGCAGAGTAAAATGGTATCCCTTATATCAAATGGTAAAATGAAGGTTTGCCTTTTTGGATTTGAAAAATACTTTCACAACATCAATGGTTGAATCTGTGGATGCAGAATACATGGGTATTTCAAATGTCCCTTCAATCTAAAGTAGAAACTGGCATTGGAGGGAAAGATTTACTCAGCTCTATATTACTCAGTATTAAACTTTGACCTAAATAATTTCACCTGGCACTTATGTTAATACCTTTTTTGAATTGGTTAAATATTTTTATAGCAAATCCTGCCAGGCCATTTATTATTTAAATATTTTAACATGATTTAATATATTTAAAATATTGCTTGCAGCCCTTTTAATCACTGCTTCTATGGTAGCTGTGTGTTCTGTTTGTTCTTTAAGGTTATTTTCGTTCTCAGGAATTAAGTCAGGCTTCAGGTGTGCTGTACTTTTATTGTAATGTTATTGTAGGTTTAAATTGTTTAGTTATGGGTTGTTGTAGGTTTTTCGGACTATATGGTCATGTTCTAGAGGCATTGTCTCCTGATGTTCCGCCTGCATCTATGGCAAGCAACTTCAGAGGTTGTGAGGTCTGTTGGAAACTAGGAAAATTGGGTTTATATATCTGTGGAATGTGGGGGAAAGAACTCTTGTATGTTGGAGCTAGGTGTGAATGTTTCAACTGACCACCTTGATTAGCATTTGATGGCCTGGCGGTTATTTGGTGTGGCTTGTTAGTGCCTGGGGGAATCTTTTATTGAGAGGTGATTAGCTGTCCCTGATTGTTTCCTCTCTGGAGTTTGGGTGTTGTTTTGCTGTTATAATTTTAGAGTTTTTTAAAATACTGGTTTGAATGTTTCAATTGGCCTTTTCCTTTGCTTAACGTAGCATTTGTTGGATTTTCTTAGTAGATCTGTAGATAGTTTGTACGTTGTGTTTCCTCATCAGCTTCCTATGCAGTCAGTGGTTCCCTTAATGTATGGCAAGAACACTTTTCCTCTGGGTGGCTTGTTCTCGGTCTTGCAGCTCTTCTGATGTCTGAGTTGGAGTATCCACTGGCCTGTAAAACCCAGTTTAGATGGTTCAGTTCATCTTAGAGAAGGTGGGGTTTGCAGATTCTTTTTTGTATGGTCTGTCAGGACTTTAATTGTGTTTCTTTTTTTACTTGGGTGATGGTTGAAGGTTTTATGTAGGTATCTATCTGTGTGTGTAGGTTTTCTGTAAACCCAATTGTTCATCTGGTTTGTGGATGACTAGGGCATCTAGAAAAAGCAATTTAGTTGTGTATTGCCAACGAACCTAGATTTTCATTTACTAAATGGACAGGAAAATTTGATTGATATAAAAATCAAGATAACATGGCATCCCAATGGTGAAAGCTATTTCTGTCAGGTATTCCAGTTTACCATGTGCAACTCAATATGCAGAGGAACTGCATATGCTCAGGAAGAATAAGGGGAATACAACTGTCATAAGATACCTGTGATACAACCCTATCATGCAGAAGAGATCAGAATAGTTTATCAAATGAATGCAGAATATTTTGCAATATTTATCAAAACAGTTCTGCTTGGCATTAATAATCATCTGACCGGATGCCTATTTTTATATGCAATAGAAATGTAGCTCTTTATATCTGTCAAAATCTTAGGTCATACTCATATATCCTTCTGTCTCCCAGATGGAAACATCTGTTATTTTACATGATCAGAGGATTGTAAATTGCTAGTAAGATGTGGTTAGATTTCAGTTACCATGCTGTTTAATGGGCTATACTTGCAAAGTCAATCAGAACAAATTCCTCTCCATGCTTGGTAATGTTAATTGGTTTAAAAATAATAATACTATATATACCTAGACTTCTGCAACCTGTCTCTCCAGACTCCTGAAAGATATTTTCCATCTTGAACATTCACTGTGAAGAGATCTATTTATGTGCCTCTTCATTTAGTGCTGACTCTGGTTTCCTCTTGCCAGTCCTCGAACTGATTGATTATTATTACACCTATTGTGTTTGCCAGACTGCAAGACTGTCCTATATTTGTCTATGTCAGTGCTAAGTACAGATAAAATGTAAGATGACCTTAAATGTTAGGAAAAGTTGATCTCTTTTAAATATTATTTTCTATTTCGTGCATTACACAGTGGGTTCTTGGTATCTGTGAAGGTTTGATTCCAGGACACACACACACACACACACACACACACACACAAACACACACATTGTGGATACCAAAAATCCATGGATGCTCAAGTTTCATCTATATATATAAAGGAGACACGGTCGTGGGTTGACGATTATGCACGGCCACACCATAACCCCCAGAACCACAAACCCCACAACACACGTTTCACCAGGCCATGAGGTACCAACTAGGCACAAATCCCCCACCCTTAAACTTCAACAGACCCCTAAACAAGACCCCCCAAAATTGCCCATTCAAACCTATGGGAGAAGGATCCGCCAGCGGCCGCGGCTTCGCCCCATCCCCAGCCCGTCCCATTCACATGCTCTCCACTGCGGAACGGAACCTCCTCCCCACCTGAATGCCCTCCGGAGGTTAGGGGCTGGCTTGGAAGCGGCGGAGGAGAGGCCCAGAACCACAAGGAGCCCAAGGCAGCGCCCGCGCCGCCCGGCAACATGCGGCGGAGGATGGCTGCTCTGTGATGCCTCTCCCTGCTAACTCCTCTTCCGGGACTGGCAGGGACCTGGGGCGCCGCCTCATCGCTCTTCCTCGCCAATGCCGCCTACCTGCCTTCCTCCTTGCCTTCCTCATGTTCGTCGACCCGGGCCGCCTCGGTTCGGCCCGGGAACGTTTAGAAGCCTCAGAGATGGAGGAGGAGGCGGATCAGGCCATGGAACTACACCTCCCAGAAGCCTCCGCAACGCTCCCTGGGAAGCAGGGGCGGAGCTTCCTGGATACCCGCCCCCTCCTCCATCTCCCAGCCTCCAAAACGTTCCCGACCACAGTCCACGAACATGAGGAAAGCAGCAGAGGAAGCCAAGGAGACCACAGTGGCAAGGAAGAGCGAAGAGGCGATGGCGCCCCAACTCCCTGCCACTCCCGGAAGAGGAGAGATCCCAAGGCACAGGAGGAAGAGGAGGAGGGGGGGAAGGTCAGCCCACGGCTCACTCCTTTCCTTCCTTCTCTCATACCTTCTTTCTCTCCTTTCTTCCTTCCCTCCTTCCTTCCTTCCTTCTCTCCTCCCATCCCTCCTTCATTCTCTCCCTCCTTCTTTACTTCTCACCTTCCTTCCTTCTCTCCTTCTCTCCTTCCTTCCCTCCTTCCTTCCTTCTCTCCTTCTTTACTTCTCTCCTTCCTTCCCTCCTTCCTTCCCTCCTTCTCTCCTTCCTTCCCTCCTTCCTTCCTTCTCTCCTTCTTTACTTCTCACCTTCCTTCCTTCCTTCTCTCCTTCCTTCCTTCCTTCCTTCTCTCCTCCCATCCCTCCCTCCTTCCTTCCTCTCTTCCTTCCTTCCTTCATTTTATCCACCCTTCCTTCTTTCTCTCCTTCCCTCCTTCCCTTCCCTTCTCCCTTCTCTCCTTCCTTCCTTCTTTCCTTCCTTCCTCCCATCCCTCCTTCCTTATTTCTCTCCTCCCTCCCTTCCTCCCTCCTTACATACCCAAACTTCCTCACATCTCCTACATAGGGCACAGCAACGCGTGCCGGGTTCAGCTAGTTCTATATAATGGTGTTGTAAAATGGGACCCCTTATATAAAATAGCAAAATCAACGTTTGCTTTTTGGATATTTAAAGAAATGTTTTCAAGGCATGGATCATTGAATTTGCAGATGCAGAATCTGTGGATACAGAGAAGGGTCCTATATTTTATTCCTTAGAAAATTCTCATGGGTTGGCAGATTCATTATGAAGAACAATGTAGGATCAAATGTTGCATTAGCTCCTGTGCTATAACTTTTTCAGATGGAGAAACATGATAAGCCTGTGACAATCCAGGATATATTTCCAAACGTCACACAGCCAATGTGCCATTTCAGTTGTAACCCAGTACTTAACATTATAACATTGAAAAAGAAGGCTTTGGGAAGAATGTCAATAATCCAGGAAGCAATAGCCAAGGGGAAATATTACTGTTTAATATACAGTTCTCAGGAGGCTAGAAAATGCAAATTTATTGCAGCAAGATCATGGTATTAAGTTAATGTGTCTTCTTTCCTCCTGTTAACTTGCTTTTGGGAGTCATCCAACTTTTTCCTTTCTTGACACAACAACTTTCAGCTTGCTCAATTGAAACCATAGAGATATATAACACATGTCCTTCTCCTTGGGGTGCTCCATACTTTGGAGGTAGGTTTTTCTGGACAGCAATATTAAGCATGTCATCACAAATAAATCTAATTGAATTCTATGGAGCAGGTTTCCAAGTTAGCGGACAAAAGATAGCATCCTACATCAAGAGCAAAGCCAAGTGTTTTCATAATTAAATCTCCTGGTGAGTCAAAAACTGTTCCTTCGGACACATTTTAGAATGATACATATTGTGTATGATTGCATTTGGAACATCCCGTAAGATCAAAGAACAATCTAAAATTTCAGGTAGATCTGGTAACAATGGTAAGGCCTATTTATTTATTTATTTATTTATTTATTTATTTATTTACTGTATTTGTATACCACCCCTCTCAGCCTTCCGGCGACTCGAGGCAGTTTACAAGGCAAAATTCAATGCCATAAAAATACAAGTGCAATATAAAAACATTAACATCAATAAAATCATAACAGTAACAATAAAACATAAATCATTAAATTCTCATTAAAAACATTGTCCAGTCTCATCATGTAGTTCAGGGCTGTCCAACTGGCGGCCCGTGGGCCGTATACGGCCCCCAGCCCCTTCCCTGCGGCCCCCTAAGCTTTTTAATAAGAATAAACATAAATAATAATAATAATAATATTTTTTAAAAATTACCCACTTCCGGGTTCCGGAGCAAGTATCGCAAAACTACAGAAGCCACACGGGATTTTGCTCTCAACGCAAGATCACGCCTGCATTGAGAGCGAAATCCCGTGTGGCTTCTGTAGTCTCGCGATACTCCTGTTGCCGAAATCTTGGCTACTTAATCCCTGCAGCCCACGCAGACGTGATTTGGACCTTCTCGGCTGCTGCCTCGGTCGGTCGTCGCCTCTGCTCATGGTCCGGCTACTCTGGATCCTGCGCGTTTGGGAAGGTAGGCTAACCCTTAGCAAAAGATTATATTTGATTGTATGGATGCCTCTTATGAATTGTAAGTAAATTGGAGCCGGGGGAGGGGCGGGGGCAGGGCTGGAGCTGGGGAGGGGGCGGAGCCGGGTGGGGGCAGACCCTTCGGCCCCCCAGGTAATCAGTGACCAGAATTCAGGCCCCTGGGCCGGTAGAAGTTGGACAGCCCTGATGTAGTTGTTCCGATCCCTATGTCCATTACTCAATATTTGCAAATGCTTGCTCAAATAGCCATGTCTTGAGTTTTTTCCGAAATGATAAACTTGCAAAAGATTTTTTACTGGGTGTACCCTTCTGTTTATTCTTAGTGGGGTAGAATCAGTAAAGAGATGGCTTTTTGGTAACATATTTTCTCTCATGATTGACGCCTTCTGTTTTCCTCCAAACTTAAATCTCTCTCTCCAGTCCTTAATTAAATTAATATTACTATAATGATTTTAGCTTTAAAAAATCTCCAGCATTCCTTTATAAAAGATTAGGTTGGGGGTCCTCATACATTCATCTTACTCCTCTTCAAAAAAATGTAAATCAACATAAAGTTATTTTGCACATCTAGTTATACCAAACCTTTTCCAGCCACACTCATTGCCCCCTGAATCTGCATATAAATATTATGGACTTTCGTCTAGCAAAATAATTTCTAAAATGTTTGCAAGCCCAGGAAAGAAAGTATATTTCAGTATGGTTTCAGTCAGAATGATAATGACTTCATAGCTTTTCATTTTGGGGGAAACCATACAGCCACAACTATTCTAAAATCATGTTTTGCTTTGTTTGCTTTGAAGAATCAATCTCTTCTCTAGTAGGACATACTTGTAAAGAAAGACTATGGGGGAGTTATTCCTTCACTCTGCCACCCCCACCCCCGGTTAACACCAGTGTAATATCGTAAGTGCATCTACACTGTAGAATTATGACCTTATCAGATGGTATTAGTTTTGGTAACATGTGCCAGATCTTCTATAGGTTTGCAACAGAGTCAGATAGCTCCCATCAGACGATGTTCTGGCAAATCTCTGTTCTAAAACTGCAGAAGATACAGTGCAAACCACCAGAGCGGGAACACTGGAGGATTCCCATGTTGTCTTTGAGACAATAGGGGGAAGCCAGATGACTGACACTCCCTCTGGAAGGATTGGAAATTGATACATCTATTTATTTATTTATTTACTCCATTTATATACCACTTTTCTCAGGCCTCAAAGTGGCTTATTGCAAGACACTTTCACAATTTTATTTACTTATTTATTTGGATTTGTCCGTCGTCACTCCCATCCAGCTCGAGGTGACTTCCACACAGTAAAAAACACAGTAAAACACAGTTAAAAACACAATTAAAAGCATATGCAAATACATAAAAAATCATACAAGCAATACAAGCAACCCGACAACGTATGGCAGTACGTTCTGCCCAAAATGCAGAACAAAATGGCATTGTGGGGGGGCGGGGGGAGACAAGACCCTGTCTCATTGGTGGGTAGTGGCATCAATCCTAGCTGTGCTGATTCAGTGTCAACAGAATTGGGCACCACCCCTCCTTTCCTTCCCCCAATTTCACTACAGGCTTCCCTGTATCTCCACCGTGCTCAGTGATTATATTACTGGAGAGAGCTGACTAAACCTAGGGAATGTGAGGTGACTGTCGGACACCACTTGGGATTGTGTGTGGCAATCCCAGGTTTCTGTCTTCACAGTTTCGATACCTACAAAGATCCTGATCTTCAAAGAATATCTGGATGTTTTCATGTATTTTTAAAACCCTCGTGTAAACTGCATTGAACGGTTTACCCTGAGTTAATCTGCATTAGCTTGGATGCAACATTTGGACACTCCAGACTAATCTACCATCTACACTGCATTTTCTGGAAGTTTAAATGGTGCATTGGGGTCTCAAACTCAAAAGTGGTTTCAAACTGCATTAATTCTATAAGATAGATGCACTCTGAAATAGCTTCAAGGGTTGATTCCTAACCGCTATGGTCTAAAAATAACTGACTTCAGATCTTGTTTCCCAGCATTAGTAATCTTGTATTACATATACTTTCTTTCTGGGTTTTGCCTCTTAGTCACCTTTCTGACTCCTTGAATTTGACATTTGTCATGTGTAATTGTGGGCTGGTCTGCTACCATGTCTTCTTGATTGTTGAACCCACTGGATTTAGGTAAGGTACCTGTTTTTACTCCACTTGTGTGGGCTGATAAGAGATTTATCAGTAATCACCTGGAGATTTGCTCCTGCCAAGGCCTGAAGGAATCCATAAATGAAATTATTTCCCCATTACAACAGGAAAGTGGTGATTTTGTTCCTAGGGATTTTTCAATAGAAAGAACTGATGCACTGCTGTTCACAGTGGGAGAAATCTTTTTGAAGAAGTCTGTCTTCATAAGGAAACAAAGCAGATTAGAAATATATTCCATGCACTTTTCTAGAATTGTTCTTTTGGGGTTGTTGATCATAACTTATTTACACTTGACACAACCACCTCCACAGCTCAGAATTTCTTATAAAATGGATCAGAGCAAGATTTATGATTAACCCACTCCCTGTAATTGCTTATAGTTCAGCATAATTTCCGATCCTAAATGCTACAGCTAATAAGACAATATGTATCTCCCCCTACCTTCAACAATGTCCTTGAGCAATTATTTTTATTTTTAAAGCTTTATACAGACAACAAAGAACAGAAGGTTTTAGTTATAGAAAAGAAGTTTTCCTTATATCCTTATGATACATTACTTGTAGATTATTTAAAAATGTGTTTTTAAACACATAGATATCTGTGGTAGGGAGAATGTGCAGCTTCCTATGGCTGCATACAAGGGCATCAATTGAAACACATGGCCTAATAAACAAGTTCCCTACAAAGCTATATAAATGACAAAGTTCAAATGGAAATCTATATATTTACAACTGGCAATGCCATATCATTGTATGATCTAATACTCAAATAACAAGTGCAACAAGGATAGGAAAATATGTGATATCAATAAAGATGGCAGTCATGATGTTGTTGTTGATGGTATGCACTATTTAGAATATATCTGGAAGTATAGATTTGTAGATAATCCAATGTCCTCAAAGATAAAAGAATAGTAAAGCATTGCATAACTTCTTAGAAGGAATAAATCATTATTTTAGGCATTAGCAAGGCAAGACTGACCTATATTTACTTTCCAAATACACCAACAAACTCAATTCCCCCTGAAAAAGACTCAAAATCGATCAAATTATCCTACAAAGTGGTTTTCATTCTACTTCAGGAGATCTTCACTTTCAAACAGCAACAACAGGTGACAAATAGTAATCTTACATCACTTTCAGTTCCTCAAAATCACAGCTGCAAATTGCAAAAATAAATAAATAAATATAATAGTTTGGAAACAGATACATTGTTAAATTCAAAAGACATTTGAGAAATAAATTTAACAACAGTGAAGCAACACGTGAGAATGTTGCAATATATGATCACTGTGGCAAGACTGCTTCACGTGAAGAAGTGGAAGAACATCCCTCTCAGGATGGCTCAATAAGAAAGTGTTTCAATTGGTTGTAGTTTACAAATTACTTATTTTGTTAAGAGAAATATTTTTTGATAGAGGTTTGTTTGTTTGTTTGTTTGTTTTGAATGAGAAACATTTTTACAAGAAAGAGTTGAGAAGATATTAACTACAGAATATCAGAATTAGTAGTTCAGATTAAATAATTGAAGTGTGAAGCTTTATGAATACAGGAGAAATAGAAAGTATTATCATATACTATACCATTGTTAGAAAAATTGGAAGTCAACTTTTAACTCATTTATTTTTCTTATTTCTTTTCTACAATCTGCATTTTTTTCTATTTAGGAATAGTTATAGTAGTATGAAGTTTACAGTACTATTGGTATAATGTAAAACTAACATATTTTGTTAGTTTTTATTATTGTATGTAGATTGTTGTTAATATTGACACACTATTAATACATGTTCTCCAGCTGATAGGAATGTGTTTGACATTACCACATTGGGAGTCCAAAGTTAAAAATAGAGAAAAGAACAGCTTACCTCCAAGGTCAATCTCTAGAATCTCTGCTGGGAAAAATAGTAGAATGTGATCTGAAAGATAATTGCTGGAGACTGTGTATTGGTGTCAAAGAAATAGACATATGATCTAATGAGATCAGAGGACATATGATCACTGAGATCAGAAGACCAGGACCTTCTCTTTATTCTGAGTACCAACGCTTATCGTCTAATTTCGACAAGAGGAAGGGCATTCTCCATCATTGCCCCCACACTTTGGAACTCCCTACTGCCAGAGATCAGGTCACTCCGTAACATCTTGGCTTTCTGAAAAGCTTGTAAGACCTGGTTGTTCCGGCAGGCCTTTGCAACCTAAGTTAGCCTATTCATAGCTAACAACCCTAAGTCAAAGATTGTACTCGATGCTTAATCTTTAATGTTTTAATGTTTTAATGTTTAATATCTGAACCATAATGTTTAATGTTTTAATTACTGTGTTTTACTGAATTTGTGAGCCGCCCCGAGCCACCATGGAAGTGGTGGCCTAGAAATTTAATAAATAAATAAATAAATAAATAAATAATGTGTGCCATGGCTTCAAAAAGCTTGAAATGCCCTGATGCACAAAGAAAAGGACTATTCATTTCTGTTAGGGAACTAAATACCCACTTGCTGTGAAGTGGTTTCCAGAACAAGAACAACACAGAAACAAATATGTTCTTTCCAAACGGAATGCTTTTCTTTATTCTTTATTCAGTTGCAGCAAAAATACAAACAGTACAAATATCAATACAGTATTTACAATATGTACAACTCACTCTTCACTCACCCTCCATCAAACTCCAACCCTCATCAAACTAACACAGGATTACTGCAACCTACATACAGTAGTCTCAGCACTGGCCACCACAGCCCAATTAAAATAACACCCGTGATTAGACCTGAGACACTGATCCTATTATCACTTACAGAAATATTGAGTAATTTACAAATCCTGACAATGTGGTATAATATGCTGCCTTGTTTTTATGAGAACATGGGTGTGTGTGTTCATGTGCACGAGTGTGTGTGTGTGTGCGCGCATAAAATTCAGGGTCTAAAAACCTTAAAGATGCCAGATCCATTCTTATCTTGGAAGCTAAGCAGAGTCAGACTTGATTAGTACTTACATGGAAATCTTCAAAAAAAACAAAACCTAAATGCTATGGACTATATTTCATAGGAAGGAACACTCTTGAGTATTCCTTGCCTCAGAAAACCCTATGTAATGTTGATGATCTGAATGCATACACACACTCACACACTCACACACTTGATATGACTGTCTTGTTTTGCAAGTATTCATTACACCTTGACTTTGATGCTTCTGTTTATTGTATGGCAAAATGAATCTTCTCAGCTTCTCAGCAAAATGGTAAGAATAAAACTTAGATGTCTTTTCCTCACCACAACAACCCACCATTTTCATGGGTAGGTCTGGAATTTCTCCTGTATAGTTCTCCATTGTCCTCTAAACTTTTTTCATCCAAAAGAACACAGCACATTTTGTTCAGTCAGCATCTCTGTGCTCTTAAGCCCATATGGGGTTGTATATTTCCAGTGAGTCATTTTTTCACTGTCAGAAATGTAACACCATTCTAACCAGATAACTTACAGCATTGGAAGATGAAAGAAAGCTTTTACTTGCCAAATGAACAAGACTGGAAGACAAATGACCACATTATTTCTCTGAATGTTATACTTTGGAGGTTTTATTTGACAGTAGATATTCTAATAATGCAGTCCTCAACCTGTTTCAATTCATGAATAAGGTCCCTTTGTTTAGTCAGTACCACCGTGGATATTAGGCATGTGTAATTAGGGTGAACTGTGATCTGTTTCTGTTACCCAAATTTTGGTGGACCTTTGGATCTGTTTTTGTGAACCTCCCCAAAGTGATCGCCATCCAAAAAGCTGTTTTTGATCCGCAGCCAAAAATTGTGACAAAATCTGGCCCATTTGGTGGCACTGGGAGGGCTCCTCAGGCTCCCCCTCCTGTTATTTTTTTTAGAGCTATTGGGATGAAAATGGCCACATTTGGAGGACTCAACAGGAATTTCTTTGTGATTTTTAAATTAAAAGTTAATCCTGACATACATATTTTACAAATAATAATCACAATAATATTTTATTTCCTGACAGAAGAGGTTGGAGTTAGAGTAGGGATTAACTGGGTTAATGTGGATGTCCTTCCTTCCCTCCCATGTCAGACCTGGGGGCGAGAGCCACATCCAAAATGCTTTAAACATGGCTCTTGCCCCAGGTCTGATGCAGGAGGGAACGACAACCGCATCCAAACTGGATGTCCTTACCTCCCACGTCAGACCTGGGCTGAGAGCCATGTTTAATCCAGTTTGGATGTGGCTCTCGCCTCAGGTCTGATGCAAGAGGGAAGGAAGGACATCCACATCCAAACTGGGTTAATGCAGATGTCCATCCTTCCCTCCCGAGTCAGACCTGGGGCAAGAGCTGCATCCAAACTGGGTTAAACACGGCTCTTGTCGTGTTTATATTTTTTCCTCCCTCTCTCTTTCTGAAAGTACTTTAAAAAATATTATTATTAGTAAGAAGAATTCCAGCAAACTACAAAGCCTCATTCTCAGGAAACTTGCTAATTAGTACCTACCTACCTAAACCTATCATCAATACGAGGCCTGGGAAGGTTCAGTCGGAATCTTCTTCTTCTTTTTTTATTATCTTTATTCGGCGGTTTTTACATGTAGTAAAATAACAGAAAAGAAAGTAGAGTGCACCAGAAATTTTTGGGAGTGAGGGGGCTGTAGAGAGTTGGGGAAGAACAGATAGATAGAGGGTAGAAAAGGGGTGAAAGGGTAGAAAAGAAAGACACTAGTGAGTAAAGATAGAAATTAAAGATTAGACAGGTAGAGAATAAGGTAAAGTGAGAGATAAAACAGAGGAGAGAATAAAGTTCCTTGTACTTCCAGTCCATTTCACAGGGAAAGTCAAAGCTTGATCCTTGTATCTCCTGATCCTTTCAATATTACTAGCCAATTTTCTTCCTATCTTCTTTCCAAGTTTTATTTCCTTTCTCTTCATTGTGGTCGATCCTCCTCTTAGTGTCCTCTTCAGTGTTTACTTCTTTCAGGAGGCTCTTGACTTGTCGCCAGTCTATTCTGTTTCTTTGTTTACTATATAGAATTAAATTTGTTATAATGTCATAGTCCATGATCTCTCTAAGCCTTAGCAGCCATTCCTCGATCCTCAGGAGGTTCTTACTTTTCCAGTTCTTAGCAAGTTCAATTCTTGCTGCTGTGGATAAGAAGAAGAAGATCTTATCTTCGTTGCTGTCTGTCTCTAGTTCTGTAATATTCAGCAGGTAAGCGTCCGGTTTGAATTGCATTTTTCGTTGGAGAATTCTTTCCACACATATATGTATTTTCCTCCAGAATGTCCTAGTATTTTTGCACGACCACCAGCAGTGGATGTAGCTTCCTTTGGCCTCCTCGCATTTCCAACATTTATCCTTTAAATGTTTATAGAACCTTGCCAATTTCATTGGTGTAAGATGCCAGTGAAAAAACATCTTGTACCAATTTTCGAGGATGTTTGTAAATCCTGTGTATTTGGCTTTTTTTTTCCATAATGTTTCCCAGGTTTTTAACAAGATCGGATGTTCCAGTTCTTGAGCCCATTTGACCATGGTGTCTTTTATTAGGTCTTCCTCCGTATCCCATTGTAGGAGCTCTTCATAAATCCGACTTATTTGTTTTTTCTCTGATTTTAAAATCCTATCCCAAATGGATTCTTGTGACGCGAAGCCTACCTTTTGATCCTGTTTAAAGTATTCATTTAGTTGGGTATAGTGAAACCATGTCCAGGACTCATCCTGCTCCCTCAGTTTCTCTATAGACTTCAATGCCCACCCTCTTACATCCTTTTGTATCAGGTCTTTGTATAAATGCCACTTGCCTGTAGCGGTCTGTTTTATCTGTTGTGATTCAATGGGGGATACCCATAACGGAGTTTCCAAATAGAATCGGGCTTTGTACTTTTTCCAGACTTTCATTAGGGCGGCTCTGATAAAATGATGGGTGAAATTTCTTTCAATCTTATCTTTGGTGTACCATATATATGCATGCCAGCCCCGTCTCAAGTCTGCCCCTTCAAGAATAAGCAATCTCTTTTTCCCCAGGGTCACCCACTCCTTGATCCAGCATAGCGCTGCCGCTTCATAGTACAATTGCAAGTTGGGCAAGGAGAGCCCTCCTCTCTCCCTTTTATCTGTTAAGATTTTATATTTCATCCTTGCCTTTCTACCTTCCCAGATGAATTTCAATATATCCTTTTTCCATTTATTAAAACTGTAATTTGTTCTTAAGATCGGAATCGTCTGGAAAAGGTACATCATTTTTGGCAGGACGTTCATTTTGATAATTGTGATCCTACCTGTCAGGCTCAGTTTCAAATGTTTCCAATTCTCCAATTTTTTTTAATGACCTTCCAGGTCTCCTCGTAGTTGTTCTTTAATAACTGGTTGTTATTTCCTGTAACCCAGATTCCTAGGTACTTTATCTTCTTCTTTGTTTCCAACTTTGTTAGCTCCTGGAGTCGTTCCCTCCTTTCATTTTTAATGCATTGTTTTTGTCTTTTCTTCGTTAATTTTTTTGCTAGCATCTTGCCTGGCTTATTAGCACTCAGTAAATATGTAGCCTTTAGTCGTTTTAAGTTTCTTGCCATTAACTCTGTCTGAAAGGAGTTTATTTCTTTTCTGATCATTTCTAGCTCCCATCTAAGTTTCTTATTGGTGGGCTTGTCTTTTAAGAGTTCTTCCTTTTTCTGTAGTTCCGCCTGCAGCCTCTTTTCTTTCTCCTGCCTTTTTCTATTTTTGAGGGCACCTTGCTGGATGAAGTGCCCTCTCATAACAGCTTTGCTGGCGTCCCAAAGCGTTTCTTTGGAGACATTTTCTGTGTTATTCTTTTCAAAGTATTATTTTAATAATTTCCTATTAATCTCTATTTCCTCCTCGGACCTCAAGAGATTCTCATTCAACCTCCATCTTCTTTTGATATTTTTGTTCCTGATAGACATCATCAGTGGACAATGATCTGTGTTTGTTCTGGGCATAATCTTTACCTTGTTTATCCTTGTCGCTAAGGCCTTAGTGGTCCAAAACATATCAATTCGTGACCAAGTCAAATGTCGATGAGAATAGAAAGTAAAGTCCTTTTCTGTTGGGTTCCTCACCCTCCATATATCCTCTAACAAATTTTCCTTCATCAGTGTAAAGAAATTCCTGGGGAGTTTTCCCCCCGTTGTTTCTTTTCCTTTCCCTACTTTTTTTGTTTTGTCTAGGAGGCTGTCCAACACCCCATTGAAATCTCCGATTAACATCATGTCGTCAAATTTTTGCTCCTGAAGGTTCTTTCTTAACATCTGGATGAATTTAGATTTTGGGCCTGTGGGGGCGTAAATATTACAGACCAGGATATCCTTTTGATTAATTTTAATTTTGACTCCGATCATTCTTCCCTCCTGGTATTTAAAGGCTACGGAGAGGTTTAGCATCTCTTTTGCGTATATTACCACACCTCTTTTCTTTTGTGAGGCTAGCGAATAGAATTCCATACCCAGTTCTTTCCTAATTAGATGTGATGCATGCTTTTGCATAATATGTGTCTCTTGGAGACCTACTAAATCATATTTTCCTCTCCATAATTGATTAAAAATCAAGTTCCTTTTATTAGGGGAATTCATCCCATTAACATTATTCAAATAAACATCCATCTTCATCTTGCTTTGATAGGTCCTCTTCTCCCTCCTTCATGTTGTCTATTAAGTCCTCTCTGTCTTCCGACGAATTCGGTCTCTGTCTTTTTTATCTTGTTTCTTGTACTCTTTATACTCTTTAGAGTTTTGGTGGTCTTTTTGCGCGGGGGTTCTTTCTTCCTCATTTTTCCCCTTGCCCCTTTGGTTCTCTTTCCACTTCTCTTCTTCCTTTTTCTTTGTCTCCATTAAAGTCTTGAATTCCTTGTGGAATTCCTTGGCTTTCTCCTCCGATGTAATCCATCTCTTGCTATCGTTGAAGATAAGCAAAATTCCCTCCATTCTTTCCCACTTAAATTTGACGTGATGCTTCTTCAATTCGTCAGTCAGGAAATAGTAGGTTTTTCTTTTACTTAGGGACAGGGGGGTAAACTCTTTCAGTATGATAATATTCTTGCCTTTATAGCACGCGGGTGTCTTTGATTTAGCTTGCAGAATCTCATCTCTCAGCGACCTTCTAGTGAAGGACACTAATACATCCCTCGGCACTTTATTCTTTCTGGCGTAGTTTGAGTTCATTCTTTGCACTCGGTCAATGTTTGTCTGCATTTGGTCCGCCGGCATCTTTAATAATTCTACTATAATTTCCTCAATGATGCCCTTCAAGTCTTGCGAGTCCTGTTCTTCTATCACCCTGAATCTTAGTTGGAACTCTGTCTCTTTAATTGCCATCATTTCCTGCTGTCTCCAGCTTTTTGTTCATCTATTCTATTGACTTTTTCTTCTACTTTCTTCTGTGATTTTTTTCCAGCCGTATTCTCTTTTTTAATTTCTTTTATTTCTTGCTGCATCCCGGCCATCTCTTCTTTAATTTCTACCAGTTCCTTCTTTAGCTCTTCTTTAAGTTCCTTCTTCATAATACCCAGTTCTTCTTTGAACATATTCCTCACTGTTTCCTGCATCTTCTCGCTGTTTTCCTTGAACTGGTCCTGCAGATCTGCAGTCAGAATCTTCTTAATTCAGAATAAATTTGGATCAAATTCCTTTTTGAAGTGATTTCAAAGTGATTTGGAAACTTGGAAGTATCCTTGCCATTTTGAAGCTTCTTCCGCCATTTCTCTTACAAATCAGTGAGTCGGAAATTATTCAGCTTTTCAAACCAGTGTGGATGGATTCCCTTCATTTCCTTTCCCTCCAACCAGGTCTGATGTTGAAGGGAAAGGAAATGAAGGGAATCCATCCACCCAGAGGGCCAGCAATTGCCCAGGTCTGCTCTAGAGCCAAGATGCAACTGAGCAATGGAGGTGCTAGCCCCATTAATAAATAAACATAGCTTCTGTGAGAAATGGCTTTCTTCTATTTTAATTGTCCTAATAGACAGAGCTTACAGGGAAATCCTGTACAAGCATGTGGCAGACTCTCCACGCATTGTGTGATCCTGAATCGAAACCAGCAGGCGAATTGTCTGTTTCAGTCGGAAAAACATGGTGGCAAAGCCCATGCCGTTACATGCATCCAAAGAAGCCGAGGAAGCTGAAACAACCAAAAGCAAACATCCAAAACAACTGTGCACAAGCCTAGTGGATACTCAAATCTTTTAAAATACAATGGCATAATAAAATGGCATGACTTATATAAAATGGCAAAATCAAGCTTTTCAAGCTCTGTGAAAGCTCTGTGGGGCAATACTTAATCTTTAAGTCCATAAAGCATTCTGATTGTGCTGTATATAATAATAGCACAAAATGAAGTTTTCCATAAAAATGGACTCCCTAACAACATCGTTAAGAAGCAACGTGAATCTAGAAAAAACGGATTGGACACCGGTTATAGATTACCTGAAGAAGAATGGGATTGAATGGATAATTAACCTATGAAGATAAGAATTATATACTAAACATGTGTACTATTGTTTCTTTATATTGTTCTTTTATATTATCGGCTACAAGCTAGCTATGTTACATTTCTTTTCGTATGAGAAAGATTGAATTTCTAAGACTTTAAGTTGGGAAAAAGCCACCTTGGTATATTGTAAAAACGTTGGGATTTCACGCCAAGACCTTTCCTATCTATCTTCTATTTTTCTTTTTTCCTACCCTCCCTAGTCCCCATCCCCGTTGTCCCCCCTTCCCCTGACCCCTCTTCTTTTTCTATCTTCCCTATTTCCCCTTCCCTCATCTACTTTTGTGCTTTTAACGTTTATGTTTGTGTTGTGTTTTATCCGTTGAAAACTAATAAAAATCATTTTTTAAAAAATGAAGTTTTCTACATCCATTGTTGTGAGTATGATGAAATTATACAAAACCCAATGTCTGTTTTCTTTGTTATCACTGTTGTCACTATATCCTTTGGAAATAGCTTATTTATTTGTGTGTTCAGAGTCCAGTATACATATTGCAAATACTAGAAAAGCAACAAGAATTACTTGGGGGGGGGGGGAACCAGAGGTATGTGCTTGTGAACTTTTTTGCCTTCCAATTTGTTGACAGCATTTGCTGGATATACATTAGCAACCAAAGGGAATAAAACATTACTAGGGAAATTTGCTTCACAATTTTTAAGTCAATAAAATATGTATGTCAGGTAAGGAACAGGTGTCAAGCTTGATGTGCTGATAAAGGGAGGCAAATAACATCCATTCGCTTCATTTGAATTAGAATTTAATTCCCAGGTGGACCCAAAAATGTGTATCTATAAACAGGAGACATCTGCAAACATATTTAAAATCACTACTGTCTAGGGAATAAATTAGTCTTTATTTATTTATTACTTATTTGGTAACTGACATGTTCATCATATGAATATCTTGCAGAGAAATATTTCCTAATAGTAAATAGATATGTGTGTGTCTGTTTCTGTGCTTGTGCAGATGCAAATTAACTAATGGGGTACAGCTAAATTTATTTTCAATGAAACATTTATCAGCTGCCTTAAGGCATTATCTTATTTAGATGGCAAAATACACAGATGGCTAGGGGCAGAAGAGCAATTCAAGGATTTCAAACTTAATAGATTTTGTGTTTAATGGTCCTATCCCCCCCCCCCTTTCTCATTTTACATCACATTGTGTATTTGTTTTGCATACTTGAAAATGTAGCAAACCAACCTCATATGTTTGGGGAATTTTCCTGCTCATTGTGCTAAGTATATCTCATAACTCATGTTAGGTAGGTTGAAGGCTTTTGTACTCAGATGTATCTTGGATATAGTTATAGCATTGTTATAGTGTGCATTTCACTGGCAATTTGAAACTGGTCATTTGTAACACATGGAAAATTCAAGGGTTTTGTTTGTTTGTTTAAAGCCGTGGTTCCCAAAGTGGGTGGTACTGCCCCCAGTGGGCGGTGAGGCAATCCAAGGGGGCGGTGGGAGGCTCAGGATAATTTGGGGGGGCCTGAAGCCCTGTAAGAGGGCGGTGGCGGGATTCCAACTGGCAAGCGTGCGAGTGTGCGCCTGCCAGTTGGAAACCCAGTGCAAGCGCTGCCTGGAAACTGCAGGGTGCCCCCTTTCCTCTCCTCAACTCCACCCACGGCGCAGTCCTGTATCGCCCCTTCCAATCCAACGGGTCCCTTGGAAAGAAGGGGCGATACAGGACTGCGGCGTGGGCAAAGTTGAGGAGAGGAAGGGCAAGCGCGCTGCGGTTTACAAGCAACGCCTGCCCAGGGATTCCAAGTGGCAGGCGGAGACAGTTGCGCGCTTATGAGTGTGTGCCTGCCAGTTGGTCCAGTGGAAAAAGAAAGCCTCCACATCTGCAAATGCCCCATGAGTCACTGCGGTGTTTGCAGGTGCCTCCTGGGAGATGGCCGTGGCACGAAGGAAAATGCTCAAGTTTAGTTCAAATCCATTGCTGTTGCGTGTTCAAAATACTTTTTGATTATAAGTGAACTATAAATCCCAGCAGCTACAACTCCCAAATAACTTTATTTATTTATTTACTTACTTTGCTTCTATACCGCCCCTCTCGGCCCGAAGGCAACTCAAAATCAATCCTCCCAACACCACCAGTATTCAAATTTGGGCATATTGAGTATTTGTGCCAAATTTGGTCCAGATCCAGGGTTGTTTGGGTTCAGATTGCTCTCCAAATGTAGGTGAACTACATCTCCCCTTAATCAATTCCTCCCAAACCCCTTCAGTATTTTCTGTTGGTCATGGGGGTTCTGTGTGCCAAGTTTGGTCCAGGTCTGTAATTCATGGGGTGTGGGCTGTGGAAGTCAGAGCTGAATTGGTCGAAGGTACTGCAAATCCCATCATCCGTTGTCCATATTCCCCCAAACATATTGTTTTTGTGATTAATCACTATGCTTTAATTACGTTCAATTTGTAACAATGAAAATACATCCTGCATATTAGACATCTGCATAAGAATTCATAAGAGTAGCAAAATTATTTATGAAGTAGCAACAAAAATATGGATGGGGTCACCGGAACATGAGGAACCTTATTTAGGGCTCACAGCATTAGAAAGGTTGAGAACCACTGAATTAATACATATATCTTTCTGTTTAATTGCTATTACATTTTTTTAAAAAAAATTTCTAGGGGGGCGGTGAGTACATTTTTTTCTGGAAAGGGGGCGGTAGGCCAAAAAAGTTTGGGAACCACTGTCCTAGATTATCTGGCATTGTAGACTCCAGTTCAAAACAAATAATCTGAGAGCAGATCCTGGGATATAGGGCAGTGTAGATTCAGCCTCAGTAGACATTATTTTTTATGATTTGCAATCCCCTAATTGTTGCTCATGTAAAGTGCTAGAGTTGTCATTCTAAAAAGTTCAACTTCCTCCACAAACGTGTGCATTTTGATAATATTCTGATAGTATTTTCATAGGCCTTCCTCTCGTTCCCAACTCCTTCACAAGCACAACTTGTGGGAACGAGGGAGAGGGCCTTCTCTGTGGTGGCTCCTTGACTCTGGAACTTGCTTCCCAGAGAGATTAGGCAAGCACCCACCCTGGCAGTCTTCAGGAAGACCCTAAAAACCTGGCTGTTCCGGTGAGCCTTTGAGGAATGAACAACAATCCCATGTATTGACCAAATTCAGCACAAAATGCCCTTCAATGCACTTTATCTCACCTGAATGTCCCACCAGATACACTATACTACTCATCTCACCTAGGGTTTTTAAAATGTTATCCTTTACCATTGGCCCTGCCCACTCTGTTCAATTTCTTCCTATTTTATATTATATATCCTGTGTTTATCTTGTATTATTTTTCTTTTGTTATACTTTATTATATTATTATTTGATGTATTATTGTATACTTATATTCTTTTACTTTATTGTAATTGTTGGGCTTGGCCTCATTCTTAGCTGCCCTGAGTCCCCTTGGGGAGATGGTGGCGGGGTATAAATAATATTTATTATTATTATTATTTGTGCTGGTCTGTGACCGTAATAAAGTTTTTGATGATGATGGTGATGATTATGATTATTATTATTATTTACACTGAATTCATGTGTATGCATGCCAAGGGCATAGTTCTCCATTTCACATGCTGCTGTTGCTAAGCATGCTTGAGTATGAAAAAAGGAACAATGCATAATTTGAGTATCTATAATCTTGCTCTGGCTCTTCTGTTGGATGTATTCATTTAAAAGGCACCATGGCACTGCACATGTATTGTAACCATCAAACTAACAAAGAATGAAGACAGGGAAGTTGCAGTGTTTTCTATTGGAAAGTTTCGGAGGTTGATCTATTACTTTGTTAATATCAGGAAACTACAGAGATGAGTCACTTCTTGCTTAGAAGGGCACAAACTTTATGAAGGTCTTAAGTGCTTCCATGCAAGGATCCAGATTAGATATGAAAGCTGTGGCACCATGCAGTCTGTAATTTCTACTGTGGCTCTTTCATAACAGAAAATTACACTATGGCAATTTTACTTTGAAGGCCATGGCTATATCATCTGGAATCCTGAGGCTGTAATTTGGTGAAGCACTAGAGTTCTCTGGCTGACAACTCTGAATTCCCTTCCCTAAACTGCAAGTCCTAGGATTTCATAAGATGCGAACATAGCAACTAAATTGTAATTGTATTGCTGCAACTATGTAATGTAAAAAGGCTTTGAGTGAAAATTGAATTATTTCTGGAGTCTCTTGCAGAAATTAAACTAAGCAATAGTGAAAATGTCCAGCTCCATACTAGTATATTTTGCAAGGCTCTAAATCCCTAGTTCCCAACATGGGGCACATGCCCCACAGGAGAGTAATTTGATTTCTAAGGGGCATCAACTTGAGAATTAGTTATTAACAATGCTTTTTTGCATTTCTTATGGTTCTAGGGGCCTCATATACCCCCCTCTCTATATGAATGAATTTGGGGTAGAAGGGAGGCGAAACGGCATCCCACCTCCATAACATGTGAAAGGGTCCCTAGTACCAGCAGTGCCAACTTGTGCTAAGGGTGTCTCCTATCTTTAACACTCCATCCCCACAACATTACAAAACCAGCCATGGTGTCAGCCCTTTTGATTACCTCATCTACACTGCCATATAAGGCAGTTTGCAACTGTATTATCTGGCAGTTTAGATGGGGCCTCTGAATGTGCTATCTGGCATTTCTACGTAGCCAACCCCCCCCCCCCCCCAAAACAACAACCTAGTAAAAAAAACCTCTTCTGTTTTTGTTTTTTTTAAAAAAAATGTATTTATTTATTTTGCTTATGAATAAGATGGCAAGTAGTGGGGACACACTTTAGTTCTACTGTAGTATTTATTATACTGAAATGTCATTCCTCCCTCCCTCAATGTCTCTCTCTCTCTCTGCAGTAGTTTTTAGTTGCACTGGAAGATATATCAAAGCTAACACCTGGCTGAAGGTAGAAGCAATGGTGTTAAGTCAAATAGCGAAAAGAAGATAATTATACATTATACTAACATTAATCTAATAGTCTGGAATTGGATCCTTTCATCAAAGAGCGTTCATTTAAGAAAATAAAGGTAACAAGTATAAAGGGAGTTGTCAAGTATGAAGTAGGAAATGGCTGGGTTTTATTTTGTTTTTTGAAAGGATCAGCATAACAAACAAGATTTCAGATTTCCTCTAAGTCATTATCTGCAGAGAAGATGAAAATAACATTGAAAATAGATGTAACTGTTTTAGAAAATAGACAGAAATTACTTTTCTGTATAGCCACAACCAATTATATAAAATCCAATACAATCACTGCATGAATTGCCACCATTGTTCCTGCTTATGTATTAGCTTTACATGAATGCAATTCACAATACCTGCTGGCATAGATTTCTAGTCTGTACTCTTTAATTGGCATTCCAGCAGAAAAGAGAAGAAAAACACTGTTTTAAAGCAACATTTTGGTTCAAATTGCTTTTTGATTCAGCTGCAATGTTAGCATGTGAGTGCATGCAGTTTTACACATACATTCAGCATTGTGATGACATGCAGGGTGCTATGTTCTTCATAAAAAGAAGCTTATTAGTAAATAGTGAACAAAGGAAAAGAATTATAATTAAGGTATTTGGCCTCCCTCTCTTTTGTTTCATCTATGTGCCACTGGAATTGTCATAATGGATTATTCTGTGTTGGTCGAAAATTCAAAATTGATGAACATGTGGGCTAGAAACCCATCAGTGACATACATAGGGATTAGTTGAGTGATACTTGTATTATTATTCTTTTGAATGATGTGAAAAGGTCATATTCATAACTAGAGTTGCATGTATGTTACTATTGTACTTCTAGTAGTACAGTACAAGTACCCAGAATAGTGTGTGAGTGTGCATTGCTGCTATACCTTGCCGTTGTGTATGCCAATGTACAATAGATTGTCAACTGTGTACATTGACCATAGCTATACCTATGTGTAAATCTAATGTAACATAAATTTAAAGGGGTTATACTACTCTGAAGTGATATAGGATCTCAGCTGTGGAGTGGAAATGAACTTGTAATAGGGAGGAAATGAGTGAAAGGAAGAGAAACAAATAGAGACATCCATTTCTATGTTATGGTCTGCATCACTTTCACATGCAATAAACCTTACGGCTATGCTGTTCTATTTCTAACTGAATTTGCAGTTTTGCAAAAAGCACGACATTTAAAGGTGTAGGATAGATCCTTGGTTTCTTGGTTTAACAGAGACCTTGTGGAGGTCTTTGTTAGGCCTGCAAGGGTAATGAGGGGGTGCAATACTTCTCTCCAGGAAGGCAAGGTCCAAAGGCAAGGTCCCAACCTGCCCATATCAGACAGTTGTAAGGCCCTTGTCTAAAAACCCTCTCTGGATCCCACTTCATGGAATGATTATTAACCAGTCTCCAATACCCATTTTTTGGGCAAGATTCTGAAATGAGTGGTGGCCTTCCAGCTCCAGAGCTTTCTGAATGAGATTGATTATCTGGATCAATTTTAATCTTCCTTCAGGTCTGGTGATAAGATAGAGACAGTTTTTGTCACCTTGCTTTTTTACCTCCACTGAGATGTAGAAAGGGGACATGCATCCCAATGATTCTGCTGAAGCTCTCAGTAGCATTTGGTAACATTGACCTTGGTGTAGAGAGGCATGGCACTGGGAAATTCCTGTTTGATGCTTTGGCCCCCTTAGGATTCTGTTTTGTCCCCACACACAAGGGACAAGTTGTCAGGAATTCAGAGGTTACCAGTGTGTTGTTAAGACTTAGCTCTATCTCCCTTTTCAACTGAATCTAAGGAAAATAGCTACAAGCATTATTTCTGCTTATAGTTCGTTCCTCCTATTTTCATGCCCCACAGGTTGGAAAATGCTTGCCTTCTCACATTTTTAGCTGGGGTGTCAAAATGATGCCTCAGGTAAAACAAATTCTTTTGGCACAAAGCAGGAAATCCTTGCTTTGCGCCAAAGTAATTTAATAGCTTGAAAGATGTGGGTCTTTCAGAAGACCTGGTTCTTTCCCACTGTAGTCCCTGTGTGTATTGGGTCCAGGAATTGTGTTGTATGACTTCTGCTCCCAATCCACATAGCTGCCTCATGATTTTTGGGCTTCTGGAGCCCAAAAAACCCAATACAGCCCCCATCCTATCCCACATTCCTTTAAAAAACCTTTTTTAAAAAAAATCTTACCTGGCTGGCATTTCACTGTTGTCAGCCCTCTCCTGGCACGTAGCGGGGAGGAGGAAAATTGCTCCCACCCCACTTCTCCAGGCACATCAATTTTATGCACCAGGAAGGGGCTGGCAATAGGAAAATGCTAGACGGGTAAGTCATTTATTTCTTTTTTAGGCTTTTCTGGGGGGTTTACTTCTGTGTCTGGATGTCCTGCTTGAAGGTCTGGCAGGGCATCTGGACCCCCCCCCCCAAAGTAAAAGCTTTCTGTGAACTCTAATGCAGGTCAACTGATTGGGTGTGCATATTTAAGTCCTGTCTGGAACTGCTTTCTGTATGACATATAAAGATATAGGATGATAAAATATAGTCTGGTCTAACCTCTTCAGAAATTTCACAGTGTTCTGTTTCACTCTCTTCTCCCCTTATAGTAATTTTTTATCCTGAAAAGTATGGGCTGATTCCCCCCCCCTCCCCATGCCCCAAAGTTCTTTTGTGTGTTCCACTAATTGGTATATGTTTGCAATATGATCCCTTACTCCTCTTCCTTTTATGAATCCAACTCAGATTTCTAACATTTCTTACCTCACTTAAGGTAAAAATCTTTATTTTAAAATTTTGAGTATTACTTTTCTTTCTAGAAAGATCTGTGATGGTTACTATAGTGTTTAGTGTCCCCTTTTCTGGGGATTGGAATGTTCACTGAGTATTTCCAGTTTGTGGGGCATTGTTTTCCATACTTGTTGCCTTTTTTGTTAGAATTGGAATGGATTATGTCAGTGTAGAATAAAATAGCTCTACTGGTGTGCCATCTGCTCCTGGTGTTTTATTTCTCCCAATGGCTTTGCAAGTAACTTTCACTTCTCTTTGCAAAACTTGGAGATCATCAATAAAAGAGTCTTTTTGGATGAATCTGTGATGCTTTCATTGCTTTATATAATTCTTCAGTATATTACTTCCATAATTATTTGTTTTCTTCTTGATCATACAATGTGTTCTTTTGTTGATCTTATAGCATCTATATGCTTGGTTTGAATTTCCCTTTAATTTATTGGATTTTGTGGGAGAGGTCTTTTGTTCTCTTTTTGTTGTTGTCTTCTTCTATTTTTGCATTGATTATTATAATACTTCTCTTTATCACCGTTTGAAATTCACTGTTTGATTATGTTCCAACCAAATTATCTGCCAATGCTTAGCTCTGTTCTGTTCCATACACTTGGATTATCATCACCAATTATTATCAACATGTTCTGCTCTGATGTGTTATCAACTTCATCTTTGATACCCACGTAGAATCTTTTTTCTTTTTTCTGTAGTCACAGCATAAACTCAGGTTATTCTTATATTAATAGGCTTTCCCTAAGATATTATTGATGTTATTATTCAATCAGGCTTTAGACTCTATTGCTTTTGCTACTTCTCTCCTATTAATGCCACCAATCTGTTTCTTCTTTAGTTATTATTTCCTGAATAAAACCCTGTGCCATTATCTGATTTAAAATGTCCTATTCCTGTCCCCATTTAGCTCACACACAGAAGCTCGCAATCCCATCAACATGGAATGGCAGAGTTAAATTATAGTTGGAAGGTTGGAATTAAAAATAGATCATTTTAATACTTATTTTGAATGAGAATTGTAAAATCCAGTATGCACAAAGTTACAGTCTTAAAGGAAAGCCCTACATTTGCCCTCTGACAGTAGAAGACTTCCAACCTCCCTGATAGCAACTTTAAACTGTTATTTCTAAGAGCCAGCATTTTAATTATCCACATGTTTTTCAATATGGTATCACCTTAGGGCATTGCGGGAAATGAAAATGGCAGCTCCTAGACTTGGAATGTTTCTCAGTTGATTGATAGAGAGAAAGAATCAGCAATAGGCTTCACTGGAGCATTGCAGCCTTTACAGCTGCCCAAGGTTATTGTGTGCTGATGCCAACTACCTTTTGATACATGCAGGAAATCCACATCAGGCTAGTTCATAATGGACTTTGTAAAGATCAAAATCCTTTACTGGAAATGTAAACAACAAGTGGGGTTGTTCTATCATATGTGGTGGACATGCAGACATGTCAAGAAATATTGGATTCAAACACACACAGTGATCCAAATATTTTAGGGGGAACCATCTAGCTAAAACTGGAGACCTTTCTACATGGTCTGACTGATAAAAATAACCAGGATACACTATGGCAATATATGACCATAGCAGCTAGACTACTCTACGTACAGAAATGGAACAGTTCAACAATACCAATAATAGAAGAATTAATAATAAAAATGATGGACTTGGCTGAAATGGACAAACTAACATGTCTACTAAAAGAAGGGTAATTGAAAACTTTTTTAAAGACTGGAAACTTTTTATTTTCTTTTAGCATGAAGAAGGGCTTGTCAATTTAGAGTTTTGAAGACTTAAGTAAAGTTTTTTGTTGATATTGTTATGAGAGAAAAGTTAGTACAGAAAGGTCTAGATAATGAAGCATATGATATTAGCTTTCTTTGTGACTAGATTGGGATAGACTGGAGGTTGTCTATCTTCCCTTTGTTTTTCTTTCCCCCCTTTTTAAATGAAAGAAAGTATAAAAAGAGAGGGTGCAGATAAAAGCAATGTTACGTGGAAATGAAATGTGTATAAATATGAGCACCAATGGAAAATAAGTATAAACAAGATATTGTAAAGTTAAAACAATAAAAAATGTTTTTAAAAATCCTTAAATATCCCAATTATCATCAAATCTCCCAGCATTGTGTTTAAGGGAGTGCTTTAGGTGTGGGGAATGATGTCTATGAGTTTCAAGATGGCAATGGTTTGGTCAATGATATTGATGCAGGGAATGACCAGGAGTTCCCTGTTCAAAGTGTAGTTTCCCATGAGAATGTCCCTGAAGGGTGTGGAGATGATGTTGTACTCCCTGAATTGCTACCAGAGAGTTCCCAGGATTTGGGGTTTGAAAACTGTTCGGTACCTGGCCTAGCTGCAGAATTTAATGAGCAAACAGACAGCAGGAGATTAGTTAAAACAGACAGACTGAACAGTGGCTTTGGCATTCTCCCAGGCTCCAACAGTAAAAGATAAGGGAATCTCAGCTAAAGCGAAACCTTTTCTGAGGGTTTGGGATAGTTTAATGAGGGATAAAATTTTCAAGTATGGGAACTGTATCCAGATGAAGCATTGCTTGGAATCAAGTTAAGTTCTCATCCTTGTTTCATGGAAGCCTTGCTTGGAAGATTCATGCTTAAGTACCTTTTGTTTCATGGTTTTGATTCCTAGATTTTATGATTGCATACTCATGCCTTGGATTATTTTTTCTTGGGTTTCTGGATTTTATTAGAGAAGCGTGCAGTTTGTTTTCATGGACTTTGCTGAACTTTACCCTGGACTATTTTGTTCCTGCTTATCTTCTACCTAATTGGATTTACCTATTTATTTAAAGTGCTTTTACTTTACTGATTTTTAATTACCTTCAATAAAAGGGTTGTTTTCCTATTCAACTGTGTGGTGTTTAAAGACAGAGGGCTTTTCCTGTCCTGGAGTGCAACACACTCGATGAATTATAAACATATCCATGTTCATTTATCTGAACAATAGAGCAGAAGGAGAAACAAAGCAGGAAGGGGACATTGCCAGATGCATGGCTGACAAGTTGTGGGGGAGAGGTGGGCAGAGAGACCCAATACAAATACCACAATCTAGACATACAGAAAAGTGTCTGGGTCCCCTATGTTACAGATATTGTTTGTATTTTTGAGTACTATCATTATGGTGATGCAACATTTTTCATTACAAATTACAGTAAATCCTCCACTTTCATAGTTTTACAGGAAAGTAAAGTAAAAACATTTACAAATCAGGAATACTTTTCTTTGATATTGATAACATTTTCAAAAAAAGAGGTAGAATATGCCATCTATTGCACATAGATATGTGTGCGAGTCTCTCTGTGTTTGAAAGACATGGAGATGGATTGCCCAATATTCAATTCTGAGGTAGTGTAATTCAAAGGAGATATCTTCAATGACAGCCTCTCTTTGTTGACCAAAATAAGTGATTACAGTCACACAAACCCAAATCTATTGAAGCAAAGGTCTGAAAACTTTGCAACTAGATAATTATTTAGAAGAAACTAGGAGTCATGTGGTTCAGGACCTGGATATTTAAAAACAACCAAAAAAAGCTGAAATGACAAAGAATAGTTGTGGACTATATTAAATGCTGGCTCCCATATTACTCATGACTATTGAGTAATATAGGAGAGCTGGGTATGCCTGCTTGAGTCAAGGTCATTTCATTATCTTGCTTCATTATTATATGTTTAGTTAGACTCAATTCAGACTATGGGCCCACCACCAACCAACACGGGAGGCTTCTCATGTTGCCAGGTCCTAGCCTGGGTGATGGAGGGAAGCCGTGTGCACTGTGTGCATGCACCTCGCTTCCCTCTGTGGAATTTCCGGCTGGCTGATGAAACAAAGCAAAATTAAGTGAGGGGAAACGACTGCCTCCATGCCTCACCATTAAGAACAGCATCACCACCTGTGTGACGAGGTCCTTTAATAAGATTTTCCCTTGATTTACTCAATCCTCATGTTTATGTTCCAGGTGGGACTGCAAATATTTTAAATCAAGAAAGAAGGAAAGGATCAAATCATTCAAGGCACTTCAACCCACTTCAAATTTCAGTCCGTCTGTGAAGTAGAAGCAGGAAGTATAGCTTTCCCATTTCTAATACAAATAGTACTCTTCTAATTTATAGCTGTCATGCGTATGGGGAGAAAAGTAGTAGGCAGCTATTTTATATTAATAACATCAGAATGAAGCAGCATGGATGAAATATAGCCATTATCGCAACAATCAACTTCTCTTCCAGGGCCTTTTGATGGTAACATGTATAACTCATGGCAGATTTCTTTAAGCTGTAGAGTGTTCTGTTCCAAATGTAATTGATAATTCTTGCTGAATTACTTCAGTATTATCTTGATGATCTAAGCAGGCCATGTTAGCTGATATGATGTCGTTTAGTAGTCTATATAGCTGTTTCCATAATGGGAATTCCCCAAGTCCAAAGTCATCCTGCACAGAAATATCCTGTTTTTATTTACTACAGAACATCAAACAGAGTAAATCAGAAGTAAGTGCCCATTGCACAGTGTCAACAAGAATATTTTTTGTCATTCTACATGAAAATACCTTTTATCCCCATTTTTACACTCTTAAACCATTTTTATGACACCATGCCAGTAAGTTATTAAAATCACTCAGTAGCAACATTTCCTCTTTTTATTGGCCATGGAGGTCTAGAGAGCATCTGTAAAGTATATTTAATAGTTCCATAAAAATACAGAGTGTACTATTCAGACAAGATAATAATAAAAAAAAACCGAGGGGGATGTACTGGGTAGAATTCTTTAAAATAGATTTCTTTCACTCTCCTCCTATTAATGTTTCGCCTTCTGACTTACGATCAAGAAATAAATCCATTTTTGTCTCCAACACTGAATTAATGGGGATGGGGTAGAATTATCTAAGAACCCTTCAGTTACATTAATCAGAGGTCATTCCTGGCTGCTTATTAAATCAATAATCTTAGCCGCATAAGGAAGACTTAGATTTTGTTTACTGTCCATTACTCAGATGCTCTCTTTAGTTACTTTAAGAAGTGCAGAGGTGAAACAAAATGATCAGTAGGAAAAGCACCACTTGAAATTGGGTCAATATTTTGCATGCAGATACAAAACACCTGGCCTGAAGTGAAATTGGCTGAACCCTGTGCACAACTGCAAATGAAGTAGGTCAATGCTTACATTGTATAATTAGACAGTGTATTTTTTTTTCCTGTAGTGAAAATGTGTTATAACACATCTCCTTACCCTTGCAATTGCTGTATATATTTTGTGATCAGTATAGCAGCCAAATCTTAGTCCAAAGGGGGCTGCCCCCAATCCAGAAGGGGTTGTTTGAATATTGTAGTCGCTTAACCACTATAAAATCACCCCCCTCCCATAATAAAAAATATACATTGGTGCTATTTATTTTAGTGCTACCATGATCCTAAACGTAACATCAAAAATTATGATAACAACATAGGGTGTTACAGGAGGTGGGTCTGCAGGTTGGAAGTACTCTTGTAATGTTGTATTGTCCTGTTTTGTAGTAGGCGATGTTAGTAGGTGTCTGTAGTGTGTTATGTGCATGTCTTTATGTGTTGTTTCTTTTTTATTAATTGTGTGTGAAAATCAATAAAGATGATTTTTTAAAAAATTATATCAGGAACAAAAGCGTAATAGATGAGATTACTGACAGTGATTTATCATACTATCCAATTTGATGGAGAGACTAAAGACTGGAAAACTGTCAGTCATTTGTAGGAAATGAATAATGGTAATTGCTCTAATGTGGTGAAAAAGCAAATCAGATATCAATAAGGACTTGGCTATTATATTAATTAACACTATGGAGTCAAATCTTTCAAAATATGTGATGAAACTATATGCAATCATCAAAGGGATAAGAGAAAAGATAGACATATCTCATGGCACATTAAAATCTATATATGGCTAGTGACTGTTGTTTTGGGTTGATGATTCCATATGTCAAACTCACACTAGTTCCAATGTGGATTTTCTCTTCTGAAGCAACACAGTCAATAGTCAGAACATATGAAGAACATCTTTCTAAGAACTTTATCCTACCAAACCACTATTCTGCAACAGTCATGTTAGCAAGAAAATGGATGCATACTATATTGAGTACCTCTAATATTGTACCTCTCTTCAGTAGCATAGATGCTCTGGTTTGACAATCGATGGTCCTGTGAGTAGACTTGTACACACCCTCACAACCCTGCTTTCCTGCACTATTCCCTACACAGAGTACCTTGCAGTTAATTTAATTTTTATTATGATTTTTATTTTAGTACATTTGTGCAATTTCAGTACTAAATACAAAAAGGGGTATGTGTGTGTGTGTGTATCATAAAAGCAGAATAACTGTATTTTATAGCATTTGTGTAGCATTTTTAGGTACAGTAAGATATTTTAATGGTTTAAATCAGACCTTCCCAAACCAAGGCCCATGGGCCGGATCCACCCTTTCAAGCTTGTTATAAGCATTTGACTTAGGGTTGTACTAATTCTAAAATATCTTGAAGGCACACAACAATAATGATCCTAATTAACTTGACAATCTCATCAGCCAAAAGCAGGTCTACAAAACACATTGAAATACTGTTAAGTTTGTGTTGGCTAAAATTGTTCCTCGTTTTAAATATTGTATTGTTCTTGCATGTCTTTTGCACTACAAATATGATAGTGTACATAGGAAATAGTTTATGTGTATTTTTCAAACTATAATGTCCCGTCCCGTCCCCCCCCCTCAACAGACTGAGGGACTCTCAAGTTTGAGGGCCCCTGGTTTAAACTGTTTATTTTTAATAGCTTGACATTAATTTCTATTTTAGTGTTCGTCTTTTTGTTGTTTTAGTGTTGTTAGCCACTAGATTTCTTTTTAGAGAGTTAAAGCATAATAATAAAAATAATAATAATAATAATAACAATAGAAACCTCTGTCAATGACCCAAGGAGTGACCATCACTCAAAAAATTGATTTTGTCATTTGGGAGTTGTAGTTGCTGGAATTTATAGTTCACCTGCAATCAAAGAGCATTCTCAACTCCACCAATGATGGAACTAAACCAAACATGGCACACAGGACTCCATGACCAATAGAAAACACTAGAAGGGTTTGGTGGGCATTGCCCTTGAGTTTGGGAGTAGTAGTTCACCAATATCCAGAGAGCACTGTGGACTCAAGCAATGTGGGATCAGGACCAAACTTGGCACAAATACTGAATATGCCCAAATGAGAACACTGGGGAAATTTGGGAGAAATAGACATTTGGGAGTTGGAGTTGCTGGGATGTATACTTCACTTACATTAAGAATGCTCAGAGGCGGCGGTGTCCCTCTTCTCCCCCCTCCCTCCCTCCCTCCACGTCTGTCAGCCACTCTGATGTGAAAACGCGGAGGGAAGGGGGGGGGGAGAGAGAGGGAGGCAAAACAAGCACCCTTCCTGCCTTCCTTCCTGCCTTCCTTTCTGCCCGAGTGCATTGTGGGACTGCACCCACAATGTACTAGGATGGCAGCGACCACTGAGGGAGGGAGGAGGAGAAAGGAGGGGTGAGGAGGAGTCTGCCGGAAGAACTGGCGAGGGTGAGGGTTTTGCGCGTGCACGCTCACGCCAGGCGCACCCACCCCTCTTCGGCAGGACTTTTCCTAGGCACACTGAGAGAGATTATCGTCCTCTCTCAGCGTGCCTAGAAAAAGTCCTGCCAAGGAGGGGTGAGCGCACCTAACGTGAGTGCGCACAGGCAAAACCCTCACCCTCGTCAGCTGTTCGGAGTGGAGGATGGGAAGGGAAGAGGCGGAGGACAGCAAAACCATGTTCTGCGGTGCCGCTTGCTCCTCGCCTCTTCCTCTTCTCACCCCTCCCTTCCCCTCCATTGCCAGCCTGCCTGCCTGCCGGGGCCCGTCTGCCGGGGTCCTTCGGTGGGCCGGATAGTACCGGCCAGGGAGCCGGGTCCAGCCCACAGGCCATAGGTTGCCCACCCCTGGTCTAGAGGCATTCTCTCCTATTCGAGAATAGGAGAGAATGCCTCTAGACATGGCCATATAGCCCAACGAACCTACAACAATGCAGTGATTCCGGCTATGAAAGCCTTTGACAATACATTGAATAGCTTCCAATTTATCTTCTGGTTGGAATGTTCAACTTGGTTTTATAGCCCAATTTTAACTAGAAACTGCTGTTGTGTTTTTATTGAATATTTTATTCAAATTGAATTGGGTTTTTTAAAAAATTTCTGTAAGTGTTGTTTTATGTCAATTGGTATTGTTATCAATATTTATAAATGTTGATGTATTTGATGTGTTCTGTATGGCACCATCATATGCTGTTCTGTAAGGCGATGCAAGTCCTTTTTGGAAGATGGTGGCAGGCTATAAATAAAGTTGTTGTTGTTATTATTATTATTATTTCCTGCCAGAAGGGATCATAAGTAGGAAGATGCTTCCTCCCTATTCTAGTTTACGACAAAATTGGAGATTTGCCAATTAGAATTTATCTGTCATTTATTTTTAAGTATGAAAGGAACCACATGTATCATTTATGTTAAGGAAGGGGAGCATGTAGAATATGCAGCAACAGCACCTACAAATAACAACAATTCCATTTATAGCACTGTCTTATTTGTAAGAGCTCAGTGCCATCTATGATTGAGTGGTTGATTAATATTTCATTGGAGCTGGGAAATGCATGATGATCTACTACAGCACACGCTATTATTAACCATCATGAATAATTTTAATTTTGATTAGGTTTCATAATTTTCATAGTTGTCACTCTCTTTAAAAAAGCTTATTTGGTTACAAGCAGATAGTTTGGACAGTGGTAAAACTTGAGAAGAGAACAATTAAAACTACTGCATTAATTTATTTTTGAAAAATGTGATTAGAATTTTCCCCAAAGTATTATACATTTATCTCTACACTGTATTAAAAATAGCCATCTATTAACACAAAACATGAAAATTTAAGTGTACAATCTACAAGTCCAAGAAATATTCAAATTTACTTTGTTGAAGTGCAGACAGGAGCTGGTTTCATATGTTCTTGTGCAAAAACAAAACCCTGATCTAGAACCCATCAAGATGGACAGTAGACCCTGAAATGGGCAAAAATTCACTTTGCGGCACGGGGCTACCATACCCATGACACAGGGCACAATCACTTAATGTGGTTTTGCCCTGGGTTAAGCAAAGTTGGGAAATATACCAGAGCTTCTCTGAAGTTTCTCTGAAGCTCTGGAACAACCACACACTATGTTGTGTGTGTGAATAACTGGGATGGTTATTATTCAGAACTGGCCCTGCTTTGTACACAGATCAGTGTGACCATCCTTCTTTTCCTGTGCTCTATGGCATGGGGAAAATGGGATGGCACTTCTGTCAATTTTTGTGACAGTAGCGGTGGCCATGGAGTTCCAGAGAGATCTTCACTGTTATTCAGCACTATTGCCAAGTAAGTGAATGTCCCCTTCCCCTCTGCCGGTCACACAGGATGCCATTGCTTGCATTGGAAAAGGCACATATTTATGCTAGGAGCTTTCTCATGATCTACAGCTGTTGTTGTGGTGACAAAAAACTGAAAAGGTTGACTGTCTAGCAGGCCTAACCTAGGTTGGACCTAAATGGACTGTCAGGACTCTATCCCCACCACTGGCACAGTTTGGGAGCAGAACCATGGAACAGCCTTTTCCTCCCTTGTAAAGCTAGGGAGGAGAGGAATTTGCCCCCTCCCCTGGGGAAAGAGGCTGGGTTCCTCGGGAACCTTCTAGAGGCAGGGGGTACGGCCTTCCTTTGGAAAGCCAGCCCCCTCAAGCTCAGTCTGAGCTTGGAAGTCGACCCACCACTCCCACCAATTAACAGTATAGATTTTTGGTTGCCTGCGGGAATCAGGTAGGAATTTTTCCCCCTTTCACCCTATTTTTTGGGAAGGGTTTTTTTTGCCTACCCCTTTACTGTTTAGAGGCTAGAAAGGGTGGTGGATTGTACTTAATAGGCCTTAGCGGTAAATAGCTAGGGAAATCCCATAGTCGGTGTGCACCTAAGGCACCCTCTTCAGGGGTGAGGGACATTAAGTTAAACACGCACCTTAAAGTTAAAGTTGATGGGTGAGTAAAGTTAAATGGCCCTGGAATGGGAAGAGGCTGATCTCAATAACTTGAGAACAGACCTCTCACTCATTTCCCTAAAAGAGTTGCCCTGGTTGGATAATCAGGGAATCCAGGTGTTTCGCCTGCAAATTACTATGATAAGCCGGGTTGGGATGTTACCTCGGCTTGGATACACCTTGATTCCTGACACCCCCTGAGTTAAGTTAAGGAAATTTAAATAGGTAACATTTAAATAAAAGTTGCCCAATTTGAACCCAATATACTGTTGTGTCGTCTCTTTATTCAGGGGCTTGGCGAGCAGATGCAGATAGCAGAATCCTGGACTGGTTTGAAGTGGCAGTGCTTCAGACCAGGCTTGCATTTTGTGGTCTATGTAGATATGTCCTAGTCTCTAATGGAAAAGGTAACAACTATGATGCGGGATGAGACAATCACAATGACAACTACTTTAATTATTAGAGGGCCCAGTGTGTTTATTGTGTATATATTTATATAACTATTAAAATTGAAATATCTCTACCCTACCATACAGCATAAAACCACATAAAATGCTGGAAATAATTAATGAGATAAAACAGGTTGAAAGGATCAAAACAGTTTAAGCTTATATACATTAGTATGACAGAGAGATCAAGATCTGGATGCAAAGCCAAGTTTTTAATTGGCAGCTACATAGAATCACTATTGATGTCATTCAGGATTCCAAAGTGGGGGGGGGGATTTCACACCTGGGGTGACACATCTTCTATTATGCCCCCACATAGTGTATCCACCCCATTCATGGGACACAGAGGATAGTCCACACATAGACCTAGTCTATGTGCAGAAACATATAGGAAGAGGCACTTCAGAATTTACCAGCTATTAAGGTCAGCATGCAGTAACCATTCTTATCCAGCAAAACTTTGTTAGAATCTATGCTGTAGAATAATTTGAGCAGTAGATGAAAATGTTCTTTTAAATCTGCAGTCAAGCATTATGAGTCACAAGGGTCTGTACTATGTGTCAAGAAATTACAGTATATGCTTCAGCGACATTTTTTAAGTGGACGGAAATTAGGTTATTTACACAGTAGTCTCTAGATCATGTATAATGGTGGTGTTCAGCTGTGGCCCTCCAGATGTCTACAGCTCACATCAGCCTCAAGGCATAGCCAGAGTTGAGGGATTATTATAGCTGAAATCTTTAAAAGGGAATCCAAACTGGGGGGCCATAGTTGGTGCCTGATGCCCAATGTGATATTTTAGAATGTGTTAAATCATACTTTTGGAATTTATTTATTGAAGGATTTATTTCCAACTACAATGTATGAACCAAAGTACACATGATACTTTGCATGCATTCTACAGAGAGAGGGGGAAGGAGGTATAATGAAAGAAGAGAAAAAGAAAATTCATGAGTCAAGTGTTGTTGTGTGCCTTCGAATCCAGTTTATGTCAATTTTATCAATGTGATTTTCACTGCCTTCCACTAAGGCTGAGCTCAACCCTTATTTTCCAATATCCTTCAGCCAGGATTCAAACCACCACATATTCTGCATTCTCCAACATGATAAAGTTATCTCGGGGTGGGTGTGGGGGAGGAATCCAAATATCCATGGAGATAAATATTTTTGGGTCACCTGTTTCTTCATAGTGCCAGTAGCTGTGGACCATATACTTCAGAAATTAGTATGATGTAAAGTTTTCTATCATCCAACTAATCTGTCACAAAGGTTTCTGTTGTAATTAAGACGATTAATAATGCAAGTAGAGAATAAATTAGACCATTTGATGTAACCTAAATATAAACATATTCATGTAATTATTACATCATAGGTTATAAAGTAAATACATTTATTTCCATTAGTAAAATTAGTAAAATGTTCTGAGCCTCGGGGAAGGATGGCATACAAAACTGAATAAATAAATAAATAAATAAGTAAATAAATAAATAAATAAATAAATAAATAAGACTGAGCAGCAGATGTGAACTCTCAGAGGGACTCAAAGTGACTTGGGATTCTACTTATGGATAAAGATGGTAAATAAATTTAATTAAATTAATTAAAATCAAAATTACCAAATACATGTTGCTGAATTGTTCCCATTTGCATCAGAAATAACCTTTGTTATGATTATTATATCAAGCTGACTTGGCAGGAGCTGATATGTCAGCTTGTTTCTGTTGAGCAAGCTATAAAATGAACCCATTACATATTTCTATGATTATTTTGGGGGGTTTTCAGGCATGGGACATACTAGCACAAGACCACTTCTGGTATGGTAACATGACACATTTTTTTTTTAAAAAGCTGGATAAATTAAACAGTGTGAACACCCATGATGCTTCTGTTACACAATAATCCAGAATAACTGTGACATCCTGGTTTGTCACAAGCCAGATCCATCAATTGCCCCTTTTCAACTTACACTGAAATATGTGTTCCATACAACTCTATGGTATTGTCTTCATAGTTGTTTTGTGAAAGGTGGGGAGTGGACTGTGGGCTTCTTCCCTGTGCTAACTTAATTTTTCACCAGCAAATCATTGGCTGTGAATTGCCACCCATTAGTCTGTACATCATTATCAATTATGTATGGAAGCCTCAGCTAATGGCATTGCCCTAACTTGCAATACTGAGCAAGTTTAATTGTCACAGCAGAAGGCTGTGCTTTTATGGCAGCAACTAATGTAAAAAAGGGACAGATTTTTATTTATTGGAGCAGAAAGTTTTAAAATTGGGCCATTAGACCTATTGATTTGACTATAATTTAAACATGCACTTTAATTTAATCTTGAATTTATAAGGTCTTTTGATTCTAATTTCATTGGAAGCTGGATTGTGTGTGTACAGAGTCATCCCGTCATTACCAAGAATCTAGGAATAGTCTCTACTATAGTGTCTGCCTAAAGGAAACGTGTTACTATTATTTTGCTCTGTGGTGAGTTTGCTCATGTTGAGGTTTAGAAAGTTAAGACAACTGGAAGTGGGAGCTAACTCAGAAAAGTGAAGGCAGACACCAGTTGAAAATTGTACTCAGTTTTATTTTTTACACATGTAAAAAAAGATTGAAGGAATATTGAAGGCAATGACGTAGCTTGATATGGCTTATTTGATATGCTGGCCTGGCTCAGCATAACATATAACTAGACACCCACTGCAAGAACTATGTAGCATTACTAAACTCAGCATAACTGAGCTTCCCTAGACCATATTGCCTCACAACTGCTACCATGACATCCCATTTGTATCATTTTATGTCATTACTTATACACCTCAGCTTTTCCTGTTGGTACCCTATAGCCATCAAATTTGTCTTGTTTTTGTAAAAAAAAAAATTCCAAAGGCAGTATACAGAATGTAAAAGAAAGAAATCAAATATATATAATACAGATACATCAGTCTATCAAACTCACCCTCTTCCTCCCCTGTGAACAAAAAAAGTACTGTAAATGAAATTTAAGAAGCTTGAACCTGTTTCATTGCTAAAAACACAGCAAAGTTTATTTAGTTATTATTTATTTACTGCATTTCTATACATCTTTTCTCACCCCTGGAGGGACTCAAAGTGGTTCACAACATAATAAATGGCAAATTCAATGTCTTGCAAATATATAAAAATATCACATATCTAAATCAATAACATATAACTGTAGATAAAACCCATAAAAACTATAAAACATCAAACATAGACATAAGCATTAAACATATTATTGCTTCAATTAACAATGTAGATCCCTTCTCTCGCCCTCCCCACTCCCTAACTCTCTCCATAGCATTTCAGCCCTTCTTTTTATATCCTCCCTACTCCCCCCCCCATTCCACAAGACACAAAGTTATTTAGGTACAGATGGAATACAAAATGGGGAGGGTAAAAAATTTCCTGGGCCTTCTTGGGGAATGTGATATGATGTCCTTGAGGCAGACGGAAGGAGTCCTGTCTGAGGATGGTGTCCTCAGCTACTGATGGACTACTGATCAGTTTGGTAAAAGTCCAGAGGAACATAGATTTTATTAGTTGTGGTATCGTAAGTCAGGTGTGAGCTATTATTTGCCAGTAGACTGAGGATTGGGCAGCGAAGTGTAGCTGCTGCTGAGGAGAGTTGGTGTGTAGGCTGCACCTTCCACTCTGGAGGAGCCGAAGTCCTCTTTTTCACCTCCTCCTTGCTGGCTGCTGGTGGAAGGGGGCAGTGACGAGTAGCGTTGGTGTGTAAGCTGCACTTTCCACTCAATATGAAACTAATATATCATAAAAACCTACCCTTATCTTTATCTCAATAACTTCCTCTTGTGGTTATTTTGAAGTCTACCTTTGTCTTCCTTTCTAAATATCTAAATGCAAGCCTCCATTTTTAAACAAAATCTTCATTATTTCCTCCCCTAATGCTGTTGGGCAGTTTGGCTATTAGAATATAATCTAATAATTTTCCTCTCCAGTCCTTCCATGGTTTTGCAGCAATAAAACTGTTCTGACAAATTTCTGTCTTCTTTACTGTTTTTTTCACCAAATAAATCTAAGAGGCACATTTCTGGGTTTTTCTTTACCCTTTTAGTAATCATTTTGTTTGTTCTTTTATTACCCTTTTCCAAAAAAGTTTGTATCAGCCTACAGATCCACCAAGTGTGAAAGAAGGTACCTTTATGTATTTTGCATCCCCAACATTCTCTCTGGTGGGATTTTGTTTTTGCTTATCACCTCAGGAATTATGTACCTTCAGTAGAACATTTTGTACATATTTTCTCTGATGGACCCAGGTATCAAAAATTTAAAACCTCTTTTCCATAAATATTCTCATTTTAAATAATAAAGGATGCTGTCTTATCTTTGTTCATAAAAAAATCACTTCATAACTTTGGAAGCATCTTGGAAGTGAATTCTATAGCTTGGATGTGCTGGAAGGGGAGGCACTAGTTCAGATCCAGAAGACTCCTATAATTCCAGTAAAAGGTTGTTCTCATGCTGGTAGAAAAAGAGAAGGAAAGAATGGAAAATATTATTAAAATATTTCTCTAGATTTAGAAAATCAGATCAGAAAGAATCCTGTACTGAGAATGTTTGCTGTCCAGGAGATATTCTGCACAAACTACATGTAGTATTCTTGTGCATAAAAATACCATTTTACATGCTAAATATTTCTGCACAAATATTATTTTCAGTGCTAAAACATTGCTGTTTTTGAAACAAAAAAGCATGTATCACTTTTGTATGAAATAAGTCCCCAAGAGAGAATGCTTCTAGAACATGGCCATATAACCCGAAAAAAACCTACAATAACTCATAGGATAGCTTTTTTTTAAAAGCAAACTTCCAGGAGCAAGAAGGTCCTTGGGGGGCTGTAGCCATACCATGTGCGAGTCCTTTGTCCCAAAGTATCTGACAGCTAGTGTTATGCTAGAGTGAGTTTTCTTCAATTTGGGGAAAGTGCAGGGCAGTCTCAGCTCTTACTGTCAGCCATTCATTTATTTATTGAGTGATATCCCATCCTATATCAAAAGAACTCATACAAATTTGAAAATCAATGCAACACCATTTAAATTTAAAACAGAGATGTAGGTTTTTTTAAAAAAAAATAACAACCTAAAGCCCATGAAAACACTTTAAAACTATTCAGTTATGACATGATAGCAGAGATCCCCTTTGTATACTATTCTCCAACTGAGATGGCAAGTTTTGTGCTCTTCTTTCTGTTCAATGATCATTTCAGAAAATATTTCCCCTACTAAGAATACCAATATACAGGTATTTGGTTTGGGGAGTATTAGGACTTCTGTGAGGCAGATGGGAACCCTTGACAAATTGGATTAAGCTCTTCCAACATTTTCTATATTTTGTGGGTAGTATGGGTGGGACCCATAAGGGCTCTAGTCCAAAACCTTTCAAGAGTCTTATGTTAGGAAAGGCTGATTTCAGTATTGAAAGGTAATTACATTTAATGGGGACCAGAAGCAAAGCCAGTGTAATCATCTAAAAATATTTTCATTACAAACTAACTTGACCACTTGACATTATAAAAAAAATTATCTGAGTAAATATTTTTATTTCAGGAGTCCTATATATGTAATCAAATTTGTATTGCCGTTTGTAAGTGACCTTCATCTTTATATTGCAAGAAATAATGCTCTTTGTTTTGGTATTACAGAACATAAATAGCATGAGCAATATTCCAATTATAGAAAGAATAATGTTGAATCATTTGGAGTTTTTAATAAAAGTAGCACAATATACCATAAATGCCTTTCTGCTTAAATAACCTGCATATAGGATCTTTGGAAAAAATATTATATTATACATAAACTTCCTTTGCTTTTTCATGCTGATTTGATAGAAGGCTGAATTAAAACAGGGTGGTGTAGGATTAAGAATTGAACCCTTACAAATCGACTATTGACCTCATGAGATGGTGTGAAATCAGCATCCTTTGGGGAGATGGAGCAGGGTACAAATAAAGATTATCATCATCATCATCATCATCATCATCCTGGGACACTTTCACCCCATCCATTGGATGGAGGCAGATGCCAAACATCATGTGACTTTTGGCTTACGTCCCACCTCCAATCGGACACTTTCACCCTAACATGGGAGGTTTCCTGTGTTGTGCTGGCTTCCCACAAAGGTGACACTTCCCTCATGTGAGGGGGAAAGCATTGTGAGAGGGAGCAGCTCTTCTTTCCTTGCCAGAAGCCAGGCAAATTGGGACATTTTCTGATAAGGTTGTAAGTATTCGGAAAACAGCAAATGAGAATCACTAGGATAGCTAAAGTTCTTTCTTTGAATGTGATTTTCCTGCTTCTTGGCAGGGGGTTGGACTGGATGGCCCAAGAGGTCTCATCCAACTCAACGATTCAATGATTCATTGATTCTATTCCATGGTTTTGATTCAAGTTTCTATTCTTGTATTATGGGAGCATAAATGCTACAAGTTTAAGACCTGGTGCTTTTATTTTTTTAAAAAAAATGATTCCTTATATTTTGTTTTCATAAGGATCTGTAATGTGGATGGACAAAACAAATTGTTTCTAGTTTTCTCTTCTTTGCATGTATTGCCTCATAGTTTCCTATTCCCACAACTGTGGAAATCAATATGAAAATGCTGTTTTGAATCTGTATTCTCTTAAAAGAGGCACTTAAACCTGCTTTTTCATACTTTTGATTCTGAATCATAAACAATCTGTTTACTGTGGAGTTGTAATTTTATTATTTTTATTCCACATTACTGTTGTGTGCTTTCAAGTCATTAATGACTTATGAAAACCCTGAGTATACCTTATATTGAGGTTATCTTGGCAAGATTTCTTCAGCAACGGTTTGACATTGCTTTCTTCTAAAGTGAGAGAAAATAATTTGGTCACTCAGGGGGTTTCAACAGCTGAACAGAGAGTCAAATCCTGGTCTCTTGGAATTCTATTTCAGCAGCCAAAATAATAATAATAATACACTTTATTTATATTACACTCTTCTCACCCCGAAGGGGACTCAGAACGGATTACATTACACATACGGTAGACAATCCCTGCCGGTTGACATACAATTGCAATACAACAAATACAATTTAGAAGGATTTTTTCTTCTTCTGGCTGCGTCACAGGGTGCTGTTGCTTCATCCTCATGACGGAGAGCCTCTGTTTCTGCATTCCACCTTCTGACAGCCAATCTTTCTTTTTATTCAGGTGTTGTAAAGTCCTTTATTGTAAAAATCCTTCCCCGCTTAGCGGTTCCCAGTTCATCTATTCACAGCTGGGCTGTTTTCGAACTGTTGGGTGAACAGTGGACAGGGCACCCAGACCAGCCCGGGAACCAAACATGCAACCTTCTAATTGCAAGCACAGCTCTCCGGCCCTATGCCACACTGATTCTCTTAGAAAGTGGAAAATGTATCAGAGAAACATGTATTTTATGATGTACAGTACCGCAGGCCTTCAGTATCCACTGGGATTTAGTTCCAGGACCCATTTGGATAACCAAAACCATATATATATATATATATATATATATATATATATATATATATATATATATATGGATATCACACGACACACTGTCCCTTTCATCTACAACCCATAGTGACTGATATGTAAAGAGTAAGCATCCAGTAGTTTTTGAATTATGGGTTTGAAAGTGTCTTCACCCACCCTTTTTCTTTCTGGGTGTATCAGAGGCATGTCTTTTGCTGAGTGATTGGACCTGTGGGAAGCTATATGACAGATGATTGGGGGAGGAGAGAAGAAACTAGATGATAGGAGATGTGGGGGACAGAATCAGAGGAGATCACATGGAAGGGGAAAAGTGGATGAGACAAAAACAAACTGCACAATGTTAATGCTTATACCTACAGTCTATGTTTTAATTTGACTTAGAAGTTGCGAAGTTCAGAAAGATCCCCTCCCCAAAAAAGGAGGATATTGGCCTAGGCACACATTCTACAGATAGGAAGGAGTCATCCATCTGCCATGTAATGAGCATGCAATGAGCCAAGGTGCATTCTTTTATTTGCTATGGGAAGGAGTGTGATCTGGTTTGTATGTATCTATATTTTCAGTCCTCAAATGACACGGCTTGCCAGTAGGAAAGTTGTTTCTCTCTTTGAGTGTTATAACATCTATAGATATTAGATATATACCATTTGGTTGTGTGTGGTTTTTTTAGGAACTGGTATTTTACACAACTTTGGCCACCAGTTTCAGATATAGCTGGCATTTTCCCTGGAGAGATGCAATCAATTTTGTGATGCTAAATATAATGGTTGCTTGTAGAGCTATCATACAAATTATATTTGCATTCATGTGTAAATAAAAGTTGTAATACAAATTAGATTTGCATTCATATGCAAATAAAATATATTAATTGTAGCTATGCAAAAAGCTGATATTTCAAAAAAAAGATAACAAGAATGTGGCTTTTAATATTGTATGCATGCTGTCGATTGAAGTCTTTGAATGTTAACATTACATCTAGTTAGGTTAATTAAGCAAGTATTAAGACACTAACTACAAATGGTTTGCATGTTTTTGTGCTGAAAATTTGATTTCTTGAACTAGAAAGTAATCATGATTCTGCTAGTGCTCCATATCAAGCATTTCCATTCCAAATATAAATGCATTGAGGAGAGTCTTTTACTTATATCTGTGGCCATTCTTCTAATACAATCTGAAAAGCACAGAGGCATTTGGCAAATGAAATAGCTATCAGAGCAATGCGTAACCTCAAAGTTACTTAACTCTGATTTTGGTTTAAAGACCAGCCGAGCTGCAGAAAAAGACAGAGCAAATGAAAAGAAAGAAATGTAATATTCCCTCTGTTTAGCTGGCTATAGGAGAAAGTTATGTGCTGTGATTGGTAATGCAACATACTATTTCTTAACACCCCCCCCCCCCAAAACCCCATAGTGCCAAAGGCTAAAATAAAGATACAGTGGCCAGATTTGCAAACAGCAGTAAATCAAAATGTATTGGGAGTAAGGCAGTGTACTGGTACATGAAGCACAATCTCCCTTGTGATAGGCATGAGCAAGAAAACAACAAACAATGATAACAACAAAGTTTTAGCTCAAGGTTTCTTTTGTAATATTGAACCTTGCATTTTGGCTTGTTTCTCCTTAAGCAAACTAGACTCATCACTTGTCATTTGTGTAGGGTTTATTAGTAGTATTCATCATATTGTCCACCCATATTTCCATATTATTTTGACTTATCAACAACTGTGCTACTTCACTCATTTTTTCTCCAAAGTAGCAATGAGAAATTATTGCGTTGTTGTAGGTCTGAGACCTCACAACCTCTGAGGATGCTTGCCATAGATGCAGTTGAAATGTCAAGAGAGAATGCCTCTAGAACATGGCCATATAGCCCAACAACCCCTACAACAGGGGTGCTCATTAGGTAGCTCGGGAGCTACTAGTAGATCTTCGGCCCTCTTCCAGGTGATCTTCGGACCTCACCAGCCGGATGGGGCGCTCCTGCCATGTGCACGCACGCGCGCTCCTGCTGCTAGCTTCCGTTCTTGCGGTGCTTCTTTTGCCTGTGGGGCATTGCAGGCAGAAGGAAGCACAAGGCGGGGCCTCTGGGGGGAGCACCCTGCTTCTCTCTCGTCCAGAAGCAGCTGTGCAGCCTCCGTTGTCGGCGAGACAGGCAGGCCGGAGCGCTCCCTCTGGATGCCCCGCCTCATGCTTTCTCCTTCCTGCAATGCCCTGCAGGCGGAAGAAGCGCTGCGCAGGCGAAAAACAGCAGCAGAAGCACACGCGGTGGCAAGAGTGTGCAGCGGTGAGGGCAGGTAGATTTTTTGGACTTGGTTGCTTTAAGAGTAGCTCGCATGCTGAAAAAGTGTGAGCACCCCTGCCCTACAACAACGCAGTGATTCCGGCCATGAAAGCCTTCGACAATACAATGATAAATTACCTTAATAATATTACAATACAGAAATATTAATTCATCCACAAGATATGCTGTTTCTTATGCAAATCAACCATGTGGACTTTTATGCAGAATAAACCCACAGTTAAACCTTTGCTGCATAGAAAACAGTAATTTTTTGCACAGAAATTAATATTTCTTCATTGAAATATTATCTACACAGAATATGCTGTTATACAGTATGTATAGAAAAAAATGTTTCTCAAAACAACTACATGCAAATTATAGGATAAATCCCAAAATATGAAAATTCATTTTGTCTAGAATTCTTCTATATCATTTAATGAAGTCTGACACCACTTTAACAGCCATGGCTTATTGCTATTTAATTCTGGAAGTTGTCATTTTACAAATTCTTTAATCTTCTCTGCCAAACTACAAATTCCAGGATTCCAAAACATTGAGACAGTTAAGTGTTGTTGTTGTTGTTGTTGTTGTTTTCATGTCAGGAGCAGCTTGAGAAACTGCAAGTTGTTTCTGGTGAATTGACCATCTGAGAGGACATTGCCCAGGGGATGCCCAGATGTTTTACCATTCTGTGGGAGGCTTATCTCATGTCCCCACATGAGAAGCTGCAGCTGAAAGACAGACTCTCACCCCACTTCCCAGATTTAAACCACCGACCTTTCCGTCAGCAGTCCTGCCAGTACAAGTGTTTAACCCATTGCACCACTGAGGGCTCCTAGCAGCTAGGCGAATATGCATTAATTCTGCAGTGTAAATGCACCCCTAGTTTCACGAAAACTCCAGAAACATGTTTTAGACCATTTACAAATATAATCTGAAATATAATTCTGAAAACTTGAAAAATTTAAGTTGTACCAATAACTTTTCTATTAGTCAACTTGCTGGTTACAAAAGATTTGGTACTGAACAGAACACATTCTAAGCAAAGACAATTTATAGAACAATAACATTCTGAAACCTCTTGCTAGAAGGAAAAATAAAATTAGATGTGAATATTTTACATTTTCCATTCTTTTTTTATAACTATATGGCAGACATTTTTGAACTTCTTGACATTTCTTAATTTACAATCCCAGTAAAATTTGCCTTTGTACCTTCAGTGAACAGTCATTAGTTATCTAAAGACAGGCCAAAGCACTCGCTAGTTTCAGATTGACTTGGAGGTTTCTAGCAAGTCATCTCACGAAGGCAAACCAAATTTTGTGAATTTACCACAAGTGCATCAATTGGCTTAAGGTAATTGTGAGAACTAAATTACACATCTGTGTGAGAGGGGGGGGGGGGGCGGGGGGAAGGAGGGAAAGAATAGGTCCTAGTAGTATAAGTTTTGGGTCTGTTACTTTTTAATTTATTCATTAATGATCTGGATGTAGGAGTGAATTCTGAGGTAGCAAAGTTTGCAGACGACACTAAATTGTTCAGGGTAGTTAAAAATGAAACTGATTGTAAAGAGCTCCAGAAAGATCTCTCGAAATTGAGTGAATGGGCAACAAAGTGGCAAATGCATTTTAACCTAAACAAGTGTAAAGTCATGCACATCGGGGCAAAGAACCCCAACTACACCTACAAATTGATGGGGTCAAAGCTTTCCGAGACAAACCAGGAAAGGGATCTTGGGGTCTTGGTGGACAGCTCAATGAAGATGTCTACCCAGTGCGCAGCAGCAGTGAAAAAAGCAAATTCTATGCTAGGCATGATCAGAAAGGGAATCAAAAATAGGTCAGCAAATGTTGTATTACCTCTCTACAAATCGATGGTAAGGCCACATTTGGAGTACTGTGTACAATTCTGGTCTCCGCACCTTAAGAAGGATATAACGGAACTGGAAAAGGTACAGAAAAGGGCAACAAGAATGATCCAAGGGATGGAGCGGCCCCCTTATGAAATCAGGTTGCAACGCCTTGGTCTTTTCAGCCTTGAAAGACGGCGTTTAAGAGGTGACTTGATCGAAGTGTATAAAATCATGCATGGGATAGAAAAGGTGAATAAAGAAAAATTATTTTCTTTGTCACAAAACACTAGGACTAGAGGGCACTCCCTGAAGCTCCAAGGTAGGAAAATTAGGACTAATAAAGGGAAATATTTCTTCACCCAGAGGGTCATTGGGTTATGGAACTCACTTCCAGAAGAGGTTGTGACAGCTGTTAGCCTGAACAACTTCAAGGCAGGATTAGACAGATTCATGGATACCAAGTGTATCGGTAGTTACTGAAAAGGACATTCAAGTGCCACCTCGGAGTTGGTTGAGGTAGGCACGATTTCCCTGGGTACTGGTTGTGGGGGGTCGGGAGCAGGTGAGGGTTTTGCCCTCCCTTCTGCTCGAGATCCCCGTGTACAACTGGTGGGCCACTGTGTGATACAGAATGCTGGACTAGATGGGCTGAGGTCCGATTCAGCATGGCTCTTCTTATGTTCTTAAGTTCTTATGTTCTATAAGGGGGGGGGGAGATGGACTGAACCAAAGTTTTCCAAGCCCCCACATTGGCAGTTTTTAGGAGGAGCTTGAAAACGTGGCTATGCCAATGTGCCTTCTGGAATAAAGTAAATAATGCTCTGCTCTGATTAACCTTTGCAAAATGTCCTCAGAAGCACTTTAATCACCTGTTGGGTTTTATGCTCCACATTATCTTCTAAAAACCCTCCTATGACACACATTCTACCTCTGTTTGCACCCAGTGTTATTTATTTTAAAATTTTAATAATCTACATCTGGCCCAGTCATAATGCTTTTAAACTGTGCTGTTGTTGTTTATTGCTTATTGTAAGTTATAGTGATTGAATGTATAGTTTTATTTGCTGTTGTGTTATTTTACTATGTGTTGTTGGGCTTGGCCTCATGTAAGCCTCCCCGAGTCCCTTCTGGGAGATGGTGGTGGGGTATAAATAAAGTTTAATAATAATAATAATAATTTGTATGGCAGCCAAATGGAAACCTGAGCTTTGCAGGGGATTTCTAATCCTGTTATGCATGACTTGTGCCATGAGCAAAGTGATCACAGCTGGCCATTGCTCTTTCATGCTGCATGATGTCCCATTAGTAGCTGTCAGTATATTGCTGCCCAAGCCAAGAGTGCTGTCAGGGCCTTTGGCCCACACTGACATCTCAGTTCTTGTCTCTGCAGCTTGCTCCCATGTGTGCATTATTCGTTGTAGCCATATAGGTCAGTGTTTTGACATCAGGTTAGCTTTTATCATGTGTCTATTGCTTTATGATGCCTCTTATTTTCAAAGGGTCTCACTGAATTTCACTGATGCTGCTTTAGCACTGGGACCACAGACGTCTGAACAAATCCTGAGCCTGGGAAATCAGTGCAACTAAGGGCAGCAGACTGCTTAGCGGCTCATGTCAACACTCTGATTATATTCTCATAATATTATGTGCAGCCTCCAGGGGAATGAAAGTTTTCCTTACTAACATTTGCTCAGATAGCACCAGGGAAAAGTAATTGTGTTTCAGTTATTGTTAGAATTGGGAAGATTTAAGGTTACACAACTGCTCTGCCAATGTTTTCTTGGGTAGCTGTTGGAAGTTGCTGTGTCTCATCTTTGCTTCCATTCTAGTACATAGAAAGAGCACTGGATCAACTATAGAGGCATGAGAGATATGTTATATTATCAGCAGAGACAGACTATGGATCTACTCATTGTCAATAACATTGCTGTTGAACTGTCATCTTCCTTTATATAGATTTGGGTAAAACAGTTTCAAAGCTTTTGAATATCGGACTGTGCAAAAGAAACATATTTTCTTTGACTTTATGGAATACTTTGTACAATCTAACATACATTAATAATAATAATAATAACTTTATTTCTTGTGAGTCGCCCTCCACCAATGGTGCTCCGGGCGACTTACATCATTTAAAAAATACATCTAATTAAAAACACGGGTTCAAAGAATCACAAAGGGCCCAATCCCCAAGATTAGTCAATCCCCAAACGCCTGGCGGAAGAGCCAAGTTTTCAGCTCGGACAGGAATCTGGCTGGGGCCGATATGGCCCTAAGAGCAGGCGGAAGTGTATTCCAGATTACAGGAGCCACCACAGAGAAAGCTCTCCGTCGGGTCTTTGTCAGCCGGGCCTCTCTCACCCCTGGGATAACTATACAGTCACCATTTATTTCACGCGATGGTCTTTCACTGTGTTGGTCTATTAACCGGTCGCCCAGATAGGCTGGTCCGGTTCTTTGCCGTGCTTTGAAAGTTATCGCCATGAGTTTATAGACCACTCTGAACTCTGTAGGGAGCCAGTGAAGAGCTTTTAGGATTGGCGAGATATGGTTCCTAGCCGATGCCCCGGAGATGAGTCTGGCCGCTGCATTCTGGACAAGTCTCAGCCTCCGAGTCGTGGACAGCGGTAGACCCGCATACAGGGCATTGCAGTAGTCAAGACGGGAGACTACGGTGGCATGTATCACGGTCTTCAGCGCCTCTGATGGTAGGTAGGGGGCCAACCGTCGGACCCTGCGGAGATGAAAAAAGGCGCCCTTGGCTGCAGCCTGGATCTGGGCTTCCATCGTCAGCCTCTCGTCCAGAATCACTCCCAGGCTCTTCACCGCCGGAGCCGGGGACAGGGGCTCGCCTTCAAAGAGTGGTAATGGTGAGTGAGGGTCGGGTCGACCGGGCCAGAGGATCTCCGTTTTTGCCGGATTGATTTTTAGTCTGTGTGCTCTAAGCCAGTTTGTCACCGCCCTTAGTCCCTGACTGAAGCTTTCAGGCACCGACGACATCCCTGGATCGAGCTTCAACAACAGCTGTGTGTCATCGGCGTATTGGTAGCAGCTGAAACCATGGCTCCTAGCAATACTGGCCAGGGGCTGGACATAGATGTTAAAAAGGGTGGGGGACAAGATAGCACCCTGAGGGACCCCGCACTCCAACCCGCATTTCCTGGAGACCTGGCCCTGCCACTCGACCCGCTGCGAGCGGTCCCGCGCAGGAACGATCCTAGCCAAGTCAGAGCCTTATCTTGGATCCCGGAAGCAGCCAGGCGGCGGAGTAGCAGATCATGGTCTACGGTGTCGAAAGCCGCGGTTAGATCTAAAAGGACCAGGACTGCCGAGCCCCCTCCGTCCAGCTGGCGGCGGATGCCATCCGTAATCGCTACCAGGACGGATTCCACTCCGTGGCCCGCGCGGAATCCCGACTGGGACGGGTCCAGGCCCCCGGATTGGTTTAAAAAGTCACGCAGCTGGCTTTCCACCGCTCGCTCTAGTAGCTTACCCAGGAAGGGCAGATTTGCAACGGGGCGGTAGCTTGCCGGTTCGTCGGGGTCGAGGTTCGCCTTTTTCAGGAGAGGGCGAACTCTGGCCTCCTTCAGGGACTCTGGGAAAGTGCCTGTATCCAGGGAAAGGTTCACCAGGTCCCTCAGAGCGTCCGATATGGTGTCAATGCATGACTTGATTAAGTGCGATGGGCAGGGGTCCAAGGGGCAGGTCGTCGCTCTTGCCACGGACACCAGCTTTTTCACCTCTTCCGGCATTAGTGGCCTGAATTCGGTGAGGCAATGCCCACTGGTCTGAGAATGACCCCGGATTTTCACACTCTCATCCTCTGGAACGGGCGGCAGGTCATGCCGAAGTGCTGTGATCTTCCCTATGAAATACTCTTGGAGATCTTCTGCTGTTACCCTAGAGTTTTTGGGGTCACTCTGTGGAGATGCTAGAAGGCTCCGGACTACTTTAAAGATCTGTGCTGTACGGGAGCCAGCAGCTGAGATCTGAGCGGCGTTGTAGGCCTTCTTAGCCTCTCTGGTTTCACGTTCATACAGCCTATGCAGTTCTCTATAGGCCGCTCTATTTGCCCCGCTGGGTTTTTCTCCAAACACTCTCCAGTTGTTTCCTCCGGCGCTTCATCTGCTTTAGATTCGACGTGAACCACGGTGAGCGGGTTTTTTGGGGGCGAAGGGAGCGCCTAGGTGCCACCTGGTCGATGGCCCTCGAGAGGACGCTGTTCCACCTGGCAACCAGATCTGCCAGCGATCCTCCAGGGACCTCCAAAGGTTCCAGGGCAGCCGTAAATGCCGTCGGAGTCATCAGACTCCTTTACCAGTGCGTGGCCAGCTTGGTGTGTGGGGCCCGTTTCGGTCCTGGGGAGATCTAGAGCATCCATGTGTTGGAGGAACTCCCGCGCGTTAGATGTGAGTGGATCTGTGTCCGGGTGGATGTTAAAATCACCCAGTACGATGAGTCGGGGGAATCTCAGAGCCCAGTCCGCAATCAGGTCCAGCAAGGTGGACGTGGCCTCCTTTTGGGCCCCAGGGGCTCGGTAAACCACCAGAATCCCCGTCTTTTCTCCCATTCCTAGTGTTGCAAATGAGTTTTCTCATCCTAGGTGTCTTGAACCTCTAATAGGTAAATTATGGGATGACTGTGTGGAATATCCCATTTGTGATATGTCGTGTTGGTGAATGAGTGGATGTTTTGACTGTGCAAGTAGGATTCTTGACCACACACTAGATACAGGAATTCCCACTACTGAACATGAAAGGGAAATAAAAATGGAAAATTATGATAGAGAATGACTCGTATTTGCCTACTGATTATATGCTTTATGAAGACCACTATCTCACTTTTATAGAAGGATGAATTAATTACTGATAATATATTATCCTAAATCCAATAACTAATTCCAAATAGAGTAGACTCATTAAATAAAGAAGATACATGAGTGTTAATTTGTCATTCAAAAATGAATTCAGTTGTTCTATTCAAGTTGACTGGGAATATAAAAGAGCAAATTGTACAGAACATTCCCATGCATACATTTCTTTATGAACAATGTTCAGGGGCTATTTTCAAGAACTTTATGCCATGTCCAAAACATCCCCTCCCCCCTTCCCGAAGCTGCCAAGCCCTTTGGAGGCACCATTATTCTTCTGTTTAGTACTAATGGTAAGAGAAGAGGAAATGATAAGAAATTGCTGGGCTGGGTTTCAAGGTGAAGAGAAAGGAGAATGCACTACCTCTAAGTATAATGAATGCAGTTCTATTATCCTTTAAGTGCCATGGCTCAAGTCTATGGAATTTGTAGTTTGGTGAAAAGTCAATGGTCATATAAAGCTACAACTCCCATGGTTCTAGAGCATCGAGCCGTGGGGGCTAAATAGTGTCAACCAGCATTACTTATGAAGTGCAGATATATCCAAAGTCAGGCCTATATTGCCAAACTGGGCTCCAATCAAATTCACTACATGAGCACCCCCTGTACCGAATAGAAATGGCCCTATTAGGCATCCTAGCTGAAAACTGAGAATGTAATATATTGTGTATTGCTGTTACAGATGCTAAATATTAATAACTGAATTAAAAATAAACAGTTTGGTGTAGGGGTACAGATCCTCTTAGATCAGAGTTTTTCAAAGTGTTCTCCTCCAGATGTTCTGGACTTCAGCTCTCATAATTCCTAACAGCTGGTAAGCTGGTATTCCTGGGAGCTGAAGTCGAAAACACCTGGAGGAGTACAGTTTGAGAAACACTACCCTTGACTGTTAATGTTACCCCGTACAGCATCTACTCTCTTCCTTATTTCAGCATTTATGAAGTAACCCGTTGCTTCTGCTCATTACAAAGATGAGATGCTAATGTGGCGTATTATTGTTCTACTTGTTGCTTTTATAATACAATATTTTCCTTTGAGAGAAAGAAATATTACACTTGATAAGAGAGTGGCACAAAGCTTTTCTGTAAAAGTAAAAATCAGAATGCCTCAAAAACATTATTTTAAGAATAGGCTTTGAAAGAATAGGCTTTGAAACTGAAATGATTGGGTCCCCTAGAGATAAGGAGGGTATAAATTAAACAAATAAAATAGAAGTAGAAACTTTGATTGATTATACCAAATAAGGTGGTTTCAGTCTTTCTTGTCATAATACTTTTGAAATGTACCTTCATTGCCTCCAAGAGGTAACTACTCTTAACTTGCTAGCTTTAAACTCTGCTAAAATAGTAGTTCTTAAAGTCTCTAGTTATTTGCAAACATTAAAATAGTTAAGTTAAGCTTCATGAGACCTGCTTTATTAATGATTAATAATTACAGCAAGTAAATACGACCATGGCCACAAAGCCTTTTCACTGTAAAGGCTGATTTTGATACAACTCTTAAGTTTGTAGGAAATGTAAGGGATCTTTTATATATCTGTAAGAGCAGAGTCTGGGAAAAAGTTGCTGAAAGGTATGCTAAAAAATTCATTCTGAACTATTTATTAACACTGATTTTGTGAAGTTATCTTAACTTGAGACAAAGTTAAGCCCTTGTAAAAAGCTCTCTATTGATCTATTGGTTGAGATTCAGCATGGCTTAAGGTAAGCTCTCAAAAGATGAGTTTCCTAGATAAAGGGAACAAAATGCACAGCAGCACTCAGATCCTTTTCAGAATTTCCATATCAAAGCTCTATGTTTTGCAATATAGCCCATCTCCTTTGCAAACTGACAAAATGAAGGTAAATTCAGACAATCTCATTTTAGATAGAAGGGGAGAGGGTTTCTCATTCAAAATCCAAGTCACTTCTTTCAAACAGTATTGTTGGGTGGTGGAAGATCCTTCTTCACATAAGATAAACCAAAGTATGCATTTGGTCAATGCAGGTGTTCTGAAATCAAGACCATTGGAGTGATCATAGCAATATCTTTCAAGCAGCTTTGGATGTTCATGTGAGAAAAGAAGCATAGGTGATGTGAGTGGATATGGCAAGTTGTTTGCCAGGTAGATGATTATGATGGTGGTGAGATCAAGTGTTAGTCCCTCAAATGAACACTGAATAATCCTGAAGTACCCAAGTAGCATTTTAATGTTCTTCAGAGAATACACAAAGGGAAGAGGGAAGAGCTGTAGTTTGTGTTGATGTTGAGATCAACTTCAAAGATTTTTTTGTGGCTGCCTACAATAGAATCTAAATCAACACACACAAGGGAGATCTAGAAAGGCCTCATAATCTCTGGTAATCTGTTGCATTTCAAAATTGACTGGCTTGACCACTAACTGGACATCGAAAATGTATTTTTAGTAATTTTTCTCTACTAATTTGAAGGATTTTTAATTAGACTGCTATTTTGGGGTATAGCTTTGTTTTGTGATCTCTGGTTTTATTAAGCTGGGTTCTGCTTTAATGTTATGGCTGGCTCCTATGGTTTAATGATATTGTGATTGGATGCTGTTGGTTTTTCAGTTTTAATGATGATGCTTTTTATCTAATTATAAATTTGTTCAGTTTTATTGCATATTATTTTAAGACACCCTGTAAAAGTATTATTAAAAGAGGAGAAATAAATTTATTGAATTGACAAAGCAATGAATACTAGAATTTTCTAGTATTCATTGCTTTATTCATTTAATACATGTATTAAATGAATTAAGATACATTATAACATCTCCAATAAAAATTATGACAGTCTGTCAGCAGTCAGATTAATCTCCTGAAACACTAGTTTGTTCTGGTGCTTGGAGTTTATGAGCGATTTTCCAAAATACTCTTTTCTTTAATTCTGCCAGGGTGGGGGATTTAAAATTAAAGTACTGGATTTATTTTACTGGAGGCCAGAATTCACCAGTTTCATGACAACAGAATGGGTAATTTAGAAAGTGTGCAATTATCTACAGGGGCAATATTAGTAGAAAAACATTTGCAATGCATGTAACGAGGTACACAAATCAATAGAGAAAATATAAATGGTAAAGTGGACAAAGAAAAAAACATATAAAGAGAATTCTAAATAGAAAAAACTGTAAAGTAAAACTTTTATTCAGTTGTATATTTCTAAGGAATCTGAATGTAAATAATATGGTATGTTAAATGCATAGGCCATAATCCTACCTGGGACATGTAGCTTTGATGCTGTTTCTCCCAATCCAACTACTAAAACCTACCTTAAAGAAACAGGAAGCTGAAACAAGCAAATGTGTTCTGCAACACTGGTGAACAAGGAGCTTTGAAATGGTTGAAGAGAAGCTCTCTGAAGCTTTATGTTCTCTTACTGTCTATTACAGGGAAAACCATCTGATTCCTAATCCATCTAAAACACGGGAGTGTGCTTTTAACGTTAAGAACAGACAAGCATCTTGAGCTCTGAGGATTACCTGGGAAGGAATACCACTGGAGCATTGTAGCACACCACAATACTTGGGAGTTACCCTGGGCCGTGCTCTTGTAAGAAGCACTGCTTGACTATCAAGCAAAAAGTGGGTGCTAGAAATAATATCATACGAAAGCTGACTGGCACAATCTGGGGATCATAACCAGACACAGTGAATACATCTGCCGTTGCACTTTGCTATTCTGTTGCTGAATATGCATACCTTGTGTGGAACACATCTCACCATGTTAAAACAGTGGATGTGGCTCTTAATGAGACCTGCTGCATTATCACAAGATGTCTATGCCCCACACCACTGGAGACATTATACTGTTTAGCTGGTATTGCACCACCTAAAATCAATCGGGAAGTAGTAGCCAACAATGAAAGGACCAAGGCAGTGACATCTCCGACCCATCCCCTATTCAGATATCAGCCAGCATGCCAATGCCTTAAATCAAGAAATAGTTTTCTAAGATCTACAGAGATACTCGCAGAAATACCTCAGCAAGCAAGAGTCCAAAAGTGGCAGGTTAAATCCCGGGATATCAAGCCATGGCTGATACCAAATACTCCCTCCTGGGCACACAGAAGACTGGGCAACTTGGAAGGTGTTGAACAGACTGAGCTCTGGCACCTTGAGATACAGAGCCAAACTTAAGAAATGGGGCCACAAAGTGGGTTCATGATATGTGAGTGTGGAGAAGAGCAAACCACAGACCACCTATTACAGTGCAGTCTGAGTCCTGCCACATGCAAGACAGAGGATCTTCTTATTGCAATACCAGAGGCACTCCAAGTGGCCAGCTACTGGTCAAAGGACATTTAGTATAACTTTTTAATGTTTTTAAATACATTACAACTGTACCCTCAGATTGCTTCTGACACAGTAAATAAATAAATGTACTTACTTAGGTGATTCCTCAAAGCCTGAGGATGATGGCCCTCTAAGTGTAATGTCTTGCCATTGGAGCCCCCTTGTCATGGGGGAGAGTTGTGAGCGATGCTGGCGGTGGTATAGCCACTGGTAGGGCCTGCCATGCCAGACAAGTCACAACTGAAGTATCTGACAAAGAGCATCAATGGGTAGGATGGGCTCTCTAGCCTTTTGGCAACCATCCTAAGAGAAGGAAAACTCTAATTTCAAACCTGGGCAGATGGTGCTCGTCTAACCCTGTAAGGTCAACCATCTAGAGAAGGAAATTTAAATCAAACCTACGACCTGAGGACCTTGCTGCCATGGTCCTAAGCTTGCTAGGCCCCAGCAGACGAACCTTTGGTTAAAGGGTGAAGTCAGTTCTGTGCACACTGCCCTCCACCAAAAAAATCCATTGCACATGCTCGAAGAACACATCCAACCTCCTTAGTCATCAACGTGCTTGTAGAAAGTGTGGGATGGGTCCTTCCTAAGAATCTTCGTTCGCGAAGTAATGCCAAAGAGAGGGGATTACATTGTTTTTCGGTAGTGAGGACTTCGGTTTCCAGGTGGAAAGTGGTCCCGACCAGAGATGGCTTGATGTGCCTTCCTCTTGGCACATTTCTTGCTTTCAGCCTCCATTTGTGCCTCTTTGAATTCTGCAATACTGCTGGTCACAGCTGACCTCCAGTTAGAGCACTCAAAGGCCAGGGCTTCCCAGTTCTTGGTGTCTATGCCACAGTTTTGAAGGTTGGCTTTAAAACCATCTTTAAATCTCTTTTCCTGTCCAACAACATTACATTTTACATTCTTGGGTTGGGAGTATAGTAACTACTTTGGGAGATGGTGACTGAGCATTTGGACAACGTGGCCAGACCAGTGAAGTTAATGGCATAGGAGCATTGCTTCAATGCTGGTGGTCTTTGCTTCTTTCGACATGCTGAGATTTGTCCAGCTGTCTTGCCAAGAGATCTCCTGCGGGGGTGAGAAGAGCGGGATACAAATGACGTAAATAAATAAATAAATATAATAATCATTCCAGGAGTTGAGTGTGATATCTGTATACAGTCCACATTTTGCAGACATATAGCAGGGTTGGGAGGACAATAGCTTTATAAACTAGCACCTTGGTCTAGGATGTCCCAATCGTCAAACACTCTGCTTCATTTGAAAAAAGCTCCATTCACAGAGCTCAGGTGGTGTTTTAGTTCAGTGTCAAGGTTGACCTTTGTGTAGAGGTGACTGCCAAGGTAGCGGAAATGGTCAACATTTTCTACTGTTACACTATTAAGCTGCATTTCTGGCATTGCAGAGGGATTGGCTGGTGACTCCTGGAAGAGCACTTTGGTTTTCTCAATGTTCAATGAGCTTCTCATATGCTTCTGCAAAGGTGTTTAGAGTAGCTTGTAGATCTTCTTCTGAATGCGCACATACCATGTAATCATCAGCATATTGGAGTTCTATAAAAATGATGTTGTGACCTTGGTTTTAGCTTTCGGTCTGCTGAGGTTAAACAGCTTGCCATCTGTCCAATAGATTATTTCCACTCCGGTTTGAAGTTTCCCATTAACCAGATGAAGTATCATAGCGATGAAGATGGAAAATAAGGTTGGGGCACTAACACATCCCTGTTTGACACCTGAATCCACCTTTGGGAGGCCTTGCTGTCCATCCAATACTGTTGTGATCACATCAAAATGGAGGAGCCGGAGGATGTTCACAAATCTGTGAGGGTACCTGATTTTTGGGAGGATAGTCCAGAGAGCACTGTGATTTGCTGTGTTGAATGCCTTTGCAAGATCAATGAATTCCATGTACAGAGGTTGATTTTGTTTCTTGCATTTTTCTTGGAGCTGACATTACAACCACTAGCCAACCCAGCTCCTAGCTAGCTGCTAATATCTGCACATCAAATAGTTGGGAGAGCTACTTGAATGACTCATATCTTCATAATATCTTGCAAATCATGAAATCTTGCATATTACAATTTTCATATAATGAAAACATCAATGACATTTCTCTCTTTTTCTGTCTCTTTCTCTCTTTTTAGGTTTTGATACATACTTTACTTCTCGTACACTGGAAAACAACAGAAGAAATGTGTGGTTTGCAGAGTATTGGGAAGAAAACTTCAATTGCAAATTGACGATTAGTGGATCAAAAAAAGAAGACACTGATCGTAAATGCACGGGTAATTTCATTTTCTTTGTCCTTCTCACGATGCTGTACGTGACCTGCATTTAAATATCTCTGAAAACTAGTTGGAGGCAGATTGAAAAAGAGAGGATGAAAGTGATTGAAATTTCATAAGTTAACTGAAGGAAAAGGAATTCTGAAGGATGAGTCTTGCAAGAAAGAAGAAGCAAATTAGGCACAGTGTACTCTTTCTATTTCTGCTTGTCCTTTCTTTGGAAACTGTCATTCTTTTCATTGATTTGTGCTAAAAGAAGGAGATGGTTGTTTCATTTTGATTTTTAAAAATATATTTTGTACAAAAAGACTATATTTGAAAGTACTACTTCTGGGGAAAAACAGTGATTTTTTAAAGCCTAAAACTTAAACAAATTATGTATTTCCGAAGGGGGTATTTTGATTATAAGTTATCTCATTTTGAAGACACATGGGTACTAGGCCTGGGTAGGTCCATTGGAATGTTCGTAAAATCAGAATGAAGCAGGATTAAATTCACTTTTGAAGCATTTTTGTCGCACACCAGCATAGAAACCTGAGCCCTTAGAATCCAAACACACAACTTCAGCTGGATAAAATAGTCTTTTATTGAAGAAAAACAGCAAGCAATAAAGCAATAGAAAAGATATCAAAGCAATGAGAGTTCAGTCAATAATCCAAGGAAATGTTCCAAATGCCATAGGCTGAGTAAAGCTATAAAGTTCCTTATAAATCCAAGCAGGCTAGTTTCAGTAATGGATAAGTCCAAAAGATGTCCAAGGAAGATCAGAGTCCAGACTTGAGTACTTGAGCTCAAAACACCTGAGACCGGGTACATAGGAGGCTAAATGCAGGAGCAGAAATTCATGAAGCTTATTTGCAAGAGTTGTCCTGAATCTGAAGATTCAAATTGCAAAGCATGGCTATATTAGAATCTAGATTTCTCTCACCCCCCTCCCAGACTCCTGGAAAATGAAACCACTGTGGGAAGGAGGGACCTTGAGCTGCTTATTAACACATTCCTTTTTGCTATCCAAAATTGCACAGGCAGGTGCATTATCTGTCTGATTCCCAGATTCCCTAACAGCATTTCCCAAACACTGTCTCTGGAAGACAAATGCAAAAGTTTCATCTCTCTCATGCCTCAATCCCTTGCACAGTAGATCCCAGAATCCCTACTGAGGACATAGGCCCAACAGGTTTTGAAGCGATGTAAGCAACCTGGAAGTGAATTTGCCATTTCAAAGCCACCACCGCCATTTTCGGAAAGGAATCGGCGGGTTTCCCTTCCCTGGCCTTCCCTTCTGTGTGTGGCCCTCACCCCAGTTCTGAGTGGAGGGAAGGCATCTGCATCCAAACTGGGTGTTTAACACCCTGATTGGACGGGGATGCCTTCCGTCTGCTCAGAACTGGGGCGACAGCCACGTTTAACACCCAGTTTGGACGTGGATGCCTTCTCTCCGCTCAGAACTGGGGCGACAGCCGTGTTTAACACCCAGTTTGGATGCAGATGCCTTCCATCCTCTCAGAACTGGGGCAACTGTTCTGAGCGGAGGCAAGGCATCTGTGTCCAAACTGACTTAAACATATGTGTTCACCATTAATGAATTCATTCTGAAATTTTGGAATTAATTCCGAAAATTCAAAAAAAAATTGGGAAAATTTTGGAAGTAAATCGGATTTGAAGCGCCAGCTCCCTCTACATTTGGAATGATTTTTGAACCTTTTTTAATCACCCAGGCCTAATGGGTACACCATTTGTGAATGTAAGAACATTGAGATATGCTCTCAGGATTAAGGCCTCCTGCTTTCCACTTATAGTCTCATCACACCAGAGCATGGATTCACTTTAAATCCGTCTTCGGTCTCCTGAATAATTCTGGGGATGTAGTTTAGTGAAACTCAGAACCTCTCTAGCTGAGCAGTTTAATGACCCCTTCCTAAACTACAAGCCCCAGAATTCTGCAGGAGGTAGAAATTGGATTCAAAGTGGATTCATGCTCTAGTGTGATGAGGTCCCCCAGTCCACCAGCTTTCTAATGTTCCATACAGTTACCATAAATATTTAATTTGTTAGAATTGGTCTAATCCTAATTTGTAACAATCATTTCTATCCATTTTTTACAATGGAAAATTACACAGATACATTCAGGGGCATCTTGGAAGAATGTGCTTCTTGTGACAAATACTGGATTTCCAGTGTAGCAATGAAATACATCATCCATCAGCCCAAGGCAATAGGACAGTTTGGAGGACCAGGATAAGCTATGTGGTACAGGATAAGCTATGTGGTACAGGCTAGGCAGCATCGGCTTTTCTGTCAGGCCTCTCTTAATGAGCCTGGAAGCAGCACACGGAAGCATCCGGAGTCTGTTCAAAAAGCTTTATTAAAAAGATCAAGACTTGTGAAGCCGACGCTGGCTTGTACAGGAAGCACATTCCTTTTATAAGTCATACATTCAAAGCCCATCAATCATGTTGGTATCACCAACCCCCACTCAGTTTAAGCACCAAAAGTACAATGGTCTCCTCTCCCAAGCTTGCACCTGGGCCTTTATCTGTTGTGTCTACATGGCAGATTCTCAAGGCCAGAGCTAGGCCTGCTCTGGGCTTTTGAACCTGACACTAAGGACTCTCATTCAATGAAAGCAATGGTTAGGAGGCTTAGGAAAAATAACCAAAATTGCTCTTCTTATCTGCCAGAGTTTGTTACCTGAGGTAGCTTTCTTACCCTGAGGAGTGTTGCTGATTCCAAATTTTTCCGGATCTGTAATATGCAGCATAGGGCCCAACAAGGAACAAAGCTGCTTAATGTAGTTTTTTTCCCCCATGTCAGACTACACTGGGTAAGTTAGCCTCACACTTTGTTGGATCAGTAATTTTTCAGGGAACCTGTATGACTTAAAGAGGGACTCTCCCCCTCTTTCCCCCCTCTGCTCACTGAGTTGTGCCTGTGCCCTTGCTAACATCAGCAATGGTGCTAAGGGATAACCAGAGGCTTTTTGGAACTCTGTGGCCACTACTTGGACAGCATCAGGATGACCAAGGTAAGGACGCCTGTCTAGTGGAGTAGAACAGGAGTAAGCCCTACTGGATGGTCAGGATTCTGTCTCACCATTGCAGTGGAATGGATGCAGGAATTGTAGCTGGCCCTGCAACTAGTCTGCAGTACTGCACTCCAGACCAGCCCCGGGTGTTTCTGCCCATGTAGATGTGCCCTAAACTGAGACTGTCATGCTTTGGCTTTATCATGAATAGACCTGACTCATTTTAAAAGACAATGATACCAGTCAAGGTAGAAAACAGCTACAAAGACAGATATAGGAAAGTGTTGCGTGTGGATGGGTGACACTCCTCCAGTCCTGCCGAACCAGAGATGACACAGACACATAAGTGGAGTAAAAATTGGCCACAACTTAATTTATTGATTACAGGAACAAAGGGTTGGCTGCCAGGCATGGGTTCTGGATCAAGATCTATCAGCCCGCTGCTGACCGATACCAAAAGAGTCCAACAGGGGATCCACCGGCACAATACCCGGCAACCAACATGGCACCCCTGAAAACTGCCAGTTTCTCGCTCCCCAGCCAATGGGGGAGGAGCAGAAGCCAGATCCGGAGCCCATGCCATCTGCCAACCAAAGTTGGGATGAACAAAAACCAACAACAGCAGCACCAAACAAAAAACCAACAACAGCAACACCAAACAACAACATAAAAGGTGCAGGTTGAGTGGGAGGACAAACTGAAGCACGCCTGGTACCCACCTTTTGAGGCTGCTGGATGGGGAAGCAGCCAGCCCCTTGCCAGTCCACTGCTCTGGGTGGTGCCGGCTGCTGATAGGCCCAGCTGACCATGTGGAGGGAAGCTTCCCGCCATGCAGGGGGCTTTTGGGAAGGAAGCCCCCTGTCACCATCTTGGCCTATGGGAAGATGCCCCCCGCCGCAACAGGCCTTGCCCGGTAAGTCGGGCAATGCATTTCTCATTCTCCTGAATTGCAATAAACTAGCAACCAGGGAAACAGTAGTATGATGTAGGAAGCCTTTGTTGATAAGTTCAAATTCTAGAATTTTTAGTTTGGCTATTTTCAAGACTAGAATCGAACTGCAGTAATCCAACCAAGAAGTTATCAACTGTGGAATATAACGATTTTTGTTGTTTAAAGAATCGACACAGTTGGGCACAGACAGACCAAGAGAAATGCATGAATACAACAGCATCTTTCACAGAATGATGCAACTTTGAAGTTGTTTCATATATTACCAAGCTACAGAAGATGTATGAGTGACTCACAATTATCCATCTGTGAAATATAAATAAAGAACTGGGAAGGTTGTTTTGTGGTGGGGAGTTGGAGGAATAAAATCATCCAATCCAGCAGAGGAGCATAGCTAAAAACACTTGGTTTTAAAATGCTTCAGTTAGAGAGACAATAGTCAAAATTGAATTTGGCCGTATTTAAATAACTATTTTATTTTTAAAAAATAACTGGAAATTGCATAACTGGTTCTGTCTACATCAAATCTGGACAAACTCTGAGGGACAGAGGATCATTTGTGGGTCATCCATACATTCATCAGACCACATTGATATGTATGGCAAAACTATAAATAATTGAGGGTGGGGAGCCCTGTTCAATTGCTTTCAGATAGGTTTTTGTTTTGTTTTTGTTTTTTGCTATATTGGGATAAAGATCCCAAAATAGTAGTTGTGGTCCAAAATAGACACTTGGGTGAAATTTCAAAAAATGTGTTTTGCCTGATTCTTATACACAAATGTGCAGTTTGTGAGGTCTGGAAAGAGTTAAAGACTGCATGTGTCAAAATTTCCACCCTTGGTCTTTATTAATCTAATTAGATTAGGTTTGTCAGATATTGCAACTATTTTCAAAGAGGAACAAATTGAAAGAGGAGTTAGATTTAGAGCATCATAGCTTTATAAATTATAAAGGATATCATTAATATTAAATGCTGGCATTCTTGTATGTTTTGTCTGGATATACTAAAACCTAAGTTGTTCTTATCTAAAAATCAGAAAAAATCAAAAATTAAAACTCTGCCAACTGCTGACTTTGAAGAAAGGGGGCTAGTCTCACATCCAGCAGTGGCTTTTTTCCTCTCAAGGAGGCCTCACAGGAGGAAGAGAAAGGAGGAGGATTCCACTTACAGAAGGCCATTGTAAAAAGCAGATGTCCGAGATGCTTCTAAACTTACTTTTCCCCTGACCAATGGTGGTATGTAGCAGGGCAGATTATTTGGAAACAGTTCCAAGGGTGAGTGCACCCAAAACCCATAAGCTTTTTTTTTTTGCACAAAGTCCTGAAGTGCAAAGATTTTCCCACATCTAGAATTCTCCTTGACAGAGTTTTCTAGCAGTGAAGAAATTTGTTATTTCAAATATTTTAAATATTTCCATCCCTATTTTCTCTCACCTTTCTGGCCCAGACTCTTTATCACAGTTAAACATAATCTGCATTCCAGGAATATTTATGGTTTGGAAATTAAGGTTGTTTTTTCAGGATAAACCTTGACACGTTTCATGTCCCTGCTTTCAGTGGGGGCTCCAATCCATTTTTGGGAGCCTCCTGAAATTGAGAGGGCAGATATCTGTTTTCACTCTTGGGTGCCAAAAGATCCATTTTCTTTAGGCCCATTATGGGAAGGGGGGACTCCCAGGCATTGAAGCTGTTTCTATTCTAGAGGCGCTCAGCTGCAGGCAGGTACTGGTGCTTTCAGGGCCTGCACGCCACACACACACACACACACACACACACACACACACACAAACTCTTTCCAAGGCAAGGAGGCAAGTTCTCATTCTTACTCTAGAGGAAGTGCTTGGCTGCAGGCAGGCACACATATTTTCTGGGCATGTATGTCACACACACACTCTTTCCAAGACAAGGAGGCAACAGGCAAGTTCTCATTCTTATTTTAGAGGAGATGCTCAGTTGCCAGCAGGCATGCACTCTTTTTGGGTCTGCACAACACATACACACTTTCTAAGGCAAGGAGGCATGGAGTGCCACATGCTCATGAAAAGCAGCCGAGGAGCCGGATTGGCTACCACTTGCTTTTGTGTCAAGCTGATTTTCATACTGGGAGGAGACTTCCCATTATGTGATCCTGAAGGTAACAAAAGTAATGAAAGAATGGGTGAAACTAAGGAAAAAGTTTCCACACTCAACTCTAATAGAAATCACCAAGCATTTAAGTTTGTTGGTGTTCATTGGAGGGAAGAATGTGAAGTGGTTACAATGGAATGATCCCAGAATTTTTTACTCAATAATAAAAAGTGTTTTAAATTGTTAATATTCATCATGGCATTCTTATGGTACAGAGACTAAACTAGTCATGTTAGAGAAAGTTCTGACATAGCTATTAAAACACAAAACTATGCCAGTTCTTTCACGATGTGAATCAATTGGACAATTGTTCATGGTGAGAGAGGCAACTGTATGTGAAGCCTGTTGATATTATATGAATCCATGCTCTATATACACCATCAACTCCATAAAATATTATAAAACCTAAAAAATAGGTATTGCATTTTGAATGTTTAACTAACAAAAATGTATGGGCTAAATGTGAAGAAAAAATATGTCTCAAGTGATGAGTTTCAGAGATAAATAGACAACATTGTATTCATTTCTTCATGCTTTTGGGGAAAAACACTTATTTTAATTATGTTCCAATTCTTCATTAACCATTTATTTATAAAATATTTCCAAAGGTTAAGGGAATCAAGAAAAGGATCTCAGCTACAGATGTAAATAATAGGTCTACCCACCCACTAAAAAAACATCAAAGGGATATAGCTAGTACATGTTTTTCTGAAAGCAGACATTTATTTAATTGTTCAAGCAAAATGTTTAAATTATAGTATCAGAAAGGAAGTATACTACGTAGTTTTATCCGCTCCACCAACACTCACTGCATGTATGAGAGGGACATTTTTCAAACAGAAGTTTAAACATGTTGCAGACAATCATCTCCTGAATTCCAAAATACACCAAAATCCAAAGTTGTCCCCAAGAGAAGTTAAGTTCATGATACCTTTGCTTGCTGATGGCTCCATATATACAAACTTTGTTTCATGCACAAAATTGTTAAAAATATGGTGTTTAAAATTGCCTTCACTCCATGTGTATAGGATGCATATGAAACAGAAATGAATTTTGTGTTTAGACTTGGATCCCAACTCCAAAATATCTCATGATGTATACATGCAAATACAGGTATTCTAAAATGTAAAAACTCCATCAAAATCCAAAACACTTTTGGTTCTGAGTATTGTTGATAAAAGATATTCAGCCTGTATTGGGGATCCATGGTTTCCTATCAAATAGATTGCCTGAGACATATGTTTAAAAGGGTCATGTCCCGCTTTCTCTGCCCAGTACCAACAGTAGAGTCTATGTCTCTTCCCCACCACCACAAGTGAAAGTCAGAAGGAAAGAGCATTGCAAAACTTCAACAGCACTTGATAGTATTTTGCCGTCAAATGTCACTGGTAAATTCCATTTAAAGCTCCCCTCAAAAGGGATTGTGGATGAAATCACAGAGAACAGTAGATCAGATGGGATTCTTAATGTCTTGTATTTGTATGCTTTACAAATTAGTCTTTCTACAGAAACTCTATGGGGGAAAACAGCTATTCAACAGTGTTCAGGCTTATACTGAATAGCTGCTATTTGCAGCTTCTCTTCCTCACAGGCACTCATTCTCCATATCATTAGCTGAGCTGCACCTCCAGGCCAATTACAGAATATAGCTAATTAGAAAAGCTCCTGGAGTTGTCTACCATTCAACAAGATGATATTGAGGGTGATGCTACCCCAATATCACTTTATTATGTCTTGTTGAGCACAAGGCAGGCAACACTAAAGGCTGTATCTAATGAGGGGAAACAGCTATGCTTACAGCCAACCAGTGGGCCTTTCTTTTATAGAGATACCATCCCAATGACACATGGTTCATTAAAGACAGTTTGTCTGTTGGTACATTAAAAGCAACAAATGCATTCACTGTACTTGAAAATACTGCTGTGCTTGTATATTTTTTCTAGATATAGACAGAAGAAATTCAGAAAAAAGGTTAAAGAAAAACATATTGACTTGTTCACTTGTGCACAATATGGGTAAGTCCTTGCACTGTATTGTCTAGAATGCTATGCTGACAAGGACTGATGCTTCCATTTCTTCAGAATACATTGAAAATGATACAAAACTAAGGGGAAATTGTGAGAATGGTCTATATCAGTGTTTTTCAACCTTTTTTGAGCCATGGCACATTTTTTACATTTACAAAATCCTGGGGCACACCACCAACCAAAATGACACAAAATGACACTCTAACACAGTAATACATATAGTTAATATGTTTTTAAATGTATTTATACAGTCAGTGTGAGACCTGGGCCTCTTTCGATGAACACAACATACTGTATATATCCTGGCAGGAATGGCAGAAAGACACAAACTTCCCACACAGAACTCCCATAACCAAGAGAAAATACTATAACAGTTTGGTGGGCATTGACCTTGCGTTTTGGAGTTGTAGTTCACCTATATCCAGAGAGCACTGTGGACTCAAACAATGTTGGATCAGGACCAAACTTGGCATGAATACTCAATATGCCCAAATATGAACACAGATGGAGTTTGGGGAAAATAGACCTTGACATTTGGGAGTTACAGTTTCTGGGATTTATAGTTAACACACAATCAAAGAGCATCCTGAACTCTTGCAACAATGCAATTGAATCAAACTTGGCATACTGAACTCTCATTACTAACAGAAAGTAATGAAAGGGTTTGCTTGGGAAAAAGTGTTCGGCACACCTGATGATCGCTCACGGCTCACTAGTGTGCCATGGCACACTGGTTGGGAAACACTGGTCTATATGACGAAGCTCCATTTTTATGACTTGTGATGTGAACTTGAATAGGAAACTACCAAGTGCTGCACACTATTTTAGAGGAAGAAACCGCTAAAACTACTTCTGAATATTCATTGTTTAGGAAAAACTCCACGACATTTTCTTACTGGAAATGAACTTTAAAGTCATCATAGACACTAGAAAACATCAGCATTGACATTTTGATGTAGAGGATAGGATACTTCTGATGTAAAGAAAATATCATTAGAAGAAACTTCACCAGCAGAAGGGTCATCAGAAGGTGGTCCTGGATTGTGGCACTAGGATGATGTCAATGGTTCAACGTTGATATTGTAAGCAGATGTTTTGGATAGTAGGATGTCAGTGTCAGGAGCAGACAATATTCATGGTCAGAAATCTTCAGTTGTCAAGGCTTGTTGGAATAATATCATGATGGGAAGTTGCCTCTATCTTTTTAACTAATCAAAGTGTTGCTGCAAAGCTGTGATTCTAAATTGATCATACATGAGACTTTAATGCTGCATTTCATCCAAGGACCATGATTCATAATTTTGTTGTATTTGCAATTTGAAACAATGAGTTCTTAGCAAGTTCTTCTAATTCTTCATTGGTCAACATTTCCTCATGGCCCAATTTCATTGCAACTGAATACCTGTTTTGGATGGCATCCTTTCACATCCATTGATTTGAGGACCTTGGAAACTCTTCTGGAAATGTAGTGGCAGCTTCTTAATTGGGATGCACAGTATCCAGTCAATTTAATGTGTTTAAGTCTATGCCTATCCCTAAATCTGCGTAACCATCCTTGTGTTGCTATAAATGACCTGGTGACACAGGTTCAGGGAATGTTCTGCTGAAGTTGTCATACAAGTTCAATGTTTTCTGGTGCAATCCCTTGCCATCATGCTTTCTGTTCATGTAGTTACCTGAAATTTTAAAGCCTTTTCCACTTTACTATCGGCTTACATGTGCTTTAGATTTAACTTTTGAGTATGTGGTGCCAAAATGTATTGCAAATTTCTTTTTCCCTCTTCACAATTTTACTGATGGAAGATTTATTCTTATGGTAGATCTTTTCTTAACTCATCAAGTCAAGAACCTCCACTTTCTCACATAAAGAAAGCACTTTACAGATTTTCTCTGGCTTACCCAAATTGCTTGCATTACCATACTTGCACTTTGTGGTCATTTTAAAAATATACTGTTCTTCACTACTATGATTTCTTCACTATCAGAATCTCAACAGCAGCATGACCTCATTGGGTTTGCCAGTTTTTTCTTCTGAAATATAGTCTACAGAATCTGGCATTTGTTCATGATCTCCCGACCAAGTCCTAACCAGAACTGACCCCCCTTAGTTTCCAATATCAGATAGGATTTAGTGCCATTAAAGTATAGGCAGCCCCCAAGTTATTTATTTATTTATTTATTTATTTATTCGGTCTTGTATATCGCTCCTTCCGGTAGGCTCGGGGCGGTTTACATACAGCCAGCAACATACAGTGTACAACAAGAGCAATAAAACAACAACAGTGGATGAAATTACATAAAATGTCATAAACAGAGCAGTGGACAGTTACAATATCCGGGATTCAGTTGAAGGCAAGCCTAAATAAGGTGGTTTTGCATGCCCTCCGGAATGGAATGAGATCAACAATGGCACGAACGTCCTTCGGCAGCGTATTCCATAATGTCGGGGCGGCAACTGAGAAAGCTCGTTGCCTGGTGGTAGACAGATGGCAGGGGCGGATTGATGGTACACCTAATAAATTTTGCTCTTCTGAGCGAAGTGATCTCGGGGGAACATACGATGTAAGGCGGTCCCTCAGGTACACTGGCCCTAGACCATGCAAGGCCTTAAAGGTCAAAACCAGCACCTTGAAGACAATTCGGTACTCAATTGGTAGCCAGTGCAATTTCTGTAAGATGGGAGTAATGTGCTCTCTTGTCGATGCTCCCACCAGCAAGTGAGCCGCAGCATTTTGCACTAGCTTGAGTTTCCGAATTGTCGACAAGGGAAGGCCTATGTAAAGGGTGTTACAGTAGTCTAGTCTCGAGATGACTGTCGCTTGGATTACCGTGGCCAGGTCATTCCTGGACAAGTAGGGGGCCAGTCGCCTAGCCTGTCGTAGGTGGAAAAATGAAGTTTTGCTGACCATGGAGACCTGAGCCTCCATGGTCAACAATGGGTCCAATTGGACCCCTAGGCTCTTTACCAAAGATGATGGGCTTAACTGCTCGCCATCTAGGCTAGGCAACCGGCACTCCTCCAGCCCAGGCCAACCAGGCCACAGGATCTCCGTCTTCGATGGATTCACCTTCAGCCGGCTGGAACGCAGCCATCCAGTCACAGCTTCAAGGCATTGATGGAAACAATCGGGTACGGTGTCCGGCCTGCCGTCCATTCTCAGCAGAAGCTGGGTGTCATCAGCATACTGATAACACTCCAGACCAAAGTCGCAGGCCAGCTGGGCCAAGGGGCGCATATAAATGTTGAATAATAAGGGAGAGAGGATGGCCCCCTGGGGGACCCCGCAACTTAATGGGAGCCTCCCAAAGACCTCCTCCCCCCTCTCCACACGTTGTCCCCGGTCCTGGAGGAAGGAGGCCACCCATTTAAGGGCAGTCCCTTAATCAAGGTGGAGGCATTACTTTTCATTCAACCCTTGTAGGTTGTGGAAGTTTGTTCTTAAGTTAAATTTGTATTTAAGTTGGAACAGGTACATTTTAAAGTGTAACCCCAGTAATATATATAGAGAGAGGGGAGGGTTAACATCCTTGTAGTGTTTGTTTTGGTGTCTGTGTCCTTGTTCAAAAGATTTAATCTCACTTTCTGTGTTTGTGATAATTGGATTTTGAAAACAATTGGCTTGCATGGAAAAACAGGATTGGTGATAAAACTTCAGTTGAGACACTTTTTCACTATGATAACTCTTTCATGAATGAATTTCCCTTCCAAAGGTAGATTTCTCTCACTTTCTGTTGTCTCACTCCTGTTCTTAAGAAAGAGTCATTTGTCAGTTGGATGTTTGTAACTTGGGCATTGTGTATACTCCTATTACAATAAATGTATGTGACTGCTTCTAATGATGTCCCATCCAAGTATTAACTCATATGACAATAATTTAAACAATAACACCCCAAAACGAATTAATCTCTGATTTATCTGAAAATATATGTAATTAAGAATTTTAGAATTATTTGAATAATAATTATATGTCTGTCCATGTACTTTATATAAGGGCAGTGTTGTCTATTTGAATAAATTAATATACACAATTAGATGGGTTCTTTTCAGTTTGCAATGGTTTAAACAAAACTTTTAAAAGGGGGTGCAGCTACTCACTAACCTTCTATGGTTCAGTGCGAATTCTAGGCATGGATAGAATTGCGTCAGATAACTCGTTGCTCGTAATAATTTCGTTAAAATTGCCATTTCAAAGTGATATCGAAGCTTTTTCAAAACCTAGAATTCCCTTTGCCCTTTCAAAGCTTTTTCCACCATTTTTGTTATGACTCATAAAGTGAGTCAGAAATAATTCAACATATTTCAGCCCTTTACTAGCCTTCTGAGAGGCAAGCAGCTTGCATGCTGAGAGGTTCCTTGCCTCCCAGCCAATCAGGGGAAAAGTTTTGGGGGAGCACATGGCTCAGAGGCTCATTCAGAGCCGAGAAGGGAGAATTTATTATTTATTTATTAACTTTATTTATACCCTGCCACCATCTTGCCAAGGTGACTCGGGGCGGCTTACATGAGGCCAAGCCCAATAACACATAATAACAACAAAACAGCAAATATAAACAATACAGTCAATAAAAAATGAGACGGGAGAAGGGAGAAGACAAAGACAATGGGAAGGGAGGTTGTGTTGAAGGGATGTTAGAAGAGGACAGTGGGCAAGCAAGCAGAGAAGAAGGGCTCTTGCCTGCTGTGCTGCCTGGCTGGCTAGCTGGGCAGCCTGCCTTGCCGCTTGTGTGTTGTTGCTGCTGTTGGGGTTTGGGACAGATGGGCAGTGCAAGGGTTGTGTGTGGGTGACTGGCGTGGGTAGAAGGAGAAACACAGAGGAACCAAAGCACTCACTCCAACGTTTTTAAAAGCCAACGTTGTAGCTGGTCTATCTGACCTCAGTGTTTTTTAGTTTGTGTTGCACGTTGCCTCAAAAGAACTAGATCTTCCATCAATTCAAACCACTCTTTGAACACAAACTCTCCTTCCTAAAGTTGTGCAATCAGCTTCCAAGGCGAAAAGGGCAGGGCTGTTTGCTATTTTCTTTGTATGCTGTGAGTTGCCTAAAAAGACACTACAAATCCCATATTTTCAAGTCTTGCATATTGCATATTGCACAATCATGCTCACAAATGCTTTGGAAATTTGTGAAAGTTCTGAAATTTCTGAATTTTTTAAAATGAAAAATTTGGAATTCAATTCCAAATCGGAACATCAGCACCCCCTACATCCGAAACAAGTTTTGAAGCATTTTTAATCAACCAAGTCTAGCCAATGCATATATATATATATATATATATATATATAGAGAGAGAGAGAGAGAGAGAGAGAGAGAGAGAGAGAGAGAGAGAGAGAGGCTTGCTTTGCACTTTTAATCAGGAATTTATGTGGTGTTCCACTACTTCTGACATTCCCTTGAGAATTCTAATACAAACTAAATCTTATAGGAATACCGTGTTTAAAAATCATATTAAAGAAATTCTGTCTCAATGTATTATGGCTATAGGGAATTGGACTCATAAAATATTTATAGTCCCACTCATATTCTCTTGTATTAGATTGAATTTTTGATGCCAAAACATGGTCACAACTATGTTTAACTGTGTATTTCCCATCCAAATACCAGTAGGGTTTTTTTATTATAAAAAAACCCTCTTATTTCTGTGATAGCTCTGAGAATCCTTTGGAAACTACTGGGTGCAGTGAATCATGCATTTGTTCAAAATTCAATGTAACCCTCTTGTCCCCTACTAAGATCATGAAGAACAGCCCTTATCTAAGGGTGCTAGCATACCACCATCTCTAATTAACATTATAAGAGATCACACTACGCTTGTGATAATTCCCGATAGATAACTGTTGCAGTTAGTGGTGTAGTGATACATGTCAAAGATACTCATCACAAAAGTTTCCATTGCCATGCCCTTGAGGAATATCCTGAAAATATGCTGACTGAAGTGATCCATACCAAAATAAATTAGTTTGAGAAGTTTTTCTCTCCACCAGGACTGAACCATTTGTAATTCTAGTGGATATTAATGGACCCTTTGAGACCAAGTTGCTCCAAAATATTTGCATTATTATTAATATATATCACAATACTACCTTGTTGCTGGGGGAAAAAAAACCAAAACCACTCCTCTCATTTGCACTAGTATCATCTACAATATTAATGTTTGTATGGTATTGATTTAAAATTGCAAATTGTATTGTTTTTAGTGTGTTAAGCTGCTTTGAGTCTTGTTTAAGAAAGGAAAGTGGGATGATGATGATGATTTTACTGACATAAAAACACAGTATGACATAGCAAACGAGATTTATATGCTAGTTGTCATCACAAAATCTCAAGTCAAACACTTCCCAAGTATCTAGGACTGTGTGATGTATTTTCGAATGATGCGCACAGATCCAAGTAAGGTGGCATTTTGCAGTTGATATATCATGATTTTGTCAATGTGTATTGTTTTCCAATGCTGGCTAAGATCTTTTGGCACAGCACCCAGTGTGCTGATGACCACTGGGACTACCTGCACTGGTTTATGCCAGAGCCTTTGCAGTTCGATTTTGAGGTCCTGATAATGTCTGAGTTTTTCCTGTTGTTTTTCCTTAATATTGTTATTATTATTATTAGTAGTAGTAGTAGCCATCCCCACTACCTTTCTTTAGATTGCCTTCGAATGATCTCGTTGGTTGAGTTGGGTTTTAATAACTACTTGTATGTAGTTTTTAGCTTAGATTTTAAAATCTGTTGAAGTTTGAAGTATATAACCCCTTGGGTTTGATGTGGATGTGTGGGACTGGGTCCCCCTGTTATGATCTGGTCAGTGACTGTAATAAAGGTTAGTTACTTATTAGTAGTAATAGTAATAGTACCTGGTCAATAAGACCTAAGACCTAACATCTCAACTATCTATCAATGTTCACAGGAGGGAAAATGCAAACATCTGCTTTACATCAAAACTTATATTATTAGAGTTTCTCTGCAGTACCGGTCAGATGAGCTTTGTATGGAATTTTCTGTGTCCAGGAATAGTTACGGAGATATATTTGTCTGAATCTGATAGCTCTTGGTCTTTCATGTAAAAATGGCAGCAAGCATTGTAATGGGTCAGTTTCCTTTATTTGATAGGTATGCACAATTCACATTCAACGCAGTGGGAGTTGTGTGTATATGCCTGAGGGCAGCATTTGGTTCTATGAATGACAGCTTTTAAAAGCAGCATTTCTTTTTTTATATTGTCAGAAATTTACACAAGTATTGAAGTTTGCTATTTTTCCTCCCTGACCTTTATGAAAAGGAATCTCTGTTTAAAATAGGGAGACTTTCAGCAAGGGATTTTCTTTGAGCTATTAATTTTTCTGTGAAAGTGGGTATTACCAAATATTTACACAGAAAGATTTGTCATTGTTTGGCAAGTTACATTCACACAATACCTGGTGCAAATTTTTATTCTTTATTTTGACTTGGAATTATCCTTATTCATTGTTTAGAAACGATCCAAACAGCAAATAAGAAGAGGTGAAGACTTTGAACTCTCTTTCATTTCAGTTGTAGAGATCTGAAATACATGTAACCAGGCCTGCACAATTTGTACAGAATTAAGCAAACAGTTTCTTAAACTATATCCCACTGGGTATTTTAAGTCCTCTGTTTTAAGAATCTCTGCAGACAGCAAAAACAGTTTTGCAAGTTCCTAGTGTGCTGTTATACATTTCGGCAGCTGTGGCAAATATAGTTTATTATCAATGTTTGTACAAAATACATTTCTGGGGCTGTTTAGCTAGAATACATACCAGTATACAATGAAATACCTTCTAACGTTTTGTGTTGTCCCCTGCAGCACTGTTGCACTAGAATAGATAGAAGCCATGGAGGCACAATGCGTTAAACCCTTGTGCCAGCAGGACTGCTGACCTGAAGGCCAGTGGTTTGAATCCGCGAGATGGAGTCAGCTGCCTTCTGTCAGCTCCAGCTTCTGAAGTGGGGACATGAGAGAAGCCTTCCACAGGATGGTAAAACATCTGTGCATCCCCTGGGCAACGTCCTTGCAGATGGCCAATTCTCTCACACCAGAAGTGACTTGCAGTTTCTCGAGTTGCTCCTGACACACACACACACACACACACAAAACTACAATAGATTTTGAAAATAACAATCAATATGGCTGGCATCTGCTTCAGATATACATTTTTGTAAATAGCCTTTTGTGTGTGCAAAATTGAACTGACTACTTTTGTAATGTTCATGTATATCTTGGGGCTGCATTACAATATACAGACACCTGCTAAGCAATAGTAGAATGATTGAAACACAATATAGAATGGGTACACTGGCCTATTGGGACACCGGCAAAAATGCACCTGGACACCAGCTACAAAACGGGAGCACCAGGTATTCATCAAAAGTGCCAGATATATATCAGAGGTGTGTAATGCAGATTGGAGCATTCTTGCCAGAGCCCAATGTGTTAACAGAGTTGCTATTACATTTATTTTCAACATAGCTATGGATTCATGTAGCTACAAAACATTTATTGTGACTTTGGGGCTTGGTTTACGTCTTTATCAAATCTTGCCAAAAATGTAAGAGCCTCTCTCAGCAATCAAGACTTGTAGTCTATTGCTTTGGAACAGTGAATCATGCTAGGTTTCACAGGGGTTAGTCTGGATTTTGTGATTACTATAGAAGATATCCAAATTGATAAATTCCATTTCTAAAATTGCTTCAGTATCTCGGATAGTTCCCATAAAACCTGGAGTAGCTCATGTACAAGTCAGTCTGGGTTCACTGCCCCCAAAGCAATAGCACATGCTGGCTGCCTCTGTCTCTCACATCAAGGATCACTGCATGATAACGGGGCCCACCCCTTGGTAGTACAAGGCACACTGAAAACCAGAACCAGATACAAATTTTCTCATGAAATTCATATAGTTTCCCTGAGCTAATCACAACAGAACCCAGTCATAGTATTGTTGTGAGAATAAAAGTCTGAGTGTGAGAAGAGGATTATGTTCAATATCTTTAACTGCAGGAGATAAATGGAATGGAATTATAGCTAAAGTAGATAGAGTAGGAGAGGGGGCATTATTGTCTTGCAGAAATAGATGTATTCCAATTATCTTTTATGATTTCTCAGTGAGGCTGCAATATTAAAGGTAGCAATACTTTGAATACATTGTACTGAATTCAGTGGGGTTTACTGCCAATAGACCAGTACAAGATTGTATCACTAATGTAAATTATTATTATTATTATTATTATTATTTCTTACCCATCTCTTTTTCACAGCTCAAGGTGGCTTACAACATTGCTAAAACACATAATGAAAACACATAATCATTTAAAACACTCAATAGAATATACACATTAAAGAATATTTCCATAAAATACATATTAAAACAAACAAACAAACAAAAGTTAGACATATAATATAAGTTTAAACTTTGTCATTAAAACTGTCAGGGTAGGCCTGCCAGAAGTGATAGGTCTTCACTTGTGATTTAAATTCTGACAGTTGATCTAGCAGTCAGAGATCTACCAGTAGGTTGTGGTCCCAAGGGTGGTGGTTGCCAGTCGAATTCTGACAGCCTGGAGCAGATGCTCACCCCCCCCCCCAAATAAGTCTTCAGTGTTAAGGGGCAGATTGTATGGAAGGAGGTGATCCTGAAGGTAACCTGGACCTAAACCATGTAGGCTTTAAAGGTCTATACCAACCCCTTATACTTTGCTATGAAACAATTAGCAGCCAGTGGAGTGACTCTAGGATAAGGGTGATATGCTCACTCCTGGGTGTTCCTGCAACCAATCTGGCTGGAGTTTCCGAACTCGGTACAAAAGTGGCCCAATATAAAGTGCATTGCAGAACTCCAAGCTTGAGGCTACAAGTGCATGCGCTACCATCTTAAGGTCCTCCAAATCTAGGAAGGGGTGCAGCTGGCATATCAGCCAAAGCTGATAGTAAGCACTCCTGACCATCACATATAACTGGGCTGACATTTGCAGAGACGGATCCAGGAGCACTCGATAGAACGGATGATTTTGATGAGCTCTGGAAACCCTCTCAATTCTACCATAGCTTTGCCACTGTGTTGTGCAGTCCTATAGACGTGTACTGATAAGTAAATTTGGCTTACTTCAGAAGCACATGTTTCCAGTAAAATATATAGAGATATTTACTGCTTCTCGCTTTGGATGTGTCTATAGAAATGGAAGAGACATGCAGTTGAATTACCAAATACCTAAGAACCTCATTATGCAGCCGCCACTGCCACTGGTGTTCTTCTTAATAGCAAGGCATGGAGGTGGTTGTCTCACCTTGCTTCATCTTGGGTTGCTTCTGTGGTTGGCCAGCAATCCCATGGAGAGAAGTGAGATGCATGCACAGTGTGCAAGGCTTCCCTCCACCACCCAGGCAACACAGGAGGCTTCCTGTGGTACCAGCTCCATTGGAGGGAGCAGTACATACTAAGAGCACGCCTTGCTTCCCTCATTGAATTGGCAACCATCCTGCAAAGCAACCTGAATGAACATGCCTTGCTATTATAAAGAGTGCTGCCGCAGTCGGATGCCACCCATGTGATGAGGTCAAGGCAGATAGTGGGCTGGTAAAGAAAGAGATAGAAACTGTTAGAAGACAGGTTGACATTTTGGCCCTTCTTGCACAGCTATATCATAGAAAATATAGCTTGAAGGGATCACAATTTAGTTCAACTCACTGCCTATGCAACTAAAGCAATCCTGAGAGATGTACGTTCTAGCAAAATTTTAAAAGCTTCAAAGATGAAAAATCCACCAACCACTGAGGCAGACTATTCACTGTAAACCAGTTTTTACTGTCAGGAAGTTCTTCCTAATTGTCAGGTAGAACTTGGATACTTGAGTCTCTGGAGCAGCAGAAAACAAGCTCAGGCTATCATCTACATGACATCCCTTCAAATATTTAAATATGGCTTAATTACATTCTCTCAGTTTCCATATTCTTCTAGCTCTCTAGGCTATCTTCCATTACTTTTGGTTTTCATCTTGGTCATCATCCTCTGCACATAATCCAGTTTATGTATATTTTACTTGAATTGTGATGTGGTTATGATGAAGGAAAAATGAGGTTTTCTTAGGGAAATTCATGAACACAAATTGTGACCCTATCTACTCTGAGAAATTTGAAGGAATGAAAGCTTCTCCTCTCTTCCAATATTGGAAGAGGGCGCAATCTATATTAATTTCCTCTACCAAATCCCTTGAACAGGATGAATTTTAGCATTAGTAAATTTGGTATTAAAACTAGGTTTCTTTTTGTTCTAACAGATAGTGTATTCCTCCCAAATCCTACCAACTCTACACTCTCTTCTTCCCAATTTCATTCTACATTTGCCTTAGTTATCAGAGTTTCTTCACAAAAGACTTTTCTTGTATATCCTAAAAACACTTCATCTTTCCTTCTTCTGTCTTGCAGCAGGGGCCAGAGGTTAGATTATCTTCTTAATTCTCTTGTCCTCCATTCTCGCTGTTTTTATTTTGTAGTGTAGCAGAAGTAAGATAAATGAGATAAGACATCAGAAACCATTTTTAAAAAGCAGATCATGGGCTAGGACAGTGAACATGCACCAAAGACATTTCCTCTTTCTAAAGGTCTCCAAAGCCTGTTTGTGATTGCCTAATGGGCCTTGTTTTTATTTGATGTCTCAGCCCATGTGGGTAAATGGTCAGTAGGAGAAAGAAAAAGAGGCAGATTTTACACAGGGGAAAAGTCTGCTCTGACCCGGGTTTAAAAAACCTGGGTTGACATGGATTTCTGTCCCCATACTGGCTTGAAAAACCCGTGCTTTTGGTGGCCCGGGGTATATCTAGATGCTTTGTTCAGAATTAATTGTCTTTTACTTGAGGAGTCATTTGGTTGCCTCAGATAAAATTGAGCAAGCTCGTGTAGTTTGGGCACTGTGTGGACACACCTTTAGTTTCATTTTGTATTTGGTTCCATGCTTTGCAGCAGTCAGCTAAGTAAGTACCACTCAGGGTCTTTCATTGATTCGAAGCTATGTAAACATAAGCACTATTAAGGGAGACTCAGAATGATGTTTCACTTAAGTTGTGCAGTCTCCCCTTTGTGTGTTTAACTTTTTTTACTTTCCATGTTCAGTGAAAGAAATTGGGGCATAGCTAGCTGACTGCTGCAAAAGCTATCAGACTTTGTCTTCATGTTTTAAAAATGATTGCTGTGATGCACAAGTTTTTTTCTTTCATTATAGGTTTATGAGCTCAGGGGTGTTTTGCTTTGCCATAATTAAAAACAGGAGAGCCACTTATTTCTGCTAGTTGCATAACAAAGTCACAGTCATTATCTTTTTGATTACAACCTGGACATTATGTCATATGTATGCAGATGAGCAATCAACCCTGGTGGTTTCTGAGATGCCCCGGATCTATTATAGATGCCCTGTAGGAGGGACAGAAAGTATGCTGGCCTGGGATGGTGCCGGAGGGGGGGGGGAGCAAATTCTCCAATGTATTGTACAAACAAGATACATTTGTGTAAGGTAATACAATTTGTAAGTTCTACAAACATTAGAAGGTTAGAAAATAATATTCATTTTCATACGATCCACTTTTACTGCTAACATTTTACAGAAAAATTTGAAACAGGGCCAGCAACTTGGACAAGCTTGTATACTGGCTGAAATCCTAGATTAGAGCATGCAGAGCATAATGTTTCACATGCATATCTCTGTCCAACTCATCTCCCAAGTTGGCTGCCAAACCCAACAATGTAGTGTGATTGTGGCTGCCTTCTGGCTGGTGAAAGGAAGTCAGAAGCGTTTAGACAACACCACAGCAGTCAGGAGTAGAGAAGAGAACTCTTGGACATCTTGTGTTCCCTGGCTACATCTGTAGTCCAGATGAGTGATGCCAAGTTATCTCCTCCCACCTTCCTAGTAAATAGACACAACAGCTTTAAATATACCTTGGGAGGAGGTTTGGGATTTTGTACAAGGAACTTCTGAAGAGTTCTTTACACAATGTCCATAAGTGTATAACCCGAAGTTACCTGCACATAACTCAACAACAGTATTCCTTCTAGTGAGTTTCATCACTTTATTGTGTATTAAAGCTTCACATTCTTTTTAGCTCAGGCACCATTTTGCACAATTCAATAGAAATGGAAATGGCCTGAATCCTATTGATTCCAGTTGGAATCAATAGGATTCAGTTGACTTAACATCAACATGTTAACAGTTGACAAGTTGACTTAACATCAACATGTTCAGTGTGGCAATGGTAGCTGAGGCTAATCAGTCCATGATAATATCATTTACAGGGAGTGAACTGTGGACTAGACAGTATGTTAGGGGAATCAACAACTGAAATAATAATCATAATAATAATACAAATTTATTTATACCCTGCTTTTCCTCTCCACAAAGGAGAATCAAAGTGGCTTACATTAAAAGTGTTTTAAAAATACAAAAATTACAGACTTTAAAATAGAAGGAAACATCAATGGCATTAATTAAAAATTAACAGTTTTAAATCCTTAAAACGATTTAAAAACATATTCAAAGCTAAAACCACAGCACCTCCTAACTTGACCTTGCCCAGTTAGTGCATATTAATGGTTTATCTGTTGGAAGGTCTCAATTAGGAAGTTGCAGTGCTCTCTCATGAATGGTGTACTATTCTCACATGATTTATACAAAGGAATAAAGGGAATTGATATTAGATTTTCAAATGAAGAAATAAGAAGAGGGTAACTAAGACCATATAAAACATGCCCAACATTTAGTTATCATGACATGCTAAAACACTGGGGCAAAAACAGCAAGGTAATTTCCATCAGACATAACTAAAGTCCTGCATTTTGGTATAAAAATGCAAAATTGGGAAGACCTAGCTTGACAGCAGGATGTTTACTTGATAATAACCCAGCAGTGATGCAGCTTCTAGATAAAGCCAATGCAGTTATAGACTGTATGAACAGGAATTAGAGATACAGAGAAACCAGACCTCGTGGCAGACCCAAGTGCTAATTCTTTCTCCATAACCAGAATTCGGAGAAATACTTCCCAAAATTATTATAGTTACACCCCCATGTCCCACCTCCTATTCTCCACTTCATTACCCATTATTATACAGACATTCTTGAGAGTCACTCATTCATTTTTCATTCCTCAAAATTAACTTTAAAATGGTACCTTTTAAAATACATTTCTTCACTGGTGTGTGCTACAATTAGCATATCTTTCCTCCTCTGATTTATCTTTGCTTCCAGATCTATATAACAAGAGGCAGCAGTAAGATGCACTTCACGAACAAGCACTTGAAGCATGAGATATTCCTTCTCCATCATTTAATAAAACCACACCCTGAAACAATAAAATTTTATTAAATGTCACAGTCACATTCCAAAAGTCTTACAATTGTATTACAATTATTTTTTTCAAAATTAGAAAAAAATCATTAAAATTAAGCATTTGTTTTTAATACCATAGTTACATCTGTGCTATGCACGTGTCTCTTCTGACAACATTATTACAAGTTCTCATAATAACATCTACAACATCAGAGTTTATGCACTCTATTACCTATGGGATGGATGTGATCACTTGACAGCAGTACCCTGTTGAATTCCAAATGAGATGTGCAGGTCAGTCTAAAATGCAAGAGAATAAATAGACACATATCTGACATCAGAACTGACAATATTCAAAATCCCGTGGGTGGATCCTTTGACCTCACAGGGCACTCTGTCATTGACCCTGGGAGGATTCCTCTTGAACAAATAAACTGCAAAGAAATTGAACAACAGTGTTCTGGAGGTTCTGTAGCTTAAATAGATGCAAAGACTCCACTCCTTTGTATGTATTAATCATTTCACCAGAGCAAGGTTACCTGTGTTATCATGTAACAACTCTGTTAATGGCCATCATTAATGAGGCAATTATTGTTGTCTGTATTCTAAACATCTCAGTCCCCCCTGACCCCAATAGCATGTTTAGGGCAGCCCATTTGTATAACAGTACTGCACACTAGGAAGGGAGTCAGGAAAAGTAGGCTAACTCCATCATCACACTATTCTCTTTACATTTTACACATGTAGAGTAACTATCTACAGAATAGTGCTTCCTCTGTGGAAAGAGCTCTTTGATTATGTCTTCCTTATTATGACATTCATTTGTCTGTCTGTCTGTCTATCTATCTCGGGATAACTTTTTTTTGCCTCTGGATTCATAGGAAGGAGAGGGTATTTTGCAGTCAAGCATTACCTTGACTGATGTCTCTTAACTGTGGGGCTAACAGGGCATGCTTTTCGGCAGCAAACCAATTATAGACCATTTTTAGTGGAACTGTTGATATCGGGTCATAATGGGTTTAGAAGGAGTGACCTTTCTAAATCCAACTCTTAAATGTAAGTGCTAAACAGAAATATCAAGCAAGTGAGCCCTGCTAAACCTTTCACAATCTACAGATTAATGCGCGTGCGCACACACACACACACACAACCTATAGATCCTACATAAAGAAGATGAAGCCTAACTGAACACTTTTGGCTGAGATCATGTTACGGGCATAAATCAGCCTTAACCCTCCATATATCTTTCGGCGTTTTTTGTCAGTGTGGAAATTTCTTTGGGTTGTTGTAGGTTTTTTTTGGGCTGTATGGCCTTGTTCCACTAGCATTCTCTCCTGACGTTCACATGCACCTATGGCAGGCATCCTCAGAGGTTGTGAGGTTTGTTGGAAACTAGGAAAATTGGGTTTATATATCTGTGGAAGGTCCAGGGTGGGAGAAAGAACTCTTGTATGTTGGAGCTAGGTGTGAATGTTTCAATTGTCTACCTTGATTAGCATTTGATGGCCTGGTAGTTTTTAGGTGTGGCTTGATCTTTCTTTCTCTCCTCAGTGATCAAAGTCCCTGGGACCTGCTGTCCCATTCCTGTTGTATCATGTGGGATGGATTCTGATAAATGCTTGGCCATGTTTTTGTAGCCAGATGCAGAATGTGCATCACCCATTAAGCCCTCCAATGGATCCTAGTAATGTATTCAGTCCCAATCTCGGGTAGGTTAGGGGCCTGCTGTAGTGTAATTTCACATGCAGTGACACATAAAAGATTTGTAACATGGAGTTGTGTGATGAATACAACTGAATTTTCTAACAAATGTGAACGGCACAATCACAATGTGCAGTACACATCTTCATTTGGTATTGTATTGGCAGTGGCACTCCCTGTGAAATTCTACTTCCACAACCTTCAACTGAATCTGGGCTTCTCCATCAGACAAAATGTGCATCTGTATCTGCAAGTAGACCTTATGCATGTGGCAGCTGCTACCAGGATGCCAGACAGAGCATAAGGAAATGTATCTATTTTATGTTGTGAAATACTGAGGTTTTTTTCAAGCCAAACTGTGAATCTCTATTAGAGCTATGAACCATAGCTAACTCCAAAACCCATTAAAAGACAGGCACATGCAGAGCACAGCGTGGCATAAATGCTATACAACATGCACAGAGCAGAAGGCAGGGGACGTGGCTAGTTGGTAACTCTGCTATTGTATATGAAACATTATATGTACTTGATCTCTCTGTTAAGATCTTAGCGTCTCCACTTTGTAGAAAGTATTAAAACCTGTGTTTCAATCCACAATTTCTGCACCTCTATCGACTTCTCTCTTTCACTGTCTAAATATCTTAACCTGTTTCAAGATAACACTTCTGAAAGGTTTCATAAGATCAGAACAATTCACGGAATAGAATAAAAAAATAACAAAAGAATTTCATAGAAAGACAGATTTCAGATAAGAGGAACAAAGAAAGGCCATAGACATTGAATTAGAGAGAAAAGACAGCATCGTCTTGGATTATTTAAAATGACAGAACTCTGTGAGGGAGTTGTTAAAAGAATGCGAACAAGTAGAAATAAATTTAGAGAGGGGAAAGGGGCAAATAACACAAAAAGGAAGATCACACTGTTGGAATATATTTCCTAATAATATACTTCTTTTATTTGCATTGGACCCAAGGTGAAGTAATGGTTTGAATGTTAGACTATGATTATGGAGAAAAGGATTCAAATCCCTGCTCAGCCATGGAAACCCACTGGATAATCTTGAGAAGTTCACACTCTCTCTGGGTACACCTACACTGTAGAATTAATGGAGTTTGACATCACTTTAACTGCATGGTTCCATTCTATAGAATCATGGGAGTCATCGTTTGACAAGGCACCAGCACTCTTGAACTTGTAAACTTTAGCTCCTAGGATTACATTCCATTGCACAACGGCAGTTAAAAGTGCTGTTAAACTACATTAATTCTACATTATAAGTGCACTTTTAATTGAAGATGAAGGCATTTTTTTCTGACCATATATTGCCAAGGAACCCCTATGATAAGTTCACTTGGGGGTCTCCATAGGTCAGAAATGACTTGTGGGCAGACAGCAACAAGAAAGAAATTGTACTGAAATAAGACTATTGGGGTGATGTGAGGATTTTTGATGACAATAAACAAAAATGGAGACCACCAGGGACTAACATGACACTCATTCTGTACATACATTTGAGTCTGCCATAGGCTAATGATCTGTGAGAATTTTGTTTTAGAAAACAAATCTTTTAGGGTTATAGGACTGTGAAAATATGTCTAAAATTCCAACAATGATGTTGCCAAAGATGATGCTTCCAAAATTCAATGAAGCTGAAAACATCTATTTTGAATGTAAAGCTCCCTTATGATAATGACAATCTGTCATCTTGGAGAAACGGGGGCACAAACATGCCAACATAAAATTCAAAATGATGTAGATAATATCACATTCTGTCAAAAGTATATTCAGCATGCAAAAAATATTATATTGCTGTTGGCTTCACTGTACTTTCCATAAACATTTCTTACATGTTGAATCAGATCATGTGCCTTTAAAAAAAGAAAATTGTATTTACTGATAGGGCTTGAACAAGGACCTGATTTGTGTTGGTTGGTCCAGACTAGAGTGAACTCATTGAGTCAATTCCTAAATGACAAGTCAGATCATAAGTTGATCCAGTTAATTTAATGGCATTATTCTAACTGAGGTAGGGGCAGGATCACTGGGTGACCTTGGAGGAAAGCAAATGCCTGTCTGAATTGTTCTTGCTAAGAAAACCCTGTGATAGGGTTACTTTGTGTCAGCATAAGTTGGTATTGACTCAAATGTACCCAGCAACAGCAATAACAACAATAAACCCTAACTAGAAGTAATGGTAGGATTTTGGCCAAAATGTGTTGTTGAAAGCTTTCATGGCTGAAATCACTGGATTGCTCTGAGTTTTCTGGGCTGTATGGGCCATGCTCCAGCTTTTGGCCAAAATGTTTACATCTAGTCATTTGCTGGAGAGAAAGTGTTATAAGAACAAGGGATTATGAAATTGATGGACTGTTGGTCTTATTCCATAATGCTCTTTTATGATCTTATCTTTTAACAAAACCAGTGGGGGAAACCTGCAGGCATTGCTGTCCTAATGGCTAAAAAATGAAAGAAGTCTTAGAACACTATTTGAGTTTCTGGCTTGTACCAAAAAAAGTTTGCATTTCATAAAAGTGAATGTGAGGATCTCACCATAATCAAAGATGGTGTGGCCTCTTTATCATTTATTTGTGCACATCTCATAATCTTGAGAATTCAAAGACTAAGGATGGTGATGAAGTAGCCTTTCAGACATTTTTGAAAGGGAACTCCTTTCTATTGTATGTTTTACCAAGGCAATTGGAAGTTTCTAATCTTCAGAATTCAGAATAAAATTGTTTTAATTTGATGTTGCAATCCTTGTGAAGGTTTACTAATATACTGAAAGCAGTAGGCATAGTTAGTTTCAGTCGGAATCTTCGTAATTTGGAATACATTCAGAAAGATTTGATTTTTAAAGCTATTTCAAAGTTTTTAAGGAAATCGTAAGTCCCTTTGCCCTTTCGAAGTTTTTTCCGCCATTTCTGTTACAAAGCAGTAAGTGAGTCGGAATTGATCCAGCCTTTCCCCGCTTCTCTTCCCTAGCCATGGCTCAAGCCTGGGAAGCCATGTTAAAGCAGAGTGGATGAATTCCCCCCTCCTTCCTCTCGTATTCTGCCTGGGTCCTGGAAAGCCATGTTAAAGAAGCCTGGATGAATCCCCCCCTCTTCCTTTCCCCTCGCATTTTGCCTGGGTCCCGAGAAGCCATGTTAAAGCAGCCTGGATGAATTTTCCCCCTTCCTTTCCCCTTGCATTCTCCCTGGGTCCTGAGAAGCTGTGTTAAAGCAGCCTGGATGAATTTCCCCCTTCCTTTCCCCTTGCATTCTGCTTGGGTCCTGGGAAACAGAGTTAAAGCAGCCTGGATGAATTTCTCCCCCTTTTTTCCCCTCGCATTCTGCTTGGGTCCTGGGAAACTGAGTTAAAGCAGCCTGGATGAATTTTCCCCCTTCCTTTCCCCTTGTATTCTGCCTGAGTCATGGGAAGCTGTGTTAAAGCAGCCTGGATGAATTCCCCTCCCCCTTCCTATCTCTTTCTCTCCATTCTCCTCTCCTTCTTTCTACTCTTTTCCTCCTCTTCCTCCACTTAAGCGACTGAGGGGGGAAAAGGAAAGAGTCTGAGGATATTAGGAATGGTGGGAGTTGAATTCCAAAACACCTGGAAGGAATACCTGATCTGCTCTCAGGCCCCATATACATTGCCATGTAATGCATCTTGAAACTGCATTGTGTATGTATTCAGTGATTAAGACTTCTATCATGTGGTTTAGCTGCCTTCTATGAGTCTCCATAATACAGTAGGTCCACAGTTTGGATCCGGTTCAGTAGTTTGAATCCAGTTTTGCAGTTTGACACGCCGGCAGGAAGGTAATGGCGTTCCATAAAGTCATGCTGGTGAAATGGCCTTGGAGGTGTCTATGGAAAATGTGTCTCTTTGGCTTAGAAATGGATATGAGCATCACTCCCCAGACTCCGACAGGACTAGACTGAATGTCAAAGGGAAACCTTTACCTCTACTTTGATAATCTGAATTATGTGACAGGAGGAGGAGGGTCGACTCCTCCTCCTCCGCATTGACAGCCAAGGCAGGCCTGGAGTGTAAGAGCCCCTTGGTCAGGAGTGGAAGAGCCCCTAAAGTTTCCCCAGTGTCAGTGTTGTTTTTTTCCAACTGCGCATGTGTGTTTGCCATTAACAACGCTATTCCAAAGTTTCGGAAAGTTATGGATGGGGGGGGATCGGAATTCAATTCTGAATCAAACTACCAGTGCACCCTACATCTGAAATGAGTTTTGAACCAATCTTTAATCAACCAAGCATAGTAAGCAGTATGATGCCAATTTAAATATTTCCTCTAACTTAATAATTTGATACTATAGCCAATATGATAATGATTTTATTTTGGAATGAGGGTCAAGAAAAGTGTGAATGCTGTCCCAGCAGACTATCTGGTGTTACTTATCTGACCATGCTATGCTGAAGATTTAGGCAACAGTTTATGAATAGCCATATACTAGCCTTCAAGCCAATATTACCACTGTCATCAAACAAGGATGTTCTTGCTTGCTCCATCTCAAAAACCACACTGTATACTTTCTAGAAGGAATTTGCTTTCTCATTAGGATAGGACTCAATTGGAGAAGAAGATTCAACAAGAAAAGCTTTGATTTAGGTCTCTGAGAAAATGATCGAAAAGAGAAATCAAGTCACTGTCTCTCACAAAACGACATGAATGTTCCCATCTAAAATGACAAAAAGCACATACTGCAATTCCAAATCATGTCCAAGTTTCTGCATCGAGATGACTCATGCTAACAGTAATGTCAAAGCAGTTTTTGGTTCCATTTTGCCAGGCCACAGGACATGAATGCTAAGTGGCATCAAACATTTAAGAGACGTGTCATAGGACAAGGATTCTATTTTAATGTAAAACATTTCAGCTGTAACTTTGGGTTAAGGGAGCAGGGGTGAGATATGGCTAGAATGGTATCTTTAATGGAGAGAAGACAACCACTAGGGAACATTCTATTGAAGAGTGGAGCTTGCTGTTTCACGGATTGCTCCCCTTGGAAATGTTTGGTCTTGTTACACAATCAATGTCCATGACACTAAACAGAGCACAAGAGTTTAATTCAGTTCCCAGAATACTTAAAATCTACAACATTACAAGTGCTGCAGTAGATTATTTTAAAATACATATAAAAATACATATAGTATACAGAAAGACAGAATGAAAACTTATGTTATTTGCGTTATGCTCATGTCTTTTATTCCTTGGCTGGTGTCAGTTCTGTGTATTTTGGGTGTATCTTAGTACTGTTGCTAGTTTATAAATAAATGAATTCTGCTATTACTATTCATTCCCCCCCTCCCCCAGCAGTCTCTCTCTCTCACACACACCACACTCATCCTTTGCTTTGTCCACAGATGCTTCATTCCATATGTGTGATGAAGTAGACTGAGGGACAGTAAATCTACACTGTAGAACTAATGCAGTTTGACACCACTTGTTTTTCCCTGCCATGGCATAATGCTATGGAAGCATGAGAGCTATAGTGCTGGCGCCTTACTAAAATACAACTCCCAGGACTACATTGTATTGAGTCATGGCAGTTAAAGTAGTGCCAAACTTCTTTAATTCTGTACCCCAGATCTACAAAAGTTTATACTACAAATTTATGTTTGCATATTACATGGACTGTTATATTACATTATGAAAAGGGATATCATAATACCTTAGAGATTTAGGGAATTACATTGGTAGCATTTGCTTTTGTAGACAGGATCTATTACTGCAGATGGCTCATTACAGCTTTTTTGAAGAATCCTGGTACTGCTGTCTAATTGGAAAAGGGTATGCATTTTCCACCTACTTGGTTTCCTTCCCATTTACCTACCTCTATGCACATGTTTTTAGATTGAAAGGGGTTTTTTAAAAAAAAAATTAAAAAGAGAAATTTCTTGTGACTTCAAATAATCTTGGGTTCACCCTCTCACAATCTCTAGGAAGGGTTAGAAAATATTTCTGGTTGAAAGTAAAACTTCTCTTACAAACGTTACAGTACAATCCTAACTCTGAAAGTGATCTAAGAGCTGGTTGAGCCACCATTAGATTGACTGAACCTTGGTCCTCCCAAATAGGTGTCCCTCTGGGATTGGGATCCCAAAATTTTATTTTGCAGGAGTTTCCACTGATTTCCATGAGTTCAAAATAATCTAACCTCACATTGTGCTGGTACAGGGACTATGCCTCTGGGCTGAGAAAGGTTTGGATATGGTACAACTCAGCACCTCCTGGACACCATTATTTGTTCTATCTCTTTTCAGCTCTTCAGTCAACTGATCTCAGGGCAGAGGCTGACTGATCTCTTAGCTCAAGGGGTTTTGTTGGCATAAAGAAAAAATCGAGTTTAAGGCTAGTTGAGCCAGCACAAGTGCCTTAAATCTCTTCCTAACCCAGACTATCTTTGAGTTGGAAGTGAACTGTAAGGGTGTAAATCTTTTGTTATTTCATTATTGCACGTGAAAATGAACAATTCAGAAGTTTTGTCTCTGCTGGCTAAGATAACAACAGAATTTTTGGCATATTTTAGCTTTCAGAAGTTTAAAACAAAAAAATCATTTTGGGGACACAAAACCCATGCACAAAACAAGCACCTGTTGGTTTCTGTGAAAAACACTTAAAATAGTAACATACACTTTAATGTCACACATTAAATCCATGGGATTCTAGGCTTGCAGTCAGGCCCACTGATTAATGATAACCGCTTCTGAGTAGAGTTCAGGGTTCTGCTTTCCACGACATTAACAATTGCATCTTGGATCCCACTGAAAAGGCCACATTGAAGTGGATTTCCCTCTTAGCCGAAGGCTAAAGAGGGAGAGGAGTTTGCCCCCTCCCACAGTGAAAGAGGAGGTTCTTAGAACCTCTGGGAGGCAGGGGCGTGGCCTTCCTTTAGGAAGGCCAGCCCCTGAAGAGCTCAGTCGGAGCTCAGCAAGCGGAGGAGACGGTTGACCCACCACTCCCGCCCTGTAGCAGTAAAGATTATTGAAACTAAGAGGATCGGGTGAGGAATTTTCTCCCTGCCACCTTAACTGTGGAGGAGTTTTTTGCCTACCCCTTTACGGTGTAGGGGCTAGTAAGGGGAGCGGTATGTATTAAATAGGCTTAGCGGAAAATAGCTAGGGAAAGCCCATTGTCGGTGTGCACCTAAGGCACCTCCTTCAGGGGTGAGGGCCATCAAGTTAACATTCACCTCAAAGTTCAAGTTGAGGGGTTAACAAAGTGTAATGGCCCTGGAATGAAAGAGGCTGATCTCAAGATCTCGAGTACAGACCTCTCATTCATTTCCCTAAAAGGGGTTGCCCTGGTTGGATAATCAGGGAATCCAGGTGTTTCGCCCCGAAATCGATATGTTAGCCGAGGGGGCATGATACCCCGGCTAGAATACACCTTGATTCCTGACACCTTCTGAGTTAGGCTTAAGGAAAATTAAATAGGTAACTTTAAATAAAAGTTGCTCAATTTGAACCCAATACTTTGTGTCTCGTCTCTTTTGTTCAGGGGGTTGGAGGGCAAACAGCTGTAATGTCAGTGACTTGTGTAATATCATACACTGTGATCAATGAGTATGGAACAATTTTTAAAAGGGGACAGTTGGTAAATTATCAGAGCTCAGGCCATTTTTCACCCTGTTGGATTCGTTGAGATGAATTAATCACAGCAAATCCTGGTGTGAATGATTATTGAGCTTTAACACAAAGAATATCTTAATCAAAATAGCTATTTATTGCATAGGGCCTTTCAGCTTGCAGCTTTTGGAGGCTGCCTCATTAAACATTTTATATAGATGAAAGGCATCACTGGAGGAAATGTATGGGGCAAAGGGATTTAAAATTTTACAATTGTTCTTATGAAGTTTGTAAGAGTTCATATCTCAATGAATCAGTTATTAACAGGTTTAGATGTTAGGTTCAGCAATTTTGCTAAGCTTTCCTGTAGGGATTACAGTCCATAGCATTAGCTTGAAAAACTTCAGCTCTTTCTTATAATCACTGATAAAGTATCCAAATTTAGAGATGAAAAAATGAATAGAGAGAGAAACAAGAGAAGCATCCAAAGAGAATTCAGAGGTTCTTGAATAATTGAAATTAAGAATAGAAGAACTATCAAAAATGTTGTTATCCTTGTTGAGAAGAGGTGTCTTGACACATATTAACATGTCACAAGGATTTTTGCACATTTTAAATTTTCCTTTTTTAACACATCATTTCTACAAAACATATTGTTTTGTCCTGCTGGAAAAAGCAATGTCCTTGTGCAAATATATGCAAAAAAATTTTTTTTGCAGATATTGCAGTGGTTTTTTGTGCAAACATATTCCCTGTCTTAAACTCAGGAGTGAAATAGCAATACTTTCTTTAAATATATCCCTGACTTTGTTTCCCAGTTAAGACAAGAAAGATTATAACACCAGAGGAGATTATAAACAGAGAAGTTTTATTTCTCAAGAAACAAACTCATGGTGAAAACTCACGGTTGGTCTATAATGCCAGAATGCCACTCCCATTTACAAAATGGAGCCTATTTTAAACAAGTTTCACTTGAGCCCCTTCTACACAGCTGGATAAAATCCAGATTATCTACCTGGAACTGGATTATATGGAAGTGTAGACTCAGATAAGACAGTTCAAAGCAGATAAAGTGGATTATCTGCCTTGATATTCTGGATTATATGGCAGTGTAGAAGGATCCCAAATCACACATTGCACCCTAACACTCCTCATTCCACCTCCTGCTCCTCCCAACCCCATCTCCTGCTCTTGTCCCTCCTTCAACTTCACCTCCCTTCTTGTTCATACGCAATGAAGTAATTGTTTTCCATTTCCCACTATCTTATCTCCTGGGTCAAAGTGTCCTTGTTGCTGTGGAAACCTATTCTTCATTTCTCCATCCAGCTCTTTGCAATTTCCCCTCCCATCTCTGCTGTGTTAATGAACCAAAAAAGGCAATTAATACAGATTTCATTCTGTAACAATTAATAAAAATCATCTTATTCTAGCCAGCTATCTTCAGGAGGACTTTATGTTTTCCTCGTTTTCACCTTGATATTTGATATTTTCATTTCCATGTGAAGAATATGTTAAGAAACATGTTAATAACCATTTAGGCCTTCTGACACTGGAAAGTGATACTTATTTTCCCTCAAAATCATGCAGTTACTCAAGGAGGGAGCTTAATTGGTGTAGTCTGAACCCCTTCCCTTTAGTCTTTACTAGCTTGGGGACCCGGCGGTGCCCGGGTCATTTGAGAAGTGTAGCAGGATGTAGAGTGGGTCATGGGGGCTCTGTGTGCCAAGTTTGGTCTTGATCCATCAGTATTGGAAGTTGCAGTGGTATCATGAAATTACTGAAGGTAGTGCAAGTCCCATCATCTGTGGTCCACCCTCCTCCAACCTGCAGCAGGATGTAGAGTGGGTCATGAGGGCTCTGTGGGTCATGGGGGCTGTGTATGGCATGTTTGGTCTGTATTGGTGAATGGATGAGGGTTGCATTGTTTTGAGGAAGTGAGTGAAGGTACTTCAAGTCCCAACATCTGTGGTCCGTCTCACACAAAACTGCACCAGGATGTAGAGTGGGTCATGAGGGCTCTGTTTGCCAGGTTTGGTCTTGATCAGTCATTGCATTACTTTTGTAGCAGTCTTGGAAAGAGAGGGAAGGTACTGCAAGTCCCATCATCCATGTTCTGCCCCCCTCCAAACTTCAGTAGGATGTAGAGTGGGTCACTGGGTGTAGCAACCCAGTTCTCTTTCGTGGGGCTCTGTGTGCCAAGTGTGGTCTTTATCGGTGTTTGTTGGGGGCCACAGTGGTCTGTGGGAACAGAGGGGTGTGAAAGTACTACAAATCCCATCATCCATTGTCAGTCCTCCCCTGAACCTCACCAGGATGTGAAGGTAGTCATGGGGGTTATGTGTGCCAAGTTTGGTCTCGATCGGTAATTGGATAAGGGTTGTAGTGGACTTGGGAAGTGAGTAGAGGTACTTCAAGTCCCATCATCCATGGTCCACCCTCCTCCGAACTGCACCAGGAGATAGAGTGGGTCATGGGGGTTGTGTGTACCAAGTGTGGTCTGTATTGGTCCGTTTTGGTGGCCTCAGTGGTCTGTTGTAACCAAAGTGTTTGAAAGTAGTACAAATCCCATAATCCGTGGGTCATGTCCCTCAAACCGCACCAGGAAGTAAAGGGGGTCAGGGGGTTATGTGTGCCAAGTGTGATCTTGATTCATCATTGGATGAGTGGAGCAGTGGTCTCAGGAAATGAGTAGAAGTACTTCAAGTCCCATCATCCATGGTCCACCCTCCCGCAAACTGCAGCAGGATGTACAATGGGTCATGGGGGCTCTATGTGCCAACTTTGGTCTTGATCAGTCATTGGATGAGGGTTGCAGCGGTCTCGAGAAATGAGTGAATGTACTTCAAGTCCCATCATCCATGGTGCACCCTCCTGCAAACTGCAGCAGGGTGTAGAGTGGGTCATGGGGGCTCTATGTGCCAAGTTTGGTCGTGATCAGTAATTGGATAAGGGTTGCAGTGGACTTGGGAAGTGAGTAGAGGTACTTCAAGTCCCATCATCCATGGTCCACCCTCCTCCGAACTGCACCAGGAGATAGAGTGGGTGATGGGGGTTGTGTGTGCCAAGTGTGGTCTGTATTGGTCCGTTTTGGTGGCCTCAGTGGTCTGTTGTAACCAAAGTGTTTGAAAGTAGTACAAATCCCATAATCCATGGGTCATGTGCCCCGAACCATACCGGGACATAAAGGGGGTTAGGGGGGTTATGTGTGCCATGTTTGGTGCAGGTCCATCACCCGCGCTGGTTTCTGTGGCCTGTGAAAGTGGCTGCCAAGAAAGTGGCTGCCAATCAGAACGCTGCCACATTTCCGCCCTCCACACACATACATACATACAAACATTCTGTTTTATTAAGGTATACAGATTATGCAGATGTCTTGAGAGATTTCCATATAAAGTTGCTAGCATGTACTTCCCCCAAACACCTCGTTGCTGCCACCTCCATAACTTTGGGGTGAAAATACATGTGTTGTATTTGATATCTATGCCAATTGCTAACACTTTTAACACTCGTTACTGAAGTAACTTTATGTGCATATGTATGAAGACAAACAGAGGGAAGATTTTTTGCTTTTTGTTTTATTGTAATCTTAAGTAAGACCAGCAAAACATTGTCATAGATATGGTTTTTTCATAGGGACTGGGAAAACTAGGATTTCCAGTGATCATTGATGTTTTGTAAGAGGTAGGCAAAGTGTCTGCATTGGTAGAACAACATTTCTCCCTTCTGGATGAGATGAAAGGAATACCTTCTGAATTGCACAGACACCATGCTTTCCCACATGACTGTGGGTAGTTAACCCAATTCTCCTAAATATTTTGCAATTAAAATGAGCCTTTATATTTTGGTCTGTTTGTGTCTTAAATCAGAGCATTTGAAAAGCTGCAGCCAGTGACTTTCTAATTTTAAAATAGCAAGTGTATTTGAGAATAGTTGGATTGTTTTTCTTTTTAATTTGTCCATTTGGGGGTGGCTTGTGAATTTGCCTATTGTATTATGTTCTGCAATTATTACAAAGGTGTTAAAATTATGAGCTGTTGACTTTGTGACTGCAAAGAAAGGACACGTGGTATAATGTAAGAAAAGAAAATAATTTTGGTGGTTTTGGGATATTCACAAAAATGTGACAAAATGTCATTATATAAATAAAATGATGATGATAATGGTGATGATGATGGCAGTAATAGGGCACAGATTACACCTTGCCTCAGACATGTGCACTATATTTCAAACTAATAAAATAAAATCATATTACAATCTCAACTCTAAATTTGATAATTTGCCTTAAAAGAGGAGATACATAAAAAAAGACGGACTGGTCTCCAATAATTACATATCTGGACAAATCTAAAATGAAATGGATCCTTAACAATACACAGGACTGTATAAACAAATCTATACTTCACTGGGACCAGAGGAGGTTCGACTTGGCAAATAAGATAACTTCACAGTTATATTGTGTGTATATTTTCTTTAATCTGTGTGACCAACATTGGATTTATATCAAGGGAACGGGAGAGAGTAGGAAGTACCTATTGTCTGTTTTTCTTTTGTTCATCCGGGGTTTATGTGCGGGAGGGGGGGTGCGGTGTTGTAGTGTATTTCAAGCAGCTATACGTCGCTGCGTGTGTGTCTTTTATCACTTTGCAAACCAATAAAAACTATTTAAAAAAATAATTTTTTTAAAAAAAACAATCTCAACTCTAAAATATGGAGAGTTAAAAAATATCTGTAAGTACGCTTTGATCAATATGTGAAAATATCAATAAATGATATTATACCCAAAACACACACAAATGTTTACATTTAAAACAAAGATAGGATTAAGGTAGAAGTTGGAATCATAGTAATACAACTACACTGGAACTCAGAAGTGTTCATACCTGTACTCATAACTCAATGGTACAGACCATCTTTTATATGCAGAAGTTCCCAGATTCAGTCCCTAAGGTTTGTGTGTGTGTGTTTGTGTGTGTTTACTAGATAGTCTAATCCACTTTCTATTTCAGAACTAGAGTTAACCAAATCTGTTACTTATTTTAATCAGATTTGGTGAATTTTTATAAATTCTGAAAAAAGAGAAATGAAGTCTCAACAACCTCTATTCAGAACTTAGAGGAATATTCTTCAAACACTACTTAACAGACTTCCCTACTGATTTCTTCAGTATTCCTTGAAATGGTCTGGTTCATTTTAGTTATTTTCATAGGCTGAAGAACAACAGCAACAAAAACTCTTCAAAATGCGTCTCTTGTATTCTTTCCCTCTATCTATTTTGTATTCCTTGAAATGGACATGGCACTTCTATCATGAGAATAATTCTGTTCATCAGCATCCTTCTTTGTCTGTTTTTGTCTGTCTGTTTCCTTAAATGTGTAGGACAGGAGAGAATTGGAAAAGACTCCCACTATGAGCAGGAGGGGAGAGTTCAGTTTGTGATTGACGCTGTTTATGCCATGGCTCATGCCCTTCACCAAATGAACAAAGATCTGTGCAATGATTACTCTGGGGTCTGTCCAGAGATGGAACATGCAGGGGGCAAGAAGCTGCTGAAATACATCCGCAATGTTAACTTCAACGGTGAGTGAATACTCATTCCTTCATTCCTAAGGCATAGTCTGAGTTACTGTCCCTGAACCATTATTTAACTGACCTATTGCCAATTACAGTGGAAACATTTTCCAAAGGAACAATAGCAGAGGGAAAGAACCACACCTATGGATGTTCATACTAATCATTTCCTCAGCATCCAAATCAGGCATATTTTTCAGCTATCATTTACTTATGTGTTTAATAAAGATCGGAGAAAGTGTCGAGAATATTTCTTGGGTGTATAAAGGGAAACATTTTGACCTGAAACCAAGGTGATTATTCGTAACCCAGCCTTGATCAGGATACATTTGTGATTTAATTTGCTGGTGAAGAGGAGGATAAACATCAAGAGCAGGATCTTCATGAACATGGCAACCACACCTTTGGCCTTTGAGCTGTCTCACTAATCAACACAGGTACCTGACTGGGCAGTGTACAGTTCTTGAGTTATTTGTCCATGTCCTATGACCCAAACTTAATATCTAGTATTTCTCTCACTCCATGTACTGTACATGAAAAACCACTTATTGCCTTTCAACTGTATTTTATCCTTCCATTTTTTTACAACCACATATTTCCCTGGTGATTCTTTTATAAGATCAGTGGCTATGTGATTAAGACTCCCACTTCAGATGTGTTGTTTAGAAGATCATCCAGAATTTGCAGAATCTGTACAAAAGTTCAAGAAATGTTGAAATTAAGATGTTTAAAAATTCAAATGTGGGCTACAGCAATCAGGTGTATAATGCAGTCCAAAAGCTTCTGGTGGGGCCATACATTGCCTGTATGAATTGATTGGTATCATATGGTTGACGTGTTACTTCACTGTTCCTGTTCTATTAACTTAGGAGAAAAGGGCCCTAAAATGGAGGGAAAGAGAATGATAGAAATAGCCCTATGGAGCATTGAACTACTGATATAGCTCAATTTTATCCCAGTGACATGGTTATTGATGAATTGAATGTATGATGGCAGATGTGGCATTTAGTAGTACAGGAAGCTAAACACTCACTGATTGTCAGGACTAAACTCATATTTCATTCTGCATGCTACCATGGAAACTGGGCAATAAATACATATATAGTGATCTCACCAATATATTTAGGAGTCCCCAGTGGCATAGTGGGTTAAACCCTTGTCCTGGCAAGACTGACAGGTTGGAGGTTCAAATCCGGGGAGAGTACAGATGAGCTCCCTCTGTCAGCTCCAGCTCTCCATGTAGGGACATGAGAGAAGTCTCCCACAAGGATGATAAGACATCAACCAAAAAAACATCCAGGCACCCCCTGGCCAACATGCTTGCAGATGGCCAATTCTCTCATACCAGAAGGGACTTGCAGTTTCTCAAGTCACCCCTGACATGAAAATGAAAGCCCCAATATATTTGGGAAATAACTTGAAGCATGAAGAAATATTAATGATAACTCATAAAAGAAACTGCAGTTAATCAACAACCCATGGTTTTTAAAACTACAGTTGAAGCTATGAGATGATCTTAGCTGAACTGACTATACTTTATAGACAGCTACATGTTGATTTGCTTGTCTGATTGCTCTGTCAAGCATCCTTTGCTATTCCCTTCATCACTGATTCACCTGAATGCACACTATGTGAGTGGCTTGATGGGTGATCACTAGGCATGAGAAAAAAGTTATGAAAATCAAAAGAAATCGTAAGTGATTCGTATGTAATGGGACTTTCTAGTTTATACGCATCACGGCAGCTAACCAGGAAGTAGAATTCCTTTTACGGTCCTTGAGGCCAACAATTTGCGTTATGATCGTAATAAATTCTTAATTATTGTACTATGTACTCACTTCTCCCTGTCTTCTCCCCCTCATTTCCTTCCCGCCTTCATTCAGCTTCTTCTTTTTCCCGCATTTCTATGGGGAACTGGAAGTGACGCTGCTGCTAGGCAATGCATTCTGGAAAGTGTAGTCCTCCTCTTTCCTGCTGGCTTCTCTCCCCCCTTCTCTTCCCCGTTGCTCTGCCTTGCCCCATCGCAGGGGCCAACTTCTCACACACACATGTGCACGCTTCTCCTCCTCTCTCTCTCCCTGCGCTCTCTCAGATGCTTCTCCCCCCCTCCCTTCTCTTCCCCGTTGCTCTGCCTTGCCCCATCGCAGGGGCCAGCTTCTCTCTCACACACACACACACACACACTCCTCTCTCTCCCAGCGCTCTCTCAGATGCTTCTCCCCCTCCCTTCTCTTCCCCCCCCGTTGCTCTGCCTTGTCCCATCGCAGGGGCCAGCTTCACACACACACACACACACACACACACTTCTCCTCTCTCTCCCTGCGCTCTCTCAGATGCTTCTCCCCCTCCCTTCTCTTCCCCGTTGCTCTGCCTTGTCCCATCGCAGGGGCCAGCTTCTCACACACACACACACTTCTCCTCCTCTCTCTCCCTTTCTCTCAGATGCGTTGCTCTGCCTTGTCCCATCGCAGGGGCCAGCTTCTCTCACACACACACACACTTCTCCTCCTCTCTCCCTGCACTCTCTCAGATGCTTCTCCCCCTCCCTTCTCTTCCCCGTTGCTCTGCCTTGTCCCATCGCAGGGGCCAGCTTCTCACACACACACACACACACTTCTCCTCCTCTCTCTCCCTGCACTCTCTCAGATGCTTCTCCCCCCTCCCTTCTCTTCCCCGTTGCTCTGCCTTGTCCCATCGCAGGGGCCAGCTTCTCTCTCTCACACACACACACACTTCTCCTCCTCTCTCTCCCTGCGCTCTCTCAGATGCTTCTCCCCCTCCCTTCTCTTCCCCGTTGCTCTGTCTTGTCCCATCTTAGGGGCCAGCTTCTCACACACACACACACACACACACTTCTCCTCCTCTCTCTCCCTGCGCTCTCTCAGATGCTTCTCCCCCTCCCTTCTCTTCCCCGTTGCTCTGCCTTGCCCCATCGCAGGGGCCAACTTCAGCCCTCCAGGTAGGTGTTTTGGACTTCAACTCCCACCATTCCTCACAGCCTCAGGCCTCTTCCTTTTCCTCTCAGCCTGGGCAAACTTGGGCCCTCGCTCCCTCAGGATCGGGGTGAGAGAGAGGCAGCGAGGAGCGAGGGGGCTCCTCCTCCTTTTGCTGCTTCCAAGAATAGAATACCCCCTCCCTCCCTCCTTCCTATTTTGAGAGTCCCATATAGAATTCAGTGTGATTTATTCAAGTTTTGGTTTACAACTCCCAGAAATCCCAGCCAATTTACCAGCTGTTAGGATTTCTGGGAGTTGTAGGCCAAAACCATCTGGAATGTGCATGCTCTGGCATACGAACTACTAACGAATTTCGTTAGTAATTAAGTTACATTTTAGAAATTTTTGGAAAAATTTTTTTAATGCTTTCTTTTACTAATCAAAAAAATCCCCCCATTTGATTTTAGATTCACCATTTTTGGGTTCGAAACCATGCCTAGTGATCACAAAATTGCTTCACATGAAGTTCTTGGAAGATCACATAAATTCACTTTCTTGGAATCTGCTTCATGCCACAGATCATATTTTCATCTCCGAAGTTTTTGACAAAGATCATAACTAACGCCTTCTGCACAAAATGTAGATGTCACAAAATAAGAAGAAAGATCATGGCATTAAAAACTCATGGTCAAGCCTAGAAATATGTAGATAAAATAAGCATTGTTTTAACAAACAATAGCAGGGAGGCAATGACTACATATTAATTCACATTTGTGTTCTGTTCTAGTATAGTACCAATCACTCCTCTATATCTATAGCTCTATCCTTTTAAGATCATAATAGAGATACTGTTATGGATAGAGATCTCTCTCTGTGTGTGTGTGTGTGTGTGTGTGTGTGTGGTGGTGGTGGTAAACAGATAGATGTATTTCTGTCCATGTACCAATAGATTAACAACCCCAAAATTGACCTTTTTTGTGTAATATGTGTTTTCCCACCTTTTCCCCCAGGGTGGACCTGGATAGGGGTTTTTTGAGGGGGGGAGACTTGTAGGCATCCAGGGGCCCCAAACAGCCTTGAGATTACATGTGGCCCCAGTGCTGCACATTTCTCACCCTCCATCTATGGGAATACAGATGCAAGTGTTGACTGGGAACATATTCCTTTCCATCTCCTCTATTGCTGTTCTATTCCAGGAGCATATTGCTTGCTGAAATAAGCAAATATTCAGGAGAAGGAAGCTATTTTTGGATTCTAGTCAAGATTCACTAGTCTAAAGTTGAAGCAGATGGAGTGTTTTCTAGGGAGAAAAACACTAATTTAGAAGTTTCTTTCACAGAACAATCTCTGAAGGGTTTTCCTATGTGGTAGAGGGGAGCTATTCCATCCTGAATATGACTTCAAATGGAAAAAAGGTTGTTAAAGGGTTTCTATTTTTAATTTATTTTTCACCCGGCATGCAGTGGTGAGGTTCACTGCAATTACTCAAAAAATGTCAGAAGAAAACACTGTTGTTAAGTGCCCATTTAAAATGGTATGGTGACATTGGTTTGCTATCGGAATTGTAATTCTAGCCTAAAAGCTCTTCAACCACCAGAGAATGAACAAAGCAAATCTTGTAAAAGTATTGGCCTTTCTCCCTCTTTTTTTCTGCTTCACTTCCTTCCTTAGGCAGTGCTGGCACTCCAGTGATGTTTAATAAGAACGGTGATGCGCCAGGACGCTATGACATCTTTCAGTTCCAAGCAACAAATACCAGCACCCCAGGCTACCGTTTGATTGGCCAGTGGACAGATGATCTGCAGCTCAATGTAAGTTAACAACCTCCACACGCACACATTAATAATACTGATAATGATAATAATGATAATAATAATTCTTGTTTCTTACCTGGCTCTCCTTGAGGCTTGATGTGGGGCATGACACAGTTAAAAACACATAACTATAAAACATTATATAAAATAAATATATGAAAATGTATTGCTATGACATACATATATAAAAATATACAGAGTAAAAATAAAAATACAGTAAACATAGGGCATAAGTTTAAAATTCATAGTTAAAAATTGACTGGGTAGGCCTACCAGAAGATATAGGTTTTCAATTGTCTCTTAAATTCTGACAGCTGATTTAGCTGTCAGATTTCTTCTGGCAGGTCAACACTTGAGTGTGTGCTAATAACTAGCATGATATTACTAGTTGAGTGTCCCTCTTCTGAAATGCTTGGTGCCACAAGTGTTCTGTAGTTCAATTTTTTGTTGTTGCTGCTGCTTCTTCCTCCTCTTCTTCCTCCTCCTTCTCCTTTGAATGCTTGCATAGACAAAATGAGCTGTTGTGGAGATAGGACCCAAGTCTAAACATCAAGTTTATTTCTGTTTCATATATACCTTATATCCTTAATTTGAAAGTAATTTCATGCAGAATCTTTTAAATAATTTTGTGTGTGAAACAACGTTGGTGTACACTGAAACATCAAAAAGCAAATGTACCATTATCTTACCAACCCATTGGTCAATTTTGGATTATGGAGGATTTTGGAATTCCAGATAAGGGACGTTCAACCTGTATTGCTGAAAAGCTATCAATCTTCTTATTTTGTGTAATATTCTCTCTTGAAAGGCTGCAAAGAAACTCAGTCATATGATCTATCATGATCTATACACTCACTGTCATCTTGGAACTTGAAAACAATTACATATAAATGAGGCACCTGTCAAATACCATGACTAGCTAATTACTTTGTGTTTAATCTCCAGTAATCTGTTGCAGAACCCAAATTGTCCTGTGCCACCTTGCATAGTAATGTATTTGTTATAGTACAACTTGTTGTGGATTAAATGTTGAGAAAAGGACATTAAATAATGAAGTGAGATGAAGTTCTTAAGTATGCTGTCAAAAAGGACCTTGCCTTTTACTAAGGTAAATGACAATTTCTACCTATGTAGTTTATCTTCCAAACTTGACTTTTCTAGGATCTACTGTTTTCATAGCTTGTCAATGTATCAGGAAGCTTTTTTTTTCATGTCAGGAGCGATTTGAGGAACTGCAAGTCACTTCTGGTGTGAGAGAATTGGCCGTCTGCAAGGAGGTCTGCCCAGGGTTTGCCTGGATGTTTGATGTTTTCCCATCCTTGTGGGAGGGTTCTCCCATGCCCCTGCACGGGGAACTGGAGCTGACAGAGGGAGCTCAACCCTCTCTCCCCAGATTCAAACCACTAACTTATTAGTCATCAGTCCTGCCGGCAGAATGGTTTAACCCATTGCGCCACCGGGGGTTCCAGATTAGGAAGCTGAATGGGTTAGGAATCTGAACTACATAGTTAAGGATGCCTTTGTAGTTATATGTTAGGGATGTGCAAATCATCTCCAATCAGTTCCAATCTCGAGCATAGAACTTATTCCAACTTAAGTATTCACAGCATTGTATAAAATCCATTTTTCCATATGGATGTTCAATTTAAAATGGGTACATTTTTCTTGGGAAAAAAGTCAAATCAGCATGTGTTGAATACAAAGTCTGTTCCTGAACGATTTGAATCACAAGTATGTAAATGTGTGGTCTTCCATTCTCACCTTTCACATAGGTCTGTATATAGTCAAAGTGAGTGAAACTAGATGAAGTCTAAAGCAAATAAAAGCCTTCAACAACACATTAAAATGGGGGAGGGGGGGGAAATGAACTGAAAATGGGAAAAGAATGCAACCAGTCGCAATCCTGTAAAGTTTTATATTTAGATTACTTATACTACTGCTTCCCAGTTTCTGGTTCTCCAAATTTTCCAGTGTTTTGATTATTTTGGGAGGTGAAGTTCCAAACATATTGGATTGGTTTTGACATTTCTCTTTCTAGGACTCTTGCTTTATGTTGCTCCTACATGAGTCAGAAGACATCTGAAGTCATTTGCTCACATATCATCGTTAAGTGCTATGCAAACAATACATTTCCCAAAGAAGCCTTAACATTCAGACCACACACTTTAAGTACATTTGATGTATTACTGACTCAACTGAAAATGTATTTATGTTTTAGAAATCAAAGGGTAAGAGTAGTTAAATTTATAATGATTCATGCATGAACAGTATATTTCTAGTAACCCCCAGAAATTCCCAAGACAAAAGAGGTTTTCAGAAAACTATATGGATTGTGTTAGGCTTTAGCACTCAAAAATATCAAGCATGGTTACAAGGGGCAAAATCATATATTAGACACTACAAAATGTTTACTGTTGCCTGAAATCTGATCTGAATGTTTGTGAGGTAATACAGAGGATTTACTTAGATATTAGCCACATTCACACTCCACAATTATAACCTGATCATTCCACCTTAACTGATATGGCAACTTAATGTGGAATTCAGGGGTTTGTAGTTTAGTCAGGCCCAAGTGCTCTCTATTTGAATTTGAAATGCTCCTCTTCATGCTGTAAACTAGGCATGGGTCGGTTCAGTCGGAATCTTCGTAATTTGGAATAAACTCGGATCAAATGCCCTTTTGAAGTGAATTCTAAGCAATTTGGGAACCCAGAAGTATCCTCGCCCTTTCAAAGCTTTTTCCGCCATTTCTCTTATGAATCAGTAAGTGAGTTGGAAATTATTCAGCTTTTCAAACCAGTGTGGATGGATTTCCTTTGTTTCCTTTTTCTCCCACATCAGTCCTGGGTGAGAGCCACTGTTTAACCCAGTTTGGATGGCTTTCCTTCGGTTTCTTCTCTCCTGCACCAGTCCTGGGTGAGAACCACTGTTTAACCCAGTTTGCATGGCTTTCCTTCAGTTTCCTTTCTCTCCCGCGTCAATCCTGGGCGAGAGCTGCTGTTTAACCCAGTTTGGATGGCTTTCCTTCAGTTTCCTTTCTCTCCCAATTCAGTCCCGGGTTAGAGCCCTGTTTAACCCAGTTTGGATGGCTTTCCTTTGGATTCCTTCCTCTCCTACGTCAGTCCCGGGTGAGAGCCCTGTTTAACCGACTGTGGACGGCTTTCCTTTGGTTTCCTTTCTCTCCCACTTCAGTCTCGGGCAATAGAAGCAATTTAACCCAGTGTGGATGGATTTCTTCCCTTTGCTTCCCCTTCCCCTCTTCTGGAATAAAACAACTACTTTCAAAGTAAAGACCACCCAATGAAACAGGAAGTAACACTTTGAAACCATTAATGAAGGATTCCGAAGCCTCAGAAGTTTTGAAAAGTTTTGAACTTTTTTCCTGTAAAAATCGGAAATGACTTTAGATCCAAACCACCAGCGCCCCCTACGTCTGAAACGAGTTTTGAACAAATTTTAAAAATCAAACCAGCCTACTGTAAACACCATCTACTACACTGCCATTTGTGGAACTAAAATGTCTACACGCAGACAACCTCATTTTCCTTTGTGGTCCCTGCTTGCCAGGCTGGTGCTCACTGTGTAATTTAAAGCGCTGTATAATTCTATGAATAATAGAACAAAGGAATGGTTGGAGGGAGCTCTCATGGAAATTGCCGTTCTCTCATACCTCCATTTAGCCACCTGTGTGGCTTCATTTGTTTACCTCTCTCATCAGCAGTTTCAGGGTTATAAAATGAAGATTAGAGCAGTCCACACCAGTCTATTGCAACCAAGTTTGTTTGGGCTTTTTGACTGCAAGGATATACAGTCCTCCACAGCAGCCAATCACAAATCTGAGGAGGACCTTTTAACATGTGTTTTTCAACTGATCCCATGATCCAGCCTGCACTTTCCATGAGCATGATCTAGCCACCCCCACCCTTTAGCCTAGTTTCTTATGGATTTTAAGACTTATGTAAAAGGGACCTTAATCCACTTCTACGCAGGACAAAATGTGAAATGCTGTGTTTTGAAGCCACACAGAGAGACAAAATGCTGTCTCATAGGTCGGAGGGGTGGCCATACACCCCACACATGTGAATGCATTCTTGGCACTAGTGGGCATACCCAGAGCCTCCTCCCCTCCTGCCTCCCAATTTGGCTCCCAAAATGCGACCCCTTTCCTTCTCCAAGCTCCATTGCATCTTCACTGTGGGCAAAAAAGAGAATGGACAGCTTTCCATAGCAATTAAAGAGGCTTTCTTCTCATTTTTGGGACACATGAGGGGGGGGAGGAGGAGGGTGGCACTGCCATTTCACCTCTTCACGCTTCCTGAAACAGACACCTGGGTTAGTGAATGGCAATCCCAGGTGAATGTCTCCACAGACCTGATACCCGCAAAGATCCAGATATTCAAGGAAGATTCAGATCTTTGCAGGTATGTTCTTTTTAAAACTCAGGTGTAAATCGATTAAAAGATTTACCTCCAGTTACTTAACATTAGCCTGTGTATGTCATTTGAACACTCCTGGCTAATGCACCATCTACACTACATTTTATGGAAGTGTAGATCAGCCCTAAGCTGTAAATCTCTGTGATTAATATGGAAACAAAGTGTAGGCTTCTTTGGATTTGTGTTGTGATTCTATTAAAAAAACCTGGTTGTGCTATTTAGCACACATACGTCTACTTTGGAAGCATATTTGTAAGCATTCAATATTCAACCTTCTGGGGTGAAATATTCCCCTAGAAACATTTTTAGGAAAGAATCTCTCCACTGCTGCTCCTCATTAATATGTATAAAGAAAAAACAGCTGCCAGCCAATTCACAATTGTTTGATATTTCTTTAGGCTGTCCAGGTTATCCCATGTCGTAAATATAAGATTGTACTACATGTTCAATTCTGGACTGCAGAATGAAAAACCTATCCAGTTGCTCAGCTATTTGCAGACTTTATCATGATTCACATACAAGCAGTGTTTTTTAAGCCTTATCAAATCTGACTAAATAACAGCAAATATTTGTTTGAAATCTGATCTGAATCTCCCTGAGCTGGTATTTGAGGAGACAGCTGGGTATTATGTAAGGCAATTCTGAGAAAGAACAAGAGAATAGCTGGTGGTGGGAGTTTGTAGGCCAGTCGCCCTTCGGTGTTAATATTATCCTTATTCAATTCACAGAATATTGCCTTTGGGGAGGCAGAGTGGTGCAGAATTAGTCTGCCATGATGTTGCTTTAGTTGTCAGATTGAAATTCAAGGCAGAGCATTGTGTTGAGATGCACAGGTTTCTTAATATAGAACCACACAGCTTGTGAAATGACTCCTCTGTGCTGCTTGCTATCCCAGCAGGAATTCAGTTGAGATGAGGATACAGAGCAAATGGATGTGTGGGTGAGACTGTTTTACATGTGCAAATGAATGGAAATCTATCAGCCATCTCAGTGTTATTGAAAATGGTAATAATAAGAACAACAACACATTAAAATAGAATTAGTAGCATTTTAATGGATGAAAAGCTAGGGATTACTCATTGAAAAAGTAAATTTATTGTTTACTAAAGCTGCCTATTTTGTTAGTAGTAAAGTATGTTTATTCTGACTTAATAATTTCTCTTTAATGCCCCACATTATGAACTAGGCTTTTAAAAACCAGGGAGAGAAGTCATGTGGCTGTGTTTATATGACATGCTTTTCACATTTCTGTTCCATTCACTGACAGTAAATTTTACATTTTAACATACATTAATGAATTAGTTATAATAAAATATGTTCTAAAATGTGGCTAAACAAATGTTAGCCAGCCATGTAAAGCAGAGGCTTAATTAACATAAGAAACAATAGTGTAGCACACTAAGATGCTTTTTGGAGATTTCAAACTCCATAGTTTCCTGACTCCCTTCAGCGCCATGGCTGTGCCACAAAGCACCCCAGCCATCTTGGCTGAAGGGAGGATGCATGCGTCCTTTGCAGCAGAAAGGCAGAGGAAAGGTGGAGGTGGTGCGGCACAAGCTCTCCGCCCCGTTCTCCCATGCCGGCAGAAGGAAGGTGGAGGCATGACCGGTGCAAGCTCTCTGCCTCTTCCTCCCATGCTGGCAGAAAGAAGGTGGAGGCGGGGCAGACGCAAGTGTCAGGACGGATGCCAACATGGGACAGTCTTCTTTGGACGGTCTTCTTTGGATGCAGGCGAGGAAGGAAGGAGACCTCGCCAGCAGCAGCTTCTGAGCTCAGCTGCGTGCATGGAATTTGAGGCGAAGGAGGGCGAACGAGGCTCTGCCTCTCCTCCGCCTTGCTCGGCTCAGAAGCTGCTTATGGCAAGGTCTCCTTCCTTCCTCGCCTGCATCCAAAGAAGAACATCCAAAGAAGACTGTCCCACGTTGGCGTCTGTCCTGACGCTTGCGCCGTCCCCACCTCCACCTTCCTTCTGCCGGCATGGGAGAAAGAGGCGGAGAGCTTGTGCACTGGCCCCACCTCCACCTTCCTTCTGCTGGCATGGGAGAAAGAGGTGAAGAGCTTGCGCCGGCCCCGCCTCCACCTTCCTTCTGCTGGAGGCGTTCGTCCTGATGTCTCCCTGCTGGCATGGAAGGAAGAGGCGGAGAGCTTGCGCTGGCCCCACCTCCACCTTCTTTCTGCCTTCCTGCTCAAGGGCTTCCTTGCGCCGACGATGCGTGCACCCTCCAGCCAACGCAGCCCCTGCTTCAAGGGGGAGTCGTCTTAAACGGCGAGTATATCCCTAACTCTGTATTTTGTGATGATAAATTGGGGGGTCATCTTATAGCCCCAGTCACCTAGTACCCCAGAATATATGGTAATTATTTCTGGCTTCATATTTACTAGTCATGTGCATTTGGGACTTACCTTGATCTGTTTCATATCCAGCTTTTGGTGGGGGTCCCGGTCCATTTTTATCGGAACCTCCCGAGATATATGTTTTCTGTTTTCATTATTTGGGAGGGGGGGGGCTTTAACCATAGGCTCAAAGCACCTGGGCCGATGGGTGTAGGCTCTAGGCCTATTCACCCAGGCCTGGTATTGCCTGTAGCTGAGTGCTGAGTAAGAAGCGTTCCTTACTCAGTGCTCAGCTGCAAGCCCTGCCAGGCCTGGGTGTGTAGGCCCAAAGCCTGCACTCATAGGCCCAGGCACTTTGGGCCTGTGGGTGAAGGCTTGGGCCTGTGCACCCAGGCCTTACAGGGTCTGCAGCCAAGTGCCAAATAAGGTGTGCTCCTTACTCAGGTCTTGGCTGCAGGCCCTGCAAGGCTCAGGTGCATAGGCCCATAGCCTGCACTCAGGCCCAAGCACTTTGGGCCTATGGGTGCAGGCTTCCCGGCCTACATGCACACTCCTTACTCAGTTCTTGGCTGCAGGCCCTGCAAGGCCCGGGTGCATAGGCCCAAAGCCTCTACCTGTAGGCCTGGGCACTTTGGGCACCTACCAGGCCCCACAAAATCCATCTGAAAGGCAGGCACACCTGCCTTTCGTATCAATTGCATTTTTGTTTCAGGAGGGGCTTTTCCGTTTCACGCCATCCAAATGGACGGAATGAAATGGAAACATGAATGAAACAAATGGGACAAATTTCAGGCCCACGACTAATGTTTACCCTCATCCATCTGCATACCTCATGAGAAGCATACTGCCTCTGATATTGGAGATAATGCATAATTTGACTGATGGCCACTGTTACCCTTATTCTCAATGAATTTAATCCCCTCATCCTAAATTAATTAAATTAGTCGTTAAATTGTTGGCCATTATAGTTTGATTTTGCTGTCCTAAGTGAAGGACTACACAAAATTGGAAGCTTTTAAGATTTGGAAATTTTTAGTTACATTTAAATCAATCCTAGTCACACTGAAAGGTAGCCCAATCATAGTTTTAAGACCATTTTGTCAGCTTCCCTTGGGCAAAAATGCCTGACTCAAAATGCAAGCATATATTATGGGTTGCTCATCCTGGCAGGTTGTTTACTGGAAGATAACTTTTGGTACTCTCTCTCTCTCTCTCTCTCTCAAGTCACAAGCAGTTATAAGAGAGTAAACCTCCATGTTGGCCTCAAGGACAAGCCCTTTCATAGTCCCCAAGGTTACAGGGTCTGAAGAGGCTATTCCAGAATGCCACCATTCACCAAAAAAGATATACACCAAAGACTGGGCCAAAAACAGAGGTAACAAAGAATTACCAAGTATTTTTCCTCCTCCACTTTGTTTATTACATAATACTGGAGAGGTAGATTTGGAGTGGAATCAACTTAGTCTGGAGAGCACAATATCTGTAATTAAGCCTTTTTCTGATCTTACAAAATGGTCTGTCATAAAAGCAATGGTCGTGTTTTTGCAGTGTAAAGTGTCCATGTAGTTGAGCTCACCCCACATTAGAAAATGGTGGAGGTGAGATTTACTGAAAAGGACATTCAAGTGCCACCTCGGAGTTGGTTGAGGTAGGCAGGATTTCCCTGGGTACTGGTTGTGGGGGGTCGGGAGCAGGTCAGGGTTTTGCCCTCCCTTCTGCTCGAGATCCCCGTGTACAACTGGTGGGCCACTGTGTGATACAGAATGCTGGACTAGATGGGCTGAGGTCCGATTCAGCATGGCTCTTCTTATGTTCTAACCCCCTGAATTCTCTCCCTCTTTTCTTGGGACGTCTAGAGTAGCACAGAAAAATAAACATAAGACTTGGCTATATCTTGAAAGTATTATCTGTTTCAGTCTTGCAATGTATTATTGCCTAAAGAAACTCTTCACTGATGATATTATCAGCGCTGCTATTGTTAAGCAACAATCAAGTCTTAATTGAAATAGTCTCACGGGATATTTTAGGGTTATCTAGAAATTACTTTGGGGATGGCAAAATAGATTAAAGGATTACTCAAAACAGAGTTAATCTGATAACTGAATAAATAATAGAGGATAGCATTCCTAATTATATTAGTCATTGTAAAGCCAATGAAGGTAACTACTTGAATAAGTAGCACAGGAACACCGCTTATAATTGAGAAAACCTTTCTACTGAAATTGATGCATCCATTGCCAGAATTAACAGTTTTAATCCCATTACAGAAGTGCTTTGGACTAAATACTGTCACTAATACATGTCACAGGGACATCTCAAAAACTGGCCCACTCCCACATTTCTCTTCCAGCACCTGTTATCCTCACCCTCCAATTTTATGACGGATCTGGGGATTTTGAGGAGGAGAGAAAATAAAACTTGGAACATTTTTTGTGTAATTCTCTCCCCAACTCATCAAGTAGGGCAAATTAAAATATTTTAACAACATTAGCATTAGGAAGGTGATCAAGGACTGCAGAAAAACAGATGTTCTATTAGTAGCAGCATTTCTACAACACAGAAATTAAATGTCTTGAGTTTCTTCAGTCTTTTGCCATGCTTCTAATACAAGTGGAGTTGAAAAAAAGTCAGATTGAAATGTTGAGGCACATACATACACATTAGCATGTCTGCAGTATACAGTGCAATGAATTTTGAGATGAAAAAGAGTGGAATACTCCATCAATAATAATTATTATTTATTATTACATGCATTTATACATCGCCCTTCTCCCCTAGATAACTCTACTCTTTTCTACAGGAAATTAGAGACAATTTAATGGAGTATATGTTTTTGTTGAAAAAGATATAAAGAGAATTGGAGAGATCTTGGTTCATCTCTCCATTGGAAGAATGGTTTCAATTTCTAAGTGCCTATTAAAAGCACCTGCATATCTACCTCAGCAGAGTTACTCCAAAACAAAATTTAATACCACTGCATGAATCTGTCAATCTGTCATGCAAATAGCTTGCACTTCAACAGTTGTATCTATTTGTGTAGATACTAATTTGCTTAAGTGCTGTAAAAAATCAGTTTCCCAACAGGATATGAACAGCTATGTTGGACTAATCAGAAGGGTAGTTCATATCAGAGGTCTTTGCCATCACCTTCCTGCCTTGAATATGAATCCTCTATGCAATAACATGACAGGTATTGGAAAGTACTTATAGAGAGTCATGTTTTGTCCATGATGCAGGAATATTTTATATGGCTGTTTTGTTAATTTTTCATCTTTCAGTTATTTGGGGGGGCAGGTGGAACAATGATGAATTGCTATTATACATATTCCTTGCATAAAATACAGTATTGTGTATGTGTTTGACAGTTAACTTATTAATAATTCAGTTAACCTAATGTAGTGGCTACTCTTGTTACTATTTTTACCTATCAGTCACTGTTAAGAATGCAGCATCCCTATTTGCTTCCTGCATCTGAGGGTCCTGCCAGACAGGCCCAAAATGTGGGATCTGTCATAGGTTTACCTGAGGTGTCCAAATGATGCCTCAGGTAAACCCGAATTAATCTGGAAAACTGGGATTTTCCAGTTTACTCCAGATTGATTTGATACCTAAAAAGAACCGGACCTTAGTGGAAGGTCCAGATGTTTCCAGGTGTGGATCATGTGGGGACTGACTCCTGGGACTGCTTTCGCAATCCCAGGGGTCAATCCCCACTGCGATTTTGGTTATTTGGGCTCCAAGAGCCCAAATGAGGATGGCACCCTCTCCCCCAGCCTTCCATTTACCCCTAAAACTTACATGAGGGGCCTGGCTGCATACTCAGGCCCCTCCAGTGTACGCTCCTGGGATGTAAAAACCTCATGATGTGTCATTTTCACGTGGTAGGATCTTTTGCTGGAGGGGCCTGAGCATGCAGCCAGTACCCTCACAAAAGTTTTTGGGATAAATGGGGGACTGGGGGCTGGCTCCATGCCTTCCTAGGTCTGCCCTTGGGAAAGCCTAAAGTTTGGGGTGGGTGTGTGGCTTCAATCCCGGGATTGGGGCTTGTGTAGAAAGGGCCCTGAGTTCCCTCCACCAGTTTTAACACTTCTTTCCTCCAAGCCTAATCCTGCTTTAAATATGATATGTTCAGCATGCAAAGTAAACTGATAGGGTGATAAATGAGGCCTTGTCTGACGCTCTTGCTTCTTGTCCAAAGACGTTATACATCAAAACATTCAAATGTTGTGTCATATCCATTTCTTTAAGAACAAGCCATAGTTTTTCATAATCTAGCCAAAGACTTTGCTATAATGTATAAAGCAAAGGTTGGCTTTCTTTCAAAATCATGTTATGTGCTCTATTATATTTTTGCAATGTGATCCCCAGTGCTTCTTCCTTTCCTTAACCTAGCTTGGACATCTGGCATTTGTCATTTCTTGTATGGTAAATATCATTGTACAATTCTGAGCACAATTTTTCTGACATGGACAATTAAAGCAATTGTTCTATGGTTACTGCAATTCTTGGTGTCCTTTTTCAGGAGAACTGAAATGTATTTTGAACATTTCCAGTTTGGGGGCCATTGATTTGTTTTCAATATTGGTTGACAGATTTTAATTAGAACTACTATAACCTCATCACATCAGACTAAAATTGGTGGCATGCACCAATTTTAGCCCACAGCACCCATGGTGCCAGCTGGCTCCCATCATATGATCCCATGCTAGCTCCAGGAGTGAAGGAGGGCAGAACCGGTACATGTTGTCATACATGCTATGGGGTGAAGCTATGCACACCACACACATTCATGCTTCCTCCATGTGATTTCCCTCCCTTGGATCCAGGCATGGGGTGCCAGATTCCCCACACCCTATGGCGAAGTGGAGTGCCACCGCTGCTGGCCACCAGAGTATGATGAGGTGGTTAAATTTTGTCTCTGTCTCCTTTCCCATGATTAATTTTAGAAATCCTCTGAAATTGAAGTTCAGTAAGAATACATGCTTTAAAAGCAAAAAAAATGTTAATTCTCAATAGGAACCAATGACGCTGAAATTGCAATCTGCAATTAAATAAGAAATTGGTTGCGTGGGAATAAATTATGTTTTAGCATACTCATAAATAACCTTCTGGCATGTGTCTGACTTACTAAAGTAGAAAAACTGTTTCGTGTTTCAGTTTTGCTACTCCAATAAAGTAAGAACATTGACTCCAGTGAAAGTGTCACAATTGACTTTAGTGGAGTTGAGTTGATCCCAATTAAATGAAGAGTGATTAAATTGCAGACATCCCTTCAGCTCCTAATCCCAGTCCTTATGGTTACCTTTCACTTTTTTAAAAAACAATAAACAGAAATGTTGAGAGGCTGCTAATTTAGTTAGAAAGAGCGAGGGAAAATTAAAAACTATAATGGGAGATTTGGTGTAGTATGGATTTCACTTTCTCATTACGTAAACAGTGAAAATATGGTAAACACCACTAATGCCAAGGAGTTTTATAGGGTAATGAAGGTGCTATGTTTGCCACACAAATAAACAGCACTTTAAAATAGATCCTACTGAAAATACAATGAGAGTTTTCCAAACTATTAAGAAATATTATATTGATGTGGTCACCATAATTTGGAAACATAACAACAATGTAGAATTGAGGCTTATTTTCCTATATTAAACTGGCTGTTTAAGGTATTTGTCTTTTCTTCACATTCATGCCATTCTTTTATGACACATTGATTCATGAGTCAGTTCTTGGACTGCATGAAATATTCTTCCTAGCTACAGTACAACGAGATGGAAAATATAAACATCTGTTATAAGATATGCTACCTACAGCGTCAGATAACATGTTAAAATTTATCAGTTGGCTGTTGCCCAACTGAACTCCGCTTTTATCTTTTTCCCCAGTGTACTTTAAAAAGTCATAAAACAAACAAAAAAGACTTAAGTAAAATCAAGCTCACAGAATATCTGGGCAAAACTTAACTTCCAAGATACAATGAATGTGTTTCAAGAACTTAAAGGAAAGCAAGAACAGGGCCGTCTTAACCGCATTATAGGCCCTTGGGCAAAGTAGTGCACTGGACCATACCCACACAACCATTCACAGGAATAAAAACATAAATTATCAATAAAAATAAACTTATATTTATTGGTCCCATTAACAAAATCAGAAGGTTTTCCCCCTTTTTCTTTTGTGTTCCAATAAAAACATTACATTTCATTTCTGCTGAAAGGGTTATTTATGAATCTCACTGACATTTATTAATCTCTACAGTTTCTTTTTCCTCTCTTTGCTGTTTTACACTTTCTCTAACTTTCTTAAACTGTGCTCCTTCAGGTGTTTTGGACTTCAGCTCCCAGAAGCCCCAACCAGCTTATCAGCAATTAGGGATTTTGGGAGATGAAGTCCAAAATATCTGGAGGAGCACAGTTTGAGAAACACTGCTCTAACTCTTCATCACACAAATAGTCTTTTTGAAACTCAAACAGCAGAGGCTCTGCTTTTGGTAATGAAAATGCACACTGACAGCAGTTGTTATCCATAGCTGTCAATTGTCTCTTGAGAGTCTGTTTCAATAGCCTGATTCCATAACATTGCAAACAATAAAAATGGCCAATTTTCTCTTGTGAATGCAAACATGACAATTCTCCAGTACAACAACCAAATCATAATTTCCTCGTTCTATTGAGTTAGTTGGAAATTTGGAAAATTCAAATTATCTGTTTTGAACTGGATTATATGGTAGTGTGGATCCAGCCTCTGTGGAAATCTATCCACAGAGACAACGGCTGGTATCAAAATTTCTCCACAGATTCCAGGGAATGATCTGTGCTCTCTGATCCCTTAAAATATATTTTTGGCTTATATGTGCAATATATTATATATTATAGTTCCATTTTATTTGATTATTTTGTTATTATTTTCATAAATCATCTTGGTTGCTCTGCTGATGGCCAGGAATTTCTAAATAACTAATAGTCCATTTCATATACTGATATATAGACAGTGATAAATCACCTTCTGTGAATTTATCTGGTCCATAAAGGGAGGTTGAGAATATGTGGCTTTCTGGATATTGCAGAAAGGCAATTCCCATTATCTTTCATCATTAGTTAAGACTAATTGGAGCTGTACAGTATCTGATGATCTAAGCTAATGACTGTCACAGCCACTTCTTGCAGCAGATTCCACAAATAGTTATGTGTTATGTGATGCAAAGACACCTTAATAAGATTTGTTTCAAATGACACAGTGCCTCCATCAGAATCATGCTCCATTTTAACTTTATCACTTTAGATGTCTGAGTCCCCTTCCACACAGTGTATAAAATCCACATTGAACTGGATTATATGGTGGTGTGCACTAAGGGCCCTTCCACATAGTCAAATAACACAGAATATCAAGGCAGAAAATCCCACAATATCTGCTTTGAACTGGGTTATCCGATTCCACACTGCCATATATTCCAGTTCAAAGCAAATAAGGTGGGATTTTATTCAGCTATGTGGAAGGGGTTATAGTTCAAAGCAATTATTGTGGATTATCTGCCTTGATGGAAGCCCTGGTGGCCCAGTGGGTTAAAAGGTTGAGTTGCTGAACTTGGTTATTGAACGGTCGCAGGTTCAAATCCAGGGAGTGGCACGTCTGGACTTAATGTCAGGGGAAAACCTTTACCTTTACTATCTGCCTTGATATTCTGGGTTATATGGCTGTGTGGAAGAGCATTGAGCACACAAAGAGTAAGAAGCAAATGATGGAGAACCTAAGCATTCAAAAGGGACTCCCACTGGGCATTTAAAGTGAGATAAAGCCAGTGCTTTAATATGGAGTGCCCTGAACACTGTTCTTGGAAGAGAGTGAAGTAATGCCTCGGAAGGAATACTTGTTTCAGCAGGGAGTCCACAGTGTTTCAATATTTTCATCTTCTCATCACTGAAATTTGTGGAATCCTGCTGATGAGCCAATTTTACTTTTTGTCACCAAAACTATTCACCCCTACAAGGACTTGCTTTCATTTCTTAAGCAGCACAATGTTCATCATTTCTTTTCCTTTGGTGCCAGGTGTAGGAATAGTTGTACTTCTAATTAAAAGCAGTCAGTGTCCATTCAAAAAGTTGGATTGAGAAACTTGAAGGAAAATGTACACTGATGAGTGTGCATATTGCACACAATTTTTAGCTAATTCCATAAACATCCTGTTGACTATAAGACCATAACAGTTTGCAGACCTGGAAAGGTTTTATATTCAGCCATGCATAGCCCATAATTCTAGAAACAGACTGTTCATACCTTGTTACTATCAGTTGGATGAATTATTAAAAGATTGCTGCAACAGCATGGAGCAAACAGTAGGAAATCATGGTAATCTTAGAAAGTAGAGATTCAGATCCCCAAGGGATGCCAATTGAGCCACTTAAATCAGCACGCCAGTTTTTGAGATGCAGAAGGGTAAGGTTGGAGCATAGTGCCACTTATACTTGTTAAACTACATTAACCTGAGTTTTTAACCCCAGGAACTTTCCCTCCTTCTTTTTCACTCTGATGAGTGGGTGTGATTAGTAATGCCTGTCTTGCACCTGAAATGAAAGATCACAGTGATAAATGCCTCTTCCCTCCTGTAGTGGCTAAGGGCTCATTTTCAAAATAAACATAGTTAGAAAATTGTGCACTCTCTGGAATCTGCTGCACAATTTTCACCTTGCAGGTGATAAGGTTGGCACCTGATAGACCAATCTGCAAGTATCAGCATCTTTTTAGGGTGTCCATCTCATAAACATCTTTTTAAGCCAATCAGAGAAAACAATTGAGACTTTTTAAATAAAAAAGCCCCCATCCTATCATTAAGCCTGGAAGCTTGAATAAAGTAGGTTGCTGATGTTGTTGTTACTACATACCTACACACTACAAACCATTTCCCCATTTAACCCAAAGCCTAGCTTTGATTTCATTTCATATTTCAGCATCTCACCTATCAGGTTGCACAACTGATTTTTCATCTACACAGTAGAATTAATGCCATTTGATACTAGTTTCAGTGCCATGAAACTGTAGGTGCTATTATAGCTTTTTGAGGTCTTTAATCTTCTTGAAAAGATGCTGATGCCTCACCAAAATACAAATCTAGGATTCCATAGCAAGAAAAACCAGGGCAGTTAAAGTAGTGTCAAACTGCAACTTTGTTCCCCATGCTGTTTAACATTTACATGAAACCGTTAGGAGAGATCATCAGAATTTTAGAGTTCAGTGTCAACTTTATGCTGAGAACACCAAACTCTATTAGTCCTTTCCACTGAAAGCCAAGGATGTCATCCTGCCTCTAAACCAGTGCCTGTCATCAGTGATGGACTGGATAAGGGCTAATAAATTGAAGGTAAATCCAAACAAGACAAAGGTACTACTAGTCAGTCGGAAGGTGAATCAGGGTGTAGGATTACAGCCTATACTGGATGGGGTCACACTCCCCTTGAAGACACAGGTTTGCAGTTTGGGGGTACTCATGGTTTCAGTGCTGACCCGCAAATCTCAGGTGACAGAGGTGGCCAGGAGTGCCTTTGCACAACTAAAACTTGTGCACCAGCTGTGCCTATACTTTGAGATGCCAGATCTGGCTGTGGTAGTCCACGTCTTGGTTACTTCCCGTCTTGACTACTGCAACACTCTCTACATGGGACTGCCTTTGAAGACAGTTTGGAAGCTGCAACTAGTTCAGAGATTGGCAGCCAGTTTACTAACTGGAGTGCCATGCAGGGAGAGAATAACCCCCATGTGATGGCAGCTCCACTAGCTGCCGATCTGTTTCCAGGCTAAATATAAAGTGCTGGCTATTACATATAAAGCCCTTAACAGTTTAGGACCAGACTATTTTAAAAAGCATATCTCCACATACAAACTGGTATGAGCACTGTGGTCTGCAGAGGAGACCCTGCTTTCGATCCCACCCCTCCCCAAGTGCAGTTGGTGAGAGCAAGGGGGAGCTTCTTTGTGACCACTCCTGGTATACCCTCCCTAAAGAACTAAAAATGGCCCCCTTTTCTCCTTTAAAAAGCTTTTAAAGATCCATCTGTGCAATATAGCTTATAGAGAGGAGGATTAGCATACCTTACATACATCCCCACTTCGACATCGTATACTTATTGCTTTTCAATGTGGCTCTTGATTGAAACAATAATTAATGTCTGACTGGCAATCTGAGGATTGTTGTTGCAGTCATTATTGTGAGCTTTCTAGACGATTCTCATTTTGGCAACCATTGCCTAGGGTTTTCCTGGCAAGATTTGATCAGATGAGATAGCAGCCAGCATTAAAGATGACATATTTGGCCAGACTGGGAAGTTATAAAATAGTCAATTTTTTTAGTCTCTTATCCTGAAATTATCTCCTCTTTTCTGCCTCATCCTCTTCCTTTTCCTTTTCTATGTATTTATACCTCACTTTTTCTATGCCAAAGGAGAATCCAAGGGGCCAACATTAAAATATAGTAACTTATGACATGAAACCTAACACATAAATATTAAAACAGCATTAAACAATGAAATATTAAAAACAGTTAGTTTAAACAAATAAAACCATTAAACAAATCTGTTAAAACACAACACCCCTTGGTTTGGTCTTAAATATTTTCATCTTTAAAAATATGCTTGAACAGCAAAGTTTTAATCTGTTGGCAGAAGAATGGCAGGAAGGGGTACATTCTGGCTTCCTTGGGCAGGAAATTCTAGAGCCAAGGAATAGCCACCAAGAAAGCTCTCTCTCAGATTTGCACCAACTGATCTTCCGATAGAGGTGGGCCAAGAGAAGGGCCTTTTCTGAGAATCTCAGGGCCTGGGTAAGTTCATGCTGAGATATACAATCTGCCAAAATTTTGGGCCTAAGACTCTTCTTGGCATCTGAGGGTAGTTCCATACAGACACATAATAAATCCCCAACTGGTAAGTTTGGGTCTGCATTATGATCCCACAGGAATGTTTGTCAACCTTGTCTGAGGTATTCAGACAAGGTTGACAAACATTCAGCATGGCTACTAGGAATGGGGCAGATGTCTATCCCCCACATCCACCCAGCACCCCAAATCCCCCCAAGACAGAAAATCAGCATGTACTGGAATTCAGGGCTTGGTACTTCCTGGTTGATGGCATGTCACTGAGCAAGGCAGCTTGCTCCTAGTTTTCTGAAGCTGCTTTGCACAGTCACATGGCATCCGCAGGAAGTACAGAGCCCTGATCTCCAGTAAGTGCTAATTTTCAGCCTTTTGGGGATTAAATTGTGTTGTTAGTGGGCAGGGAATATAGCCACTCCACCTCCCAAGGCTGCACGAGCTTGGGGATCACATGGTGGCTCTGAGGGCATGATTCTGGATACTGCATAGGAGCAGGATTCAGACTTTCTTGTGTTTTTTTAAAAACTTGGGATGCAACTGCATTAAGCAGCTTACCCAAGGTTAATTCACATTAGTCTGTGTGCATTATGTAGATGCACACAATCTGACATGACTCCCATATTGCATTAAATGGCAATGTAGAACCACCCTGAAATACCAAAAGAAGATTCCTAAAGAGGCTGATCTTGCAAATAAATGAATGAATAAATAAAGAGTTTAAGCATCTCTTGCATTCTGGCAGTGATCTATCATCTACCTCCCTGCTTTTTTATGTTTGAAGCTGTAGCAACAGTAAATGTGATAATATCTCCAAAGTATAATTAAAGTTTGGTACACATAACCTAGTTTTATTTGTCAAGTTCCTGTTGCCAAAGTGGGATTGATTGATTACTATAGTATGTAAAAGAAAATGTGCTAAATGGAAGTTCATCGCTATTCAGGAAACATTCTGCACAAAATTCACACATGGTCTGCCCCCCCCCCCTTGAAAACAACATTTTCTGTGAAAGAAACAGCATTTTCTGCATAGAAAATGTTTTATAATATGATATAAAATGTAATGCATTTATAATCTCAAACTTCAAAGATTTTCACCAGTCCAGGACTCTCTGGTTAGGTTAGGGTTTCTGAGCACTTGAGAAAAGTGTTTTTCTACCAATTTACAAACATTTAAAAAATAGTCTTTGTAATCTTGGTAGGATATTTCATGTCAGACAGGTTTTAGCTGAATTAAAGTTGGAAAATACCTCTGAGCTGTGAGGAAGATACAGGGCAGCAAAAGTAGTAAGGGGTGACACTCGAGACAGATCTTGTAGAGATAATCACTATGCCACTTAACTCTGATTAATACTTCACAGAAGAAGGCAGAATAAACCATATCAGATTTTTTTTTTACCATAGAGGCACACATACACTCACAAACATTGCCCAAAAACCCATGATAGAGTCACCTTAGAGTAGGGGTCCTCAAACCTTTTAAGCAGAGGGCCAGTTCATAGTTCCCCAGACTGTTGGGAGGGATGGGGGTATAGTTTGAAAAAAAAATCAAGAATAATTTCCTATGTACACTGGAGATATTTCATTTATAGTGCAAAAGAAACAACCCATGAAATAATACAATATTTAAAATGATGAACAATTTCAACCAACATAAACTTGTTAGTATTTTAATGTGAAGTGTGGGCCTGCTTTGACTGATGAGATAGTCAAATAAATTAGGATTGTTGTCATGTACCTTCAAGTCATTTCAAACATAGGGGAACCCTAAGTCTAAAGTTTGGGGTGGGGGTAAATGAGCATGGAGGGCTTCATCTGTCCGATCTTAGTTTGGAGACCCCTGCCTTAGAATCGTCAGCAACAACATATTTTGCACTTTCCTGTTAGGATTTACATTATTATATATTTTCTACCTTTTATCTCACAGAACAGGTGCTGTATTATTGATACAAAAAAGGATCAGTTTTAATAATAGGTGAAATTTTGAATTTCCAGGATGTTTTTCAAACTGTAATCCAAACTATCCTTTTTTATTTCAGTTTTAAATAAATGCACAGCAGTTTAAACCAGGACTGTTTTTCCTGCTGCCTTCATCAGTGCACAAATTCTTTTAGATTAGCTTTGGTACTGGTTTGAATTTCTACCTGACCTGAGTGGCCCATTTATTGACAAAAACTCCATGTGTTTCACTGCTTCCATAATAGCAAATGAAATGTGCTCTATGGAGGAAAGCTCCCCCACATTTTTAAGTTGCAGTGAAGTGGTCAATAAAAGCCAAGGACCGTGACCCATTGTCATTATGATGGAGTGAATTCCTCATTAGGGAGTGTGTTCTCATTCATCAAAGTTGCCAGCTTTCATTTTACCAGCTGTATTTCACTTAGGTTCACAGCACTGGGTGACAAGCTATATCATGCCAGAAAACCTTAAATCTCTTGGGGATGACTGAAGCCATGTTTTGCTCCCAATACTTCATTATGATTATCCTGGCTACTTGAGCTGTACATGAACTGTAAGCTCAAAGGAAGTGACCTGAAGAGCTGATTTTATCAAGATGCTTTTTTAAAACAACAGCTATGTAGCAAGAGCTGGTAAATCTTATTTTAGCTGGAAATACCCAAATCTATTTGGACTGGTTGGCCCATGAGGTCTCTTCCAGTTCAATGATTCTATGATTCTATTCAGCAATAGGCTTTGGCACCATGAGTCGAACCTTTAAGGTTCATATTAAAATGCAAAATGAAACCATCCCACAACATAGAAGCCACCAATCACCATTGTAATAGTGAGGTGATTACAAAGAACATTGTTGTTAACTGTAATCTGGTCAGATCTTGCAGAATCCTGGCATAGCTCCTTTGATCAAATCTATCCATCTGGAACACAGTCTGTCCACCACTTTACCAAACACGTTTTTTCTAGAGACTCTTGTCTTTCCCTGATATGTCCAATGTATAAAAGTCTCAGTTCAATCATCTTGGTTTCTAGGGAAAGCTCGTTTTGCTCTTGAACCCATTGATTTTTTTTAGCAGTGCAAAACAAGCATATATAAAGTTTCAAAAAAATGTAAAACAGAATTCCATGGCTCTGTTTTATATCCTTTGGAAAAAATATGATTCATGCAGGGTTTTATACATTTTTTCTTTTTATATACCGCCATCCCCAAAGGCTCAGAGCAGTTTACAACAGAATAATACAGTTAACAGTAAATAACTACAAACATACAAACATATAATAGATAAACAGTTTACAATTAACTAATTTAACAATTCACTACTGACAGGCCTGATCTGCACGATGGAATATAGCCAGGTGAGGTCTTTGGTTGAGGAATTAATGGGGCAGAAGTAAATCTCATATCCTGAGGAGGCAAACGGATTGCCAAAGAGAACCATCCAGGGATGATAACTGCCATACCATCAAAGGAAGAGAACCATTTCATTCCTAAAGCCCCACTGAGGTTCTCCAGTCTGCGAGAAGCCAGGACAGCCGGGGCCTTTAGGCCCTCGGGGGAAGGCAAACTATCCCGACCCATACGTCCTATGGGCTTATGGGCTAGAGCCATACAACAACAACAACTTTTGGGGGTAGATAAGGGCAGGGTACAAATATTTGAAATAAATAATAATAAATAACTTTATTCTTATTTCCTGCCATCATCTCCCCAGCGGGACCCAGGACGGCTTACATGGGGACCAAGCCCAACTATAGATAGATACACACACACACACTGCATTTCAATAATTAAAACAATAAGACAGAACAACAGACATCATAAAAAATAAGAACAAAAAACCACCAACCAGTAGCCAAGAACAGTGGTTGTGTTAAGATCTAGGATGGTGGGGGTAAGGTCTAGTACAGTGCTGTCCAACTTCTACGGGGTCCAGGGCCGGATAAAAGGTCACTGATGACCTAGGGGGGCCGCTCGGCCCCCCCCAGGCCCCGACCCAGGCCCCACCCCCAACCCCAGGCCCCGCCCCCTCCATAACCGGCCGGAAAAGGGCAGAAGGCGGCGCCAAGTGCAGTGCATCACTGGCCTGGCGTGACGCTGCCCTGGGCACCGCCTACTCCTTTTAGCCCCCTCCCTTCCTAGGGCGGAGGGGCGCCGAAAAGGAGTAGGCGGCACCAAGAGCAGCGCGTCACGCCAGGCCTGTGACGCTCTGCTCTTGGCGCCGCCTACTCTCCTTTCGGCGCCCCCACCCTAGGAAGGGAGGGGGGCGCCGAAAAAGGGCAGAAGGCGGCGCCAAGGGGCCGCGCGTCACGCCAGGCCTGGGACGCGCTGCTCTTGGCGCCGCCTCCTCCTCCTTTTCGGCGCCCCCCCCTAGGAAGGGAGGGGCGAAAAGGGCAGAAGGCGGCTCAGGGGCAGCGCGTCACGCCAGGCCTGTGACGCGCTGCTCTTGGCGCCGCCTTCTGCTCCTTTTTCGGCGGCTCCCCACCCTAGGTAGGGAGGGGGCACCAAAGGAGGAGTAGGCGGCGCCAAGAGCAGAGCGTCACAGGCCTGGCGTGACGCGCTGCTCTTGGCGCCGCCTACTCCTTTTCGGTGCCCCCCCGCCCTAGGAAGGAGGGGGTGCCGAAAGAGGAGGCGGCGGTGCCAGGGAGCAGCGCGTCACGCCAGGCCTGTGACGCGCTGCTCTTGGCGCCGCCCTACTCCTCCTTTTCAGCCCCCCCCCTACCTAGGGGCGGGGGCTGCGAAAAAAAGGGCAGAAGGCGGCGCCAAGGGGCAGCGCGTCACGCCAGGCCTGTGACGCTGCAGTTGGCGCCGCCTTCTGCCCTTTTTACGGCTCTCCCGCCCTAGGTAGGGAGGGGGGCGCCCGAAAAGGAGGAGGATTTAAAAATGGCGGCTGAGGGCATAGGTGGGGCCGTGTCCAACAGGCTACGGGGCCGGATCCGGCCCCGGGGCCGCCAGTTGGACAGCCCTGGTCTAGTACAATACAGCTGTAAGAGCAGGTTAAGTAATAAAGTACTACAAGGTCAGATAATGAGGTAGGGTTAGGGGGATTTAGTCAATAGATGAACCGATGAATATACCTCCCTAAACTATTGGCTAAGGATTGGAAGAGCATTCAACAATATCTGAAAAAAATGTGTTTTTCAAGAATGAGGGACCCAAACAAGAAGAACCCTGAACTGATTAAACATCTTTTCAGTATGGGGCTCATTCTGTGCCGATATTGCTCATGGTTGTTTTGCATACAAAATAGCATTTTCTGAATAGAAAACTATTTTTTTCAAAGAGAAAAAAATCTGAGTGGAATTTTGTCCTCTGTGCAAAAAAAAAAACAAAAACGTTTCCTGCATAGAAGTTGCTGTGCAAAAACCCCATGAACAGATTTTGTGTAGATGTCCCAAACTGTAATAATCTTTGAAAACTGCATTTCTAAAGACTTTATCTCTAACAGTGAGAAGGAGATTCCTCCTTTCTTTATTTAAGAGTGAAATTAATGCAGATTTGAATTTATATTGTTGGTCCTAGGCTGTGGGATTCCATGGGTTCAGTTTATCAGTTCACCATAATTGACAGGTGACTTGAAAGTACAGTGTTCCCTCACTACTTCACGGTTCAGTTACCACAGACTTGTTGTTTCACGGGGTTTTATATATATATATATATATATATATATATATATATATATATATAGTGAGTAGAGGGAACACTGTATGCCCCAGTGGCAATCAGGAAGAGGGAGGTAAACAGGGTAAGGGGATGACTCTTCCTCCCCCATCACCCCCTTTACCTCCCACATCCTCTTTGTGGTCACCACCGGGGCTTCTTGCTGCCATTTGGCAGCAAGAGGCCCAAGTGGTAACCACAAGGAGGGAGATAAAGAGGTTGAGGGGGTGGCTCTTCCTCCCTCTCACCCACTTTACCTCCCTCTTCCTCCTTGTGGTCACCACTGGGGGTTCTTGCTGCTGCTTGGGCCCCGCAACACCTCCAACAAGAGGAGGCAAGAGGCCCAGGCAGCGATGAGGAGGAAGATGAAGGTAAAGAGGGTGAAGAGAGGGCAGGGCAGGGGTGTCCCTATTTGACGGTTTTTCACTTATTGTGGATGTTCCTAGAACGTAACCCGCACTATAAGTGATGGAATACTGTACATGCTTTATTTTACAGTATCAGTCAACTGACTGTCTTTTTTGAAGGTGTACAGACAGCAGGGTGGTGAGACAACTATTCCTATGCTGTTGCGATTCCATCATTAACTCCTTTATCCCCTGAACAGGTAGTATCTGGTTTGTTCACCTCACTGACACACTCAAACTTAAAAATTACTATATTTTGAAATGGTGCATGCCTCGTATTCTAAAATTCCTTTGTGGAGACCTTATCATTGATGGTTATTCTGGGGCAGAATATTTCCCATTTGAGATTTCATTTGACATTATAAAACACCTGAAATCCTAGGACCTTATCACATTAGTCATAGGATTCACAATGGATTGTGGTGAATCTGTTGGGACTTGGCATGGGGAACCTGTTGCCCCACACTTTATATTGCCCGACTTCCCCCTTACCCCATCCCACAAAGGGAAACTTCTGCCATCCGATTTCCTCCCATTGTTGCCAATGCAACATGGGAAGCCTCTCGTGTTGCTGTATTGGTGTCGTATGCCTGTTCCTCTTCACTTTTGCCATGGAGCTTCGCTGGAAGTAGATATACAGTATGTTGTGGGTTGGGATGGCAGCTCAGTGGTAAAAGTGAAGAAGAACTAGCATATGCCTCCAAATTTGCCCTGGGTGAGGTCGTTAGATGCATTGAACCAGTTCTTGAAAAAACTAGTCATATTGATTAAGTAGGTGTACTAGAGTTATTACTAACAATATGATTTCAGTCAATGTTTATATCCCAATATCACTTTACCTTCTTTATTTTTTCCATTCTACCAGGTTTTTATTATGTCCACCCTTTGTTCTCATTTCATTGTGCATGCTCCCACTTCACCATCTTTCCTCAGAGATTTCTATCATTAACATTGAAACACTTGTATGGAGTCCCTTTGCAAATGTCCCTGATATGGAGTTGTCCTATATCATCTATCTATATATATAAAAAGAGAGCTGTCATGGGAAGTAGCCAGTAAACAAAGAAACTACACAAGGCAGAAACACCAAACCAGGCCACATCCCACGACACACACAAGAGGTATGAACAACACAAAAAACCCCCAAAGTTTGTTTCAGCCACCGCCAGAACCCCCCAAAACAAAAAAGACTACAATACCCATAAACCCCTGCGCCAGGAAACAAAATGGCGCAATCCCAAACCCCCCACTGCGCATGCTCACCAAGCTCCATGAGGGAGTCCTCCGGCTGGCGACCGTTGGGCACGCGCTCCCCCCTTCCAATTGGCAAAGAGGGCAATGGCGGCGGGGGCAGTGGCGGGAGAGGCCCATCCTCCCGCCAAGCGTGAGGCCGGCAACCGTTAGCCGTGCGCTCCCCTCCCCCCTCCCACATGCCCAACAGGATAAAACCCAACACCGCACGCTCAAGCAGCGGCGGGGGCCTGCTCCACACACCCGGCCATGCCAGGCTGGCTTCTACTTCCCCAGGGCATCTCCTCAGCCTTGCTCCTTCCCTAAAGCCCAGCCTTGCCTAAGGAAAGGAGGGAGGGAGAAGGGGCCTCCTCTTAGGAAAGGCCGGGGCTTTGGCGAAGGAGCAAGGCTGTGGGCTGAGGAGATGCCCTGGGGGAGTGGAAGCCGGCCTGCCTCCTCCCCCTCTGAGCTCTTCCTTTCCCACCCAGAAAGGGCGGAGGGGAGGGAAGGGGCCAGTCGCTGCCACTGCCGCCAGAGCTTCCTGGCCCGTGCCGTGCTCCTCCCTCAGCCCTTACAGGCCCCCGAAAGCAGCGGCAGGTGCCTGCTACTCACGCCCGGCGAGGAAGCCCTAGCGGCAGCGGCAGCAGCGAGGAGGAGGAGGAGAAAAAAGGGAAGAACGGGATAGGATAAAATAGAAGGATGGAAGGGGAGAAGAAAGGAAGAAAAAAAGGATGGAAGGAGAGGGAAGGAAAGGATACAAGGGAGGGAGGGAGGGAGGATGGAAGGAGAGGAAAGGAAAGGATTCAAGGAGGGAAGGAGGGGAGAAAAAAGGAAGGAAAAGGAAGGATGGATGCAAGTAGGGAGAAGGAAAGGATACAAGGATGGAAGGAAGAGAGAGAAAAGGAAGGATAAAAGAAGGCTGGATGGAAGGAGGGGGGAGGAAAGGATACCAGGAAGGAAGGAAGGAAGGAAGGAAGGAAGGAAGGAAGGAAGGAAGGAAGGAAGGAAGGAAGAAAGGAAAAGGAAGGAGAGAAGGAAAGGGAGAAGGGGAGAAAAAAGGGAAGAAGAAGGAAGAAAGGAAAAAGGAGAATGGAGGAAAGAAGGAAGGGGAGAGGGGGAAGGAAAAGGAAGGAAAGAAGGAAAGGGTGAAGGGAGAGAAAGGAAGGAACAAAGAGAAAGGAAGGAATGAACTGGAGGAAGGAGGGAAAGGCAAGACAGAAGGAAGGAGTAAACACACACATACCCACAGCAAAACATACACACACACATATAAATAAAGACATGCACACATACACACATATAAACATGCACATATAAATAAGAACACACACATACACTATATACACATATACACACAAACATCAGCACACACATACACACACACATATAGATAAAGACATGCACACATACACACATATAAACATGCATATATACATAAGAACACACACATACACAATATACACATAAACATATGCACCCAAACATCAGCACACACATACACACACACACCATGTGGGTAGAAGGGGTTAGCCACAGACTATGGCACAGCAACGCGTGCACGGGACAGCTAGTAGGATCTAAAAAAATCATTTCTACTTGTTGTTTATTTCTACGTTTTCTCCATTTGGCAATCAAAATTTTACCCAGTATCCCAATGCAAGTAAGCAATGACACAACCCCCACAGGTATGAAAATAGCACTCTATTGGTGAATAAGGAAGGTACATAAAACATACAATGATGGCATATACATAGCAGATACAATTAGAACAAACAAGGCGCAGAAAAGCAGCCCCCAGTGTACTTGAACGGAGTTGAGGGCTGTGCCTGGCGACTGTGGATGAAAAAAGGCTGATGCAAACGTTGCTGCTGGAGTGCGGCGTGAGTCGGTCCGCGAGGCGGGCGGCGCTTGTGATGACGTAGGCCCGCAAAGGACGTGGGACGTGCGGCGATATGGTATGGCGTCAGCACGCACGGGCGCCAAGGAGGCGACGGTGGATGACGTGTGTAGGGGGAATCCTGATGGGAAATCCCCGGTGCTCCCTGGCGTCTGTTTGCGAGAGAGTTCCCAACTCTCGTCCCTCTTGCCGGGTAGATGGCAAGGCGCGCCAACGAGGGGCTACAGGCAGGAATCCCGGGAACCAAGACACGGAAGGGGATAGTGGGATCTCAAAAGGGTGGGTCGGATTCACAAACAAGCAATGGGTAGTCTATACAAAGGCATTGGTGCCTATACAGGAAATTTCCCCAGGACTCGTGTGCGGGAGGAGGCGGTGTGGCTCCCTCTCCTCACATGGGCTTGGTGAGTAGCAGAGCCGACGGCCAGCTTAATGCTGAATCAAGCGCCACATTAGACTGTTTCGGGCATCATATGTGGGCTCCTTTCTCAAGGCTCTAAAGGCTAGCCCAAGCAGTAGTCACTACAAACATAAGTAATAAAAGGAAATCAATATCCACAAGTATATAAAATACACTAATATACAGCCAGTTACAGAAATACAGAGCATTATACATACCATATCAGGTGTGCAGATACACATAACCCCACTCAGTGGAGAGTAGGGTGACCCAAAGGTACTAACACAGGGAAACCAACTGATTTATAACAAGATGGAGCTGATACAGATTGGGTCATTGAGGCCAGCTAGCCACTCTGAATTGAGACGTAAAATCCACAAATTTTCCAACCTCATTAATTGATCACTAATCTCCCTTGAGGGTTGGGCCTGACCTTCTCAAGGATCCTGACTCTTAAGGAGACAGCAGTGTGATTCATCTGGGTGCAGTGTGAATAAAAGGCTGAGTCCCTGTTTTGTTATTAATTTTTCGAGCGATGCTCAATAAATCTGGTCTTCAGTTCTCTTTAGATTGGCCCACATAAATTAAATTGCAGCTGCACTGAATGGCATAGACGATCATCTTGGTGGAACAGGTCCCAAAGGATTTAACCCAGAAATATTTATTTTTGGAGGGACAGAAGATTTGTTTATCAGAGCAAATATTGCCGCAAATGGAACAATGGGCACATGCCATTGTTCCAGGGGAAAGGGTACTCCTCACCGCAGGTTGGCGTTGTTCAGTGTGTACCAGATAGCTCTTCAAATTCCTTGGTCAAACCCTCAATGCTATCCAACAGTGGCCAATATTTATTCACAATGGATCTTAAAGTGTTACTGTGTGGAGAGAAGGTGAGGGGCCAGATTATTCTATCTGGTTTAGTATTTTTGGTGGTGTTCTCTACAAAGAGACTTTGTCTGTCAGTGGTCTCGGCCTTTATCCTAGCACTCCTGATGATGTGCATTGGGTAACCTCTATGGATGAAATCTTGTGTCATACGGTCTGCATCCTTTTAAAATTCAAAAATGGGAGGAGGAATTCCTCTTGAGTCTTAAAATTGGGAGTAGGGAGATTCCTTTTCAAGTTCGGTGTGTGAAAGCTGTGGTAATGGAGGTAAGTATTCTGATTAGTAGGTTTTTGATAATTCCTAATCTTGATGAGATTGTTGTTATTGTACACAGTGACATCCAGGAAATTTACTTGTTCCTGACTATATGTTGATGTGAAGTCAATGCATGGATGCCAACTGTTGAGCCACTGGCCAAAATTAGTGGCGGTGACCGAATCATTAATGATTAGAAAGATGTCATCTATGAATCTAACATACAGCTTCACAGCCCTCGAGAAGGTGGTGGGGACTCTGGGAAATATGTGTCCAATCTCTAAATTATTCATGAAGATGTTGGCCAGGGATGGCGCTGCCGTGGTACCCATGGAAATGCCATGGATCTGGAGGAAAAAATCCTGTTTAAATTGAAAATAGTTGTAGTCCAGTATAATGTCAAGGAGACTCAACAAAAAGCCTGTGGGTGGATCCCAAACATCATCACGGTTATCCAAAATAAGTTCAACAACATCCCTTAATTCAGGCAGGGGGATGTTGGAATAAAGGGACGAGACATCCGCAGTGAAAAGGGTGTCACCGGGGGCCAGAGGGAAATTTTCCACCTTCCTGATGAAATCGGTGGTGTCCTGTATGTAGGCCCTGGTGGCCTTAACAGCTGGTTGGAGGTACTCATCCAGAAATATGGAAAGGGGTTGGAGAATTCCATCACAACCAGAGACAATGGGTCTGCCTGGGGGGGGGCCGGACATGCTTATGAATTTTGGGGAGGCAGTAGAATTTTGGCACTCTATAATGTTCTTTGGACAAAAATTGTCCAGTGATGTTATCTATGTCCCCTTGTGCAATGGCCTCCTCAATAGTTAGATTGATGGTGCGTAGATATTGTTTGGAGGGGTCCATGGGTAATCTTTTGTAGTATTTGGAATCATTGAGTTGCCGATAACATTCAGCATCATAAGTGTCAGTATCCATAATTACAATGGATCCTCCTTTGTCCGCCTCCTTTATGACAATATTGGGATTATTTCCCAGTTGTCTGAGTATTTTAACATCCTCATAAGGCATGTTGGAATATTTTTTATCTACTCCCAATTTTTAAGACTCAAGAGGAATTCCTCCTCCCATTTTGAATTTAAAAAGGATGCAGACCGTATGACACAAGATTTCATCCATAGAGGTTACCCAATGCACATCATCAGGAGTGCTAGGATAAAGGCCGAGACCACTGACAGACAAAGTCTCTTTGTAAAGAACACCACCAAAAATACTAAACCAGATAGAATAATCTGGCCCCTCACCTTCTCTCCACACAGTAACACTTTAAGATCCATTGTGAATAAATATTGGCCACTGTTGGATAGCATTGAGGGTTTGACCAATAAACCCATGATTGCCTATAAAAGGACCAGGAATTTGAAGAGCTATCTGGTACACACTGAACAACGCCAACCTGCGGTGAGGAGTACCCTTTCCCCTGGAACAATGGCATGTGCCCATTGTTCCATTTATGGCAATATTTGCTCTGATAAACAAATCGTCTGTCCCTCCAAAAATAAATATTTCTGGGTTAAATCCTTTGGGACCTGTTCCACCAAGATGATCGTCTATGCCATTCAGTGCAGCTGCAATTTAATTTATGTGGGCCAATCTAAAAGAGAACTGAAGACCAGATTTATTGAGCATCGCTCGAAAATTAATAACAAAAACAGGGACTCAGCCTTTTATTCACACTGCACCCAGATGAATCACACTGCTGCCTCCTTAAGAGTCAGGATCCTTGAGAAGGTCAGGCCCAACCCTCAAAGGGAGATTAGTGATCAATTAATGAGGTTGGAAAATTGTGGATTTTACGTCTCAATTCAGAGTGGCCAGCTGGCCTCAATGACCCAATCTGTATCAGCTCCATCTTGTTATAAATCAGTTGGTTTCCCTGTGTTAGTACCTTTTGGTCACCCTACTCTCCACTGAGTGGGGTTATGTGTATCTGCACACCTGATATGGTATGTATAATGCTCTGTATTTCTGTAACTGGCTGTATATTAGTGTATTTTATATACTTGTGGATATTGATTTCCTTTTATTACTTATGTTTGTAGTGACTACTGCTTGGGCCTAGCCTTTAGAGCCTTGAGAAAGGAGCCCACATATGATGCCCGAAACGGGTCTAATGTGGCCGCGCTTGATTCAGCATTAAGCTGGCCGTCGGCTCTGCTACTCACCAAGCCCATGTGAGGAGAGGGAGCCACACCGCCTCCTCCCGCACACGAGTCCTGGGGAAATTTCCCCTGTATAGGCACCAATGCCTTTGTATAGACTACCCATTGCTTGTTTGTGAATCCGACCCACCCCTTTGGAGATCCCACTATCCCCTTCCGTGTCTTGGTTCCCGGGATTCCTGCCTGTGTAGCCCTCGTTGACGCGCCTTGCCATCTACCCGGCAAGAGGGACGAGAGTTGGGAACTCTCGCAAACAGACGCCAGGGAGCACCGGGATTTCCCATCAGGGATTCCCCTACACACGCCATCCACCGTCGCCTCCCTTGCGCCCCGTACGTGCTGACGCCATACCATATCGCCGCACGTCCACGACGCCCTTTGGGCCTACGTCATCCACAAGCTGCCGCCCGCCGCCCGGATCGGCTCACGCCGCACTCCAGCAGCAACGTTTGCATCAGCCTTTTTCATCCACAGACGCCGCCAGGCACAGCCCTCAACTCCGTGCAAGTACACTGGGGGGCTGCTTTTCTGCGCCTTGTTTGTTCTAATTGTATCTGCTATGTATATGCCATCATTGTATGTTTTATGTACCTTCCTTATTCACCAATAGAGTGCTATTTTCATACCTGTGGGGGTTGTGTCATTGCTTACTTGCATTGGGATATAGAGTCTATAACCATCTGGAAACCACACACTGTTGTTTTGTGCTTATCATTATCAGCCTGCTCGTTTATCTTGCAATCAAAATTTTACCTTCATCCCTTAGGATTAATTGTTCCCGAACTAAGCATTCCCCATTTCCCATCAGCTTTCCCCAAAGGTTTTTGTTGTGTCGGATATACATTTGTTTTTTTTCAGATGCACGCTAATTTCCTATTAACTTTAACAGCATTAAAGACAGCCTGGCTATAATGAACACTTCATATAATGTCCCCGATGAGCTCAGAGAACTATTCATTCTGCATTCAAGTCCAGCACATTTTTAGCCTGCTGTGCTGTCAGAAAAGTGCTTCATCTACAGTTTCATCGAAAATGCTTATTATTTCAAAATTTGCATTGATGCACGCAGTAAACTGCAGATTAATTATTCAAATACCATTAAAGGCCCAAGTACAACTTTATGCCTTACTTTCAAGAGGCAGAGTGCATAGAAAACATGGTCAGGCCTTTTAGCATACCTTCCTCACCACTTGCTTAATTTGATGGGATGCATTTACCAAAGGAGTATTTCATGCATGTTAATGCATTAACTTAAAAAGAGAGGAAAATAAATATGTGACTCAAACTGGAGACTTCACTTTCTCAGTAAAACCTCATGTTCTCTGAATGAGGAGTAGAGAATTTTGGGGACAGGAGTAGAAGGATTTAGGTGATAATAAGGTACATACATTGGTATAAAGAAAAGGCAATGTGGAGAGTGCAGCTCTGGGACTTTTTTTTAGTGGTAAGAGTTATAGGCAGTAATCCTCCATAGCCTCAGGTAATACATTTACTGGGCAAGAGCATCCTACATTTATTTTTGAAAGACATAATAGTTTCTGTCATTTTCATTAAAGATATATTAGAATATACACATAGCACAGTAACCCTACACTATGGGATAAAAATTAAAACTAAGACTTACTAGCATGTAAAAGGCCAAGGTGAACATTCTTTTAAATATTTCAATGCGTGCACACATTGTCCTATTACCTAAAGAGTGTTTGTGTGCATTTTAAAATATATGCACTTTTTCAGGAATTTCTATTGCAAAACAAACACAGCAATTTATCAATTCATGACAGAAAATTGTGTTTGAGTCTATGTTGAATTCCAGGAGACGTAAAGAAGGTAATCTCACATCAGATGTGAACTCAGTAAAGTTCTTACCTATCCTGATTTATTTTCCAAAAAGCAAAGACAGATTTATATCAACTAAATGAAGAATATTGCATCAAAGGTAGCTCCTTGTTATTCTCTCTTCAAGACTCAGAAGAACAGAAGCACAACATTTGTTGAACGCTTAAGGGCAAAACATAATTTGTACTATTGTTAAGATCTAGTTGTAAGGCTGTTATAGGCTTTGTTGCTGGTACTGATTGTGAGAAGACATGTACCTATCTTAAAATCTGATGTATTGAATAGAATGCAAAACAACCTCAATCAGAGATGAGACAAGCAGTAGCTTAGTTGCTATCCTATACATGTACAGTATAAATTCTACTCATCATTTTCCATGATGAGTAGAATTTATACTATACATGTATAGGATAGCAACTAAGCTATAAATATGATCATTAGTGTTGCTCAAAATCAGTGATATTTTCCCCACTGTTGTTTGCATGGCATCCATAACATTTGGTTACAAATATTCTTCTGCAGTCAGACTTGAAGTCTGTTCACACAGTTGAAGCTCAGATACTGATTACACCTGCTCCTGGAGATATCTGTCATGTCCATGGTGACTGATGCCATCGTTGTACCTTGTGTCAGCTACTGCAATATGCTCAACCATACTGACAATATGTTTCAGTTAATTCAGAATACTATGGATACTAGACTGTTGAACAATGTTATAGTACAGAAAGCATAAAACCCTCTTGATACTCTCTGGTGCTGAGGATGGACGGCCGACCAGACTCTGAACCCGATTGTTTCCAACAATGCCTTGAAGCTGTGACTGGTTGGCTATGAGCCAGTTGGTTGAGAGTGAATCCATCGAAGATGGAGATCCTTTGGCTGGGTCAACCGGGTGGGTGTGGGCTTCAGCTGCCTACTTTGGACGGTGAGGCATTACACCCGTCGGCTTTAGTAAAGAGTCTGGGGGTCCAGTTGGACCCTCTGTTGACAATGGTCTCCACTGTCAGCAGATCCGCTTTCTACCATCTGTGGCAGGCTAGGCGGCTGATGCCCTATCTCTCCGGAAATGATCTAGCCATGGTAATCCAAGCGACGGTCATCTCGAGGTTAGACTACTGTAATGCCCTTTACATTGGTCTTCCTTTGTTGGTCATCCGGAAGCTCAAACTGGTGCAGAACGTGGCAGCGAGACCCTTGGCTGGAATGCCGGCCAGAGCTCATATTACTCCAACTCTGCAGCGGCTGCACTGGTTACCAATTGAGCACTGGATCATCTTCAAAGTGTTGGTCTTTAAGGCCTTGTATGGTCTGGGACCGGTGTACTTGAGGGACCGTCTACTCCATATGTTCCCCAGAGATCTCTTCGCTCTGAGGATCTCAACCGCCTGCAGATCCCCTCCCTGTGAACCATCCACTTGTCATCAACCAGGCAGAGAGCCTTCTCCATGGCAGCACCATATCTATGGAATAATTTACCACCTGAAGTACGTGAAATTAGCGAGCTGCTGGCTTTACGGAGAGCTTGCAAAACGATGTTGTTCCGGCAGGCATTTAGCCTTTAACCTCTTGGTTTTAGCGGAATATTGTTCAATTTTCTGATTTTTTACTGTTTTACTGTTTTATTACTTTTTGTTATAGTTTGATATGCTGTAAATCATCCTGAACCAATGTGGAAAGGGTGGTATACAAATTGAAATAATAAATAAATAAATACTGGGTTCATGGGCTACTGCTTTGTTTCCGAATTGCTATTTGTGTTCTGAATGAGGTGAAGCAGAAAGGGTTTTGTTGCTTGTTGACACTGTTGGCTCCCTAATTCAGAATCTCGTCATTCAACTCCTTCTCATGCATCGTGATACCAGACCTGTATGAAGGCTGCAGGGAATGTGTGGTGAAGTTGGTGGAAGGTGTTCACAGAGGGTACATCCATTTTACAAGGGACATCAGACATTTGGTACAGTTTAGGTACACTTGTACCTCTCCCTCACTGCACATTGGTGGGAGAGAGAGGGCAGCCTGGAGACAGGGCGTCACTGGACCCTTCTTCAGATGGAAGTGGTGGATTGGAGATGATCTGCCAGTATTAAGAAAACATGAAGGAGAAGTGGATGCATGAGAGGCTACAACACTTTGTGAAGAACAGTGGGAGAGATATGGTAAAAGCAGTGGAATGAGCGGGCTTTATGGACATTAGCTACATGGTGCACTTACTCTACAACACCATCAAAGAAGTGCTTAAGGGCTCTGAAGACCAAAACTCCCAGCACATACGTCAACTGATTGAATGTTGTCACAAGATTGCAGGCAATTCCACTGAAGCTTCAAGGCTGCCAGACAGCTGTGGGACAGAAAGGCTTTGGAAGAGTTCCAGTGACACAAGCTTTTCCAATATGTTGCCACCCACTGGAACTCCACCTTTCTGATGCTCCAATGGATGGTGAAGCATTAGAAGGCAGTACTTGTTGTTTCCCTGTCGGTTGGGATGGTGAACAAACTAGTACCAAACAGAAAGGGACAGCATCTCCCACCTGTTCTCAAGCTCTTTAAAGACACCACCAAGACAATTTCTGCTTCAAGAGCCCTTCTCAGCCAGGTGGTCCCTCTCATGTTAAGCCTGAAGAATCACTTGGATAAGCTAGGGGAAAATTGTATGCTTGATGCCCTGGCTGGGGCACTGACATCCCAGGTGCAAAAGCTTGTGAGGAAGTTGCCTTTTGCCTGGACCTGTTGCTAAACAGCAAGATGCCCATATTGGTAGCTATCTGCAATCCACACATAAAAGACACCATCTTCCTCAAAGAGGTTACAAGATGGAACAATTTGTTTCCCTGATGAGGGACGCATAATGTCTCGGGGTGAGGGAAGTAAGAGAAATCGTAACTGGCATACCTGGTGGTAGCACCATAGCTATGCCGGTCACCTCGAGCACAAGCAGTAGTGCCACCAGTGGGGAGGTGCCATCTGTACCCACAACAATCAGGAGTTGGTAGCTGTTGCAGCAGCAGTAGCAAGAAAAAGGAGGTGGTTTCTTCAAAGAGACCATTACAATGCTTGTTGGATCAGCCACCCAAAAACACATGGCAGACTCAGCAGAGGGAAATATCTCAGCTATCCACGTACCAGTGCAGAGTGAGAGGGTCTTCAGGCTGGATGGAGATGTCATCACCCCTCACCAGAGCTCATTGGACCCAGCCTTGGTGGAGCAGATGGTTTTCCTGAAGGCCAATCTCCCTTCTTGATATTCCCAGAGCGGTATCCCAAAGTTTAAACTTTTCAATTTAATTGAACTTGGCATTTTTGCAAGCATGACAATGAGTGTCATACTGCCCAGACAGCTCTTGCAGCCTCTCAATATTTTACACAACAATGTGTACAAAAAACTGCATTTTTTACAAGCTGCTCCACAGCCATGTGGCATGCTACAATGAGAGTTGTACTGCCAGGACAGCTCCTCCTTCAGGAGTTCAGCCAGCTATCTCATCCACTCACCCTTTCCCTACCTCTCATTTTTTTTTGCCATTTTAAAAGAATTCCACCAATTGTGAGGGAGTTGTGTAATGGAAAGTACACCATAAGTGTTACTATGAATGAACTCTGTAGGATTTCCACTAAACTTAGGGGGAATCATGCCCTGGTTTTGTTATGTAACCGTAGAGTGAGAAAGGAGCCCCGGAAAGCACCCCCCTAAGCACAGTTACTTAATAAAATAGTAACAAATAATTCATTACTCTTGTTACAGTAACAAAGCGGTAATTTAGAAAAACTTTAGAAATGACTTGTCGGTGCCCCCCTAATTTTGTTATGAGTATTGTAACTTTTTTATCAATCATACCGCCCTGCCATATAGAGTGAAATTATATATAGGTTCCACATACAATAGGATTGAGAAGTAACATAGTTGTGGGACTGAGCTACATATCATGAGTAGATGACAGGGCCTTACAGTTGAATAAAGAATCGAATAAAGAAAAGTATTACATTCATAAAGTTGTTAACACCGTTTCTGGCCAAAAAAAACAGAATAGAAAACCATCATCTCATATGATTTGCAATGCACAATAAATGAGCAAATGTTAGCATATAGCATTGGTGCCTCAGTCCCGGAGGGGAAAGGAGGGAGATCTTTAAAAAATCAGCAGCAGCATCATGAAAGTTACTTAACAAATCAAGAGAGATAAAATGTTCTTTTAGAACCATATTCAAAATAGGCAAACTGCTGAAAGAGAAAATCCAGCAGTCAAGTGAAGAATTCATGATCAGGTTCTTAATGGGATAATCAATATTCCTTTTAGAATATAATCATACTGTCCAAAGGAGTTCTAGAAGTCATTTTGTCTCAACACTAACATTTTGCTATAGTAGCCAGCAGCAATCAGTACTGATTTCATGTTTAATATATGTAACCCAAGCAGCATTGATTTAAAGTGTTAGCTTCCAGTCTTGTTGATACTGAAGTTCTGATGATAATAAGACAGAGTTCGAATGGAAAGCTGAATTCATTATTTTTGCATTCAACAATTAATTGTTTCCGTAGCATTTTCCCCATTTCCCCATTTCGTGTAGTTCATAATATATTACAGTATACCCCACCCCCACTGGGGGGGGGGGTAGAATAAATATGTCCCCTGCATAGAATAAATTGTTTTCTGTGAGGAAAAAACCCCAAGTTTTCCATGCAGGAAACTTAAACAACTAAAACAAAACAACGAGCGCATTTTTACACAGAAACAGAGAGGTAATTTGTGGGAAATACCTCTCTAGACAAGATTTAGCTGATGAAGAAGAATTTTCCTTTCTGACCTTGGAGCTTCAGGGAGTGCCCTCTAGTCCTAGTGTTTTGTGACAAAGAAAATAATTTTTCTTTATTCACCTTTTCTATCCCATGCATGATTTTATACACTTCGATCAAGTCACCTCTTAAACGCCGTCTTTCAAGGCTGAAAAGACCAAGGCGTTGCAACCTGGTTTCATAAGGAGCCGCTCCATCCCTTGGATCATTCTTGTTGCCCTTTTCTGTACCTTTTCCAGTTCCGTTATATCCTTCTTAAGGTGCGGAGACCAGAATTGTACACAGTACTCCAAATGTGGCCTTACCATAGATTTGTAGAGAGGTAATACAACATTTGCTGACCTATTTTCGATTCCCTTTCTGATCATGCCTAGCATAGAATTTGCTTTTTCACTGCTGCAGCGCACTGGGTTGACATCTTCATTGAGCTGTCCACCAAGACCCCAAGATCCCTTTCCTGGTTTGTCTCGGAAAGCTTTGACCCCATCAGTTGATAAGTGTAGTTGGGGTTCTTTGCCCCCATGTGCATGACATTACACTTGTTTAGGTTAAAATGCATTTGCCACTTTGTTGCCCATTCACTCAATTTCGAGAGATCTTTCTGGAGCTCTTTACAATCAGTTTCATTTTTAACTACCCTGAACAATTTAGTGTCGTCTGCAAACTTTGCTACCTCAGAATGCACTCCTACATCCAGATCATTAATGAATAAATTAAAAAGTAACGGACCCAAAACTGAACCTTGGGGTACGCCACTTCCCACCTCTTTCCACCCAGAGAAGTGTCCATTTATTACCACCCTTTGTTTCCTACAGTTTAGCCAGGTTCCAATCCAGGACAAGACCTGTCCCCTGATTCCATGGCTGAAGAGCTTATTTAGGAGCCTTTGGTGAGGGACTTTGTCAAAAGCCTTTTGAAAGTCAAGGTAAACAATATCAATTGGGTCCCCTTTATCTATGTGTTTATTTACACCCTCAAAGAATTCTAACAAGTTAGTAAGACATGATTTGCCTTTGCAGAAACCATGTTGATTTTCTTTCAGCAATGCCTGTTCTTCTATGTGCCTAGTAATTTTTTTCTTTAATAATGGTTTCCATCATTTTGCCTGGAACTGAGGTTAAACTGACTGGTCTATAATTTCCTGGATCACCTCTGGATCCTTTCTTGAAGATCGGTGTTACATTTGCCTCCCTCCAGTCCTCGGGTACAGTGCCTGATCTTAGAGAAAGGTTATATATCTTAGCTAGAAGTTCAGCAATTTCACACTTGAGTTCCTTAAGAACTCTGGGGTGGATGCCGTCTGGACCTGGTGATTTGTTGACATTTAGTTTAGTAAGGCATATGAGAACATCCTCCTTGTTTATCTCTATCTGTTTTAATTCTTTTAATTCTTTTAATTTCTGTTCTGTTTTCAGCAGCCATTTCTCATTATTTCTCAGAGAGCCATTATTCTTCTGGGAAATTAATAATAATGAATACTCTTTCCATCACTAATGTAGACTTCCAATGTAAAATTAAAAATTAAAAATATCTAATGTTCACAGACACATTTACATAAACAAGGTAACATTCTGTTACTTCATAAGGATACATTTGCTTTATGCTTACGTATTATTTTAATTGTTCCAGAAGTTTGGATACTCTTTCTGAATTCCTTATTTCTGTGCAATGGCCTCACCACAAAAATTGCGAGTAAAAAAAGGGAGAGTATCACAAATGTTTTGTGGCATCATCTTCTGAGATCTCTAGAAGATCATGGGAGACCTCAACAGAAGAAATCTTGACCCATATTTGGTCATCATAAGACATTTCTTAGATACCCCCTCTCTACAACATTAAACAAATGGTTGGGGACTATCCCAGTGCAGCAGTGTCCTCATATACACACAGTAGATTCATATAATGTAGTTCAAACTGTATTATATGAATCTGCACTTGCCATATATAGCATTGTAGAAGGAGCCAGTGAGTCCTGGAGTTGGTAACCAATGAGTATTGGAGTTCACTATGATCTACCACATCTCTCTCTCTCTCGGCATTACTTCGCGAATGAAGATTCAGGAAGGACTCATCCCACGCTTTTTACAAGCGCGTTGATGACTAAAAAGGCCAATCTGAGATAGGCAAGTTCGGTTGCAGAAAGCGCAGCAGAAAGTCTCCTTGGGTGATGTTTTTTCCAAGTTGCGGTTCTTTCTGCGTTGTCGTTTCTCTTCGAGACCCATTCGGCGTGTCTTCTCGAAAGAGGCCGCAGCATTGTGGATAGTGCTTCTCCATGCCTCCCGATGTGAGGCCAGGGTGGACCATTGTTGGTGATCAATCTGGCCAAGCCTGAGATGTTGTTTCAGGGAGTCCTTATATCTCTTTTTTTGGGGGCGCCTCTCTTGCGCTGACCCGTGGCGAGTTCACCGTAGAGTAGTATCTTTGGGAGGCGGTGGTCCTCCATCCTAGAGATGTGTCCTGCCCAGCGCAGCTGTGTTCTCAATAGCATGGCCTCAATGCTGGTGATCCCTGCTTGCTCAAGGACAGCAACATTCGTCACATAGTCGGTCCAGTGTATATTTAGGATTGTGCGAAGACAGCGCTGATGAAAGCGCTCGAGGAGTCGTAGGTGTTGGCGATAGGTGACCCATGTTTCAGACCCATAGAGGAGAATGGACAGTATGATAGCTCTGTACACACTGATTTTGGTGCTTTGTCTCAGGTGCTTGTTGCTCCAGACTCTTTTGTGAAGCCTTCCGAATGCACTATATGCCTTTGATAATCTGTGATCTATCTCTTTGTCAATCTTGGCGTCTGAAGAGATGATGCTTCCCAGGTAGGTGAACTGCTGAACGGACTTAAGCACAGATGTGCCTATGCTGACGTGAGGATGGTGGTGTTCTTCCTGTGGTGCGGGCTGGTAGAGGACTTCTGTTTTCTTCAGGCTGACTTCCAGCCCAAACAGCTCTGCAGCTGTTGCAAAGCAGGATGTGAGGCGCTGCAGGGCTGCTTCTGAATGGGCGACAAGGGCAGCATCGTCAGCAAAAAGTAGCTCACGGACTAGATAGTTTAGAGTCTTAGTGCGAGCCCTCAGACGGCTTAAGTTGAACAAGCTACCATCAGTACGATAGCGTATATATATGCCGTCTTCTTCTTGTAGGTCTGCCATAGCCCTTTGGAGCATCATGCTGAAGAAGATTGTAAATAGGGTTGGTGCAAGAACACAACCTTGTTTCACTCCATTAGTTATGAGAAAGGGCTCCGAGAGAGCATCGCCATATCTGACTTGACCGTACTGGCCCTCATGTAACAGGACAATCATTTTGAGGAACTTGGGGGGACATCCTAGACGTTCCAGGATCTGCCACAGACCTTTCCTGCTCACAGTGTCGAAGGCTTTGGTGAGGTCGACAAATGTTACATAGAGTCCTTTGTTCTGCTCTCGACATTTCTCTTGCAGTTGTCTAAGGGCAAAAACCATATCTGTGGTGCTCCTATTTGCTCTGAAGCGGCATTGGCTTTCAGGGAGAAGTTCTTCTGCAATAGCCGGAACTAATCTGTTCAGGAGTATCCTTGCAAGGATTTTTCCAGCAATGGAGAGCAGTGTTATACCTCGATAGTTTGAGCAATCGGATTTTGTTCCCTTTTTCTTATACAGGGTGATGATAACTGCATCTCGGAGATCTGATGGCAGTTCACCTTTTTCCCAGCAACTCACAAGGAGCTCGTGGAATTTAGCATGCAGTACATGACCTCCCTGTTTCCAAGCTTCAGGTGGGATTCCATCGATCCCGGCTGCCTTGCCATTTTTCAACTGCTGTATGGCCTCAATGGTCTCTTCCAGAGTGGGAGCTGTGTCCAGTTCATTTTTCATTGGTTGTTGTATCATGTGTTGGATAGCTGAACCTTGGACTACTCGGCTGGCATTAAAGAGACCCTGAAAATGTTCAGCCCATCGGTTCAGGATGGAGGTTTTATCAGTAATTAGTGTTTGACCATCTGTACTGTATAAGGGGCTTTGGACCTGATAAGTAGGTCCAAACACTGCTTTGAGAGCTTCATAAAAACCTCTGTGATCACCGAGATCTGCACAGCGTTGTGTCTTTTCTGATAAATCAATCCACCACTTGTTCTGGATGTCTCTGAGTTTTTGTTGGATTGTACCTATTATATATGAAATTATATATATTTTTAAAGGAAGCCTTATATTATATGAATTTGTTCTTTGTGATCATTCCCCATCTGATTATTAGTAATGCCCCTGTCCTTGACTGAATTAAGAAAATAGTTTTAAAGCAATTACCAAATTACTGGGCAATATTGTGAATATGATGTCAGGTGCCTATATACTGTGAATTGTTAGTAATGTAATATCGTTTAGAATTGTGCATCAGGCAATCAATGTGTGTGAAAGAAATAGTTCAATTGTTGCTAAAATGCCTATAGGAATGCATGTGATTGTTCTGTACCAATATGCCTTGCCTCCTACATTTGTGAAGTGTACCATTTTTGACACAAAGCTAAAGCATGGCGAGCACTCTGCCCTTAAAAACCCATTACAGCTGAAGGAAATTGTAAGACAGTCAAGTACAACAAAATAGCACCATTAAAACCATATTGGATGCAGAGACACAAACAAAAGTAGTAAACATCCTCCAGACATCAAGAGAGCACTATCCAAAAAACAAGAGGCAGAGTTATAAGTTTGTGGTAGCTGAAAAAATCATGAGCTCATTAGAGGCCCAGGCAAATTAATCTTGCCTGAAAATTGCCTGAATAATTTTAAAATGAGGAATAAAATTAAATGCTGTTTCCATACTTAGCAGCTGTTCCCCGCCCCATGATGATCTCTGCTTAACCTAGGCAAGGGCCACCAATTCAACGTCAAGCTCAGTTTGGTGCTTTGGATTGAATTTACAATGTTTTCCTTATCTAATATACTTAAAGAAACACTGTCTGGTTTTCCCGCATTCCACAATTGATTTGATATGGTTTGCTCACTTCAGATAAGAGCAGTCATTTCTAGTTTTGAATCTGGCTGATCCTGCTCACTTTGTAACTGATCTAAATTAGTCTGAGTTGGCTAGATTTGTTTTATGATATAAAATTCATCCAAATCAGTTGTGGAGACCTAATTTCTAGCATTTTATGTAGATGTTTAACAGGATGAAAGTAAATATAAAGCACAACATAACCCATTGCGCAAATAACATAGTGCATATGAAAAGCCCCCTAGCAAAATGTTCAGAAATAAATTTGCTGCAATGCATGCTGCTGACTTTCCATTTCAGAAATTTGGCCTAGAAGAACACCATGGTTTAGAATAGAAAGGTTTAGAGTAGAGATGTAAGATCTGTTTTACTTTTTTCCTGATGCCTTCTTCCCAGAAAAGTACTAACTGGTATTAGTTATATAGATGGAATAAATGTAATCTGGATTTAACATCCACACAAGTATAGATGACGAATAAGAAGAATAACCAGGAGGTGCCTTGGAGAGGAATTCTTCTTGCTTGCTTATCATGAACTGATGGGTTGGTATTGGCATGGAGTATAGATTAGAAATGTTCAGATCCAAACTGGAACCTTTAACTGAGGAATTAATTGATTTCCCCCCTCCCCCTCCTCAGGCGTCCTGACAATATCTTGTTTTGTACATTGCTGTGGTTTGTATTGACTGTGTGGTTATTGACAAATTCTTAGCTTAAAATTATTATCTTTTCAAAACCTAGGATTTAGAAGCTAATTACAAGACTTAAGTGGATAAGCCCAAGGAGCTATGCAATGCAAATATTGCTATCTGTGAGGCTAAATACACCAAAACTATTTGAATTGCTAACTTAGCAACTGAAGTTGGAAAGCAATCGGAGAGATAACAATAAATCTGAGAACAAACCTCATCTCTTGTTTTTAACATATCCATTGAAATAATAGCATAGTTGTTTAACGACTACAGGGAACAACTATATAAGGGAAACGGGTTATTTTCAGGCATGGTTTGTTAATTAACACTTGCATAATTATTTCTGCAGTGATTTTTATTTTAATTAAACATCAGATGGAATTGTTCTATATGAAACAAGAAGATTGTAAAAATGTTCTTTATAGCAAGGGTAGTAAAAAATGTAAGGCAGACATCAAAACCTGTTACATTTTGAGATGAGGTCATGAGTAGGATAACTTTGATTATCTTATTTCACAAAGTTATATTCAAAAGTTAGACTGCACATATATCCAGGGCTATATTCTTTGATATTCAAAATTGCAGTTAGTTGGATATAGTTTTACAGAATTATTCATTTCATTGATTCACTAAAAAGATTATTGTGTCTATGATGAGCTTATTCTTTAAAAGCAAGTGCATTTTTAAGACCTATAGCAGACAGCTTACTCTTGGTCCAACCAGTATTACATGGAAAAGGGATTTTTATTTTTGTGGCTGCTTCTAGGTTGTGGAATTTCCTCCCATGGAAGTTTCAGTTGATTTTTTCTTTTCTTTTCTTTTTATTGGGTCTTTGTAAGCCACCCCAAGTCCCTTCAAGGAGATGGAGGCGAGGGATAAAAATAAAGTTATTATAATATTATAATTTTAAATTGTACTTTGTTTTAGCTGCTAGTAGAAATGTAGGGTACACTGTATATAAGTTGGGGGAGGATGACAAAAATTGATCCCCAAAATCTGGGTTGATTGATCCTCTAGTCAATGCTGGATATAATAATAATAATACACTTTATTTATATTTTGACCTTTCCCCCTAAGAGACTCAGAGCTGATTACAGCATTTACATAGATAGGTAACAACTGAATGCTTTTACAATCATATACAATGGAATGGGCAAATGTAAAGGCAGAGACTTCTCCTTTCATTTCTCGGTTCTGGGGGTGGTACTCATCTCTGGCTCTGGGGAGGTGCTTTCTTCTCCATTTCTAACCAGAGAGCCTGCATTGTTACCTCCTGGTTGTGTTGCCAGCAAGATTGTTTGGAGCATCTCTTTGCCTTTTCCCGCCAAAGTGATACCTATTTATCTACTCACATTTGCATGTTTTTGAACTGCTAACTTGTCAGGAGCTGGAGCTTACAGATGGAAACTCACCTTGTCTTGTGAAATAGAACTGCCAACCTTTAGATCAGCAGTTCAGCCAACCTTTAGGCCAGCAGTTTGATGGCACAAGGGTTTAACCCATTGCACCACCACAACAATGGGTTAAACCATGGATATGATCCATTCCCCTTGCCATTTGAGTATGTGAAATGAAGTGGAACAGTAGCATTCACTTATAATAGAAGCTTACTGTATAAGACTCACAAAATTACAGTAAGCCCCTATAAAAATGGCTGCCATGGCTCTGCTCCACATCAAGTACCCAAAATGTGAGGCATACTGCATTCTGCACATTGTTGCTGAATTCCGCTCAGGTGGGGGGAAAAAACTGAGGAAGGCATGGGAGGGGAATAAGGTGGGATCACTTCTCATCTCTGCTGAAATTGCTTTTCTTGTTTCTCTCCCCTTTTTTTCTTCAAGCTACATTTTCATTCTTTTGCCACATTTATATTCCTTTTCCTATCTGTATTTGTAAAGATACAAAGATAAGATCAGCAATGCAATTTACATCTCTCTAATGTAGCCTCTCAAAAAACAGATTCTAGCTCTTTTTAACTATGTTTCCTCCATACATTTTTAAAAGGATAGGAAAAAGTGGTTTGTAACATGCTTCATGTTTTATATTTGATATATCCAAGGATAATAGAAAAATCCATGATTTTGCCCCCCAAACCTGTCATATGAGGTCAACTGTATACGAGTATAAACTGTAAATGACACAAATAAATGAACATGTCCTGAAAGACAATGCAAATGCATCCACCTCCCTAACAAGATGGCTTCTGCAGTCTAGACTAACACAATTCGTTTTTAAATGAATACCCATTTAAACCCACATTTTCTGCTGTATATGCAATGTAATACATTGCAATTCTATAGTTTATTCTGCTTTTGTTGTATTTCTAGAAAAGCTGGAATTGAGAGCGGGACCATCTTAAATGAGAAAAGGTCCAACTGCTGCCACCACCAAGGTGATCAAAAATTAGACTCTCATTCAACTTGTATGGCCTTATATTTTACAGATGACAAACTTGTGGCTAAGTAACAGCAGAATGCGATTAAGAAGTCAAAAGTTATTGAGGAAAAACATCCTCTTTCTCCACTGAATGAAAAATATTTTTGCATTTTGAACTCAGTTTTGTACAAATTGAAATAAATTCGAAATGAAAGGGAAGAGATTGAAGAGGAAAGAAAAATTGGAAGAGCATATACACAGTACAATCAATCCACTATAACTGTTCCTGGGATTTCATATTTGGTAAGGCTAAATGCCTTGCAAAATGGTAACTCCCATGATTCTAGAATTATAGTGGTGCCAAACTGAATTAATTCCACAGTGTAGATTCATCCCATTTAAAAAGCATCTAAAAAGTGAGATGATAGAGGATTAATTAGGACTCTTCTTTTCAAATCAGAACAGTTGGAGGATATATCAACTTCCACATATATGGCTGGCCTCATACTTCCAAAGTAATTCCTGGTTTTCTTCCCAGGAAATGCACACACAGCAGATTGGCCAGGGTGCTTCCTTCCTTCCTTGATCATGCCTAACTTTGTCCTGCCAGTTATTCTATTTTAGGAGATATAAATATAACTGAGAGAGGCATAAGTTCTGGCATTTTAAAACAGTATATTGTGTTATATAATTACAGTAAACTTTTAAGGAAAAGCTGACCCATTTTAGCTGGCAATGGTGCATCCAACTTAATTAAGAGTTAATGAGGGTTTTTAGGAAGCAAAACACACCTGAGACTGGCACAAGACTACTCTATTAAACAACACAAGGATACCAGCAACCTGACAATCCCTTTATGAGTCTCTGTTCTTTCTAAGGTATCTTCTGAGATCTGAGGAACCCATAGGGATTGACAAGGGAAAATATACAACTGTTTCTTTAGAAGACTAAAATGAGCCAATTTTTATCTGGAGAAGAGACAACATCTCTTTTGTTTTCCTTTTCCTGAAATCATTGAAACACAGCCCTTTAGGGGTGGTTTTAAAATTTACACGTCATTCCTTCAGATGTCAAAAACAATAATGGAATCTCACAGGAGAGACAGTTCAACCCCTCCCTACCCATCCCATTTTTGACAGAAAGGTATAGATTGCTTCATGGCTATGTTTTGGCCTTTCCTTGCACTAGCATCATAATCTTTTTTTTAATAGTGTTTATTGAATTTTCACACAAAAGGTTTAAAACAGAAGACACACACCGGTCGGCACTCCCCGAGAAGTGCTGTTACTGTACATAAAACAAAGACAAAACAGCATAAACAAACTTTACATGAGTACTTCCCACCCCCAGACCCACCGCCTGTAGCCCCCTACTTGGGGTTACTTGAGTTCAGTTCATTTAATATAATTACAAATAAACTGATGCACTATGACATGGCACCCTGATATAGTATTAGAGTCCTTATACAGCCTAACTCACGGATTCGCCCATCCTTCATAATCTTTATACGCCACCGTTCACCTAAAATTGTAACTCAATGTTGTGATTCCTCCCCCTGCAGCATTTACTTCGAGATAAAAGAAATAGGGTGTCTAACGAGAGGGCAGTGCTAGTTCAAGCTTTTTCCACTCATACCAATCCCGCAGTATGAAGCCTTGTACTGTATAAGAAAGTATGTGGTATTCCAATGTCCTCATTTCCCACTCATTTCACCCTTTGAAGATTCAGCAGTAATGAGAGAGAGAGAGAGAGAGAGAGAGAGAGAGAGAGGATGCAAAGCTGTCAGCAGTGATCTGTTCCAAGGAACCATCACTCACCACTTTGAAAAGTAAAGTGCTAGAGGCCAAACCTATTTGAAAGTTGCATCTCCTGGTCTGATGCCCTGAATCATAACCCAGGGCCCATCTACACTAGCCATGTCAGTTGGTTCAAGTGTGAATGTACTCCACAGGGTCCATTTGCATTAACACAGCTCTGCCCTATATTTTAAAATAGGTTATGAGATGCTACAGAGCTCATTCACATTTTGAGTCAGTCTAAACAGTTCAGCTGCTTTCTATTTGGAAGTCGGCTGTGGCTGTTCACACTGCTATCTCAGTTTTCCCTGGTTCAGGGAGTCTTGGAAGAGGGATGGTCACTAACCTTCCTTCATCATTCAGGCCTTAGCAAGGACTTTCAGACACAAAAAATTGCATGGTCACTGCTCAGCACTTATAGTGATAATAGCTAGAGCAATAATACAATTGGAAAAGGGAAGAAGAGAAAAGAGGGAGTTATCCCCCCCCCTTCTGACTTTGTCCTTCCAGCTTTCCTTGCTACAGGTACAGAGCAATGGTCACTGCTAAGGTCAAATCAACAAGAGCAAGGTAAAGGGGGCTCTCCAGTAGTGCTTAACTGTTCTACTACCTCTAAGCCATCCAGAGTGGCACAAGTATGTGTAGTGAGAACATCCACCAGCCACAAAGCCATGAAGACTTCAGTAATGCTGAGCCAGAGTTTGCTAATCAGGATTAGCACCACCATCTGCAGCATGTTTGGACACTCTCCCACCTAGTAGAGTACTGCATTTTTCCTGTTGGCAAAGCAACTCTCTATATGCATCTTTCAGGGGTATCTTTCAGGGGTATCAGATGCACCAACGATCTTGGGCCGGGGGCCGGAGAGAAGGGGTGGGAATATTTGTGCATGATCACTTCCCCATCAGAATTATCCCAACCCAAGAGATCACTGGCATTGAGTGTTTAGGATTGACACTGGACATCAAGGACAGTCTAACCATCCTCTTAATATATCAGGCATCCACGGAATGGATGGGTCAGGTATCTGAGAGGTGTCCTCTTCCGTGCCGAATACCACAGGGTGCTATTCTTTCCCCGGTGTTGTTTAACATCTATGTACAACCATTAGCTAAGCTGGTAAGGAGCTTTATTTTGAAATGCTACTAGTACGCCATGATAGGTTGGCTACGCGCGAGCAGACTTAAGGTGAACCCAGCTAAAACTGAAATCTTATGGCCTGGTCAGCCCCTGGGGCTGGCCTGCCCGCTGCCCACCTTTGATGGTGAATCTCTAATTCCATCCACAGCAGTGAAAAGCCTTGGTGTCCTACTGGATTCCCAGCTTTCGATAGAGGCTCAGTTCTCCGCCATTAGTAAGCAGGCTTTCTTCCACCTCCACCAGGCTGGCTTCCTATCTTCCAACTGAGGCTCTTGCAATGGTGAACCATGCCACTGTCATTTCGAGGCTGGATTACTGTAATGCACTGTATGCTGGTACCCCTCTTTCAGTGATACGGAAGATTCAAGTGGTTCAAAATGCAGCCGCCAGACTACTCACACAGACACCTATGAGACACCACATAGCACCGGTGTTCCAATGTCTCCACTGGCTCCCAATTGAACATCGGGCTTCCTATAAGACGTTCCTATAAGTCTTAACGTTCAGGGCCATTCACGGTCAGGGTCCTAAATATCTCAGGGACCGCCTCTCATATGTTTGGCATCAGAGACCACCAAGACCAGCCCAGGAAAACCTTCTACATATCCCCAGCCCCAGGGAAGCACGGCTAGACCTTTTCAGTCCTTGCTTCAACCCTGTGGAACTCCTTGCCTTTCTCCTATGAAATTTTTTTATACCGGATTTGTCTAGTTGCAGTTATTATTATTTCCTAATCCTGGGTTCTATTTCCTTAGAACTCAGGATTATTCACTTTGACGAATGCAACTTTCATAAGTCTAAGGAAGAAGTCTGAGCCCCCACAAAATCTTCCAGAACTTCAATTATATCCCATTGTGGGGAGAGTCAGCTAACATTTGAGGTTATTGGTTCAATCTCCTTTGATGGTTGCTATGCAGAATGTTCTGTTTGTTGTCCTAATACCTAATCCTCCAAGAATCTTATATCAGTTCATAAGTAGTTCACAGTCATGAGAGAATCAGGGTTAATCTGGTGTCCCAGACATCAGATTGAACCTGCTTGGTGACCTGATAGACTTCTCTACCCAGTTCGGTGGGGTTGAGCAGAGATCATGTCACTCCCCCTTCCCCCGTGTCACAGCTGGCAATAGCTATAACACCCCGCTAAACTTCCCTTTCCATCCTTTGGATTTGATTATTCTTTGATTTTGATTAAAATATGTTCTCTAAAAATCTCTAGCTTCCACAGTGACTAAAAGTTGACTAGAGTCATGCTAGGGAATGTAAATTCCTAGAGGGAACACCTCTCTAGGAACCTTTAGGTATTCTTATGTGATTCTGGATGATTTTGAGATTTCTAAATCGGTGTTGCTACAGGTTTAAACAAAACATTTTTTATTTGCAGTTTTTCAGTTTTGTGGGGGTCTTGCACTTTTAACCCCAGCAAATGTGGAGGGCTGACTGCCTATGTTGCATTTTAGGTAGAGGGAGATTATTTATAATGAGTAGGACAGTTTAGGAAAGGACATCATCTTCCATTATGCCTTAGAGGTGTAAACATGATAAAATTCCAAGCTGATATTTTTCTTCCTCCATTTGATTAAAGGTATGTAATTTTGGTGAATTAGTTGGCTCGGGTCTTTGGTTAACATAATTCCAAGGTATTTAAAACTGGGTTTGATTTTATTGTTATTACACAGACTACTTTGATCATGTAGTGACATATTTAATCACATCTTTTTGGATTTTGCAATATTATTTTGAATCCTGTATAAGTCTGAAACTGAATAAGGATTTTTTTTGTAGAACAGGGATTAATGTTTCTTGGTGTGATAAAAAATATTAAAATATAATCTGCAAAATGGTCTTTTGAGTTCACTTTCCAGAAAAGAAACTTTTGATTTTTTTCAGAGGTTCTTATTTGTTTTGCAAGTAGTTCTTTCTTTGCCTCTTTATTATTTGTGTGTGTGTGCGCGCGCGCGCACACACACACACACACACACACACTCATGTATATATAATCTCAAATAAATCAAGCCAGGTTTGGGGGGCCAAAAGTATGACTTTTGACATGATCTCTTGATAAGTCAATTGTAATTCTGCAGAGAGGGGAAAGCAGCAATACAGTAATCCCTCACTTTTTGTGGATGTTCCGTTCCAGGACCACCCATGATAAGGGATAATCCGCAAAGTAGGGCCACTCAACCTCTTCACCACCTCCACTTCTTCCCACCTTGTAGGCGCCTTCCTTGCCAGGCTGGCTGCCCAAGACTGACATCCAGCCTGGTGAGGAAGAAGTGTGGAGCAGCAGAGGGAAGAGGAAGAGGATGTCACCGCCTAGGCCTTCTTCAGCGGCAGTCACTCCTCTTTGCCACATATGTTGCTCCCTTCCTCAGAGAGTCCCTTCCTTGCCAGGCTGGGCACCCAAGCCTGGCGCTCAGCCAGGCAAGGAAGGAGCACAGAGCAGCGACAAGGAGGAAGACACCGGCACCGAGGCCCTCTTTGGTGGCAGCCTACTCCTTTTCACCAGCTCCGCTGCTCCCTGCCTTGGAAGATCCCTTCCTCACCGGGCTGGGTACTCAAGCCTAGCACCCAAGCCTGGCACCCAGCCTGGCAAGGAAGGAGCACAGAGCAATAGAACTGTTAGCAAATCGAGTAATAGTTAAATGGTTATGGACATAATATGATTAAGAATCAGATTTACTAGGGACCACTTCACGTGAGTTGAAATTTGGTGGCGGACAGTTTTTGGACTTTTGTTACAGATTCCAACAGGTCCCATTACACAAAGTAAAAGTACTTTTGGGGTGGCTCCATGGCAAAAACATGAAAAACATGTCGCTGCTACTGAAAAATTACCGACGGCACACAACGGTAATCTTCCTGTCTTTTCATTAGGAAAGCTAGGTTGAGGGAGTTTACTGAGGCTTACCACCATGTAATGAGGGGAAGTCAAGATGGTGCTGGACAAAAGGTCCCTACATCCCTTGGGTGGGTGCCACTGGCATCACCACTTCTGGCAACATGAAACCCAGGCTGTTTTCCATCCATTGTCCATCCCTCCCAATTATTTCTGGCTCTGTGCTTCCTAGCAGCCCTGAGGAAGGAGGCAGAAATACTCCCTCCTTCTTGCTCTCCTGCTCCATTCATCTCCTCTGGACCTGAATGGAGATACCATTCGCTCACAGTCTGAATAGATGCTGGGGGCAGAAAAGGCTCTGTGCTGGTTTCTTCCATTTAGCATGCTAATGATATTTCACCTGCGGACCTCATCATAAGGATTAGAGCCCCTGGTGGTGCACTGGGTTAAACCCTTGTGCTGGCAGGACTGCTGACTGTCAGGCCAGTAGTTTGAATCCAGGGATCCCTTTGTCAGCTCCCGCTCCCCATGCAGGGACATCAGACAAGCCTCTCACAAGGATGGCAAAACAGCAAATATCCAAGCATTCCCTGGGCAACGTCCTTACAGACAGCCAATTATCTCACACCAGAAGCAACTTGCAGTTTCTCAAGTTGTATCTGACACAAAACAAAAAATCACAAGGGCTGCAATTGGTTGTGTATAAAAAGGTCCTTGAAAAAACAGAGGAAGAAAGCAGCCAAGGAAAGCAGGGAGAGTGAAGGGAAAAACAACTGGGTCTACCTTAATGTTTAAAGCCTGAACCCAGCCGGCTTACTGAGGCTTCCCCTGTGGTGAGGTGAAGCTGGGATGGTGCAAAGCAACAGGTTCTCATGCCCCCTGGGTGGGTGCTGCCAGAATCGCCATGATCCACAGCAATACTCGGTGAGTCTGGTAGTGTGTGTGAAACAGTCCTCTGTAACTGTATATGCATGTGTATGAAAAGGGAAGAGGAAGGTATGTTTTCTTTATAAAATAGTCATATTGGCTGATCCTACATGAGAACTTCTTTCATCATATATTTCTATTAACACTTATTATTAATGTTAAGCAGTGATATTTATCACATTAAGGACACTCTTTCTAATTGCTGTTGATGTGGAAGTGACTATTGTCCATTAAGGTATTTGAATAGCTGCAAAGCACTAAGAAGCACTCTCAGGGATGGATGGGACAATTAATGGGAGACAAACATATTGAAACCATGCACATTACATTAATGTGTTTAGGAAACATAGGTGGGCAGAGTAATTCATGATGTCTATGACTTTGATATCGAGTGTTTCCTTGACCCAGAGGCTATTACTCTCTGTATAATTTTAGCATTGTGATTCCACTTGAACTGCTGTGGTTCTGTCCTATAGCATGTTGGAATGTTTAGTTTAAGGAGGAATATGTAGAATCCTCATCTAAAGAGCTGCAATGTTTGACCCGTCTACAAACCACAGGATTGCATGGGATGCAGCCTGGGAAATAAAGTGAAATCATACTGCTATATCTGTATAGTGTGAACAGGCCTCAAAATTCCTACATGTAAGTAACAGTTTTAGAATATGTGATCAACTGTCACACATGGGGTCGTGGGCATCCCCAAATATTAGTATTGGAAAACATGGCTAAGAAGGATAATACCTGTTTTTTCATGCTTTCATTCCATGTGTGTATGCAGAGGTACCTGGTGGATCATTTAGAGTTAATTTTTGAAGATTGCCCAGAAGCCTAAATGAGATTCAGACTTCAGTGTTCATTAAACTCTTTCTACATTTTCCATCATTGATATGAAAATTGGCTTTTCGAGTTATAAAAATTATGCATGGCTATATGAGTGGGCACTGTGTTGTTGCAAAAACAATAAAAAACAAAATGAGCAAAATAAGTTAAGGTTAGAATACAAAAATAATGTCCTGATCAGAAAAAAGCACATCATTTCCATTATGTTAGAGTCTGTATAAAACTACCTTCATACTATCACCCCCAAATTAATACCTTTGATTTACTTGTTCTTTTTTCCATTATCAAATTTCACATCCTATTTTTTTCTTGGCAAAATTTCTCATTTAGTTCCCAGTTGATGGAAATGGCTGGTATCTATTTTGACCCATATAAATATATACATACACACACATACATGTATATTCATATTTATTTCTTAATACTAATATTCTAGACTGGCTTCATAGTTGCATTCAGATGGCCAGTCCTATTTACTTTACATTTTTTTATCCATAGATGGACGATATGCAGTGGGGCAAAGGAGTGAAGAAAATCCCTACTTCAGTCTGCAGTGTTCCCTGTAAACCAGGAGAGCGAAAGAGGATTATTAAAGGGATGAGCTGCTGCTGGCAATGTGAGCTGTGTGATGGATACCAGTATCAGGCCGATGAAGTGAGCTGTAGACTCTGTTCCTACGACCAACGGCCCAACGAGAACCGCACAGGATGCAGCCCGATCCCTATTGTGAAGCTGGAGTGGCATTCCCCGTGGGCTGTAATACCAGTCTTCTTGGCCATGCTTGGAATTATTGCCACCATTTTTGTCATGGCTACGTTCATTAGATATAATGACACCCCTATTGTGCGGGCTTCTGGAAGGGAACTCAGCTATGTTCTATTGACAGGAATATTTCTATGTTACATCATCACCTTTTTAATGATTGCCAAGCCGGATGTGGCAGTGTGCTCATTCCGGCGTATTTTCCTAGGATTGGGGATGTGCATAAGTTATGCTGCTTTGTTGACTAAAACAAACCGAATCTACCGCATATTTGAACAGGGCAAAAAATCAGTGACTGCACCCCGGCTTATTAGTCCAACTTCACAGCTAGCAATCACTTCAAGTTTGATATCAGTACAGCTTCTTGGGGTTTTTATTTGGTTTGCAGTTGATCCTCCAAACAGTCTCATAGATTATGATGAACATAAACCAGTGGAACCAAATAAAGCCAGAGGAGTTCTCAAATGTGACATTACGGATCTACAAATAATATGTTCTTTGGGGTATAGCATTTTCCTAATGGTTACATGTACTGTGTATGCCATCAAGACTCGGGGTGTCCCAGAGAATTTTAATGAAGCCAAACCCATTGGATTCACTATGTACACTACCTGTATAGTATGGCTTGCCTTCATTCCAATTTTTTTTTGCACTTCGCAAGCAGCTGAAAAGGTAGGTGAAAAATAAGTAATGTACAGGATTATTATGGCTGAAATAGATACATGTCTTTCTCTTTAAAGAGCTTTCAAACTAGTTGTTCTACCAAACTACCAACAATCATACTGTTGTTATCCGCCCCGAGCCTGCAGGGAGGAGCGGAATATAAGACCGAACAACAAATAAATAAATAAATAAATAAATAAATATTTCTAAAGCCTATTGCATTTCACCATGTTGGTGTTCCATTCTACAAGTTAGCATCTAGTTCTTTCTTTCTTTATAAACTGTTTATGATCAGTCAGATCATCAGTTTCATTAATGCATTTTTCCAGCTTAGTGAATGTAACACATTTGTCATTTTAGCACAAGAGTCAGCTAAACTTTGATTACAGAATGTAAACATAGCATCTGTCAAATACTTTTCTGCAAACCCGTATTTCACAAATTGAGAACAAGAGAGAGCAAAGGATTGTTAATGATGGCTGAGGGGCATATGTTGAACAATTAATCAGTAAATCAAAATTGAATTTCTCAAAATATATGTCCTTGATCAACTCTACAAATTTAACTAAAGTATACCAAATGGTAAGTATTTAAAAGATTCTGTTTGTTGTTGTGGGAACTACTTTGCCTTGTTTCAGTGGCATGCAGTAGAGGTGGTTTGGCATAGTAAATAATAGGTGGTTAATGTTAATCACAGAAATGTCAGTTTTTGTTGTGATGTCATGTCTCTTTTTAAAGGAAAGTACAATCAGAGTCTGATGAATATAAGAACCAGCAATAATCCTTAATTGCAGCAATCATTTAAGCCACCCAATAACCAACTGTCTGTGTCAACTACTGCGAATAAAAGAAAAACATTAGAAAGTATTCAACATGATGGCTAGGTTTGCTGAATAAATTGTAGTAAATGTGTAAAAACTGCAAAGGGGTTAACTGATTGGCTCAGGCTGAATGGAACCAGGACAGCCACTGTAACAATGAAGTAGCTTGCTATATCTCCCTATACAAAGATTATATGACGATTGACAAAGGGCATTTCTGTCACATTTTATACTTCTCTCTCTTTGTATTTTTTGATGTGACAGAAACAATGGAATTTGAGGCAAGCAAAGAAAGAAAATGGAAAATGCAGGAACAGAGAGAAGGCAAATAATAGTGTTGCTTCAGAAGCACACAATATATATTTATGGTACAAGAAACATACCATGCTTCTGATCTTCCTTCCTTCCTTCCTTCCTTCCTTCCTTCCTTCCTTCCTTCCTTCCTTCCTTCCTTCCTTCCTTCCTTCCTATCTATCTATCTATCTATCTATCTACCGGTATCTATCTATCTACACATGCATACACAAGCATAACCCTGGAATAAAACTTTTGCTGAATTTTGCTCGTGTGGGGGCTAGCTTTCTCATCAAGTACAGAACTGACATCCTCAGGTTTCAAGATTATGGGGGACAGTAACTTTGGCAGTCGCTCAGATGTTTCTTCTAACCATTTCTCTTTTCTTTGTGTTAGAACTGAGTGTGCCACACAGTCTGTCCTGCAACCTATCATTCTTTTTTAAAAAAAAAAAAAAATCTTTATTGAGTTTTCAAAACACTTAAAAAGACAGGGAGAGAAACAAGAATAATAAATTACCTAAAAGAAACATAAAAGAAAACTTTGACCAATCGAGTGATGGCTGAAGTTGAAACAAGACTAGTCAGTCTTCCAACTAAGTCTATGAGATAGGATAGTAGATAATAGAAAAGATTACAGCAGTGCACAGAAAGATTTTGGCCAATGGAGCACTGTAAAAACTTTCGAGTTAGACCTTTCAAAGTCTATTTTCATCTTTCTTATTTCAATCATCTAGGTGTACTGTCCAGAGTGTTATTAGATTACCTGTAGTTTAAGGGGGGGAAAAGAGATCTTTGTAATCAAGATAAACTGTGTCCCTTAGATATTTCCTATTTAGCTTGTAACCTATCATTCTTGAAAAAGATAATTATAGTTGGAATGTTCAGAGTAAAAAATGTATATCAATATATGAGTCTGACACAATCTTTTAGTGATCACAAAGTGGTAGTCCAGGTTTTCTTGGATGAGTGAACATCAATAGAAAAAATGTGGGCATAACTTTTATAAGAATACAAAACCATGTGCTGTAAATGTATTCAGATAATTAATGGCTTGTTTTCTGCTTTGTAATTACTAGGCTTGGTTGATTTAAAAAATGGTTCAAAGCTCATTTCAGATGTAGGGGGCACTGGTGGTTCAATTCTAAAGTCACTTCTGACTTTTTTTAAAAAATAAAAATTTTCCAAAACTTTGGAATAGCTTCGTTAATGGAAGACATGTATGCGCAGTAGGAAAAAAAACCAGCACTGGCACTGGGGAAAATTCAGGGGCTCTTTCACTTAGGCCACTCCGGACCAAGGGGCTCTTCCACCACCCCTCCAGGCCTGCCTCGGCTGTCAATGAAACCCCGCAAAATAAGCCCACATGAGGACAGGCTTCTCCCCTTGCGATCCACTTCAAATCTGGCCCCAATGACCCCCAGACATCTTCCCCGTTGGGTTTTCTGGAGACATTTACAGCCCCAAAATTACACATGGAGGAGTAACCAAAAGGCAGGCACAATGGATGGTGAGGTGCCTTTGCTGTTGGGAACCATCCAGATCCTCTGTGATCTCTTTGCATATCCCATTAAGGAAGACCCAAAGGAAGAAGCTGCCTGAGAAGGTTTTGAAAAAATAAATAGGCCTTTGAGGGAAGGAGTCAGGAAGGAAGCCCATCAAGGGTTGGCGTTGAGCACCAGGTCAAGTTTGGAGCCTTGAGACTGGAACGGGAATGCTTCCAACCGCAACAACTTGGCTTCTGACATTCAAAGGGTTTGGCCTTCAGAAGCATAAACCCCTAGTATTGGAGCACCTTCTCCAATTTTGGGGGCCTCCAAAGCCTTACAAATTGAGCCCCCCCCCCCAAGCCCAGTTTCCTAGCATGGAAGGGGAAGGGCATCAAGAACAACAAAGGGTCGAGGGCAATTCTCCAAAGGGAAACTTCCCTCCTCAAATCCACCAATGTGTCAGCGTAATCTTAAATTTTTGTCACCAATTGCCTAATTTAATGACACACACACAGCCTAATTCTTTAACAAGGTTGGGGACAAACTTGACTGAAAAGTGGAGAGAAAGTGGGGACTGACTGGGGCCAGGAATTCCCTCCGCTTGCTTCTCCTTGTTTCTGGTCCCTCTGCCTTGGCTTGAGCGGAGGCTAAGGTTTAAAACCAGAGAAAAGGAAGCAGAGGAAATTCCTTCCTTCTCTGGTTTAAAACTGGCTTCTCTGGCTTGAACCGAGGCTAGGGAGTAGAAGCGGGGAAAAGCTGAATCATTTCCAACTCACTTCCTGATTTGTAACAGAAATGGCAGAAAAGGTTTAGGAAGGGCAAAGAGACTCCGGTTTCCTTAAAAACTTCAAAATCGCTTCAAAAAGCATTTTATTTCTGAATTTATTCTGAATTACAAAGATTCCGATGGTACCTAACCATACTTAGTAATAACTGTTAAAAAAACATATCTCCCTACTTTATATAAAGGTCAGTTGCTAATCTTCTTTCACTACTTTTTCTTAAGGGTGAACACATTAACTATTAACTAAATTATTAATTGTAGGAGGAAATTTAAAATCATCCTTTCTGATGCCTGCAACAGTAAAAATTTCCTGTACTTTACATTGTGTGTGTAATTCTACCTGAATTTATTAAACCACTGTTGAAAGAGAGATTACAATTTGCGAGGGCTGGTTACATAGCTTCTTTAGCTATTTTATTCACTATGGGCCCTTCCACACAGCCTTATATTCCAGAATATCGAGAAAATCTCACATTATCTGAGTATGGATACAAAGCAGTTCAAAGCAGATATTGTGAGAGTTTTTGCCTTGATATTCGGGGATATAGGGCTGTGTGGAGGGGCCCTAAAATAGAATACACACTTGTAAGGCCATCATTATTTATTTATTTATTTACTATATTTCTACCCAGCCCTTCTCGCCCTGAAGGGGACTCAGAGAAGTTTACAATGGGTACAATTCAATGCAGTATGAGCAAACATATAAAAACAATAAACATATACATTAAACTATAAAAGTTAAGAAAAAATCTATGCATTACGTAAAACAAATTATTATGTGTTATGATATTGTTACAATATAACAACATAAGATCCCTTCCCCCCACTACCCCCATCTCCCTCTCCATAGCATTTCAGCTCTTCTTTTTATACCCATCCCACTCCCCCAATCCTCTCAAAACACAATGTTCTCTAGGTACAGATTAGGTACAGATTGGGGAAGGCAAAAAACATTCTGGGCCTTCTTGGGGGATGGTAAATGTGATGTGAGGTCCTTGTGGGGGGAGGGAGGTAGTAGAGAGAAGAGTCTTATATGATGATAGCAGCAGGTTACTGATCAGTGTGGTAAAAGTCCAGAAGAACACAGAGTTTAACAGTTGTGCTGTCATAAGTGGATCGTGGAAGAGCCCACGGCCCGAGTCAGTGGTGAGCTACCATTTGCCAGGTGTGGTTGTTGGCCTCTAGTTGAAGAGTCAGGGCCTCAATTCTGCCAGGAGTGAATCCCTAGGAGCTGAGCCAGAGGCAGCAAGGAAATGAACACTGCCCCTTTCCTCGAAGCCCCTGGTAATGTTACCTTCATTTCTTGTAAGCCTTTCCAAAATGCCTCATCTTAGGTATTTCAATACTCTGTCCTACATCTTTAAGGCTCTCAAGTTACTCTTCAAAAGAGGACAAGACATAATGATACAGGTCTGGATACCATAATCCACCAACCCGGGGAAAACACCACCAGTATCCACAGCCAAGTATGGCAGATACTTTTCTCATGCTGGGATCTGAGATAGAATACATAATTTCTTGATAGGTAACCTACAGCTTTTACATACAGATTGCACATTCTGCCATTTACAATAATTCTGGTTCTTGTAATCTGAATGCTCACTTGAGGTCTAGCCATTATCAATTAGACAGTGAAGGAAACATTGACAATGTTTTTGTAAATCACAAATCTACTTGTAGCAATCTGCACATTTCCAAGAACATGTGAAACACAAAAATGTGTCACAAACTTCTTCAATAGATCCATTATGGCTCTTTTTGGTTTTACTTCCTTCCAGCCAGTACTGTTATCTATCTTCTTAGACACAAATATTTTTGCACTGCCATTTTATTGCGGATAAGGTCTTATGGAGTAGTATCAAAAATCTTTCTGACATCAGGATACATTACATCCACAATAGTTATTTTAGTCCACTGGACCTGTTTCATATGGCTGCTGCTGTTATCAAATGCATTTCAACTGCTGCGGTAAATAGTCTGGATAGATTTGGTCCAATATGTTGCTGTCCTTTCTTAAGGGTAAACAAATTGTTTTCCTGCTTCCATACTTTCTTTGTATAGAGAATCTGGCATCACCACAACACTGTCAGGTTTAGAGAGTGCTTGTCCCAACTCAACTAGTGAGTTTCATGGTTCAGTGGAGCTTTAAACTCGAATATCCTAAATCTCAGTCTAACTCTCAATTGTACACTACTAGCTGTGTACTTTGTTTTTGATTTCAGTTTCCTTAGCATTACAGCATAATTAGTATCTAGCTGCATAGGTCCTTCCAACATTTATCTGCAGAGGAAGAGCAGACTTTTATTACATGTATTATAAAGACTGTAATTGTATTCTTTGAATAATATTCAGCCAAATGAGAATGCTAAAAGAACAAATGTTATTAAAGATTAAATAATTACATTTTGGTGGTCTCTTTTATATGATGATTTGGAGGCTATACATGATTGGAAAGTATAGTCCGATCATATTGGTAGATAGTTACAGTAAGTATTAGAATCAACAGAAATAAAAACATTGGGGGAGATTCTGCTCCAGGACATGCAGCTATGTGATATAGTTACAATAGCCATCCAATCTTCCTCCCCCAAAACCATAGCCATTGGAAAATGGATAGAGCAACAGACAAGCCTTCAGCTATTTTTAATAAATGGATGCGCAAGACCAGACATCTTCCAGATGTCTTTGAAGATTATGCCATTGCTCCACATCCAGCTATAGGAAAATAGCTATATGCGGTTCGTGAACCACCTGTCTCCACCAACCAGGATATGTTCAGTTTAGCGCATATAGCTGAGATAAGGTAGGTTTTAGGCTTGAGTTCCTCAATGGTCAGTTCTGAATTTGAATTTCTGCAGTGTCAAAAAAGGCAGCTGGGGACAATGGAGACTTCTTTAAAAAAAGAGCTTTTGTGGGGGCCGTACAAGGAAAAAATTCCCACCAACTAAAGAGTATACCAGTGAGAGCACAGCAGATTATTGTCTTCTACAAAGCTCTGGAGAAGACAACCAATTAAAACACCATATTCCTATGCTCCAGCCCCCCCACCCCAAAAAGTGCTGATGGCACCAATTTGTATTTCAATCACCAAATGCCAGCTAATCTCTTAGTATTTGTAATTTTTCATTACCAAACAGAAATGGCAGTGTATATTTTATTGAATCAATTCAGATTTACCTGTGCAAATACCTTTATCTGCATCTGAAAAATAATTTTGCTGCCAGAAATGTCTGTAGTCCTTCATGCATTTATTTACTGTCTCTTATATGTACCAGTTGCATTTTTGCCATGCAGGGATGGTGGAAAATAATACTTGCTGGCAGGCATGTAGGTGAGCCCCGAAATTCTCAAGGTGGTCCGTGAAAAGGCCTTACTGGTACATTATTTAAACTGTTATGTTTATTCAAATCATGATCTGATCACCATGCTCATTATATCCCACATTAATGGGGTTATTGGGATAACAATACAAAAGATTTGCTAGGGTAGACCCTCTTCCACCCAGTCTCAGCCCCCCCCCCCCGAACCAAACTCAGCCCCCTCCTAAACAAAATCCTGGCTACGGCCCTGCTTGCTGTGGTGAGATACTTATGTGTGCAACAGGAGAAGAAAAGCATTCTGGAGTTGTGCCAACATTGGTGTCCTGCCTCATTTTTTATTATCAAAACCCCTCCTAGTTCAAAGTTTAGAAAATCTTCAGAATGATAAAAAAAATGTAGGATAGTGTCTCTTTCTACACAACATTACTTATTTAAAATTGGTTTTTATTTTGCTTTACAGCCCAGAAGCACTGTACTCAAAGCAATTGAACAGTGCAACTGAAACAATGCCCCAAATCATAAAACCATTAAAAATACAGTATTGTAGTAAGGAGTGTAAAGGAGCTGTCAAACCAACATATGGTGACCCTATGGCTGAGAGGCTTTCACAATTTCTTTTCATCAGCTGCCTTGCTAAACTCTTACTAATTTAGGACAACCATGACTTCCTTAATTGGGTCTACTCATCTGTAATGTGATCTCTCACTTTTGAATCTCTTTTGTCAAGTGAAAAAAATAACTCAACAGAAATAATGATGATGATGATGATGATGTTGTTATGGAATGTTTCCATAAATTCAGAAGACTTTTTGTGGGTTTAAGGCAAAGTACTGCTTCAAAATTATGCAAAAAATTATATGGTGGTACTGGTGAAGAGTGTTGGTGTCCAGGGGCATACCCTTGCATCAGAGAGGCCCGTAGGTGGTTTATGAATTCATTTCCAGCTCGCTTGTGAAAAGGAAGTAGCGAGGAAAGCTTTGCTACACAGCAGTATGCAGTTCAAAAGAGCTGACATCCCCCGTGCATGATTTGCTACCCAACTGAAGACTGTGGCAGGCAACATACCTTGTTAACCTCTTGCGTTTGGAAAGTGGGTGAAGTACAAATGAAACAGTAGTGATAATGCTAGCAATATAATTGGTCTTGACAATAAATCTGCTTAAAATTCCCAACAGCTCTGTGAATTCCTTGATCAGAAGCAAAGCTCCCTCCAAGAAGTGTGAGGCCAATTATAGAAGCTATAGGTTTATGCAGAATCAATACAAAGTGGCACTTGAAAAGAGCAGAAGCGGCCTCTGTAAGGTCAAACAAAGCACAGCAAAATCGATAAGCCAAATTGAATCAAAATATTAGAATAGTGAAGTGAGGAGATCAGTAGGCAAGGGAGTCTTCCAGGTCCTGTAGCAAATTGTTTGTGTGACTGACACTCGGTGAATACAATTATTTCCTGAAATCTGCCCCTTTTACTTGCAAATACTTTTTCACTTTGAATGAGAACATATCTTTGTGATTGTAAAACCAGTATTTTCTGGTCAAGGAGTGATATATTGAGAATCATCTTATAAATGGCATTTCTGTGCTGGAGAAAGATTAATCGGTTCATAAAAGGGGTGTCAATCTTTTATTAGGCTGTAATGTGTTTTACTTCTAAGTTAGTTGAAGTTTAAAAATATGCTACTGAAATTCATTATGTTAAAACTGCCATTAACTAAAACTCCATATTGCATTTACAGAGCTGTTTTTTTTATAATACAGTAAAACTGTATAATATTGTCTTTGTCTTAATTTAATTACTATATTTCAATATTAATATCAAGACAATACAGAGTTTGTGATATGATATAGTATGTGGGGTATAGTATTAGGACTATTTTAGTAGCTACGCTATAAAGTAACCATAAGCTACAATTATCTGGGCATCTACCAATCTTCATGAGTCCCATTTAACTGAAAGCCTTTCTACACAATACTGTAAAACCCAGAAGTAACCAGTTTTTTTAAGGGGGGGGGCGCTAAATGATATTGAGCCAAAGTGCAGGCGAGATCGGGTTAAGAGCTAAAAAGCATGTGTTAAAAAGATGCACTTATAAGCCAATTCAACCTGAAAAGGCTCAGCTCCACATGACTGCAGTCATGTAAAACACATGCTTTCCTTCCTTCCCCCCTGTGTAGACTGCTCCATGTGCTGATCAGCTGTTTGGGCTGTAAATGAATACACAGGTGATTCAAAGGAAGAGCAATTAGAACTCTCTGAAACTCTTTATTTTACAATTTATAATCTTAAACAGAGGTTGAATTAAAAACTGAGGAAAGAGAAGTCTCGCTGAAGTTTTTTTTAAAAAAATCCCTCTGTTAGACATGTGCACATGTGAATCTGCTTGTGTTTGTATTAAGATATTCACATGTGTGAATATATTGTCAAATGCATAACAGAGGGTTTTTTAAAAAAACACAAACAAACAACAACAACACAACTTCTCCCGGATGTCCCCAATCTGCCCTCCATTTTGACCCAATACAGAAGAAGGCCATGAGGATGATGGGGGACCATATCCTGGAACTGACAGGTCTGTGTATGGACCTGCTGTCAGGCCCCGGGAATTTTTGACTCAGTTGCAAAATGCAGATTTTGGTGTTGTCTGGAGACACCCTATTCCTCAGAGGTTTTCAGCCATTTTATTTTTTAGATACATTATAAATCTCAAAAACATATTTACAATCTCAAAGTGAGTTTTGACCCAGATTGTCTTCCAAAAGTTCTATAAAATAAAAACCCAAAGAAATTATTCTCCATCCTTACTTTTTTGCATACATTCCAACTTTTCCACAGATGTAAAACAAGAAAAATCAGAGTGTTGGTAATAAATCAAAAATGAGGAAGATGGTACAAAGCAGGCAAGGCTGCCACACTTTGGTTTTTGCCTTGAAGCTATTGGCAAGTGCAAAATTTCACTCCTTCCAGTCTTCTGCTTAATTGAGTGCAAGCTACTTTTTAGTTGTTAATTTGAAGATACCCAGTTTGTCCACAGGTATTACTCCATTTTAAATTTTAAATTTTATCATTTGATAATGTTGTCTGTTTGCTTGTATTTGGTTTATGTTTTTATCCTTATGTATTTCTATTTTATGCGAGAGTGCTTTTGTGAGCCTCCCTGAGTCACTTTGGGGATATGGTGCTGGGGTAAAAATTAAGGTATTATTATTATTATTATTATTGCATTTTAAATGCAGTTTGCAGCAATAGACATAAGATGAGGCAAAAGAGGAAGAAGGAGAAAGACAATGGGACATTTAAAAATCGCTGAAAAATAGGATGACAGAGGATTAATTGGAACTATATTTGACATACAGGGACAGTTTGAGGCCATGCTTTAGTGTTAAAGTGGAAATGCTACAATTAATAAAACAGCTGAGAATTGCTCTGCTTTCATGACCCAGTTATGGAACCCTCATTGCATTATATTATTCCAGGTATTCCTACCAGCAGGAAATTTGAAGCCCTTGATCTCACTTTTTTTTGCTAACCTGACTGTCTTTTTCTCTCCTGACATTTTTTTTAAAATGGATTTTTTCTGTTCAAATTCATAGGATAATCAGAATGTGCCAGGTTCATTTGCCAGCATACAACTTTGCAAGTGCACAAAATATTTCCTTTTGGGTAAAGGAATGGCAATAAATACAATTTCATTTGCAAGCATATTTTTTAAAACATATTAAATAGTTACCTTGCTTTACTTAAAAATGCTTATAGAAAGGAGTTCCCCACATTTTTCCCACTGCTTAACCAATAAGGCACCAGAACAGTACGCACACCTTGGAGAAATGCTCGATATTTCAGTTGCTATAGCAACTATTTAGTCATAGCTGTCACAGGCTTCCATTGAGCTATTTCTTGTTCTCTCTAATACTGACCTGAAATACAGAGAACTCATTGATGGACAAACAAACTGAGAAAAAAAGTCACTCTGACTGAACAGATACCACATATATAAAGTAGTAATATATCAGTGTAATGCAATATATCAAAACATTAAAAGAGCATCCCAATGAGTAACAGAGGACAGTATATCTGTCAGCATATATCATACATATCAACAGGAAAAATATAATGCTCAGTACATACAATACAAAATCCAGAACAGTGTATTCCAGGTGGGAAACTACAATGCAAAGATAGCAGTCATAGAATAGAACATCAAAATATCCATGTGCTAGATGCAACAGCAATAGTATCCAAACACAGGACCCCAGCAATAGCTTAAAGGGTAAATATCGCAATCACACAATATACACAAATCATAAATATACATCAAAGTAATCATAGGGGTCGATACCCAGAATCCCAGATAGATGATGGCCAACGGAGGAGGTTGAAAGGTGTATCAGCTCGCCTCGTCAGGCTCAGCTCCCTCAATGGGAAATGCGGGAAGCGTCCCAGCTCAGTGAGCTGAAACGTCACAGAATCGCGTCTATGAATAAAGAGCGTTGCTCGTCGATGACGTGGCGCAAATAGCGCTCAAATTCAAAATAAAGTTAATTGAAGGGAGAAGCCCCAAAATCATACAACTAATAGTCTAGGGCGAGTATGCCATGTGGGTAAGCTTATCTGTAGCATACGACCTCCGTGGTCACTGTGGAGCCACTGGAGCCGGTGAGAGCCCACTCGGAAGGAGGGGGGCCAATGGGGAAAGAAAGAAAGCCGCAAAAAGCGCCAGTGTGCCGTAGCACCGTAATGTAATGTGAGTCTCTGGCTGTATAGCTTGTAGTGTGGCGAAAAATGTAACAAAACTGAAATTCAGCAGCAGGCTTGTTCCTGTGACCCCAGCCCCAGAAGTAAGTGGATGGGGATGTCTAGGGTGAGACGAAGCATACGCCTACGGGGATTTACCGCTGCGCTGCACCCGTTTCGGACCTCAATGGGTCCATCTTCAGGGCAAGAGTAAACACAGACATATCTGTGGCTTCAAATAGGTCTCAAAAATCTGAAATAAAGTGTAATAACATCTATCTCAGAATATACACAGTCACAGGGTAAAGGGTGGAAGCAAAGGTAGGGTAGGCAACATACCTGTGTAAAATCATCAAGTAGCATCAGTAGTAGGTGTGACCGCCATATGGTGGGGAGGAATTAGAGGGTGGGGTGTAAATACCCTTAGAGCAGCTGGTTAAAGTAAGGGAAATTATAGGGATTAAGCCAGTAAATTGGAGATACTGAGAGGCTCATTGAGGCCAGTAGGGGTCTCACTTCTGACCATTGAAATCCAGGCACTTTCCTTACGGAGTAGCTGTTGCCTGATGTCACCATGGGGATGGGTTTTAACCCGTTCAAGACCCATGAAGTGAAACTCCTCTTTGCCTTTATGTATGAATTTAAAATGGCAATAGAGGGCCGATTCTTCAGAACCCAGTCTGATCCTGCTGCGGTGTTCTCCTATTCTAACTTTAAGCATGCGAGAGCTTTGGCCTATGTAGATCTTGTCACATGAGCATACAATACAATAGACACACCCAACAGATTTTCAGGTGAGTTGCATCCTTAATTTTAAATGATCTAGATTTATGCGTAACATATAGCTCTCGTGTGTTGAGGGCAAATTGACAAACACTGCAATTGCCACAGCGTCTCATGCCTGGTGTGAGAACACTGTGTGTGCTATGTAGTCTGTGGTCTGTATGGATCAAAAGATCACCTAGGTTAGAGGTGCGCCTATAAGCAGGCATAGGTGTGTATTGCAGATCTGGAATGTCTGCTACGAGGGGCCAGTATTTTTTGACAATATGCAGTATCTCATTAGAGTGAGTGGAAAGTGTCAAAGGCCAGATAGGCCTATTGGGTCTTGATCTGGTGGATGTCTCTAGGGTGTGGGCCCTCTGTATGTTGTCAACTTTATGTTTGGCTTGCTGCAAAATGTACTGAGGATATCCTCTTTCCCGAAAGTTATTAAGCATGGATCGAGAATTCTTTTCATAATTATGAGGAGAAGTGGAATTCCTTTTCATTCTTAGTAGCTGGGAATAGGGCAGATTATTCTTGAGGGGGAAGGGATGAAAGCTCTGATAATGCAACAGAGAATTTCTGTTGGTAGGTTTGCTGTAATTCCTAACACATAATTTATTGTCTATTTTGTGTATGGTGACATCTAAGAAATTGACCTCCTTAAGGTCATATATGGTGTTAAATACAATGTTGGAGTGCCATGTGGAGAGCCAGGTGTCACAGATGGATGTATTATTGTTCCCCCTCATCAAGAAAAAATGTTGTCTATATATCTGCCCCAAAAGGAAATATGGTCAAAAAAAGGATCAGCATCACATATGTGAATGCGTTCGAGCGAAGCCATATACAGATTGGCGATTGTGGGTGTAAGGGGGGGACCCCATAGCCACCCCAGATGTCTGTAAATAAAAGATACCCTCAAAGCAGAAATAATTATATTCCAACACACAGTCGAGAAGTTCCAAAAGGAAACCCGTGGGAGGATTCTGCGGGTAAGGCCTGGAATCAAAAATTTCGGCAATGGCCTCTCTGGCATCCTCTAGGGGGACATTGGTATAGAGGGCAGAGATATCGGAGGAGACAAGATAAGTATCAGGGGGCACATTCATCCCTTCTATTTGTGATATCAAGTCCTTGGTGTCACAAATGTAAGAAGGTGTAGATTTAACATAGGGCTGTAGCATATTGTCTAGGAATTGAGCCAGAGGTTCCAATAAGCCACCACAGCCTGAAATGATGGGGCATCCTGGCGGAGGATTAATCCCTTTATGTATCTTGGGAATGTGGTAAAAAATCGGGACGCGGGGATGTTGGTTAGTAAGGAATTGAGCCATTTTAGGGGTGATGAAACCCATAGTTTCACCATGGTGGATAATATTGGAAATAATGTTAGAAAATCTAGATGTTGGATCACAAGTAAGGCGTCTATAGAATTTGTGATCATCAAGTTGTCTCAGGGCTTCCTTGAGAATGACCAGGGCTCCTCCCTTATCTGCCCTTTTAAAGACTATATCAGGATGATTACCCAGTTCTCTGATGGTATCCATATCCTTTTTGGAGAGGTTAGAGTGTTTTAAATCGTGTCTATGGTCGAGGGCCGTGACCTCTTTGAGTACCATACTCTCGAAGGTTTTTACATTATGTGAGGGCATACTAGGTACAAAACTACTTTTAGTGCTAATCACTGAAAGGGCGTTATCAGGTTGGGCAGGGGTGGGAGGAGTATCTGCATCCTTAGCATAGAACTCTTTGAGTCTGACAATTCTAAATAGCATGGCCAGGTCATGTCTAACATCAATATCACGGCACATGGGGGTCATGACAAAAGAGGGACCTTTATTCAAAATCTTCATCACATGTGGTGGTATATACACTTTGGATAAGTTAATAACTAAGTTACTCTCCCTTGGGGGTTGCCCCTCCGAAAATCCCGTTGATTATAGTACCCCTGGTTGTGGCGCTGTCTGTGTGGGTATCGTCTAGGGGGTAATGCAGTAGACCCAGAGGCTGCTTCCGAATCCCTGTTAAGCTCTTCAGTGGAGGAGGCGGAGGCGTTATTGTTCTCACCTTGAAATTTAACTCTTGAGGGTGATCTAGAATTGGACCTTTTGGACCAATCGTAGACCCTATTCGTTTTGTAGTCTTCAATGTCCCTCTCAAATGTTTTAATCTTATATTGTTTGACGTCTTTGAATAATTTGTCGCACTCCTTTTTGATGTCCTCAATATTGGCTGGGGTCAGAGCGTCAGTGAGATCCGTTTTTAGTGTTTGGATCTCTACTCGCAAGCTATCAACCTCTTTGTTGGTTCTCCGCAGAAGATGTATGATCAGATCTTTAGAGCACCTTTTGATAATGTCATACCATTCTTTGACAAATGTGTCATCACATTCATAGGCACCAGGGGGTAAAATTATCCTAAGCCCTCTAGGGATGATGTCCTGTCTTGTATAATCTGCTAGAGCTGCTGCGTTGAGTTGAACGCGAGTCAGTCTCAATTCTTTAAGCTTCAACTCTTCAATAGAGGAAGTCCCTGCAGCGTTACTAAGGGAGGAAGCCCCCTCCCCTCCTAATCCTCTCAAGGACCAGTCTCTTAATTCAGTATTGATTTGAGCTTCATCAAAACGTCTGACACCAATACTATCCATACCCTTGAAAACAGACTAGCTGCTATAGTACAAACAACAAGAAAACAGTGTAGGACTGGTATACAGTAATGAACAAACAAACTGAGAAAAAAAGTCACTCTGAATGAACAGATACCACATATATAAAGTAGTAATATATCAGTGTAATGCAATATATCAAAACATTAAAAGAGCATCCCAATGAGTAACAGAGGATATCAAAACATTAAAAGAGCATCCCAATGAGTAACCGAGGACAGTATATCTGTCAGCATATATCATACATATCAACAGGAAAAATATAATGCTCAGTACATACAATACAAAATCCAGAACAGTGTATTCCAGGTGGGAAACTACAAGGCGAGCTGATACACCTTTCAACCTCCTCCGTTGGCCATCATCTATCTGGGATTCTGGGTATCGACCCCTATGATTACTTTGATGTATATTTATGATTTGTGTATATTGTGTGATTGCGATATTTACCCTTTAAGCTATTGCTGGGGTCCTGTGTTTGGATACTATTGCTGTTGCATCTAACACATGGATATTTTGATGTTATATTCTATGACTGCTATCTTTGCATTGTAGTTTCCCACCTGGAATACACTGTTCTGGATTTTGTATTGTATGTACTGAGCATTATATTTTTCCTGTTGATATGTATGATATATGCTGACAGATATACTGTCCTCTGTTACTCATTGGGATGCTCTTTTAATGTTTTGATATATTGCATTACACTGATATATTACTACTTTATATATGTGGTATCTGTTCATTCAGAGTGACTTTTTTTCTCAGTTTGTTTGTTCATTACTGTATACCAGTCCTACACTGTTTTCTTGTTGTTTGAACTCATTGATGGAGCCTTGTGTCCTCCCTGAGATCCATCTTCACAAAACAAAATGAAACATACGAATACCTTTACTCTTGACCAAAAATGGGGGGAAATACCATCAATTTATATAGCATCATCACTGCACATGGTGCTTTACTAGCAAAAGAAAAAGAAAACAATTCCCAGCCCTTAGGCTTACAATCTAATTAATACAAGACACAAAAGTCAAAGGGATGGCTGTAAGTCCAGCAGATATTGTCTCTTTTTTCAGTTATCAAGCTTGCCATATAGAATCCCCACCCAGATTCAGTGGGTGGAGGTCTTTTTCCATTCTGGATAAGACCACTATATTATTGTTGTTGATGTTTTAACCTGGTGCAGTTTTTACCCACTTTGCTTATGAGATGATATATCTATCTATCTATCTATCTATCTATCTATCTATCTATCTATCTATCTGAATTTGAACCACTTAGCCGTTGTTTGGAATTATTCTGTAATGTTCGGGTGTTTCCCATGGTTATTTTGATTTTCAGAACCATTACGCAACTTTGGTAAAGCCTAAACAAACAGTTTTAAAATCTCGCGGTTTCCCTTCCCTGACAAGTGGTGATGCAAAGAGGCATGAGGTGGGTGTGGCTAAGCATAGCTATTCTTGAAGGCCACGCTCCCAGTGGTAGAGATTGCAAAAGGTCCTGTAGTTTAACAGCAGGCCTTTTTGCAATCTCTATTAAAAAATAATACAGAATAAAGAAACAAAAGAGAAAGAAAAGCATTGTTATAGCCAAAATAAAGAAAAATAAGAGTGGTTTCTGGTTTTATTACAGTCTATGTAGGACTTAATATATAGAATCAAACTTCATCATCTAAACAAAACAGGTAGATGCATCTTCCAGTAATTCAAACTTAATAATTATTAGAAACTACAGTTATATTACTCTCTCTTCACTGCAAAATACACTGAAGGATTCTCAATCTTTTAAAAAATGTTGGCAATATTTTTCTGTATTGAAATTTGATAATTTTTCAATTTCAAACAAATCATTCAGTTTTAACAGATAGTCCTCTTTTGTTGTTATTAATGTGTCCATTTTTGTGAATATAATCATCTTGCTGTCATGATCACATATCATAATAAGCGTTCATATTTTCTTTCCATTTTTTCAGTCTTTCAGACCCAATAAAACTATTGAGGTTTACATTGGATATTAATCTTCAAAGCCTTATGTACTAAGTCATGTATTTGTATTCAAAACCTTTTTGCTTTTCCTCATGTCCACCACATATGATAAAAGGTCTCCAAACTCTGTTCACATTTCTAACATATATTTGAAAATCAGATTTGTTTTGCTCAAAACTATGCATTTTTATCTAACCTAAATCTGTTGAAATATGTAGGAAGCTGGGAATGATGGAAATAAAATTCCCAACTCCACCTTAAAAGGAAAAACACAGCGGCAAACGGAAGAACTTAGGACACTTGAAGTTTCTTGTTGCAAAGGTTGACTTCAGTTCTTTAATGTTGTAAAATTCACAAAGTATAGTCCAGTAAGCAAAATATATCCACTACAAGATAAATTCTCTTGTATGGCAGTACAAAAACACAAACATAGATACAGGAGGTTTTGTTTGATCACGCTCAGAGACTCACAGATCCTTCTGCTTCAGTAGCTTGCATCCATGAAGTGGTTCTCCAGAGAAAAACAAAACTACCACAAAACAGTAACAGGAAAATAAACAGAGTCTTCAGTTTTCTTTGTCACTAGACTTGGCAAAGATTTCAGCGTGTCTTTACAAACAAACTCTTTCTCCTCCTTATCAGCCAAACGCTCAGCCAACTTTCTTCTTCTTCGATCCCCCACACACATTTAGCACAGCAGAAAGATTTTATAGCAACCAGGAAACCACTCCCCAAACACAGCTCAGCACACAGCTGATTAATTGATTACTCCACAGTGGAAATCTACTCAGATACTACAACAGGTATAAACTGTTCACTTAACTCTTTATTTCCAACAAAATCTTTCAACTATTTGTTAATAAAAGAAGCATGGAAAACTTTGTCCCTCTAACAACAGTTTCTTGAATGATTTAATTTTATATATTACTCTTGCTCCAACTCCAAAAAAGTTCTTTCTATAACAGTTTTCCTTTCTATTAAAACATCCTGTATTGAGACACACAAAATCATCAGAGGAAAAATCTACCTGAAACACCCTTTCTCCCTGTAGTTGGAAGGAGGCATTTTGCTCCAACTATGGTGAAGGAGATTGGGTGGGGCCAGCCGTGGCCTTGTTCAAAACCCTCCTTTGCTGCACTTAAAGCTGGTAAAACAAGGCCAAAAGGCCCTGTGTGAAGAGGGCCTTAATTTGATTCAATATCTTAGCAGAATTATTTTGAAATAACATGCTATTCATATTTGTCATAGTAACACCAAGATATTTAACCCTTTTCCTCAATAATAAAACAGAACTTATCCATTTTGTACATATTTTTGTCAACATCTCAGTCTTATTGATCTTAAATCCACCCAACTCCCCAAGTTCTTTTAATGTCTCAAACAGTAGATCAATACTTTCCAATGGATTTTCCAAGATAATCACTAAGTCACTAGCAAATGCAATTAATTCAAACAATCTGTAAATCCTAAACTTTTTTCTTGTAGCTCTATTTAAAATCTTGAGCCAAAATGAATAAAAGTAGAGACAGTGGGCAACCATCTCCCATTTTATTCTATAATGCATATGGTTTTGTGAACTCACAATTAATCTATATTTAACTGCCTATGTATTATAAATTGATTTTATCCATTTGATAAAATTATCATCAGTGAATCTCTTCTAATAAAGTTCTTTAGAAGTCCAAAGTTATCAAAATGTTTTGTACATCCAAGAAAATCAATACTGTTTATGCTTCATTATGTTGTTCTAACTTCATTATGTTGTTCCAAAATATCTAGAATATTTCTCACATTGTATCTCAGCTGTTTTTTATGTAAAAACAAACAAAATATTAACCTCTATGAATAATGTCCTATAAAATGATTTCAGTCTTTCAGTCAAAATCAATGCCTTCTACAGGCAGTCCCCAAGTTATGAACAAAATAGGTTCTGCTGGTTTGTTCTTCAGTTGAATGTGTATGTAAATTGAAACAATTACATTTTAAAATGTAATTCCAGCCATATCACAGGGACAGAAAGTGAGGTGAACAAGGTAGCAGATAGCAAAACACCACAGGGGTGTTAACCCTTCCCTGTGCTATTCAAAGCTCATAAGCTCTTGTTCACCCCACTTTTTGTCCTTGTGATAATTGGATTTTGGGGGGAAAAGGCTTTTTGTGAAAACAAGGATTGTTGGAAAGCTTCAGCGGAGACACATTTTCCCCATGATAACTCTTTTAGGAGTGAATTTCCCTCCTAGGGGTAGGTTTCTCTAATTTCTGTTGTCTCATGCTATTCTTAAATATGGGTTGTTTGAAAGTTGGATGCTTGTAATCCAGGGACTGCCTGTAATCATTATTCAGCAATGAAATAGACCTATAGTTGTTTGTCACTGTCACATCATAAAATGACATATCTTTCCATGTCTTTGGGATCCTCCCATTCTGCAGAATGGAATTTAGTGTATGCTTTTAATCATACCTAGAAGCAAATCTTCAAAGCATTTTAGTCATATCCAAAAGCTCTTATTTTGTTATAATGGCATTTAATATTAGGTTATGTAAATTAGTAATCTGGCAAATTTTGCTTACCTACATATTCCTCTACTTTGTCCACAGAAATGTCTGGTCTTTTATTATATAAAGAAAAATATTATCTATGAAAGTTTTTCTGAATGCTTACATTATCAGTTAATATTTTCTTTTCATCTTGTAACTTTTAACATTACCCTATTCTTTCTCAACATGTATGTCAACCATCTCCCTGGTTTATTTGTTCTGCTAGGGTTTGCTATAGTTGTAAGGTATCTAATTTAAAATTATGAAGAAAATTATGGCCTAAGGCCATAATCATGTTCTTCATTTAATAACTTAGCTGAATGTTCATTTTCAGTTGGGAACGTAGCACAAGCCATGAATGGTATGAAAAGTATATTCATGTCATCAGTAAACTTCTGTATCTTCAATAGAAAAAAGAGATGAATACAAAGGAATAATTAGCAACCAGTGTCCTTTGTTGAATTTTTAGTTATTAAAATCAGTGTCTTCACAATGGAGGGATAATATTCCTATTTAATTTATATGAACCGCATCACAATGGTGATGTATTCATTTAGGCAGAAATTACTTCTTTAAAGTTGGCACCTCCGGAGATAGGTCTGCAGTCACTGTGGAATTCTTTGAAGCCTGCAAGCTCTGATGCTTTGATGTTTCATGCAGAAAGTCAAGATTTTTTCCCCTATGTGATTATTCTGCCCTCCTTTACTGCTTGATCTTGCCTATACAAAGGAATGAACACAAAGTAAATAAATGCATTAAAAAGAAAATTAATCCCCCAATGAACATGTATTAGAAAAACATGAAAAGGAAATCTAATGAACCTAAACTGGGATGGAGAAAAAGATACACAGCTTATCCTAAATATTCTCCTAAATATTGAATGAATTCTTTTGGTACCATGGAGTTTAAAAAGGGATGAAACATAAGCCTCACCTCCTGTTGCTATTGGGTAATAACACTATAGAGAAGATAAATCATTAAACCCCAATTTCTCTATGGAGCAAGCCCTACTTTTCCTGGCTTTATTTAGAATCTAGATTTTAGATGGAAACCAGAAGGACAATATTTAACTAAGTCATATGTTTTTGGTTCAGAACTGTAGACTTATTTGCAAGGATAGATTATCAGTATTTCAAGACACCTCAACTGACAGTAATCCAAGAGCCAAGAAAAAAGCTGAAACATGTTTCCATCTTTACCCCAATCACTTTTTAAATCTCACAGTGTTTCTGTCATCATCACCATGTTGTGTTACTGAAGTCATCAAGTAAAGGTGCATGGGATTAGGCTTGCTTGCTTGCTTGCTTGCTTTCTGACAGGACTGAAGAAGGGTCAAATATTTTAATTTCTATGTTGCCATTCCTGCAATAAATGATACATGCAGCTATTCCTGAGCTTCAAACATCTTACTCCATTCTTGCACCTTTGCTGCTACTATAACTTCCAACTGTCCCAGTTTAGCAAAGACAGTTCCAATTAATCCTGTCTTGCCCAATGTTTTCTGCTACTTTATAAAGGAAGCTGTGATGGTGCAATGGGTTAAAACCCTTGTGCCGACTGAACTGCTGGCCTGAAGGTCGGTGGTTTGAATCTGTGAGACAGGGTGACCTCCAGATTCCCATGTGAGGACATGAGAGAATCCTCCCTTAGGATGGTGACATATCTGAGCATCCACTTGGCAACGTCTCTGGAGAAGGCCAATTCTCTCACGCCAGAAGTGACTTGCAGTTTTTCAAATAGCTTGTGACATGATAAAAAAGCTATTTATAAAAGTCATTCTTTTTGCAGTTTCTCCTTTTGTCCTCAGCTTACTTTTATTGCTGCAAAAGTGGTTTGCACTCAGTAAAGTCAATGGGGAGGTCAGGAGGAAGCCAAAATCCAGCTTTCCCAGTAGGCTCAGGCAAAAAACAAGCACCAGCACCACTCCTAGTATCTGTTCTTCCTCATTAATAACTGTTACCACCTTGAACACCCTCTGATGTTGTTTGACTAAATATGTTCCATTTTTCATCTGTGAAAGTGTGCATACTTCCTCATCAGGCCATGTTATTAGCTGTGTTTCATTGTATCAAAGCAAAGGGTAGGGGCAAGAGATGAAAGTAACACAAAATCTAGTGCCCCAGTGGACTTTCTGTTTCCTTATTTTCTAGGATGGCCTGTTTCCTCGGCTCCTATAAAATCCAGAATAGTATTTCATTGTATCTGTATTTCTAGTCCTTTAAATACAAAAATAACACTTGAATGTAATGGAATGTTGAGATTTGAATCTATCTGCCAAGTACTTTGTGATGCATATTTAAAAGCCTCTAGCTAAATGTTAAAAGCTAATATTTTTCCAAGGCATTGAATGCATCATGTTGACACTCAACCTCCTTTTCCGCTTTTCTTTAGAAACATCAGAGTTCAAATATCAGTGTCTTAGTTCCTCCTGTGACATTACATAATCATCAACCAACGAACTCAAATGACAACATCTTAATAGGAAATAATTGCCATTCCATTTATAGTGTTTTCAACACCAAAGGAAACTGATTAAAAATTCACATTTTGCCTTGACCTCCTTTCGATTACATCTTTATATATATGAAACCACAACTATAAGGAATTCAAAGGGCATTTTACCTTAGTCATTCAAAATATGTATTGTTTGGTATAAAGTTATATATATAATTTCACAGCATGTTCCAAATCCAGCCAGTTTTGACTCAGTAATTGCCTCCATGTCACCAGATATATTTTTGTTAATTTATATTGAGCAATGTTTTGCTAATAATACATTGTAAAAGCTTGTATAATATTATAAACAGTGTTATAAAAACATGTTTACAACAAAAGTGGCAAATTGTAGAGCAAAAGGTGTTCTATTATTTAGAACTTCATATTTTACCTTGGCTGTTGAATAGGAAGCAGCTACTTCTGCTTTAACTCCTACTCTCTCTTAAGTACTTAAAACAGTAGGCTGAGTACAAAGATTGGAATAGGCAGGACTCTGGCTACCAAACAGGATTATAATTAGATAGGCACAGTGCAAAATTTTAAAAAGCATCCAGTAGTTAACAGGAAATCTTGCATCGTTTTGCAAAGTGGTCACACAAAGACCAAGTGAAATGGCATTTGCTAGAGACAATTCTGTGAGAGCAATTGTTAATTTACCCTGGACACCAAGTTAAATTGTGCCAGTTTTGCTTACATTTAAACTCTTTATTTAAAGTACAAACTGCAATCTGTGTGTGGTGGGGTGGGGTGGGGTGGAGACTCTTCAATGTGAGATTCCACTGAGGTATGGTATCCCTTGCTGTCTTCCTCCTCTAACTCCATTGAGATAATTATTTAATCCCAGGCAAACCAATTCCTACTTATTGCTGGGAGATCCTCCAAAGGAATCCCACCAAGTCCCATGACTTAAAGCAAAGACATCCTCAATGCAGAACCCAAAAGGTGATCTCCTTCCCAGCTTATTTATTGATTGATTTACTATATTTCTATACCGCCCCTCTCAGCCCAAAGGCGACTCGAGGCGGTTTACACATGGCAACCAGTGACCACAGTATAAAATACAATTAAAAACAGTTATATATTAACAGATAAAAATTAGCAATTAAAATCAAAAATACCATTTCCAGCATCTCATTAAAATCATTTTCCATTGCATCGCCTTATCATTCCATGATCACAATTAAATAGTTATATTTCATCTGCAAAAGCCTGCTTGAACAGCCAGGTCTTAACTTTCTTTCAAAATGTTAGGAGGGAGGAGGCTGATCTAATGTCCCTAGGTAGAGTGTTCCATAGCTGAGGGGCCACCACTGAGAAGGCCCTGTCTCTCGTCCCCATCAATTGGGTCTGCGAAGAAGGCGGGACCGAGAGCAGGGCCTCTCCAGACAATCTTAAACACATACTCAAGTCCCAGAGCCAAAAGGATAGAGGGAAGACACATAAACACAGTGTTTATACAGAATCCGATTTCTATTTAAATCCACATTTGTTTGCTTGGAATGTTACTGTGATGAAAGTTTTTCCCCGCTGTGTTCTTTGCTTCAAATAAGAGTTAATATATATTATCACCATATGTTTACCTGAGTAAAATGCTGTAAAATCACAGCCTAGCATTGGCTATTGATCAATGTAAAAACAAACTGACATTTTGTGTGAAACATAGAAGTCAGATAATTTCTCTGGAACATAATAATCATAATTTTTATTTCTTACCCACCTCTCCCTATGGCTTGAGGTGGGTCACAGCACAGTTACAAAAAAGCCAAACACTATAAATATTTCATACATATTAAAATGCAGTTCCATAAAAGATACATATCAAGAATTTTTATAAAATATACATTACTAACTAACTAACTAACTAACTTTATTTCTTATGAGTCGCCCTCCACCAAAGGTGCTCTGGGTGACTTATACAATTAAAATAAACAGGTTACATAGTCACCGGTTGTTACTAACAATCATAGGCTCTTCTGAAAAGCCATGTCTTAAGTGCCCCTAAAAATGTATGTAGATCAGGAGTGGCTCTTTGGTCTGGCATTAGTAGCACAGGACAGAGACCAAAACACAGGACATGAGTTTAAAATTCATGCTTTCAACTGGCTGGGTGATTTCATGTAAAACAAAATGACTACTGATTTTAAGCTCATCCAGGAGCACAAAGAAAATGATAAAAGATTTTATTCAGTTCCTAATAATGTATGCAGATGTTCTACAATTTTCATGCTGAACACTCAAGCAGAACTTGATTTGAGAAAATACTTCAGGGGGAAATAATCTCACTGTCAAGGTTTCGTCCACAACTGAATAAAGACAAATGTTAAAAATCCAGCAGTGACAGCAAGATTAGTCCCTGTTGGCATTGTTGAATCATTATCATTAGTCACAAAAATGAATAACCTCAGTAACAAGAAAGTTCTATAAATATATAAAGAACTGGTTACCTAAGTGAGATCTAGGCTTAGACTTCTACAGCACATTCTCTTTCTGGCTGCCCTTGAAGCAGATTTGGAAGCATTGGTTGGTGCTTTGAAGCCAAACGAGAAATAGAGAACCCAGACACAAAGGCTTGGTAAAGAAGGGCCAGTTTGTTGATGTACTAATTTCATTGATTAATTTATAGGATAGCTGATAAGGTGGGAGGAAACAATCTGATGTGGGTCTTATCCAAGGGAAAGAATCAATGGCCATCCTTGGGTGAAACACCTGAGCTCAACAGCAATCCAAATGTGTGGGTTGCTCATCCCATCTGCTCATTCTAGGGCAGTGGTTCTCAACCTGTGGGTCCCCAGGTGTTTTGGCCCTCAACTCCCAGAAATCCTAACAGCTGGTATATTGGCTGGGATTTCTGGGAGTTGTAGGCCAAAACACCTGGGGACCCACAGGTTGAGATCCACTGTTCTAGGGTCACTCTCTCCCTAGAGTAAGCTCCAATGGCAATATCTTTCAAAGTTCTCCAAGTCCAGAATCTAAAGAGGCTGTTCAATGGCCCACCCTTCACTTCAGTGTATGGGGTTGGGTGGGGTGAGAGGGGGGAAATATGTAGCCAATTATAATTCTCCTCCTATTATATGATAATTACAGCCTATTTATAGACACCATGCTGTGATAAATCCAATTCTCTCAGGTGCAATATGAGGTAGGTGAAAAAAGAACCTGCAAAGGAAGGGGAAATAGCTACCCAGTAGGGTTGTTTCATCAAAGAAAAAAAATGGCTCAAAACTCGTTTCGGTTGTAGGGGTCGCTGGCAATTCGTTTCCTAAAAGATTTCTGAATTTTTCCCAAAAAAATCAGAATTTTTGCAAATTTTCTGAAAAGCTTTGTTAATGGTTTAAGTTATTGTGCAATATGCTAAAACCTGCAAATGGGACAGGCAAAACTTGGGGGATTCCCTTTCCCTCAGTTTTTGATGACTACTGACAAAACTTGCCACAGTGTTAGAAAAGATTCTCCTCTGTCAGCATACTAACTTTCAATGTGTTTAGAAAATCCCTGGGTCCTTGACAATTTTCTAGTTTACCAAAGTACAACTTGTGACCCCAAGGAGAGGAAAGGGTCCTTCCAAAGCAATATTGTGTTGATTCCCAAGAAAAGGATTGGATTATTAGATTCCTAGTTTCCCAAACGTACCATGTGTAAGCCCAAGGAGAAGAAAGGATCCTTCCGGAGTGTTATTGTGTTGATTAGATTGGATTAGTTGATTTCTAGTTTTCCAAAGTACAACCTGGCTTTGTCCTCAAATGGGAGAGAGAAGTGGAGAAGAAGAGAACGAGAGTGAGCCTGGCCTGCCTTTGGGCTGTAATTCTTTCTTCCTCTATGTTGCTGCTGCTGTTCCTGCCCAATTTCACCTCTCCTTCTTTTTTTCCCCCTGGCCAGAAAAGGACAGAAGAAGGGGGAAATAAGGCGACTGGTGATCTTGACCCAGAGTTGACCTGGGTGGGCCTTTACCTGTGTGTGATGCCACCTGACCTTGTCCTGGGAGGCGACAGGAAAAGTGGGGATAACCCAGAGAAAAGCTCCATTTTCCTTGCATTGCTTTCTTTGGGTCCAAAAAACAGAGAGATCCTGTTCTTTCCTCTTGCTCTTTCAGCCCTTTTTTTCCACCTCCTGGGAAAAAACAGGAAAAACGAACACATTGGGAATGATTAGCTTTTCACAGGGCTGGCCCTAGATAATTTTCACAGGGCTGCCTCAAGAACGCCCCTTAGGGATTTTGTGCTATACGCAAATGCGTAACTCGCCTATTGCTTGAGCCGCCCCTGTTCTTTGGCCCTGGACATCCTTTCATGATACCCTTGGTCACTCTATGGTGAACTGTGTGTGGATGATTGTACCAGATCCTTTTTGTCCCAATACATTTAATTTACCCTAATGAAAAAATGTAACCAGTTTGTTGGGATTTTTTGTTCTAGCTTCAGAGACATTGCTGCTGTTAAGAAAAATGTGACTGTAATTCAGGGACATTGCTTAAAACTCTTGAAGTGACAAAGCTGCTTTCTAGATCTACTTGTGTGTGACAACAAATTTGACTCTGGGATACTAAAATGTTTCATCTTCCAAGATGAAATGAGCTTGAATAGTATTTCCCTAAGAAAAAGAAACAACCATATAGCTGGGGTTAGAAAACCTATGGGAATTAGGTGCCTAAGAATGCAGCTATGCTATGCAGGTAACCATTATAATTTGTGGCAGTGGAAACCGTCTGTGTGATTTTAAATGAACAGCTATATTGTCATTGTTATTGGACAATGAAATTTAAATGCTTCCCTGGCACACCTCACAAAACAATACACCCATCCCTCCACACTCCAACTACCTTCACGGCCCCAAATGACACATCAGTGTGAAACCATGGAGTTTAATATGGTTACAGCTGTAGGATACAATTTATTTATTTACCGCATTTATAACCCGTCACTTCTCACCTCCCAAAAGGGGACTCAGGACGGCTTACAATCAGCCCCATTAAGAAACTATTACACAGGTGATCACAGATGGAGGCTCTCTCAGTCTGCTTGTCCTTGTCTTTGTCACCCTGCACCATCTGCCAGATGATAATAATTCAAAATAAATAATATGCTGGGTGAGATGGAGCCTTAAGAATGTTCTCAGCTTTCCTAAGGCTATGGGACCTATAAAATTCTTCCAAAGAGGGGAGAGGACAACCAATGATTCTCTGTGCAATAGTGGTGATCCTTTGGAGCACCTTCTTGTCAGCCACTGTGCTATTACTAAACAATGCTCAGATGCAGTAAGTTGAGTCACTCTCTATAGCACAGCAGTAGAAAATCACCAACAGTTTTTCATTCAGTTGTTGGTTCCTTAAGAGTCTCAGGTAGTACAATCTCTGCTGGGGCCTCTTAACCAACACTGCCGTATGAATCTCTACTGGGCCCTCTTAATCAACGCTGTCATCCCAGGTCATATCCTCCTTAAAAGTGACACCCAGGAACTTACAACTGGCTATCTGCTCCACTTGGTATCAATTTATGACCAAGGGATGGATTTCTGGTCTCTTCTTTCTGTAGTACATCTTATTGATGTCAAGAACCAGATTATTGTACTTTCACCATGAGATCAGCCGATCCATCTCATCCTAATAGGCAGACTCATCTTCTTCAGAGATAAGCTCCACCACAGTTTCATCATCTCTGAATTTGGTAATTATATTGCTATGGTGGACAGGGGTACAATCATATGTGTACAAAGTGTAAAGCAGATGACTCAACACACCACTCTTGGTATCCCTGTCTTGAGAATGAGAGCTGACGAGGTATGATTGCCTAATATAACCCTCTGGGAATGTCTAAAGAAGAAGCCCATAATCCAGGAACAGATTGAATATGACAATCTGAGATCCATAAGTTTAGATACCAGTCTATATGGGAGGATTGTGTTAAATGCAGAACTAGCATTTGCAAAAAGCATCTTCACATACTTCCCCCATTGTTCCAGGTGGGTCAGAGCAGTGTGGAGCCTATGGCATCCCCTGTCAATCTGTTAGCTGTATATGCAAAATAATGTTGGTCTAATGTATGTGGAAACCAAGAAATAATATGCCTGTAGACCAGTTTTTCACAGCACTTCATGATGATGGAAGTGAGCACCACTAGCCTATAGTCCAGAAAAATAGCAGTAGGGAACTTTTAAGTGAACAGAAAGAGAATAACAGAAGGAGTCAGGCACTTCTCTCCCAGAAACATTTCAAATGATACACCTTTCCTAAATATGTCCCATTTTTAAAGGATGTAATGCTAATTATTACTTGTCTTCTAAAAATGCGTTAGCAAATAAATATCAGGCACACTAGTAAATATTGTATGCCAAATAAAAGAAAATAACTAGAAAGATGCAATAAACAAGATGTCATCTATTTCAGGGATTAATTCTGGAAATTATCTGTGTTAATCCATCACTCAAGAGGAAGTGAGAACATGACAGGGTTAATATAATGAATAATTAAAAATGGATGAGAATACATTGTTCATTGCTTTCTTCAGTAACCATAATACACCTCAGAATTGTTGTTGTTGTTGTTGTTGTTATTACAAATGTCTAATTGGAAGTAAAAAAGCAACGTAACTTGACCAGGTTTTTTTGCACTGCAAACAAGTCTTTAGAAATTGCCATTTTGGGTAAAGCTAGCAGTTTGGGACTTTCCTCCCAAGAAGTTCATATTTTTTTCTTGTACAGTGTTTCCTACACATAAAATAATATTTTTTAATAGTAATATTATGTTGACAGTGCAGAAAATGCTGGTTTTGACACTAAACAATACAAATTTGGCAAGGGATTATTCTCAAACTACAGAAAATATTAAATGCACAGAGATGTTTCCGTGCAGAAAATACTGCTTCCTGTATATATATATTTAAATAAAGCACTTACCTATTTGTAAATTTTGCGCAGAGTGCTTCACAAACTGTGAAGATTCCCAGTAATCTATTCTTCTTCTCATGAGGAGTTCTGATATTCAAGAAGCATTTTTCCCAATTTTTAAATATTATTTTTAAAATTCCATCCCATTACAGAAAACAACATCAAGAACCACAGCCATAATTCCCCAAACTCCTGGCAACACATGGACTGTTTGGTGGGGCCATTTTCTGTTTCCATGAAACTTATTCACATTTAAAAAGAAACAAAACTGCTGCCATACCTGCAAATGGTGACATGGAAATCAAAGAAAATTGAAAAAGATGAACACTCATCTCAGCTCTAAAGGAAAGAACTCAGGGTAAAGATACAAGGATTGTATTCTAGTAAATGTTTACAGTACTTTCTAGTTGCAAGAACATTTCATTTGAAGGTTTCATAGAAAAGAAGAAAAGAACAAAAGAAAGTAAACATTTTATCCAGATGAAAGGAGGAAATAAAAGCACCAGCCAGATGAAAGACCCCAAATTGAGGCTTTTCTCCTTTTTGCTGTTAGCTGATGACCCCCCCCCCCCCATCATTGTACAATTCCTAATGTGCCTGCCATGAAGGTCTCAAAAAAAGAAAGATTGCATGGCATGACTGTTCCTCTTTTCTGATACCAATCCTGAGGGCATAAGGAGGAATAAACATAGCTCAAAATGTGTCCTGAGGCTCTGGGGTCAAAGGAGGAAAACTCTGAGTGCTTCAAAGCCTGACGTTGTCTGTCACTTTGTCCTAAAGACATGTCCCTGTTCAATCTGAGTCTTTAGGGCTCTTCTTTGCAAATAGGCAAAAAAGGGAGTGTACAGGGCCAGCTCCATTAGAGCTATGTTGAACTTGGTCTGTTCATGACAACTTTTCTGAGTCTTTCTCTTTCTATCTCTCTGTCTCCCCCTTCTCTTATCAGTTCAAGTTCTTTTATTTTATCTAGACAGCTATTTCTGCTGCTTTCCTGAATCTACTGATTGACCTAATCTACATTTTGGGAAGCATTGTAAATTGAATAGCAGTTTGGATATGAATATTTAGAACTGAACTGTTATATTCCTCTCCATTCAATGTTTTGTCATTGAAAAAACATGGTCATAGCATCTAAATGACAACAGAATGATAGGATGGGGTATGAGTTGTTCTGAAAACTGTGAACACAATGTGTTGGTGTTATTTGACATAGAAATGAGAAATAGAGATTATTCTGAATTTGGTACATTATATATCGTAACCATGAAGACCTTATCAAGTTCCATCATGGCTTCCATGAAGTAAAAATGCAATTCTTTATCCTGCTCTGTCCATCTGTCTGTGTGTCTCTGTGTCTATCATCCATGCTGCATGTTGCAGTCCAGTGACATCTGGAGATACAATATTGCCAATACACCAATTTGAATGAAAAGGAAGAAAGAAAGAAAGAAAGAAAGAAAGGGAGGGAGGGAGGAAAGATGGGAGGGAGAAAGAAGGGAAGGGAGGAAGGGAAGGGAGGGAGGGAGGGAAGGGGAGGGAGGGAGGGGAAAGAAAAGGAGCGTGGCAGGGAGGGGAGGCAGGGATGGAATGAGGGTGGAAGATAGGAAGAGAGGGAGAGAGAAAGAGGGGGAGGGAGGGAGGGAGGGAGGGAGGGAGGGAGGGAGGGGAAGGAAGGAAGGAAGGAAGGAAGGAAGGAAGGAAGGAAGGGAGAGAAGGAGGGAAGGTAGTCACCTTCCCTCCTTCTCTCCCTTCCTTCCTTCCTCCCTCCCTCCCTTAGCCAAGCCTTAGATGAAGACAAAGGCAAATCCCCTTTGAATCAATCTTGACAAGAAAACTCTGTGAGAGAGTCTGGAAAAACTTGCAGGCACACAACAGCAATCCTAATTAACTTGATTATATCATCACCCAAAAACAGATTCACACTTTCTATTGAAATACTGGTAGATTTATGTTGGTTAAAATTGTTCATCATTTTAAATATTGTATTCTTTCATGTTTCTACACTACAAACAAGATGTGTGCAGTTTGCATATTGTGTATCCATGTTTTTTTCCCAAACTATAGTCATCCCCCCAAAAAAAAAACAGTCTGATGGACTGTGAACTGACTCTTGGCTTTAAAAGTTTGGGGACCCCTGCCATAGATGCTAGTCTGCATATCTGCAAACATGAGCACCATGTTTATTTCTTTCCATGTCCCTCCTTCTTTCTGCAGCACTCACATTCCTATTTTCCCCCATTGCTGCCTTATTCTTCTTGTTTTATATTCTTTTTTGCTGGGGGGGGATATACTGTATGTTGAATTGATAATAGATGTTTTAGTTGTGTTTTTTGCAAAAAATATAATAATGATGAAAACCTGACAAAATAAGCTTATATTAATCATTTTACAGAAGCAACATCAAATATTTGGTTCTGAATTTTGACTACAAGAAAAATTGGAACCTATTACCATGTTTTTGATTCAACCAGTTTCACAGTTAAAGAGTTTGGTGTCACCTTGGAAGAACTAGAAATTTCAGTCAAGCAAGCAATAATATTAATTTTTCATCCTGTTGGTACTAGTCTTTTAATGAGGCTGAAGGGGAAGCAGTTGTTCAGTGAAACAGAAAACGAGTAGGCAGGAAGAATATTTGTTGAATAAAATGCCAAGGTAATCTCACTAATTAGAATTTACATTTTCCCCTGTACTAGGACACTGTAACATTTGAATAAGGCAATTAGATGAGATTTGAAGGCAAGCTAGAAACAATTTCTGTTAATAATCCTGCCATATCCATCTGTTGAATGTGTAACCCTCTTAGTAATTATTCTGATATCCTTTGGTTGCTAGATGAATATTTTCTCTTTTCTTCTGGCTTACATCTTTAATCATTCAAATACCTTAACTGCTACTCGTATTGAATTGTTCGTTCATTTTTTATATATCTACTGATATTGCTATTGATATCTATTTTCTCCTGTTTCTGACATGATTTTGCAACTCCCCCTGATTGGGGCTCAAAGGGATGGGTGCAAGGACTCAGAGACATTTGGCTGGTTAGTAAGCCTATTTCACTCATCTTGTGTCTCCATCAGTTGGGTAAGAGGAGAATAAAGTGGAAAGATTGGCAGCACCAAGGAGCATTCCAGACTGTGGGCTTGTCGACACTGGCCCTATATCTCACATTGGATCAGAAGTTGAACCTGGATATCCAAATGACATTCAGGGACTTATGGTCTGTAATATGAGGTAAAACAGATTTTATCCCACTATTGGGGAATGTTCCAGAATTTAGGCATTTGGTCAGTGTGGAAAGCACAACTATAATCTGAGGCAGCCTGCTATTCTCCCTGGTTGCCTAAGTGCTTTTACTGATTTTAGCAATGATACTTGGTGATGACTAAGAGCCTTATCAAGTGGCTTTCTTGGCAAGTTTTGTCCAGTAAGAGTGTGCTTCCAATAAATTTGTCTTGCTGAAGGCTGAGTTAGAAGGCCAATATACACAGGCCCTAAAATGTGGAAGAAACAGGGATAAAAGAGGGGTGACACTGGCTAGATGTCATTTTCCGAAAATGTGTGCTGGGTCACATTAATGGCTGAAAAACATGTGTTTAAAAGGGGTGCTTAAGGAGAGATAGTGACAAGAAATCAGCTTGTGTGCACATTCATATATCCACATGAGCACTTATGAAGTCCAGCACATCTTGGAGTGTTAATAAAAATTGAAAAACTTCTGGCAGATGTCCTGCTTCCATCTTGCAAATTTTTGGAACACGCTACAACCAAACCTGCCAGGACACTGTGAGAGCATTTACCAGTACTGACAGCTCCATGTCTGGACACTCCTTTTAAATCCACTAATTTGTCCCAGATAATGAGGCTGTCTGGAAGGTCCCAGAGAGAGTATGATTTGCTCAAGGTTATCTCGTGGTATTCAAACTCCAGTATCAAACTCCAAGGTATTTAAAGTCCAGTATCCCATAATCTAACACTGAAATAACTACACCATGCTGGTTCTAAAATGTTATGCATATCCATAATATCCACATTGGGTTAAGGGTACTGTATAAATATTGGGAAGGTACAGCATAAGAGAAAGGAAGAAATAGTACCAGCAAAGAAAGGCCACTAGGATTAAAAGCAAAAACAAAAAGGGCAAATAAAAATATTTTTGTCTACCATCATGTTATATACACAAACTTGGAAATAAATCAATTTGTGATTGTGTTCAGTGGAGCTTACTCCCTTGCAAAATTGTTTAGTACTGAAGCCAATGTTTGTTGGGCTGATGTAACCACTTGGCTAGAACCCTCTTGGTGAATTGTATTGGCATATATCAGATTTCTGCCTTTGCAAACCACTTCTTTGGTTGTTACTGTAGTTGAATTGTGTTCCAGCTACCCCCCCCCCCCAAATCCTCCCTAAACCCAACTTTTAGGCAATGCAGCCCCCATGGCCATTCCCATGCAAAGCAGGGAAGTCAGCAGGGATGAGTCAAGGTAAGCACTGTTTAAAGAGTGGATTGGGGGGGGGGGCACTGAAAGATGTAGCTACAGAGACATATTTATGTGATACATACTTGGGTTGTTAATTCTCCTTGTACATGGATAGCTTGGTACAAATTATTTGTGTCTTAAATTGAGTGTGAATGACGCATACCCTAATGGCTGTAGTGACCAGGGAAACATCAGGACTCTACAGCAACAGGTTTTGTAGTTTTAAAAGGTGTAATTCTCAGTTGTGGTGAGCAAAACATTTTCTACCTGAGTGCAACCCATACACTTCTAAGAATCCCATTCTAAGTAAATTCCATAAAGTTATTTCCATGTGAACCGCAGGCAAGGATGAAAGCCTCGGAAGCCACAACATTCAGGGGCCTGGTATCAGTGAAGAAATAAAACAAGCAGAGATAAAAAGGCAGGCTTGGGAATGGATGCACAGTGGTATTGTACAGGAGCTAAAGAATGGAGGCTTTTAAATAATGCATCACTAGCATTACCCTACCTAGTTGGAATGTGGCAGATTTAAGTGAAAAGATCAAATGTGTTGCTACAGGAGTCCTTGTTAAATCAATATGATTCATTAGCTTCCTTCAGTAGTTGAAAATGAAAACTGATAATGACTTCAGATAAGAATTAGGGGGCCTGGCCCTTTAAAAATTTATTATTTGCAATCAATGGTGCACACTTCACCCTGTCTCCTTTGGGAGGTGAGCTGCATTGCCAAATGGAGACTGGCAAGCAGAGAGCTACTGTGTGAAGTTGCAATGAACAAATTCAATTTGACTTGAAAGTGAACAAGAAGGACTCGTTTGGGGTGGGGTGGGGGGTTCTCTTGGCTATGTGCCGAAACATTCTCCTGCAAATGGCTGGAGTTGATATTGAATATGCAGTTGCTATGAAATGTGGTATGGAGCAAAGCACTCTTAATAAGGATCACATTTTTTTCTTAAATACTAGTATTTAACATGGATTTTTAAAATAAAAAATCCTTCAAGAATATCTGGCTTTCTTTGGTTGATTTTGAGAACTGATTTTCAACAATTACTGTATATACTCAAATATAAGCCAGGTTTTTCTGCCCTTTTGGGGGGCTGAAAATTCCCCACTTGGCTTATATTTGGATCATCTAGTCCGACCCCCTTCTGCATGCAGCCTTCATACAGCAAAACCACAATGAAAGCACCCCTGGAGGTAGGTAGGCAGGCAGGCAGGCTGCTGCGAACGGAGGTCCTCCTGCACTGCGTTCGCCTTCACTCGCTGTGGAGGCATTAGCTGTGGATGCGTTCGCAGCCAGCACAGGCTTCTGCTGGCTGCACCCACTTGCACTGGATGACCATCTGTCAGGGGTGCTTTGATTGTGCTTTTGCTGCAGGAGAGATTGGACTAGATGACCCAAGGGGTCTCTTCCAATTCTTTATTATTATTATTATTATTATTATTATTATTATTATTATGGCTGGATGGCCATCTCTCAGGGGTGCTTTGATTGTGCTTTTGCTGGATGAAGGCAGAAGGTCGCCAGACTAGATGGTCCAAGGGGTCTTCTTCAACTCTCTTTATTGTTGTTGTTGTTGTTGTTGTTTTTACTGAGGCTGAGTTGCCATCTGTCAGGGGTGCTTTGGTTGTGCTTTCCCTGCATGAAGGCAGACGGTTCTTGCACTAGATGGTTCTTAGAGTTCCCTTTCAACTCTATTATTATTATGATGATGGCTGGATGGCCATCTGTCAGGTGCTTTGATTGTACTTTGCCTGCATGAAGGCAGAATGCAGTGGGTTGGACTAGATGGCTTTTAGAGGTCCCGCCCAACTCTTGAATTCTATGAAAGGAGTCTTAGTTGACCACAAGCCTGCAGTGCGATGCTGCAGCTGAAAAGAACAATGCAATTCTAGGCTGCATCAATAGGAGAAGCCTGAGAAAAAGCGAAACGGTACCAATATGAAACTTTACCTTGGCTGGTTTTTTAATTGCTTTTAATGATAATTATTTAATATAACTGTTATTTTTAACTTATTGTACAATGTTAATATTGTCTTTTGTTAAAATTTTAATGGGTTTTTTTTGTTTATATAGGCATTGAATGTTTACCTGTTACTATGATGGAAGCTGCCCTGAGTCTCGATGGGGAGATAGGGCAGGGTAAAAATATATATATTTATAATAATAATAATAATTATTATTATTAAAGTTATTGTTGACACCATATTGTTTTTGTTGAGCCTCCTTTTCCACTTACAGAGCTGTTTTACTGCTTTTCTTTGAAATATGGTAAATATTCAAAAACATTTGAATATTTGCAATATTTGCCCACTGATTCCTCAATTTGCCTACTGATGCTTCAATTAATGTAATGTTATTGGTATTTATTTTTATTTTTGAAATTGACCAGTAGCTGCTGCATTGCCGACCCACGGCTTATACTCAAGTCAATAAGTTTTATCAGGTTTTTTGTGGTAAAATTAGGTGTCTCGGCTTACATTCGGGTTGGCTTATACTAAAATATATACGGTATATGCAGAGTTGCAATAATGTTAGATTTATACAAATATTACAGTTTCAAGGTGTTTTCCTTTATAAACAAACAACAATATAATTGCATACCATAAATCTTTTCACATGAAGTTATGCATTGATTGAGTTGAATAACCTTTATGTCAAATGACAACCTTGCAGAATCAAATTAACAACCAAATTATTAAGTTTTGCTGTATGAAGTAGGATTTTTTAAAGTATAATAAAAGCAAAATATACAGGTTGGAAATTAAAAACATTACATATACTACATGCAATTTAAAATTTCTACCTAAATAGGAGCATTAAAATTATCAGCTCTCTAGCATGGGTGCAAGGAGGAAAGCAATTCCTTATATAATACTGAAGTTAGTGCCTGATACATAGATGAAGATGATGAATTGTGATGGCCTTACCACTCTTCTCTTTTCCAGCCATTCCAAAATGCAACATAAACTTTTCCTGATTAGTTCACAACTGAGGGAATGTATAGCTGGTTAAGATACTGAATTTAAGGAGAAAGGCCCAGTGCTATAAGTCTATTATGCCTACTGTTTAGATTACAGCTAGTTGCTCCTGCTGAGATTCCAAATATATAAGGATAAGGTCTCAAATTTTATATTATAGGGTATTCTTCCAGGCATGCAATTGTTCAAAGTACAGAGCCTGAAAATATATAAAAACAATGTACACATTATCTGGGGATATTATTAATGTATTGTTGAATTTTCAAAATAAAGGCTATTTTCTTCTATAATGTGTAAGTCAAATTTAAGTGTTTTGGTGCTGAAAGGGAAAGACTGACATGTTTTCTGAAAGAGATTCAGATTCTTAAAAACATGTTTTTTTCTCATATCCTAGAAGTATTTGATACCTTAGTGCAGTGGTTCTCCACCAGTGGGTCCCCAACCAGTTTACCAGCTGCTAGGATTTCTGGGAGTTGAAGGCCAAAACATCTGGGGAGCCACAGGTTGAGAACCACTGCCTTAGAGTGAGTTAGGTTTCAAAAACTGTACTGATCAATATCTGCTATTCATAATTCCTATGCATGAGTGATATCTTGTGTTAGATTATTTTCAATTTGAGTTCATAAAAGCTTTCCATTAGCTTGTCTGTGAAGATGGTAATCCTATATACTAAAATACATGTTTATTTCAGTTTATGTTAGAGGAATAATGGATGGAAATGCTTCCTAGGAGGATCCTACTTTCTTATGATTTAACACGTGGCACATGCAAAAACAAAATATACATGAGCATGAAAACTTTTCCAAAATACCTTTGGTACAGAAAAGAGATTCCACTGCTGAGCAGCTTCTATCATCAGGAAGTTATTTCTAACGTTTCGGTGGAATCTTTTTTCCTGCCATTTGAATCTATTGCTCCATGTCCTGGCCTCTGGAGCAGCAGAAAACAATCCTGCTCTGTTCTCATGACATCCTTTCTAATATTTAAATATGGTGATTGTGTCCCTTCTTTTCTCCAAGCTAAACACACCTAGCTCTGTAAACCATTCTCATAGGGTTTGACTTCCAGACCATTGACCTTTTTGGTGCCTGAAACTGAACAAGTTCCAGATATAGTCCAATGCTCCATGCTGACTCATTAGACAGTTAACCCTGTTGAAATTTTAAAAAGTCACCCCTTGATACTGAAAGGGGAGCAGAAAGGGTCCAATAAACCCTACTTTTTTGAGGAAATTCCCAAGGTTTGTGAGGAGTCACTAAAAATCCTTACTGGTTCTTATAAATGCATCTGGGACTCTCTCCATCTTCTCCCTCCAGCTCTTTCCTTATACAGTAAGATGATGGATCGATCGAGTGTTTGGAAAGGGGGTTCTTTTGTGAAAGGAATTAAGGTGCAAAAGAGATTTTCCACATTTTTTCACATTCTCTAGATGTGCCAAATGTACATGTTGACGCATTAAGCAGACTGTCAAAATTCACTTTTTATTGCATAATCTTTCAGTTCAATCCACCTGTCCTTATGCACTTGCTGTGTGAATGTGGGCATGCTTAACTACACCAAGAGCAATGACACAGACTTCTTGTTTCACTCATGGGAAAACACATTGGGGAAAATATGCTTTTGGCACTTTGTTCCTGTACTGGAGGTGTTTGACTAGTGGGATAGAGGAAAGCTTTGTCATAGTTTCTCATCATGCTGAGCCTGCACTGGTCAAAATGTAACCACTTTTTCACACTCCTGTGTATGTAATAGAACTAGGAATATATATATATATATATATATATATATATATATATATATGGTGATGTCCAGAGTCAGTTGAATATTTTGCATCAGAGATGTAAAATAATACATTTTCTTGTGCCAGCGGCACCTAGTTGTGAACAAAATCAACGGCTAAAAGGGTTTTTTTTTGTTATGCTACAGGATTTTTATGTGTGAAAACTTGAAAAAGAATAGCAGTTTTGCACAGGAAAGGGTACATTTTACAGAATTCCTTTTTTCCTAAACAGCAAGTTTATATAGGACAAGGTTTAAATGAGTGCAGTCTCTCATAGGAATGTTATACAGCAAACAACAGGATGGAATGCAAAGATTCCTTTTTAATATCAAACCAATGATTGTGTTCTTCTCAGGAGATACCTTTGGTTATATCAGAAACCTGTGAATAAATGTTGATATGCTGCTAGATTTTCCAATTATTATTGCAGGACTAAGGGACAAGGGGCCCCTTGGTCTCCTTTCTCATAAATGAAAGGACAATGAAAGGACTTTCTCATAAATGAAAAGGGATAAGCTAATATTTATACTAGAACATTAATACTGAATTCTATTTGACAATAAGAGCAATCCCATCTTCAGTATGAAGCTGCTAAAATATTCACCCTCTTCCCTATTGCCTGTGTTTTCCCACAGCAGTGAATAATCTGAGTCATTTTTTCAGCACTGACAGCGTTATGCAGCAGTAAATATCTCCTTTATTCTCAACTCCTTCATTGTCATGCCAACTGCATCTGAATTTATGAGCTGCTCTCCATTGTCAAACTGAGCTGTCAGTTATGACCCACTTGACAAAAACACCTGCATTACACATGCCTTGTTGCGAGCTGTTATCTCATTTGTCCACACAGATGCAATGTAATGAGGGGAAAGAGAGAACAAGGGAGACAGCAAATCCAAGAAGGTTGGCCATCTCAGAAGCCAGTCGCAGATTCTTTGCAGACTGTTGCTTGTCTTTGATATATACAGATTTTACTCATTTTATCTAACCACTTATTTTATCTGTAACCAGATCTTTGAAACACACTTTGCTCCTATTGAACACTCCTCAAAGTGGAGCTATGGCTTAAAATAAATTACAGTTTTAGTTACAAATATGTAACAGACTTTCAAACTTTTTTTGAAATTATTTTTGAAATGCATTGTCTTTTAATATGTTTATAGTATTGCTTAAAGATCTATTGAAAAGTCAATGATTTATTTCTCCTTTCATTTGGAAAATATAACAAGGTTACGATAGTTCAGGAACTGAACAGTGATTTGTTCTGAAGATATATATTGAATGAATACTATCAGAGCATCTGGGATATTGATGCCAATCCTCAGGTGTTCCAGTCTTGTGGGCAAGGGCAAATATTTAAGTTACTTGAAGAAGAAAGTGAATGTTTTTAGTGGTATTCTCTACATATTTGAACATCCCAAATTGTTGTGCATAAATAATTCTGCACAGAAAAATGCATGCTTTGTTGCACTAATACATAACACTGGTTTCCTGCACAGGGAATAGGATTTTTGGTGCAAACCCATCCCCTTTTTGTTGTCTATGCAATTCTCTGGGATACCAAATACCAGAAGAATAGTATGCAGAAATCCTGATGTTGTTTGACTGCAAATCCTAGCAGCCCTGACTAGTCAATGGTGAAGAGTTCTGGGAATTGTAGTCCAAAAACATATTTAGGCCTGAGTGATTCTTACTCTTGACTTTTAACTTTCCACATATTTAGTGCTCAGAACCCAAGGTTAGTTCTGTAGGAAAAAACTTCTGTACATGAGGAAGTGTGCATGGATGTGTTTGCGTCATATCATTGCGTGTATCTGTCTTGGAGTGGGGAGAGAGGTAGAAATCTAATTCATTTGAACTCCAATCTCTGGCTGGGGAAAGAATGAATGAGTTAAATGCAATAAGTGTGAAGAAATATGATTTATAACAGCAGCTCAAGCCTGGCACTGAATAGCATAAAATGCCAAGATTGTCTGTCAGTCAATGAAATGGCACATGAAAAATGAGACAAAGCTCTCTGCCCATATCTGTTTGAAGAGGCAAAATAAACACACCAAATCATATTCAGCTATACACACTCTCACACAGATACACACACAGACATGGATGTGATATACAAAAGATATCACATTACCCACAGGTCAGTTAATTATACAAATTCTTACTGATCTCCACAATTAGAGGACTAGTCACATTGGAAAGGTGTTGCATAGAACAAGGTTACTGAGCACTTTTGTTTTCCATGACCTTTTGCTTACTTCCCTCTAAGTTTTGGCAAGTCCACCAAATATTTGTTGGGTTAGTAACCTGCAAAATAAATTCAGTTTGAAGTCTAAAGCTCTGCCAGTAACAGAAAATGGGCATTCTCTCTCGATCCCTTTATGCCAGGACTCTCGTCATCATTCTGGTACCAACACTACTATTTCAGTCATTTATAATCAAATGTTCAGACTCATGATATCTACTAGTCTTACTAAAATAAATGGATGTTGGATTTGAAAGGATTCTGAAATTCAAGATAAATCAGCCCTTTGGATACTTCTCTATTGTAAATATTATGTCCTTCTGCACCTACAAGAATCAGTGGTGGACCCCACTGAGAACTTCATTCAATTTCAAGTTGTTGAATAAAAAGGGAAAGGCTTTCACAAGCTTAGCCTTGGTAGGTTTCATTTCTGTGAAAATATCATGGTGGAGGAAAGACATATAGGAAGGAAGAACTGAATTGACTGACTGGTGTGTAGCTTTCTGGCTGCTGTGCTTGTGGGAAGGTATTGTGACTTTGATAAAACTCGCTTCTCCACATTCCTTCATCTTTGTAGGGTAGAGAAGGGCACTAGAAGGAGGGAGAGAAAGGGGAGTTTGAAAGCGGTATCTAGTTAGGAGGGTTATGAAAGTTTATTCTGAGGTTTGGCACTTCCTTTAACTTCTTTAATCTTCTAAGATGGGGCAAGGATGGGGCATGAGATGACCACCATGCTTCACTTATGTAAAAGGCTTGATATTATATTCTCCTGCACATATCCTTCTGAAGTGTTGCAGTTTTCTTACATAGAAACACATACTGTACAAATGGCTTGAAAACCCTAGAGGGAGGGAAGAACAGAGTGAGTCACTCTGTCTCATATTTGAAGACACTCCCTTTCTGTATAAGTTGATGCTCCGATCTTTCTGGAACTATGTAGGTTTCTTACTTAGAGCCACCTTCATAATAGCTGAACAAGGAACACAGGGAAATTAGCTTCAGGATGGAAATCCTTTTGTGTGTGTGTCCCAGATTTGTAGAGTACCATACTTTTTCTTTCAGTTGAGAAAGAACAAAACAACTCCAGCTATTTTAAAAATGTATTTTTTAAATTGTTGATTTTTTAAAAAAAAGAAATCCTGCCCCTTTATTGTGAGATTTCAAGGCAGCAAACAGGAGGAAAGTACATTATAAACAATTGCAAATTTAATCAAGAAATAATTTAATATGAAAACATATTAAATTATTTAAACAAGTCAAAAGTACATGCTTAAAACTAAATTACTTCCCAGAAACTTTAATAAAAAGCCAAATTTTAGCCTATTAGGAAAAAAAAAAATTGGCACCACTTGAACTTACAAGAGAAGAACATTCTACAAGTGGCGTGCCACAGTCAAAAAGGCCCTGCCACACGTTCTCTGACTGGATACAAAATTAGAGCCCCCTCTGGCAGCTCTCTCTTCTTGGACAGCTATACAAAGTGAGATGTGTTCTTTTATTTATTTATTTATTTATTTCCGGTATTTCTATCCCGTTCCTTCTCAACCCCTGAAGGGAGACTCAGGACGGCTTACATTTGGTAGCAATTCAATGCCACTACATGATGTCACTTCTTTTGAGTTCCCAAACCATTTAGTGTGACACTTTTCCACAATGCAGGAACACACACATTCAAGACACAACCAACAGGCGGTAAATTCCCCTACTACAAAAACCCTGGTAACCACAGCTCCTCTCCTTTCCAGTTCTCCTTGTCTTTCAAAAACTAAATGATCTAGAGGAGCTTCTTCTTTGGGGTTTTTTCATCAGGCCTTACTGAAATCAAAATATCTACATCCACAGCATTCCTTGCACCCATCAAGCTTGGAACTCTAGTGAAAAAAGGAATAAGATTAGTTTGCCTTTTTAAAAAGAAATCCATGTTGATGTTTACTGATCACGGCACTCCTTCCTAAGTGACTGCAAACTGCATATTTAACCATCTTTTCCAGAATCATCCCTGGTATTGATGACAGGCTGACTGGATGGTAATTTTTTGGGTACTCCTTTTTCCCCTTCTTGAAGATAGAGACAACATTTGTCTAGTCTGATGGGACTTCTGTTCTCTAAGAATTCTCAAAGATTATTGCCAGTGGTTCTGAAATGACTTTTGTTTCCATACTCTTGGATGTAGTTCATCTGGCCCTGAAGACTTGAATTTGTTTGGAGTACCCAGGTATTCCTGAACTACTTCACTACCTATTTTGGGTCGCATTACTTCAACCACTCCATATTGCTGAGGTGGAAAACTGATTTCATTTTTGAGAGGATTGAGACAAAGAAGGCATTAAGTAGTTCTGCTTTTTCCCTATCCCCTGTTAGCATTCCACCATCTTCACCACACAAAGGTCCTGCCATTTGCTTGCTTTTCCTTTGTCTATTGACATACCCATATAACCCCCCTGTATTGTTTTTAATCTCTCTGGCAAACCTGAGCTCATTTTGCACTTTAGCCTTATGAAGCTTGTCCCTACATATGTTGGTTATTCATTAGAATCCCTTTTTGATGATTTCCTCCCTTTTTCATTTCTTGTGCATATCTTTTTAAAATCCTAGCTCAGATAAGAGTTATGTGGAGACCCGGTCGGGCGAAGATCGCGGCGGGCGGACACTCTAGGGCTCCCTGGAGTGCCACCCGCTCTCTTGGTTGGAGGGCGATCTGCGCCCCCTCCCGCGGACACAGAAGCGTCCGAGAGGGACAGCGAAGCCTGCCGGCAGGCTCCACTGGCTCCAAAGATCCCCCCCCTCCTCAAGAGGGGGAGATCGAGCGAGCCCGGATCACTGCCACAGCGGCTAGTGGACCAAGGAGCGGGAAGCGGGCGGCGACCGCGACTTACTGCCAGCCCAGCCCTACCCCCCCTCCCCCCTTTGAACCAGACGGCAGGGCAGGAGGAGAAGCTCAGCAAGAGTGAGTACGGGGATCAGCGGCGCCCCCCCCCCTCTCGCAACCGGGAGGCACGTGCGGACTGGGCTCTTGGCTAGGCTGCAAGGGACACATCGCACCTGGGAGGCGGGCTCAAAGAGTAGAGGGACCCCCCACCCCACCCCCACAGGGAAGAGCATATTGGGAACCTCCAACCACCCCAGGACAGGGAAGAAAAACAGTCAGGATGAGAACCAAGATGGCGGCCGAGCTCCTCTAGACCCAAGAAGGGGGAAGAAGACAAGGACTTGTGGCGGGAACGCCATCTTGAGCAAGAGAAGTGGAGCACTTTTGACAGGGAGACAGGGGGCGGGGCTAAAGGGGGGAATAGACAGGAGGTGGAGCAACCCAAAGCCCTCTCTCTAATACACAACAGGGAGGAAAGGCATTCTAAATAAGTGAATAACTGAACAAGTAAACAAACAACAAATAAATAAAAATGTACACCTCAAGAGTAAAAGAGCGGAGGATGAGACAGGAAGAGGGATCAGAAGAGGAGGAAATAACTCTGGGGATGTCCTCGCAGAGCTGCGAAAGATAGGGAAGGCCCAAGACGGTTTCCTGCGGAGGATGGATGCCATGCTGTCCCGGCAGGAAGACCAAATGGGCGCGAACCGGGGCATCCTTACAGGAAAGATCAGAACCAAATGAAGAGGCGCTCCCCACAGGGCCAGGGTTGCCGATCTTCTATGAGGATGGAGAGGACGCCCCCTGGTCAAGGAGAGAGCGCAACAATATGTGCAGGTGGAGAGGAGAGAGGGAAGGAGAACGTAAAGCCGTGGGCAGGATCAGAGGAAAGAGGACCACACCCCAGAAGTAGGGAGGCAGACCTGCTGGATGCTGCAGGAATGACCTCGAAGAGCCCCTAACACCTCTGCTCCCCAAGAAAGAGAGAGGGGGAAGAACCAAGAGGTCACTGCAACACCCAAAACCCCAGCCGGGATGCAGCTAAGAAGGACGGCAAAAAGAATGGGACGCAGCCCACTAGGAAGAGAGGCTGGACGGGAACAACCCAGCAAGAAAGGAAGAATAATCTGAAGAAAAGCTGCCCTTATTCTCTTGAGGCGTATTTCAGGCCTACGAGATGTGGCATCCCGGGGATGGACACGGAAGGCCTCGAATCGCCTAGGGAGAACGGCTAGGATGGAGGTTGGAGGACGTGAAGGGGCACGGGTCCGGCTACGCTGGAAGACAGGGAACGGACAATGGGCATCAAACGCTGGAAAGATTTTGGAGGCTGCAGGAAAAACAAACGGTCTTTCAAAAGGACAAAAGCTAAAAACAACAGATTGCTCTCAGATACAGAGGATTAGGAAGGCACGTCTCGGAAAAAAGAAGGAAAAAGGAGCCTAGAAAGAAGACCTGTAAAAATGAAGTGACCAGCTCAACAAGGAAGGAGACTGCAAGAGAACACGAAGGAGCACCCATGAACAAGGACCCTAGAAGGAAACAAGCTACTCCTGTCTTCATCTCTTCCCATCACCATTACCCATCACTAGCCTTCCCAGAACCCGGACCAAGCAGCCTCCTTCACCGCCCACCACCCTTACCCCTTTCTACCCCCCCCCCATCCCTTGCCACCACCACCCCCCCAGCACCACCACCCCCTTCCCACTCCCTCTACCCCCCCCTCTCCCATCACCATACTCAGCCTCTCCTTTATTTTTCCTACTGTCCTGTCCCTGAGACTGTTCCCCCACTTTCACTGTTTGTTTGTTTATGGAAAAACCCCAATAAATATATTTTAAATAGATAAGAGTTATGTGAACATTCATTCTGGTTATTTTGTGTTTCTCTTATTATTTTTTTCTCCTTGCTGGCAGTGTTTGCAATTGTGTCTTCAGTATCTCACTTTTAAGAACCTCCCATCCATCATTAACTGCTTTCTCTTTTAGTATTCCTGTTTATGGAATCATGCTCATTATTCTCTTAAATTTCCTGAAGTCAGCTCTCCTAAAGTCTAGAATGCATGTCTGACTTCTTTTAGTTCCCTCCTTCCTTTGTATCACAAAGTCCAGGAGCACATGGTAACTCCCACCAGTTCCACTCCATTGACCAGGTCCTCATTGTTTTTTAGTATGAGATCCAGAATAGCTGATCCCCTTGTTTTCCTTTCTATTATCTGGACAATAAAATTGTCTGTAAGAGAATTTGTTGAACTTTGTACTCTTGACAAAGTTTGTTTTTCAACAAATATCAGAATAGTTGAAATCCCTGTTACGACTATATTTCTTCCTTCTGCATGTTTGCTCATCTGGTCTAGGAAGGCTTCACCCAGTTCTTCCGTCTGGCTTGGATGCCTGTAGGAGATCCCAACAGCTACATCTTTTTCCGTCCTCATTCCCTTAATTCTATCCAGATACTCTCAACCTGGTTTCTGGGATTGGAGTCTTCTATCTCTTCACAGGTGTAAATATTATTGATATACAATGCTACTCCACCCCTCTCGTGTTTGGTCTATATCTCTGACATAGGTTATATCCCTCCATTGCTACATTCCAATTATTGGAGTCATCCCACCAGGTTTCAGTTATGCCTATGATGTAGATGTAGTTCATCTTGTTTATTTCCCATGCTATGGGCATTAGTGTAAAGACATCTAAGCCCATGGGACATTCCCTTTAGCTGCTTATATGATATTATTGTCCTTGAGCTGCTTGGTACTTGTTGTGTTTGTTCAGCCCTCCCTTTAGCCTTTTGTCTGTTCACTTCAGGTCTTGATAAACCACTGTTTCCCAAGGATATGGTCACCCTCCCCCACACAACCTAGTTTAAAGTCCGCCTGATCAAGATTGCCAGTCTCTGAGCAAAAACATTCCTTTCTACTTCCGTGAGGTGCAACCGATCCCATGCCAGTCAGCCATCTTCCTGGAAAAGTACAACATTGTCCAAAAAAGTCAAATTGTTCTTTCTGACACCATCTGTGGAGCCAGTTATTCACCTCTACTCTTTTTCTTGCTCTTCCTGGGCCATGCCGTACAACCAAGAGGAGAAATGAAATGACCACCTTTACATTAAGATCTTTTAGCTTTCTTCTGAAAGCTTCAAAATCCTTTCTGATCTTTTGAAGACTAGGCCTTTGCTGTATTGTTGGTTCCTTCATGAACCAACATGAAAGGGGGATATTAAAAAGTATGCATGCCTTGTCAGTCATCCCTCTCTCCATGTTCAATAGGCTTTTGGAATAAAAAGCTTAACATCCTATACTTTCAAGCTATGTACAGGTGTTATGCTTTAAAACAAGGAAATTTAGGTTGGCTATAGCACTGTAACACCTGGATAAATAGTGCTTGCAAAGCTGGAAGGGAAATTGAAAATTAGTCCTAAAGGACCTATTTGCTGTGGCACTGTCTTCCTTTGCATTTGGCCTCTGCAGGTGGCAATTTTTCACAATCTGACCCCAATTTTCTTTTTGGTACCTAACGTCTCCTGCTGCTGAGAACATATTGAAGCATCGTAATACCCATACTCTGGATATCCATGGTGCATAATTTTGCAATTGCTACTGTCTTGGGAGCTTAGTTCCTTAAGCTGTAGCACTTACAAACTCATTTAGGAGTTCATTGGTGTTATTGTACTCCATATTCTTCTTTTCTCCCCACATTTATCACCACTGTATTGTTGCACAATAGGCATGATGGCATACTAAGATGGAAATGAGATCTCGGCTAAAAGCAAAAACAACACTTTTGCCAAATAACATTCACAGCTTCATAAAATCATATTGGGTATGTTCTACTCACTGCTTTGTGTGTTTTAAAATGGCTGTTGAAAATATTGAGGCATAAAGAGTCAGACCCAATATCAAAGAACAGGACCAATAAAGGGAGGGGCTACACAAATTACTAGTGTAATTTTTATTGAGTGCAGAATCTGCCTAAGGAGGAAAATAGATAGTGGAAATGTTAATAATAATAGTAATAATAATAATAATTTTATTTGTATACTACTGGCGCACAAGTTCCAGAGTCCACGATCAATCCAGGATCACTCCCAAGCTGCAAACCTGCATCTTCAGGGGGAGTGTAACCCCATCCAACACAGGCTACAACCCTATGCCCTACAATGAAAGCCCTTTATTTCTAGATTTAATGGGTTTACCATTGCCTCAGGTAGAGCTATCACATAGCTGAACAGTATTTAATTTTCATTATGAGAGCTTGAGTTTCACAATTTGCTTTCCCCTTTCTGCATGCTCGGAGGCGAGGGCTATTTGCCACCCCAGTGAAATGAGGCAAAATGTTAAGAAGTGGTCTCAGTTGGGACTAGTTGTAAAGAGGTGGAGCACTAAACACTGGCCCACCCTTCCCACCCGAAAACAGTGTACCAACAGGTTGCTTCAGGACTGGGTAGGATTCCTCCACACTTAATAGGGATTTTTTTTCACCTACCCTACACTGTTAAGGTTCTGGATAATTGGCATTGGGTGGAACCATAAATAGGTTGCCATGCAGGAAACGGGGATGCAATTTTATATCTCACTGTGTACCTAAGGCACCCATTTTGGTTAAGGCCAAGAACAGAAACCATCACCTGTGCATTCGGTCAACCAAGGTGAGGAGGAACACAAATTGCCTTGGAGCTGTGTGGGAATTCTAATCCCTGAGGTCTCTCGATTTGGGATTTGATATGCAGATCTCATTCCCATCTTAGTAGGCATAAGAGGGATATGCAGCTTCCCTAAGTACGAGTTCCCTCATGTTGAGTTACACAAGTATCTCGCCCAAGTTAGCTGATGAGTGTGTCTGGGATGGCTACTGCCTCAGCTTATTCAACATCAAGTTCAACCCCCAGTTTGCATTGTTGCCCATAGTTATCTCAACGAAGTTATTTTGCCTCCTTATTTCATTGGGGGGGAGTGGGCAATAGGTCCTTTGCATAAAGATCCAATTTTAAAAGAAGGCACTTTTTTATTAAGCCATTTATAAAATGGCATCTAATGTGCAAATCAGCCCTAACATTTGTCTGTGGAAGTTTGTAGGAAGAATGGAAACTCATAGGAGCAAGCCCACCAACTCTTTTATATTAGATGCACAAACTTGTAGAATTTTAGGGGCACACTCCAGGTGTTCTTCCTTAGGGAACAATTAGATACAAAAAGATCAGTCCACAAAGCTAATGGAACACTAATTCACTTATAAAGATAATCAAACCCTTTTTAGACTGTCAGAAGTAGACAAACAGGTGTCTGCTCTGCATAATTCGTGAAATAGCCCTAGGCAGATGACTCCTTGTTAGCTGTTTTAAAATCCTCCATACGGAGTCTTATGACAGACAAATTTTACCACACTGAGAAACCATGCATATTCATGAGAAGGTGAATTCCAATTTTAGTGTGAAAAAATTGTCTGCCTTCATCACCTGCTTAGGTCCATATGACAGCTAATTAATTTCTTCAGCCATAAATGCATCTCCAGCTTCAGTATTAACCAATGACATTTATCCAATATGATTAATACATTGCATGCTGAAGTTCCTAATGGAGAAAAGAATAGTCTGTACTGTGAGGGTTTGCTGAGTGCAAATTGTTTTATATGTTTAGCCCACAGAGACTTAAGGGCATAGCCTGATCTTATGAATTGACAGCATTCCAGAAGCTTAGGTGAACAATATCTGAAGATACAAGTTTAAAATCAGGTTGAAGTCTGTGCTAAGCATAAAGAAACTGAGCCAACTTTAATTTTAAACTATGTAATTTAGAGTAATAGAATTATGGTGTCCCATTTTTACCCAATGGAGTGTGTGTGTGTGTGTGTGTGTGTGTATTTATGGCATTTGTTTCTCAGCCTTACAGCAACTCAAGGTGGCTTATAGAAATTGGCAGAATTTGATGCCATACATTCATAAAGTACAATTAAAAACATTCAACCTAATATTATAAAAACTATATAAACTATTTAAACCATTAAAAACATATAGTCACCAGTGTCGGCCTGTTAAAATAATTGTCCAGCAGCAGCATCTAGTCGTGTGTATCCCCTATATACCCAGGTATTTGGTTTAAAAAAGTGAAAACATCATTATATACACACACTAGGCATGGTTAGGTCCAGTTAGAATCTTAATAATTCGGATTAAATTCAGATCAAATTCCTTTATGAAGCGATTTCAAAGCGAATTGGGAACCCGGAAGTATACTTGCCATTTCGAAGCCACTGTCGCCAACTTTGTTCTGACTCAGGAAGTGAATCAGAAAAGACCCAGCGTTCGGAGGCAAGCAGCAGCTTGCATGCTGGGATGCTTGCCTCCAACCAATGAGGGGAAACCATGTGGGCAGGGGCAGGGTTTTGGCACGGCAGCCATTGCCCTTTAAAAAGGCCCGTGTGTGCCTTGTGGGCTCATTGCGAGCCGGGGACGCAAACGGGAAGGGACTAGGCAGCTTGGGTGGGAAAGGTGCTATATCATCACTTTGCAAGGGAACAACAGGGTTGGGAACAAATTGGGGAAACTGGCTGGAAGCAGGCGCCTTGCCTGCGAGGCTTCCTTGTATGTGGGAAGAGAAGAAGGGTACGGCAGTTGGGAGAAGTGTTATTCTCTTGCCTGCCACTGCCAATTTTCCTTTATAAAGCAGTGATTTTAACTTTCAACAGACCTCAATCCTCTTTAGGTTACACTTTGGATTTTGGGATCCCAGAAAGTCCCTTTGCACTTTGGAAAGCCCATTTTCTGCTAATAATTTCCTTGGGGAACCACACCATACCACTTTGGAGTCCCATTTGTCTGCTTTGGGTTTCATGTTGTACTTTTGGGAACTAGAAATCTATAATCTGCTAATAACTTCCTTGGGAAAACACAAACCCTGTGGATAGTGGCTTAGGAAGCTGGATGTTTTTAGCTTGGAGAAAAGAAGACTGAGAGGGGACATGAAAGCAATAGTTAAATATTTGAAAAGATGTCATATTGAAAAGGAGGCAAAGTTGTTTTCTGTTGCTCCTAGAGACTAGGACACAGTGCAGTAGATTCAAATTGCAGGAACAAAGATTCCAACTAAACATTAGGAAGAACTTTATGATGATAACTGTTGTTTGGCAGTGGAATATATACCTTGGAGTATGGTGGAGTCTACTTCTCTGGATGATTTTAATGAGATATTGGATGACCATCTGTTGGGAGTGTCTTGAATCTGTGTTCCTGCATTGTGGAAGTGTGTCACACTGAATTGTCCTTGTCATCTCTTCCAACTCTATGATTCTATTAATTCTCCACTTTTTTGTGTAGCAGTATTTTTGTTGGTATGTGCCTACAAGTCAATATTGACATCTGGTGATGCTGAGACAACCCTGTCATGCAGTTTTCACAGAAAGATTTGTTCAGAGGGAGTTTGACTATGCCTTCATCTGAAGCTTTGAGAGTATGATTTGGCCAAGGCCACCTTTTAGGCATCCAAGCTTGAGCAGGTTTGGAACCCTTTTGTTATACTAGGCAATTTGTGTTGGTTTGTGAAACCCACAAAAATTCGATGTCTTAGAGTTTGCTCATAATCCAATAAATTCTGGGTCCAGCCATCAACCACCCAATTTCATTCTCATTCCACGATTCCTGAAGTATCCATTTCTCACCTTGGACCTGACTTGTGGCTTGACAGTAGGCTTGTTTGATAAAAAAATGTTCAAAACTCATTTCGGATGTAGGGGGAGCTGGTGGTTTGGATCTAAAGTCAATTCTGATTTTCACAGAAAAAAGTTCTAAACTTTTCAAAACTTCAGAGACTTCCGAATCCTTCATTAATGGTTTCAAAGTGTTATTTCCTGTTTCATTGGGTGGTCTTTACTTTGAAAGTAGTTGTTTTACTCCAGAAAAAAAAGGGGGGGGAAGCAAAGGGACGAAATCCATCCACACTGGTTAAAACCGCTTCTCTTGCTTGACTGACTCGGGAGGGGGGAGGGAAAGAAAAGAAATTAATCCATCCACACTGGTTTAAACTGACGAGGATACATCCCATCCACACTGGTTAAAACCACTTCTCTTGCTTAAGACTGATGCAGGAGGGAAAGGAAAAGAATCCATCCACACTGGTTTAAACTGACATGGATCCATCCCATCCACACTGCTTAAAACCGCTTCTCTCACTGACATGGGAGGGAAAGGAAAGAAAGGGAATCCATCCACATTGGTTTAGAAGGATTCTCTGGCTTGAACCAAGGGCAGGCTTCAAAATAGTTTCAAGAAGGAAATCTTTCCGAATTTATTGCGAATTATGAAGATTCCAAACAAACCTAACCATGCCTACTTGACAGGTCTAGCCTTTGATCTATCCTAATTTCACATGCTATTTTTGCTCCAGGGAAGGCAGTATTTTCCGAAGCAACTTTTCATAATCTTGGCCCTAGCAGAGAGTTGGTGGGCTTCTATATCTGCATGGCAGTTATACTTGAGTTAGTTCTTTTTCCTTGAAAAGCTGCTAGTAGCTTTAGCAAGAAAGCTAGAGGGCGCAGATACTATTGTGAGCAGAAAATGTAGCAGCAGCAGCCTCCTGGAGCTCCTAACCGCCTACTTCATTTTTCAAACTATAAAAAGAGAAATCTAACTTTTGCCTTTGGCTAATTTAATACTAAGCTGAGAACCTTCAGCAGTAGTCACTTTCACTGCGAATGAGAAGAAAAGGCTAGAAACTTAATGTTAGAAGAGACCAGCGGTGCTAGTAACTGCCATGAACAGCATCTTCAGTTGCATCTGTAAGCGTTCAAATGTACCAGTAGATTCTCCCATTTTTTTTATTTAGTCAGCATTAGCTCAACTTATTATACTTTTTAATCATATAACTTAGTATGCTAATGCAATCCCTCTGTGAGGTTTCTTCAGTTTAATAGCAAATCAGTATGCCTGACATCGAATATGCAGCATTACCAAGTGTTAAATGGCATTTGTAGTGAAAAATAACTCCCCATCATTTCCTTGTTCCAATACAGAATGTCACCTTTGTTTAATTACAAAGCACAGGATTGACAATCAGTTGGTGCAAATGCTACCCTGACATTCCTCTGGCTATTTGCATGCCTTGTTATTTAGTAGAATAATAGCTGCAATCATCATAACTACTATCATTTGTTTATCAAGCATCCCCTAGGTGCCATGATTAGTCACTAGTAAAACTTAGTGAGCTATGCTTCCCAGGTAGCAATCAGCTTGGCATTGCTTTGCAGTTCCAATTGCCACTCAAAAAACAAAACACTCTGTGCCCCAAAAACCTCTGTAGGTTTCTGTTGAAAGCTTACAGTATTTTTTTAAAGGTCCGTAAGTAGAAATGCCAAATTTGTTCAAAATATATAATTTTATTTCATAGCAGCTACTTGTCATCTATACAAGCAGCTAGGAATTCATTTAAGGTCTATGGTGTGAGAGTTTTAGTTGCTCAATAGCTTAGTTTCAGGTTTGGATGGAAAAGAATTTCATAACATTTGACAGATGCAAAAAAGTAGCATCCAGTTTTCACTGCAAGAAAAAAAAAGCCTCATATTGACAATCCATACAGTTGTGAGGCATTTCAAAGAAATATTATGTGCATAAAGCACTTCTGAATATATGAATGGATGTTAGAACATGTGTCCATCAGTGTGCACACTAAGGAAAAGGTACAATGTGTATATAAATTAGAATTCAGAAATTAAAAATACCTCCTTCTCCCCCAGCAACAATCCTGCTTTGAAATAAATATTGACTTAACAAAAGGCAACAAAGAAAGAATTGATCTTGGCAGAGACCTTTAGAGCACTAGAACAACCATCAAGAACTTGGAAGATGGAAATATATTGGTGGGCAGCTTTGCACTGACCCTTTATCCTGGAGCTGATCCAGAGTGTTGAATGCTGATTGGCCCAAAATGGTTTTAACCTTCAGCCCCTGGTTGCTGCGGGGGTGCTGAGTAGTCCCGATCATATGGTACCACCACATGGCCACCCTTACCATCTATCTTCCTTCTATATTTGTCAAGGTGGTCTATGGGCACAAAGCAATTAAACCAGTAGTGTATGGAATATGTAAAAGAAAAGAAATAAACTTTCTGTATTGCAGAAACTGAGCAATACAAATCTATGATGGTCATGCTTAACTTGCTGAGACAGATTGTGGTGTCCAGGACTGGATGCAGTATTCCAGATGTATCCACTTTTCACAAAATATGTACTATCTACACATTTACTACATCTTCCAGCATGAGTTCATTATATTCTTAGGCCATAAGTCCTTCAGTTCAACAGTATTTGCTCTTATACACAGTTGTACCTCATGGGAAGTCCAGGAATATATTCCCATGGATATGGAGGTTAATTGATAAGAGTTAGATGATAACAATTAATTGATTAGAAAAAGAAAGCCTTCCAAATAAAGCACATCTGAATATATGAATGGATGTTAAAAACTGTGATGTTAAGAAAAAAGATCTATGCCAGTGCAAAAACCAAGGTCCAAAGAAGGATCAGAGAACTCAAGAACATCTGGTGGACAAAAACCTCCCTCAAATATCCAACACTGTGCAGATGCCTATGATGCATGAGGATTATTTAATGCCACAAAGGCCATCTATGGTTGAAGAAATCATGGCATATACCCATGGAATCAGATAGAACCAAACTTCTGAAAAAAACTAATTGCACTACATTGGAAAGAGAACTACCACAATGTCCCAACTGCAGCACTGCCTAGTTTGGAGGAAGTCAGCAAACCATCAGCCAACTAAAAAAGAAAAAGCTAGCAGACCAACTAAAAAAAAGCCAGCAGACCCTGCACCACAACTCCACCAGCTCATTGAAAAAGTGTGGGTGGCCAAGAAAATTCCAGCAGACTTCAAAGATGTCAACATCATCACCCTTTTCCAAAAGGGGGGGGGGATCAGACTGTGGAAACTATAAAGGTATCTCCCTTTTAATCTCCACTGGGAAAATCGTTGAAAGAATCCTTGCGGATTGCCTTCTAACTATCTCAGAAGACATCCTCCCAGAATCCCTGAACAGCTTCCACCCCTCCAGAGGAACAATGGATATAATGTTCACTGCATGACAGCTCCAAGAACAATGCATAGAACAAAATCAACCTCTGTACATGGCATTCATTGACCTTACAAAGGAATTTGGCACAGTGAATCACAGTGTTCTCTGGGCCATCCCTCAAAAAATCATATGCCCTGACAAATTTGTGAACATCCTGTGGCTCCTCCAAGATGAAATGATGGCAATGGTCTTGGACAGCAATAGCTCCCAAAGGGATCCATTTAAGGTGGAATCAGATGTCAAACAGGGATGTGTTATTGTCCCAATCTTATTATCACTATTTATTGCTATGATATTGCACCTTGTTGATGGGAGCTACCCACTGGCATGGAAATCATCTATCAGACAGATGATTTAACTTCAGCAGACTGAAAGCCAAAACCAAGGTCATAACATCATCTGTTATAGAACTTCAGTATGCTGATGATAATGCTCATTCAGAAGAAGACCTACAAGCCACTGCAGAAGCATAAAAAAGATTGGCTTCTCACTGAACATCAAGAAAACCAAAGTGCAGCCACTTCTCCACAAAAGTCTACATTGACACTGAAAGACAACACTACCTGAGCTCTGCAAATGTAGCATTTTTCCAATTGAAACAGAAAGTGTTTGAGGATTGAGACATTCACAGGGATACCAACATGCTTGTTTATAAAGCTATTGTCCTCCCAACCCTGTTATACTCCTGCAAAAGTTGCACCATCTGCAGACATCATACTCAACTTCTGGAACAATTCCATCAGTGCTGCCTCCAAAAAATCCTGCAAATATCTTGAGAAGAGAGATGGGCAAATGTCAGCATGCTGAAAAACTGTGGCATAGACATTGAGAACTTGGAAGCTCTGGCCCTTGAGCATTCTAACTGGAGATCGGCTGTGACCAGCAGTGCTGTGGAATTCAAAGAGGTACAAATGGAGGGTGAAAGGGAGAAACATGTCAAGAGGAAGGTGTGTCAAGACAACCCTGACCAGGACCAACTTCCACCTGTAAATCAATGCCCTGGCTATCAAGAATAGGTCTCTATAGTCACCTACAAACCCACCATCAAGACCTTACACTTGGAAGTAATCATACTCATACACGAGTTATCGCCCATGAGAGATGGGGCTTATATTTGATTTCTAAAATATTTATGTCGCATTTAGTTTTTATATTTTCTACTGGTGTTCTAGATGAAGTTTAGTGCCTTAGGAAATCCTATGGCAGCAAAAAATTATACATCATGTTTTGCAATTTAGTATTCCAAAAGTAGCATGACATTTTGTTGATGTGAAAAACCTGCACAAAGATTAAGATCACACTGACTCATTTGGATTCCCACTTTTTAAAAACTGGTTTTAGGGAAGTCCACCCTTCATAGGTCTCTTCTTTTAAAAAAAGGCAAACTCAATAAAAGAGATGTGTGTATGTTTGTATTGTGATCAACACAGAATCAGACAGCATAAAATGAATACAATGTTTAGCAATGTCATTATAGAAAAGGTCAGACAATTCCATCTTCAATATGTGCTCCAACACTGAGAACATACCATGTTGTCAATCATTGAGAAAATGTACAAAAATTCATAATCTCACCCAATGGGAAGAAAATTATTGAAAATATTTGTTCTTCCCTATGTGAATAGTAGAAGCAAACAAATATTTAATTCCCTAGACCAAACATGCACAGCTATGTGTATGAAGCCATCAAATATTGCTTGCTCCAATCTCAGCTGAGAATTGATTTTATTTATTTATTTATTATTTCAATTTATATAACGCCCTTTCCAAATTAGCTCAGGGTGGTTTACAAAATGCACAAGGTAACATAGCACTAAAACAATAAGAACATTAAAAAGCATAAAAACAATGTTTCTGTCAGGATACAGATTGACATGGCTTAAAAATTAAATGCCCGCTGGAAGAGAGCTGTCTTACACGCCTTCCGGAAGGCTGGTAGCTCGTTTATCGCCCAAACTTCCGCCGGCAAGACATTCGACAGGCTCGGTGCAACAATGGAAAAGGCTCTTTGCCTGGTTGATGACAAGTGAAAGGACCTAATGGAAGGGAGGTGTAACAGGTTTTGGCCCTCTGACCAAAGGGATCTCTGGGGAGCATATGGGAGTAGACAGTCCCTCAAGTACGCCTGGATCACAGTATGGGAAATGAAGATTACCAGATTAAGTCCAGTCCACATTTGGTAGATTTGAAATATTTCATCAAATCAAATTCCAATACTTTTACATTCAGACAACTTTACAAAACTGACTATTCAAATCAGGGAGGAGCAACTTGTAACTCATGTGAGGTCATTGGATGCTACAGTTTTCTTGGTCCAAATCAGAATTATTTAAATTCATTTCTCCCTCATCCTCTAAGAGAAAGGAAATCTCACCTTGTGAGAAGCCTACTGAAAATTATTAGCAACCACAATTCTTTTCAAAGAAACATATGTTTTGCATGAAATACATTATATACAGAAAACCATTGAACAGGTTGCAAAACATTGTTTTTGCTGTGTTATTTGGAGATGGATAAAATTTACTGAAATGTTCACACAAAGGCCTGAAATCCCTCCCTCCAAAAAGTGCATACACTGTTTTAATCTAATCTAACAAGGAGTAAACTTTTCAAATATTTTATTCTCATATACGAGAATGAAGTAAAGATTTACATTTCAAGATCATCTAACCAGTTATGAGGGATGCTGGAAAACCAAAAGCATCTGGAGCACCAGAAATTGCCCTTTGCTGATTTGCCACATATAAACATAAAGAAAATCAAGTGTGTGGTTTCATAAGATATGCAAAAAAGGAGCAGTTTTTGCTATTAGAGGAAAGATTTTTACCTACAATTCTCAAAAACTAAAAGAGTTCTTACCATTAGCAATGTGAACCTCTTTTTGCTATTTGATTTCAAATGTAGGACTTTGAATTGTGAAGAGACCTATCAATGTATTCATTTCTCTCCATGAATAGAGGGAGCTGGGAATTTATGCTCCAGTTCTGTCCTTCTGACTTCTCTTTGCTACTAGAAACTACCCCCCCCCACACACACACACACCCTCCAAAAAAACAAAGAACTCAACATGACTAGAATCCCTCAGGTACCAAAGTTTTTGATTGAGGATAACTGTAATCCTATTCAATTGAGCATGGCCACAATTCCTCTTTAGATCTACACTAGCATGGGATTATTATGTGCCATCATGTGTGCTTTAATACGAGGGTGGGTCAATAAGTCAGTGACTTTTTGAATGAAACAGGTTTTTGGATAAAAAAATCATTTTATTTTTCAACGTAGTCTCCTTTGAGCTCTATACACTTTGTCCAATGTTTCTCCAAATTTTTTATCCCTTCCAAAAAATAAGATTTGTTGAGGTCATCAAAATAGGTATTTGTTTGTGAGATGATTTCATTGTTGGAGTCAAGGTTTGTTGGAGTCATTGTTGGAGTCTTTAGGTTTAGAAAATAGAAATAGTCACTTGGGGCTAAATCCGGAGAATAGGGTGGATGAGGGAGCAATTCGTACCCCAACTCATAGATTGTTGCCATGGAAACTGCACGTGTGCACCCTTGCATTGTCCTGCATTGTGAACAAACATGGCACCCATCTTGCAGAAAGCTTTCTCATACCCAAGTGATCATTTAAAATTGAAACCACTGAGCCATGTGAGATGCCTACGGCTTCCACAATCTCTCGCACTTTCAATCTCTGATCGGTCAACATCATATCGTGAATTTTTTCAATTGTTTCGGGTGTAGAGACGTCAACTGGCACCTTCCGTGCTTGTACGGCCACAACAAAATTCAGCAAACCACTTTTTTACCATTGAAATTGATGATGCAGAGTCCCCATGGTATTTATCAAGCTTAGCCTTGGTTTGAGTGATGGTTTTTTTCCGCAAAAAATAATGCTTCATGAGCACACAAACTTCACTTTTTCCATTTTCTCCTCAAATCACACGGTAGCCTGCTATCAATGGCTGTCAAACACAAACGAAATGACTCAGCTTGTTCAAATTTTGACAGGAGTCAACTGATAGATGCCTCTTGACAGGAGCAGTGTTGCCCTTTCAGTTAAGAGATGGGAAATTCTAAAAGTCACTGACTTATTGACCTGTCCTCGTATGTGGCAAGCCCATGAATGAAAGATCTCCAAAATTTATTTATTTAAAACTTTTATATCCTGATCTTCTCACCTCCATAGAGGGACTCAGACTGGCTGACAGCAAAGATTCAATGCTACAAATACAAAAATTAAAAACGTCCTACAATAATACAAGATTAAAATACATATAGGTAAAACACATAAACGCCAAATTGCCAAGTAAAAACAAGTTCAACTCAATCTGCATATGTGATCACTCACTTTGGTCTATAACCAGTCTCAGGCATTATTCTGGAAATGCTTATTCCATAGCTAAGTTTTCACTAGCCTCCTGAAGGACAAGAGGGAGGGGGCAAAATCTACTTTTCCTTGGAAGAGAGTTCCATAGCCAAGGGGCCACCACAGAGAAGGCCCTGTCTCTTGTTCCCACCAGACGCACTTGTGATCGTGGCGGGACCAAGAGCAGTGCCTCTCCAGAGGTTCTTAGCATCCTTGATGGTTCATAGGGGAGTTAACCCATTCGGACAGGTAAACTGGGCCGGAACCATATAGGGTTGTGTAGGTTAAAACCAGCACTTTGAATTCTGCTCGGAAGCTAATTGGCAGCCAGTGGAGCTGGCGCAGCAAGGGAGTTGTGTGCCCCCTGTACCCCTTGCTATTAGCAGCTATACTCTGGTTTTGCAAATTCTGGGCCATAGCTTCCTTGATTGAGTCAATCTATCTGTAATACATCCATGCTCTCTTCCTACTGTCTTAATTTACCAAATATTAACAAGTTCCAACAATGGGAAGGAGGATTGGAAAAAAAACAGGGCAAATGCCTATGTCTTCTGCTCTCTATACTGTTATAGAGAAACAAATGACTAAAATTAGCAATGCTGTTCTTTACATGCCTGCTTGAAAATGGGTATAGGATCCTTACCTTCAGAGTAACAAAAGAACCCAAAGTGCAGCAAAACAGTTATTCATTATTCTGAAATTCTGCTTTTCACTTCTAATAGTATGGTAGCACCTTAGACATCTAAAGGTGTATTAATTTTTTAAGAACTAACCATCCAAAATAAGTTCCATAAAAATTAAATCTTCTCTCTCTGAATTATTCAAGGGGAGCTTTGCCTGAGTAATGTTATCATTCACATGAGAAAATAAAGAACAAGGTGTTATGAATTAGACAGCTGGGGGACATAATGTAAATTCAGAATAATGAAGGCTGAGAGTCTAACTGATAGGGATTTTACTGTACATGTCAAATAAACATATTTATGTGTATATACAATCATTTCTTCAGCATTCATTGCCATTCCCTTTCCTCTCTGACTTAAGTCTCAGGATGAAAAAGAAAGAGATCAAAACAGTTTTAATAGATTCAAAACATATGGAACAAACATGTCAGAGTTGTCTCAGCATAGAGGTGAGCTTGTAACCTCCATCTGGTGACATAAAACCATGTGCAATAGAAATAGCCTGATTTTTCTTTTTAAAAAATTGCTACCTTATGCCACTTTTCATAGACTATGATAGGTCTCTCCCCAGGGACATGCCTTGTGCTAAGTGACTGTACAAGTAGCCAAACTAGGACAAGCAAAAAAAGTCACTGAAAGCAGAGCTGGCTTTAAAAACACAATAAGAGCAAGTGGAATAGCCAACAAAAACATGTTGTCTACTCTGTCAGTTTTACCACTTGTGTAACTTTCCAATTTGTGGAAAAGGAGAGGATACTGGAAAGGGCAGTAGCTAAGGCATATGACCTTCCAGTTTCATGGAATAGAGATATGCTCTGAGAACGTTCTTCTTATTCTTCTTTTAAAAATTATGTTGGACTGAACAACAGGAGCAACAGCAAAAAAAACAAACAAAACCACAACATGCGAAAGCTGGATATGTCCTTTTTATAGTCTCCCTCTTTCTCTGTGATTAATTCCTACTGCAGAGAATAGAGGGGCCTTCTATTTTTAAAGACTGGAGCTTTATCTTTCTGGGCTCTGAAATAATGAAGGGGATTAATCCTCTGCAAGAGCTTCTGGACAGAATATTGTAGAGTTATTGTGAAGTATTTTAATGCCAGTGTTAGGATTTTTAAAGATGTCATGGAATGAGTTTTGTACTAGCTCCTTATGTGGCATCTGTCCTCCCAGATTAACCAGGGCAGTCTGGCATTTCCAGGTGGATCTCTATCTCCCTAGCCATTGTTTCACGATGAGAGTTCCCCTGGCTGGATCTCTTGTGTCCAGACACAGGCTGGGATTTAAAACTTACTTTGTAGCTACTAGGGCTGTACGCTTGATGTGGAAGTCCTTCGAAGTTGGATCTAATTCAGAAGTTTAGTACTTTTGAATGGGGTTCTGATGTGCATGAGTATGTCCACCCAAATATTTAGAATTTGAAGCTTTTGGAGCCATTTCTTCTAATGGTTCATATGTCTTCAGATGTATGACTCAGCTCTATTTCACTGCACAAGTTAATCAAGCCTGCTGGCTGGAAGGTGAAACCTAACAGGTAGGCTTGCCTCTCATCCAATCAGAGTTTATGTTGGGGGGGATTATCTGTGCATCCAGACACCATTACCATTTAAAAACCTGACTGCATGGCAGCAAGCCACAGTGCTCCCGGACAAGGGATGGTGGAGGGTGGCTGCTGCTGGGTGGTGTGCTGGTTGGGGGAGAGAAGGGGGAAAGAAGGGAGGACATTGGGAGAGAGAGATATTGGGAGAGAGGATATTGGGAGAAAGAATATTGGGAGAAAGAGAGAAAGAGATAAATCATTGCAGGAGGGAAAACAATCTTCTCCTTTGTTGGGCAGTGCGAGTGGGCTTTATTTTGGTAAAGGGTGCTGCTTGGTCTAAAAAGCTGGACATTTGTGTGTTTTTATTAATTTATTAACTTCATCTATACCCTGCAACCATCTCCCCAAGGGGACTCGGTGCAGCTTACATGAGGCCAAGCCCAATAACACATAACAACAACACAACAGCAAATTATAAAACAATATCATCAATAAAACTCAAATATAAGCGATAACATACAATTTAAAACCATTTTGGGCAGGCCAAATGTGAATGTAAAATTTTTAAAATAAATAAACACGAAATGCAGACAGAGGTAGATGGTATCTAACAGGAAGGTTTCAAGGACAATGTGGGGCAGACACCCAAACTGTAATTAAAGTGCTTCTGAGGACATTTGCAAAGATTGAACACTGCAGGGTGTTATTTATTTTATTCAGGGAAGGCACATTGGAACAGCCATGTCTTCAGGCTCCTCCTAAAAAGTGCCAAAGTGGGGAGCGCATTTCAGAGTTGGGGGGGCACTACAGAGAAGGCCCTCTCCCTTGTTCCCACCAAATGTGCCTGCGGAGGCGGTGGGAGAGAGAGAGTAGGGCCTCTCCAGATGATCGGAGAGATTGCCTGGGTTCGTAGACAGAAATGCGGTCAATTAGATAGGCGGGTCCCAAACCATTCAGGGCTTTGTAGGTAAGAACCTGCACCTTGAATTGGGACCGGAAGATGAATGGCAGCCAATGGAGCTTCTTAACCGGGGGGTTAAGTCGCTCCAGTTAGCAATCTGGCTACATCTCGCTGGACCAGTTGAAACTTCTGGGCCATCTTCAAGGGCAGCCCCATGTAGAGAGCATTATAGTAATCCAATCTGGTGGTGACCTAGGCATGGACCACCATGGCCAGATCCGACTTCATGAGGTACGGTTACAGCTGGCACACGAGTTTTAATTGTGCAAAGGCCCTCCCAGCCACCGCCAACGCCTGAGCTTCAAACGACAAATTAGCGACGAGTCTAGGAGGACACCCAAGCTGCAGACCTGTGACTTCAGGGGGAGTGCAACCCCATCAAGCACAGGTTGCCACCCTTTTAAATCAAATTATAATTGAAATCGGGGGTGCTTTGAATGCGATTTTCCTGCTTCTTTGCCGGGGGTTGGATTGGATGGTCCACGAGGTCTCTTCCAACTCTATGATTCTATGACCCACCACAACAGCAAAATTCTTAAGTTAGGGTGGGGGATTTGTAGTTACTACTGGAAATCAATATATCAACTTCTAAATTCTGTGTTTGTAATATTTTTAAAGTCTATTGTTAGATTTCTCTATATGATCATCACTTTTCATATTGTTTTAAAACATCCATTCCAAACCTGCAGTCTCTGTAAGGAAGGACCCACTGATTCCTGCTTGTTTGAGTTTCCCTCCCATATTATATATCCTATATTGCAGTCAAGCATTCCTTTTTCACCAAGATCCACAACTTAGGCCATTACCAGTTGTTTGAGATCAATACATCAGCTTGTAAAAACTGTTTGGATAAATTACAAAAAAGCCTACAATACAATGAGGAATATTCTTTCCCCGCTTGCGAAGTGGGCGGGGAGAGGAATTTGGCTCCTCCCCTGAAGGGCAGAGATTGGCTGGTTGGATGGAATCTTCCAGAGGAGAGGCGGGGGCTGGCTAATTGCTGTAGCCAGCCTCCTGCCTCATTCCTTCTGCAGTCATCGACCCACCACACCCACCCAGTTCACAGTATAATGGTCACCAGTTGGGGCTGGGTAGGAATTTTTTTTGCCTTTCTATGTTGTAGGGTTTTTTTTCCCATCTACCCTATACTGTCATTAGGGGCTAGCTGAGATGGTGCGATTTTATAAATAGGCCAGCATAAATAGTTAGGGATTTACAAAGATTGGTATACACACAGACAGTTCCCAAAGGGTGTGTGCCCATTGCACAATTCACTCACCTAGACAGCTGTTGAAGGGTGAGGGGGATGGAGGGGGAAACTGGAGATAACCGGTCTAAAGAATTTCAGAGAGGCTTCTTCAGGGTTTCCCTTAAGAGGTTGCCCAGTTTGCATTATAGGGGACTCAGGGGAGTCCCCAGAATAGCCACACCTAGTTCCTTGACACCCTAGTTTAGTTCAGTTGAAAAGTTAGATAGGTAACCTTTAATAAAAGTTGCTCAAATTTGAACCCAAACTTACGGTTGTCTGTCTCATTATTTTGGGGGTTGGAAGGCAATTGGTATGAGAGACATTCCATAGTGAGCCTTTTTCTTTTTAAAGGTGCTGTCAAAACCTTTAAAGAATATCCATAAATCAGAAGTTTTCTAAATATGTCTGAAGGTTGGTGGGAATGATCCACTATTACCTCGTGCCATTCTCTAGGAAATTCAAGGATGTAGCTCTTTTTTTTTAAGTAAACATTTTTTTAAAAAAAAGTTCACCAAAAATCAGTGGATCAACTAAACATTTTGAAATTTGGTGGGGAAAGAGTGGGGAATGTGTTGTACGAGTGCAACAAGTTTCATCATGATTGTTCAAAAATGAGTGATAGAGAAGCCCCTGAAGTTTCCCCACAGACACTGATGTTTTCCCTATTGCATAATCGCATCCGCTCATCGCTGAGCCTGGAACCCCAGGTTTCGGCAGGGGCCAGGGGAGCTTTTGCACAGTTAAGACTCGTGCGCCAGCTGCGCCCGTACCTTGGGAAGTCTGATCTGGCTACGGTCGTCCACGCTCTGGTCACATCCCGAATAGATTACTGCAATGCACTCTACGTGGGGCTGCCTTTGAAGTCAGTTCAGAAACCGCAATTAGTCCAACGGGCGGCAGCCAGATTACTAGCGGGAGCTACATACAGGGAGCATACCACCTCCCTGTTTTGTCAGCTCCACTGGCTGCCTGTCCAATTCCGAGCTCAATTCAAAGTGCTGGTTTTGACCTTTAAAGCTCTATACGGTTCTGGCCCAGCTTACTTGTCCGAACTCATCAGCCGCTACATCCTACCTCATAATTTAAGATCATCCGGGAGGTTAACACTGTTTTTAATTTAATTGAATGCGTATGATGTTTAGTGTAATTGTATTTTAATGTTGAATGTTTCTGGGGTTTTATATTGTGTTTTACTGTGTGGGCATCAAATTGTGCCTTTTTGTAAGCTGCTCTGAGTCACCCCTCGGGGGTTGAGAAGAGCGGGGTAAAATGCTGGAAATAAATAAATAAATGAAATATTTGACATATTCATAAGTTTTGTAGAGTTTTGAAATTTTCAGCACCCAAAATTCAGAAGTTCTTGAGAAATGACGCGGCAGCACCCCCTATTTTTAGTAGGAGTTTAGAACTATTTTTTATGGATCGCACATGCTACTCTAGGGACCAGAGGACAAAAGCTTTGTTTCTTGTCACATGTGCAAGGACATGCAAAAATTGTCAGGTGTGTTTCTGAATGAGGGCACAGATTTTGAATATTCTTTCAAAAATATCCATGTGGTGGAAAAGTACTCTCCACATGAACAGTCCAGCTCATTGCCAAGGCAGGAATCCACAGCTAAGCCTCTGCTTAAAACCTTCCAATGAATTAAAACCCACTATTTTCCAGCTCTTATGATCAGTAAATGTAAATCCGCTTTGGAAAGTTAGAATTTGAATTGAATTGAATTGAATTGAATTGAATTGAATTGAAGTGAATTAGAGAGAGAGAGAGAGAGAGAGAGAGAGAGAGAGAGAGAGAAAGAGAGAGAGAGAAAGAGAGAAAGAGAGAAAGAGAGAAAGAGAGAAAGAGAGAAAGAGAGAAAGAGAGAAAGAGAGAAAGAGAGAAAGAGAGAAAGAGAGAAAGAAAGAGAGAAAGAAAGAGAGAAAGAAAGAGAGAAAGAGAGAAAGAGAGAAAGAGAGAAAGAGAGAAAGAGAGAAAGAAAGAGAGAAAGAAAGAGAGAAAGAAAGAGAGAAAGAAAGAGAGAAAGAAAGAGAGAAAGAAAGAAAGAAAGAGAGAAAGAAAGAAAGAAAGAAAGAACCTTATCACATTAAGGTCAGGATTCACCTTCCATCATTCTTTTTGGGTTTTAGCACATACTCTCTAGAAATGTTCCATTTGACAATGTTGTTGTTGTTTATTCAGTCAGTCAGTCACTTCCGACTCTTTGTGACCTCATGGACCAGGCCACACCAGAGCTCTCTGTCAGCCATCACCACTCCCAGTTCCTTTAGAGTCAAACAGGTCACTTCAAGAATGTTGAGTTTCTGTATTGACCTGAGTACTGTTTTGGTCAATTAAGCTGGCTCTCTGTAGTTAAAAGATTCCAAGAGTCATTTGTTTCAAAAAATAAAGCTCTTTAAACAAAATATGTTCAGGCACAACAATAGACAGTATTAGCAACATGTAAAACAAACAGTCTTACAGTTTAGTTCCATAAGAACAACATAAATCTTCCTTCCGTCTTCTTTTCAAAGTCTTCTGCAAAGTTGCTGGCTTCTTCAAAGCAAAATTCCTCACCCAAGGTCAGTCTCTCAGCTGCCTTATTTTATACAGGAATAGCTGCAAAACATCTACAGCTGTGACTTTTTCCAGCACCTTCTGGAGGCTTCTGGCTTCAAGTAAGTTTGTAACAAACTTACTCCAAGTAGTCCCATTTAAACTTAATACATATTTTACATTATTCTTACATTTTACAATATAATTTGCCCACTTACATTTTTAATCTCAACAAAGAATACCATCCATCCATCTTGCCCTTGGTTGCCCCCTCTTCCTTTTTCCTTCCATTTTCCCCAGCATCATTGTCTTCTTTAAGCTTTCCTGTCTTCTCATGATATAGCCCAAGTACTTCATCTTTGCCTCTAATATCCTTCCCTCCAATGAGCAGTGGGGCTTTATTTCCTGAAGTATGGACTGGTTGTATCTTCTTGCGATCCAAGGCACACTCAGAATTTTCCACCAGCAGCACAGTTCAAACGTGTCTATCTTCCTTCACTCAGCTTTCCTTATGGTTCAGCTCTCACATCCATAGGTTACTACAGGAAATACCATTGCTTTGAATATGCGGATCTTCGTTGTCAGTTTGATGTCAGTTGACATAATCCTTCTTAAACTGTGGTGCCAAGAAGTGCATCATGTGAACTAATGAACTAAAGAAGTGAACTAATGAACTAAAGCATCATATGTGAACTAATGAACTAAATGCATCATGTGAACTAATGAACTAAAGAACTAAAGAAGTGCATCATGTGAACTAAATGACATTACTTCATTTGATCTCGCTATTCAGTTGTAGTCTATAATTGCAATTGTTTTTTTTGTTACTATTTCACATTGTTAACTCATGTTTGGTTTGTGATTTGCCAAGAACTTTCCACATGTGTAACTGTCAAGCTATAGGTATATACTATTTACAATGGGATATAAATGACTAATGGCCTGATTACAAAGGTCAGGCAAAGCATCCCACTTCGCCAGGCTTTGCAGAGGAAATAAAGGAGTAGCGATGCAAATCTGTCATGCTGTGCGCAAACCCCTCTTGGCAACACTTTCCTCATCATATGTGGGAAATGTGCCCTTTCCTGTGTTGTGGTTGGGGCAGGGCCTCTGCTAGAAGTCACATGAAGTTGTGTGATGGCCAGCATGGGGCTTGGTCCCCAGAAGAGGCTGGGAGCATCCTAGGATGCTGAATTTGGTGAATATGATGAGGTCATAAGACTCTGTAGATCAGGATTTGAATCTCCACTCAACTATGGAAACTCCCTGGATGGTTTTGTGTAAATCAAATTCTCTCAGCTTCAGACAGATACAATGGCAAACCTTTGACAGGGGTCAACTTATGGTTGCCACAAGTTAGAATCAACTTGAAAATATACAACAAAAATTAGCAAATCAACTAATGTGCTGTAGCAAAAGGAATCCAGTTTAGTAGAAAGTTCCTTAAAAATAGTAATTTTTACTACTCACATTGAAAATACAAACCATGCATTTCACTTGGATGATGAAAGTCATAAGGAAAACAATCTGTGAAATGATACTTGTTTTTAAAGTGCTAGCATGAAAAGTAATTTGTTCTTAGATGAAGGCAATTGTTAAGTCTGACCCCACAGTATAGTATTTTCAGCTTCAAAGTCTTTTCTCTCTAGAGAATATTTGGTGGTGAGAATGTGGCAGAGGCTGGATAAAATACGATGCCCAACTTCTTGGCATTTCATACTACAGCCCCATAAGGACCTACTCCATAAGTAATTTAATGATACATGAGATCGTAAGCCATTAAAACTGTCTGTTTGATGCCATATGTGCTTCACAAAATTTCAAACTAATACAGCTGCACTTTTAAGGCTATTTGCAGCATTTTAAGGTAATTTTGTGTCATTTGCATGTAGAATGTGAGATTGTGGCACACATGGAAGTTCAAATTGAAATATCTTATGTAAAGTAAATGATCAGATCTATCTACCTTTGCATCCAAACGATATCCTCGGGGTGTTATTGTCGCTAATGTACTTCAGAAAAGTTTGATGCATTCGTGATTTCAATTTGACATAATTTCTCTTTTTTCCAATAAGAAAAACAGATTAAAATTTTGAAATGCTCTAAGGACCCACTTTCACAGTACATTATTCATGTGAGCAATGCATGAGGAATAACAAAAGAAGGTGCTTTGTACTTTCAGACTTTTCAAATCATACTATATGTTTTGTTTCTTTTTTTGTCACAAATTGATAAGAAATGTATTGTAGTTTATAATGTATTCCATAGTTCCTACAGAAGGCAGTTAAAAATCTGAGATTCTCAAAACACCATTGCTGATGCCAATGATTAGGTTTTGAGGCAGTCTGGACAACTGGTTTGGGAACAAGTGATAGGGACAAATAAAATAACTGTTTCTTATTGTAATCCATCTAGAATTGGATACTTATTACAACCAGTTCAACATAATAGAATGTGGTTTCCTCTATAAAAATCGAATTCAGTAGCAAGAGACAAAACCATTCCACTTATTAATGTTCCTCATATATAACAAGAAACATCTCACAAGGCTTTGATGTGAAAAAGGATCAGAGCTGATATTCTAATATCAGTCTAGAATTGGTGAGATACAAAAACACAGCTGATAGATTACTCACTAGAATAGTTTCATTTTTATTAGTCCTTGTCCCAGAGCAATTCTAAGCATGGGCTTTGGTACCCTCTGGAGTACAAGAGTCTACCACTATAACGTTTAGAAGACATTTCAACACCTGAATATCTTCCAGAAATTTGAGACTGAATGTCTTCTTATTCTTTTAGTCTGGGGCTAATGCTGGGCTAAAATGCTGAACTAGGATTGGGAAGTGTTGGGCTTGAATCCTATTGGTATTTCCAACTAGAGTAGACCCACTGAATCAATAGTATTTATTAATTTTCCAAAAATTACTTTGATGGTTCTATTGTATTTCAAAATGCACATGGGAATATATTGTGTTGGAATACTATCCTGAATGATGACCTAGCACAAATAACTATTCATGTATCTTACAGTGTCATTGTGATGATTGGTGATGGGGAGATTGCCTCTATAGATTATGTGTTTATGATTTTCCTTACTTCCTTTGTTATGGTTGTGAGCCTTCAAATCATTTCTGATTTATAACTAGTAAGAAAGTAAGCAACGAATGCCTCTTTACAGCAAGACAGGGTCTCCATTGTCCTGAAGAAGGCTGTATTAAGACCACTTCTTAAAAAACCCTTATCTAGAATAAACTCAGCTACTTTGTGAGAGAATTCCATAGAGGATGGAAAGGGGAGAGGGGAGTATTTTTACCACTATGTTTTCTGTTCCCACTTACCAAAGATCTTCTGAGAATGAGATAATAAACTATGAACAGGTTTGTATAGGAAGAAAGTCTTTCATGTGTCTTGACTCCTATAAGTTTATTTCTGCAGAGATGAGCATCAGTCTCTTGAAGTTCTGCCTTGATATCATATAAGAACAAATGACGTCATAATGTTCAAAACATCATTTAAAAATTCCAAGCAGTCATTAGAATTGTTAAAGAAAAACTGGGGGGAAAAACCCCTAGTCTACACAAACAGAGATACCTGAACTCACCTTTAGCACTGGCTATCTCCATGAAGCACTGACACTTCTGGTGACTATCCAGGGTTTTTCTTGCTTTAACCTGTTATTGGTCAACTTTAAGCAAATTCAGAGAATACTTCAGAGTTTGCAGGAAACTTCAGAGCATAGTGGGGCTTTGTGACAATCTGGACACTTGGTTCAGGTCCATTATGGCCCAATCAACTGTACAAATGGACACTTCTGCCATCACCCCTTCCTAGTCCTGACCTGTGCAGGGAGCTGGTAGCTCATTTCTATGTCACACTACTGTTCCCCACTGGCCACAGAGTTGAGCAGCTCCTCGTTGTGGTGACATTTGCTGCTGTCAAAATAGGACATCTGCCTGACTAGCAAAATCATGTGAACACCCCATTTTGACATCAGCAAATGTGATGAGTAATGGTCAGGTGCTTGCAGGGAACTCTATGGCTGTTGGGGCATTGGCAGTGGCATGTAAATGAAGTGAAGGGCTAGCCAGAGGACACTGGCCAGCAGGTACATGTTAGATCTATGGCAAGTCCAAGGCAGAAATACCCTGGAGTAACCTGCCCAGTGGTGATAATAATTGCTTCAAGATATAAATCCAATTATTACTCCAATTAGAGTAGAGAATGAATAAGTGGAACTTACATATGATTTGATTGACTAAGTTTCCATTGATTCAGTGGTTCTGATCTAGATGGAAGATATAACTAGATTTAAGTCTAAGTGCCTTTAATGTATTCATGCAGCTCCTGGGGTGACCAATAAATTAGGCCAAGAAACCTCCATCCTAATTCAATTGATTGGAACCATTGTAGGCATTTGATTGAATTAAGTATAAGAAAAGTGCTTTTAGTTTTTTTTACAAAACAGCAATGTGCTACCTGGTTGCTTGTTTAATGTCTTAAGTACAAGTTAGGGATGGAATAATACATGGGATAATATTCCTTAGTATTAATTTCCTGGCTTTTGGAACAATTTCTTTATTAATTAGCAACTGCTTCTGCCACTCCACATTTTTTGTTAAAAAGAAGTGTTTGCTCATGAAAAAATGTTTTAAATATATTATCCAAAGTGAGAATATTGATCAAAAACTACACAATGATTGCCATGTTCTTATGCAGCAGCAGTAATACATACATACTAGATATGGTTTCATTAAAAATAGATATTCTAAATGTAATACACCATGTGACAATAGAAAAAGAGAAATTATTGATAATAAAATTGGATGTTTATAAGGCATTTGATACAGTAAAAAATCAGTACTTGTTCCAAGTATGTGAAGAGTCCAACTTAGGAGATAATTGAGGAATTATACAAAGACAACCAGCTAGAATTACTTATCAACAGATCTAGGTAAGGAACAATAAGGATCAATAGTGGGACTAAAAAAGGATGCCCCCCTTTTCCCATTCTCTTTGAACTGGCAATTGAGCCATTGGTTAACCTTATTAGAAATTATAATAGAAGCAAAGGACATAGAATTGGCCAGGAACCAATTAAGATTAATGTATATGCAGATAATGCAATGATCCTACTCAGAGCAAAATGGCAAAATACATTCCCAATAAAATAGATAAATTCCCAAAAGGGATATTAGATAATAAAAATGAGCAGATATTAGGCAAAGTGATAAAAAATTAAAACAAAGTACAATGATGTCGACTTTTGACTTCCTAAACTCAGATGTTACAATTAAAGATTAGGATATGATAAAAGACAAGTGTGGACAAAGGAATTGGGTATTTTGGAATGGTTTGAAACAAAGTATTTTAGAATGGAGTAGAAAGGAAAGTCCAGAAACAGATTTTGATCAGATATTAAAATGGAAATAAGAAAAGGAGAAAGACTTGATGGGTTTCATTCATAAGAAAATAGTTGAAAAACGATATAAACTGAAAAAAACATTAGTTGAGATATGGAAAGATGATTTAAACTGGAATGAGTCAGAAACTGAACACTGAAATAACTCAATTAAAAATTAGACATATTAGGAACAGAGAAACACAACAGAAAATATTGACCAAATGGTACAGTACCCCACTTAAATCAGCCCCTATTAACTACATTGTCTTCAAATCTGCTGTTGTTTATTTGTTCAGTTGCTTCCGACTCTTTGTGACCTCATGGACTAGTCCATGCCAGATCTCCCTGTCAACCGTCGCCATCCCCAGCTCCTTCAAGGCCAAGTCAGTCATTTCAAGGATACAATCCATCCATCTTGCCCTTGGTCAGCCTCTCTTCCATTTCCCTTCCATTTCCCCAGAATCATTATCTTCTTCTCCTGTTTTCTCATTATGTGGCCAAAGTACTTTAACTTTACTTCCAATAGCCTTGCCTCCAATGAGCAGTCAGGCATTATTTCTTGGAGTATGGACTGGTTTGATCTTCTTGCACCAAAACTATGCTGGCACAAATGAAGCAAAATTGGCTTTTTATATATGTGGCGGACTGTGACAAGGTATAAAAATTATAATAACATAAAGAAATAGAAAAACTATTAGGGCAAAAGTAGAGCCAAATAAAAGGGCATTTTATACAGAAAATTGAGGGCAACAGCAACACAAATAAATGGGCAGAAAAAAAATCAGAAAATGCTGGGAGTAGGAAGTCCTGATGGCTCTTTGTCATAGAGGATGGAGTGACAGCACCTCCCTGTGGCTGGATTTCGAGCACAACCTTCCAGGGCACCAAAAAGCTGGATGTTGACATCGACACAACATACCTCCTTCTGTTCCGTCTATCTCTGTATTGTCTATCCAAAATGGCATTGAATGTTTGCCGTGTATGTGTACTGTCATCTGCCCTGAGTCCCCTTATTATTTATTTATTTATTTATTATTTATTGAGTTCGGCTTAATATACCGCTCTCTCTGGCGCCCAGAGCGGTTCACAAAATTAGTGCGAATAAAACAAGTAAAACACATTAAAATACAATAAAACAGTTAAAAACACCCGAATTAAAACAATTTACCAGCCAATAGCAGTAGTTAGGAGTGGCATGCTAACAACGAACCCATAGGTGCCAATAGTGGCAGTTGGCTATGGGCCGAATGCCTGCCTAAACAGCCATGTTTTTACTGCTCTGGAACGGCAAGAGAACCCGGATGGCCCGGATCTCTTCGGGAGGCCGTTCCACAAAGCTGGCGCGGCTGCGGTAAACGCCCTCCGGCGTGTAGTAGCCAATCTGCAAACCCTGATATTAGGCACATCCAAAAGGTTAAGTCCCTCTGAGCACAGTGATCTCCTGGGCACATAAGGGGTAAGCCGCTCCTTCAGGTACACTGGCCCCAAACCATATAAGGCCTTGTGGAGATAGGGTGGAATATAAATAAAGTATTATTATTATTGCTAAGTGTTATTGTCATAAAACATATGATAGAAGTGGTCCAAGCAACAGTAATAGCCTTGGGCTGGAATGAGCAGGAAAAATTAGAATTAAAATGGTTTGAATATTTTGCAGATTACATTTTTGAAAGAAGGTTGAAATACACAACAGGTGGTTGTAAAAAGAATTGGGATTTGAAATGGGGAACTCTGATAGCTGGAGTAAGAGGAAAAGTAAACACAGTAGAATCTCACTTATCCAACAGTAATGGGCCAGCAGAATGTTGGATAAGCAGAAATGTTGGATAATAAGGAGGGATTAAGGAAAAGCCTATTAAATGTTAAATTTACATTATGATTTTACAAATTAAGCACCAAAATATCAGGTTTTTATAACAAATAGACAGAAAAAGCAGTTCAATACATGGTAACGTTATGTAGTAATTACTGTATTTATGAATTTAGCATTAAAACATCACAATGTATTTAAACAGTTGTGAATCTGGGCAGGAGGCAGACTGCGCTGGATAATACAGATGTTGGATGAGCGAGTGTTGGATAAGTGAGACTCTACTGTATAAAGAACTAAAGAATATTCTCTTCACGATTGATCATTTCAAATAATACTTGAATTTAAGTTACAACTGTTCCCAGTGGGTGGGAGGTGAAAGAGGGGAGGGAAGAAAAACTGTTAGACACAAGAGGTTGATAACTGTGGAATTGGGATTGGTAAGGTTAATGTAAATAAGAGAGAAGATGTTAAGTGGAATTTCATTATCGAGATTTGTATTGCCCTACTGGTATCTACAATTAATGGAAAATACAAAAAAACATACATAGATCATTTCATGAAAGAATGAAATATGCAATGACCTGCAACATTATGTGGTGGCCCCTTCGTAATGCACAGTTATGCATTATTTAAATGCATTGGCTACATCCTATAAAATCCTGAAATTTATCATTTGGAAATGCACTACAGGAGTTACAAATTTTAAATTTTCCTTCTTAAATAGCAAATCCCAGGTTTTCAGAGGATGACACTGCAATCATAGTGAAACAGAGCACTATAATTATATGAACTGGATCTCGATAACTGCCCCCCCCCCCCACACACACACACACATACACACTACACGCACATGTAGCTACAGCCAACCCTCCACTTTCCTGAGTTTGGTATTTGCAAATGTGATTATTTGCAGGTTTGTTGCCCACCCACTAAGACCACTGTCTGCTGTTGCGTTCCCATGGCTTCAGGGTGTAGAGCAGCAGTAATATCAGTCATCAGCCCCCCCCCCCCAAGTCTGTTGCTTTGCAGATGGAGGGAGGGGCAGATTTGCTGATAGCTGTTGCTACTGCTCTGCTTTCTGTGGATTCAGGGACAGGGAAACAGTGATCTAGGTTACTATCCCCTTGAAGTCTGCTTATTTGAAGACTTCAGGGGAACAATTCGGAGATACTGACATTTTTTCTACTTTTGTGAGTTTCTATGTCTCTAATCCTCATGATTGTGGTGGGCCAACTGTAGTTTGAAACCACAGCTGTTTGGCCAGAAAGCTTTCAGATTCCTTATAGGAAAAGGAAATATGCATCTCCAAGGCTCTCTGCAAGTAGTTCTCATCACAGAATAATTAAAAGGGCAAACAGTAATCTGCAGTGAATGCATTAGTTCATTAAGCTCCTAAATAAATAAATAAATAGATGAAGCTTGCAGGACTTCTTAAAACGCCTGTGCTCTGCAACGTGAAGGAGTAATTCATCTTAAGCACTATGCGCTTGTACAGGTGGGTGACCCACTGAGGCACTTAACTCTCAGCATATAAGTAGATTTATCTCATTTGATGGAAGCAATTGTGCAGGCGGCTAAAATCATGCTTTAGTGCTCCACTAGTTTACTTGACTGAAAATGTTCAATCTCTTGTTGAACTTTGATTCGAAATGGCATGGCAATAGGTGGGTTTTATTCTTGATTTGCCACTAGAATGCCTCGGGGAAAGTATAATTATTCTCTTTTTCAGAGTCCTTTAAAGCAAAAATAAATTTGCTGCTGGTTTTTCATATGATTTTATAGAGTTCATTTTTAAAAGTATTTCATAGTTCAACTTTTTCCTAGCATAGGACTCAAGTTGGTAAATTAAGCATATTAACTTTATGGTAAATATCCTAAAGGTACCAGATGCTGTCTAATCTTGGTAAACTAAGGAGGGTCAGCTGTGGTTAGCACTTTAATGGGAGAACACCAATGAATACCAGATGCTGTATTATTTATTATCTTCATTTCTATCCCGCCCTTCTCTCACAAGGGGACTGTAGGCTTTATTTCATGGGAATGAATATCTATAAATATTCCTGCTTAAGAAAAAACTTTAAATCCATGAGGTCATCATAAGTCAACAGAAGCCCTGAAGGCACACATATGCATTTGTACTCTGAGAGCTACTGTGGTGAATGCTTGAACAAATACTGGAAAACCAGATATTGTACTGCTGTTTGTCCATGGAAACCCATTCAGTGACCTTGGGCAAATTATCCCCTCTTAACGACCAAATGACACCCACCTATTGCCATGACATTTGGAATCAAAGATTCTTCTCAGTACAGAGTTCGGAAATATTACCTTTTCATATTACTATTACTCCCATAATCCTCCAGTGATCACATGTAATTCTGAGAACTGTGGTCCAAAAAATAAAGGGTGGGGTGGGGAGAGAAAATATTTCCAAGCCCTGATAGTCTAACAGAAGGGTGGTTTCTCTCATACCTTCAGAGAATGCAAGAGGAGGGCTTGTTAGCTTCTCGCCTTGTGCCCAAAGACTTGACTGCACTGTAATCACTTCACCTTATTCCATGTTCTTTCAGTGAATTGTATATGTGGTGGTGATATGCTAATCTTAAAAAAGATATTAATGCTTGCACATGTTATTAAAGCAATCTGCAATCATGCCTTAAATAATACAATGCTGCATTAGAAGTCCATGCGGAAAGTGACCAATATTAGCCTGAACCCATGAAATCAGTTGGATTTTCCTAAATTCTGAGCCAACATTTAATAATTGATTCAATGTGTCTATTCTAATTGACAATTTCCGTCAATAAATTTAAGTACTTTTTAATACTAAGATACTGATATATCAGGAATATAGGAAGTCATCTCATACTGAGCTAGATCATTTGTCCATTTAATTCAGTGTCATCAACACTTTGAAACTCTCCCATGATACAGACAAAATATTTCCCAGATCTATTTAACATCTACACAAAACTGCTTGAAGAGGTTGTCCAGAGGCTTCAGGGTAAGTGTCACAAGTATGATGATGATACCCGGCTCTGTTACTGCTTTCCACCTAATTCCAACAAAGCTTTCCTTATGCTGAACTGGTACCTGAAAGCTATAAGGACAGGATAGGGGTGAACAAATTAAAGCTTAACTCAAACAAGGAAGAGATGCTCCAGGCTAGTCAAAAGACAGATTGGGAATTCAGCAGGTTTTAGATGGGATTATACTATTGAAAACACTGTTTCACAGATTAAGAATACTCCTGCATTCTGCCCAAATGCTAGAATCCTAGGTTTCAGCATGACCTGGGAGTGCATTTGCATAGTTAAAGATAGCATACTCATTGTGCTTGTTCCTGGAGATGTCAGATCTCTCCACAGTAGCACCTGCCTTGGTTACATCCTATTCGAATTACTGTGAGTAATTCATAGAGTTGGAAGAGTCAATTTTGAAGGAAATGTTCAGAAATGTCATTTGGTCCAAAGATCTGTGGCCAGATTAACTGGTCTATTAATCTGTTTTGGAGCAAAATTCAAAGTGATGGTGATGGCCTGTATAAAGTCCTGTATGACTTGGGTCCAGTCTAATTGAAGGATTGTATTTCCCTCTTGTGTGTTAAAATCCCAAAATACCCTTCTCTCTGTCCTACCACCTTCTCAGGCTCATTTTGTGAGGACATAGAAGAGTGCCTATTTCAGTGACTCATCCCAGTACTTGGAATCCCCTTCCTAGTAAGGCTACACTGACTGCCCCCTCCCCCTTTTGATCTTCTTCCACCGGAACTGAAAACATTTTCTTGGAACCAGATTTAAAAATTATTGAAGTGGACTTTTAATGGCTTGTATAAACCTTTATTGAATTATAAGGTTTTATAATATTTAGTATTTTCATTTATAAATTGCATTTTTTGTTTAAATCATCATTTATATTTACTTTTATCATTTTCTGCATTGTTTTAAAATATTGTTTAAAGGTGCAAGAAGAGTTATAAAGGAATAATAATAATGTATTTATAACTGAATTTGTAAATAATAATAATAATGTATTTATAAGTAAATCTACTTTGGAGCTATATTTTTCAAAACAAGAACATTTTATTAACCAGGATCCTGTTGAGGTCTTCCAAATGCCTACATTCTTCTCCTTAAATGGTTGGTTGTTTTAGTCTGATGGACAACTTTTGCATTAACTTCAAGGTCACAGAAAATAGAGTTGTGCATATTTTTCCCTTTATGAAGCCTTTAGAACTCAAAGATCATCTGGAGGGTCCCTTCTCTCTACTCCATTACCTTCCCATGACTGAGCGAAAAAAACATTTCCCTCCCCCCCCCTTGGAACTCCTTTCCTATAGGGGCCAATATAGCCCCATCCTGCTGTTCTTATATCGGCAACTGTGTCCCCAGGTTTTTGGAATTTATTTATTTTATTTATTTATTGTTCGGTCTTATATTCCGCTCCTCCCTGCAGGCTCGGGGCGGATAACAACAATGTAACAGGCAGCATGTTTCAGTCATGCAGCCCTACAATAAAAACAAAAACATATTAAAAACACATTACATCAACGAGGAAAGGATGACATACACGCACATTTCCTGGGTCAATGTGGTTAATTAAAGGCTAGAACAAAAAGGGCGGTCTTACACGCCCTTCGGAAAGGGGCAAGTTCCGAGATGGCTCGGGTGCTGTCCGGGAGGGAGTTCCATAGCACCGGAGCTGCCACAGAAAAGGCTCTCTGCCTGGTTACGGATAGATGGCAGGAGCGGATTGATGGCACCATTAACAGATTTTGTTCATCTGATCGCAGTGATCTCGGGGGAAAGTACGGGGCAAGGCGGACCCTCAGGTACGCAGGCCCTAGGCCGTGTAAAGCCTTAAAGGTCAAAACCAACACCTTGAAGGCAATCCGGCACTCAATAGGAAGCTAGTGCAGTTGCCGAAGGATGGGTGTGATGTGTTCCCTCACTGGCATTCCCGCCAGCAAGCGAGCAGCGGCATTCTGCACTAGCTTGAGTTTCTGGATTGTCGACAAAGGAAGGCCGATGTAGAGGGCGTTACAGTAGTCCAACCTCGAGATGACCGTCGCTTGGATCACCGTGGCCAGGTCGTTCCTGGACAGGTAGGGTGCCAGTCGCCTAGCCTGTCGTAGGTGGAAAAATGACGTCCTGCTGACCATGGAGACCTGGGCCTCCATGGTCAGCGAGGAGTCCAATTGAACACCCAAGCTCTTAACCAAAGGTGACGGGCTAAGACGCTCGCCATCCAGGGTAGGCAACCGGCACTCATCCCGCCCAGGTCGACCAGGGCACAAGATCTCAGTCTTCGACGGATTCACCTTCAGCCGGCTGGCACGCAGCCAACCAGTCACGGCTTCAAGGCATAGATGGAAACAATCGGGTTCGGTGTCCGGCCTGCCGTCCATTCTCAGCAGAAGCTGGGTGTCATCAGCGTACTGATAACACTCCAGACCAAAGTCGTGAGCCAGCTGGGCCAGGGGGCGCATGTAAATGTTGAATAATAAGGGGGAGAGGATTGCCCCCTGGGGGACCCCACAGTTAAGTGGGAGCCTCCCAGATACCTCCCCGCCCCCCTCCACACGTTGTCCCCGGCCCTGGAGGAAGGAGGCCACCCACTTAAGGGCAGTCCCCCCAACCCCAGAGCCGGCTAAACGGTGGGTCAACAGTGTGTGATCTACGGTATCAAACGCTGCTGTTAGATCTAACAAAACAAGCAGGGCTGATCTACCCCGGTCCAACTGGCGGCGAAGTTGGTCTGTAATGGTGACAAGCATGGTCTCCGTCCCATGCCCAATATGGAAGCCGGACTGGAAGGGAACTAGTCCAGCTGTGTCTTCTAAGAACCGCTGCAGCTGATCCGCTGCTGCCCTCTCAATTACCTTGCCTAAGAAAAGCAAGTTGGAAACAGGCCTGTAATTGGAGGGAGCCGAAGGGTCTAAATTCGGCTTCTTCAGCAGCGGTCTTACCATAGCCTCTTTCAATCCCCCTGGGAACACTCCTTGCTCAAGGGAACTATTTATGATCTTTCCCAGGGGGCCTCGTAACCCCTCCCGGCAAGATCTAATGAGCCAGGAGGGGCACGGGTCGAGGGAGCAGGTGGTTGGCCTAGCTGCAGCGAGTAACTTATCGACAGCTGCTGCGTCCAGCAGTTGGAAACGGGTGAAGGTGGGCCCGTCAAGTGGTGGCGGGGTCTGAATGAGATAGGCCGCCTATGCTTTGTAATGTATTTATAGTCTTTACATTAATTTTAATGTTTAATGTTTTTAATTTTATACATTAATTGTTTTTAAATAATTTCTACATCTGTACAGCTATTGAAATTTTATATGGGTTTATTAATGTGTATTGCTTTTAAAATGTTGAGCCCCATTATTGGGAGAAAGGCAGGAAATACATGAGCAAAATAAATAAATAATACCCAAAGCTTGTTCAGTTGTGACATTCTCTCCTTCCTCATTCTGTGCCATCAAAAAAAAAAGTTCAGCTCCGTAAGGTTTTGCAGCTATTTAGAGCGGCTATTTAGGATGTCTGTTTTCAAAATAATAATATTGGACACTGTCAGGTCCAAGTTCAAGACTGGATCAGTCACTAGAGGGAGCCTTGTTTTGTGGGCATTTTGACCCATATGTATGCTGCCCCGAGTCCCTTCGGGGAGATGGTAGTGGGGTATATGAATAAGGTTGTTGTTGGTATATTACTGTAAAGGACAGCTCAAATCTCATGAGAAGAGTTCTATTGCCATTTTGAGGTTCTTGAGAAATCTAAGGCATTGAGGGGTCATGCAAAAAAGGCAAATCATGCAGAAACAGGTCAGTCATCATGAAATAATAGCTTTATTATCATGATGGGCATAGCCAGCTGCAAAGGAAAGGAAGACCCCTGCCATCAGAACAGTTGTATTTTTAATAGACAGAGTCCTAGCATTTTGTATGTAATAAACCAACTTGCTGCTAATCAAATGCTCAATGGTTAAACTGGCAAAAACACAACTAGACATCTTGTATCACCCAGATACAATTTTAAGGCCATCCTTAAATAGTTGGTAATTTTGTATACAATAGGGCATCTGAGAACCCTACTATAGAAGGAAAAAGAGATTGCCAAGTTCCCAAACTGTACAATATGCAGTGACTCTCTTCTGCTTGTCAGATGTCACTACAAGCGAGGAAGGACAAGTTTGACCAATGCTTTTCAGCTGAACTTTGTAGAGTAGCTAGGAAGTTTTCTTAAGTCCTAAAATAAAGTTTTTATCTTGGCTTTTCTTTGCGAACGAAGATTCAGGAAGGACTCATCCCACGCTTTCTACAAACGCATTGATGACCTAGTCAGTTAAATAAGGAAGTTGGATGTGTCCTTCGAGCCTCTGCAATGGATTTTTCTGGTGAAGCACAGCATGCACAGAACTGGCTTCCCCCCTTTAAACCAAAGGTTCATCTGCCGGGGCCTAGCAAGCTTGGACAGTGGCAGCGAGGTCCTCAGGTTGTAGGTTTGATTACCTTCTCTTAGATGGTTGATCTTACAGGGTTAGACGAGCACCATCTGCCTGGGATTGAATTTAGAGTTTTCCTTCTCTTAGTATGGCTACCAAAAGGCTAGAGAGCCCATCCTACCCATTGATGCTCTTTGTCAGACCCTTCCGTTGTAACCTGTCTGGCATGGGAGGCCCTACCGCTGACTATTATGCCACCTCCAGCATAGCTCACAACTTCAATAGGGTACGCAAGCCTCTCCCCCACAAGAGGACGCCAATGAAGAGGAAAGTTTTTATACAAACTTACAAACAACTAATGTTTAGAACACTAACTTGTTAGCAGCAGTTTGAGACTATTCGGGGGTAGGAGGGATAAAGAATAAAAGCAAGAATAAAGCTATCACTAAAAAGAACAATAAAAACTAGAAGGTCTGTACAAATATTATCAACTGGAAGGGACAACTCCAGAATCAAGAATATATTCCATTCAAAAACCTGCCAAGAAGTCTTATAAATAGTAATACCGGGCATTTCTGAGTCAAATGCATACAAATGTGTGCATTGTTCTCCAGCCTTTCAGGAGTACATTGACACAGAGAGAACAACTTGACCAACCATACCTTATGCTTAAGCAACAATAAGCTCTACAAAACTAAGTGGATAAGTGCAGGAAGTGCATGTGATAAATCTTTATGATGAATTATCTAATCTTCTAGCTCATTCTGACTTGAAAAATACAGCCATAATTTTCATTTTTAATTGTCTTATACTTAAGCAGTTTCCTTATATCTTCTATCTCCTAGGTGTACGTACAAACTACGACACTTACAATATCCATGAATTTAAGTGCTTCAGTGGCCCTGGGAATGCTTTACATGCCGAAAGTGTACATCATAATCTTCCACCCTGAACTAAATGTCCAGAAGCGGAAACGCAGCTTCAAGGCAGTAGTGACAGCAGCAACTATGTCTTCGCGGCTTTCACATAAACCTAGCGACAGACCCAATGGGGAAGCAAAAACAGAACTTTGTGAAAATGTAGATCCAAACAGTAAGTAGTCCTTGAACTTGTTGCTTTCTGTCCCCATATGTTGCAGAAGTTGTGTTGATGAGTACCTTCATTTCAGAGCTCACATTCATTCCTATCTCCAAGACTGGAAATTATGCAGAGTTATATTTAAACCTCTTTTAATATCAGTGGGTTTCTCCCCTGCTCTTTGTCATTTCCTTCTGGGATCAACCTTCCAAGCATCTCTTCAAAATCCAAGTAATTCTTTCTCCTTCCCTCGCCTTCTTTTGTAGGTGGCATTCTAAGCATAAAACTATTTTTAAATAATTGACTCCAGTACTGTGAACTTATATACCTCTCCACGTATAGATCTTATGATATGAAATGAAGAGGCAGGCAGCTGCTGGGTTGTCTTACTGTGTATGCCCAACTTTACTTATCCACACTTTTATTTGTATTTAGGATGAACTCCCCATCCCCCAGTCTGCAGAGTTGTGTGTTTTTTTTTTTAAAAAAAATCAGAATTAGGGATACAATCTTGAATCAATTAGCCCAACTAAACTAATTGTGAATTTAGAAAAAAAAATCTTCAAAAGACTGGCACACTGTCTCTATATCAAAAGTGAGGAAAGAGAAACTTAAGCCATGTCTTATTTTGATTTACATCCTAAAGCAACCAATATTTTTGATCCAACAACTAGGGCTTTTTCTATTAAGAAATGGTAGGAAGAGATGGTGGGATTTAAATTAATTCGTTTAGTAGACATTTTGTATCTGATTTTTGTCACGTTTCTATATCACCCCTCTCAGCCCGAAGGTGACTCGGGATGGTTTACACAAGGCAGTCTCTGCCCTCAATACAACACAAGCAAACAGATGTCACTTCACTTTTGGAAGCAGTAGGAATGCTATTGTTCTTTCATTAGTTTAAAATATATTGATTTTTTTAATCACAATTCTTTTAGTTAATCAATTGCAAATTAGTCTGAGCCATAACCAAAGGGCTCAGATAAATATGACAAATATGAATAGTATACAAATACAAATTAGATTCAAATTATATTTGAAAAAGTTTTATGGATTATCTTCATTATGGAAAAGTCTGTATACTCTACCTATACTTTTTCTATCTCTGCCATCTTACCATTTGTCAGAAATTTTGGAACATCATATAATAAAATAGAATACATGTTGGGTATGTACTTTCAGTGCCTTATCAGTTGGATCATATGTGTTAATTTTGTGGGGTGCCAAAAATGCCCTTAATAGTTAGGTCAAAAATCACTTCAGTGTAATTTTGTAAAACAAACAAACAAAACAAAACAAAACAAGTCACAGATCGGATTTATAGATTTGGCATAGAAATGACAAGTGTACATTAAAGCTCTTAAATTTGTTTCCTCATTTTTCAATATCTGGCAATTATATTGGGATTTCTTTGCAATCTTTACAACTCTATGTGTACTCTTAAAGCAAAAATGCAGTAATATCTTTTAAAAACACACAGAGCTATGAATTTGAATCTGAGTTTCAACAAAGATTGAAAGGGTTACTGCTTGAGTCTACAACTCCTAGAAATTCTCAAAATTTTCCAGCCAACACACAAGTCCTGCTAGGAGTTGTAGTCTTCAAAATTAACATTTCCAATTCAGCAGCTGCAAATTGTTCTGTCCAGCCAAATTTGAACAAGAAGATTATCCCATAGGTAAACTATGTTTGAAATGACACTTCATTTATAATCTCTTTCCTAGTGGAGTGTGATTCCCTAGGAAATTTCCAAGAGTCAATTTGTATGTTCCGTGCTATAGTCAAAGAGTGATTGCTCAGATGGTGACAAAGAAATTAAAACATGTAGATGTAATCTTGCTAAATCCATCTATGCAAAGTTGTTTTCTTCCACATGTATAATAATCCCCGCAGATAGGTTCATTTCCTCATTTTAATGAAAGTTTATTCTTTACTTCCTTTCCCATGAATAAAAGTAATAAATACATGTCACAATGCCAAACATCATTGTGTTAAACAGAGCTGGAGAAAGATCGTTTAATCCCACTGTGCTTGATTTACAAGGGTAAGGTTTTTTTTTTAAAAAAATTAAGCATATAGGATACTCTGGCTCCTTCTATATCTCTTCTATGCAAGGGATGAATGTGTCTCGTTCAACTGCTACTTTCAGATTTTGAGGTTTTTTTAAAGCCTTTCCATGCTTTTTCTGAAATAGTTTGATGTGTGCACGCACACACACACAGGCAGTTTTTAAGTATCCATTTTATACATGTCTTTTTAATGTTATCAGTGTACGCTGGGAAATGAATAGCAATGACTATCCCCACCCCACATTCCTTTTCTGCATTACTTGGGACTAATTAGATTCATGTCCAATATTGGCTTCCCACACTGAAATCCAAACAATTTTATCCATGTTTCTTATTTTTATATTTATTTGTAGAGATTATCTAAAGCAACTTATGCAATTTTCTCTATTGACTTAATATTTTGTTCAGTTATGTGTGTTTTATCCATTTTCGTGCTCTTTCTTTGTTGAAAATGTCAGCTAAACCTCACAAATGTGAAAATGCTTATTTTATTGGGAAAATCTTCAAGAAGCATTATTTTCATGGTAAAAATTCACGACAACTCTCGACAACCCAAGTATCTCCTCAATGTACACATTTTGAAGACATTTCTCATATTAATTTTGGTAGGAAGTTTGCGATTAAAGAAATGTAATACAACATATACAGATGTATGAAAAACAAGGAATAACTGCACTCTGTACAGTGCTAGTTGAATAAATTGGTAGCTTCTTACAAAAATACCAGATAGATACATTTGTAGCCCAATTCTACTCTACACAGAATAAAAGTTTGGTGGAAGGGACCTCATCTGCCTTTGTCACTAGTATCAAAAATCTGAAAAAGTGGCAGAATAATACATGAATGTGCCAACAGAACTGGGAATCCTAAGTACACCAGGTTTTCACTTATATGGAACACAAATAAACTTATGTTCAAATACACAACATGTGTGTGGGATGTCTGCCTTGAGTCCCCTTGGGGAGAGAGGGTGGAATATAAAAATGTATTATTATTATCATTATTATTATTAAGCATGTACATTGTTCCCAATCCCTGCCTTTTTTTTATTTTCTCCAAAATGACAGAAAGACTGGAAAATCGAATTTCATGATCATATGGGAGAACTACTAACTGTTGAGGACACTGCAATACCAAACACTGCTCTCTTAAAAAGGAAAGCAATGGAAGTAATGATAGAAGACCTTAGATTAGTAATAGTAAACTCCTTTGCCACCATGTCAATTCCCCATACTGTCAGAACACCTGAATAGGAGATAAATATATGGTTGTTTGTTCATAATTTTTCTAGCTTTGTTTGTAATTAGGGGGTTTGCATTATTGTGCATGTGGAGAAAGTCTGAAAGGTCTTTTGTTCTAATGGTTGAAACAAAATGTGCTAAAGAGGTGTGAGTCAAGAGCTCCACTAGCTTAAATTTTGGAGAAGGCCAAAGATGGAATACACCAATGGTTGTTCTGGCATAATCCCAACTAATGTCATTGTTGCTTGCTGAGAACAGGAGCTGACTCCTTGTATCCTTAATTTAGATTATACAGTTCTATAAGAGCCCATATTTGGTTTGCAAAGGGTGTTGTCATATGTTTTGTGGGATGAGATTTCCTTAACCATGTGTTATTTAATTTTTTAAAAGGTTGGATTTCATATATGTGTGCAAAGACATTTTTCATAAATGAATACAGCAGGAGATTCATGTGCCTCCAAACATTGGAATGTTTGGTAATCAAAAAGATAAAGCTAACTATCTACTATCCTTTTTTGCTGCCATAAATTTAGAAGTATTGCTATTATGTTCACATTTCAACTTTTATTACATTGCATTTCGGAAAGTGAGGCAGGTGCATAGACTGCAGGTAAAGCACTCATATTGAAGTGATGGAGACAAAAACGTAAACAAAAGAGGAACTTGTGTACCTTTCCACTATGTGATAAATTAATAGATACATAGGTGGACTTTGCTTCAGGATCCACTTAACTATAAAAGTCATGTAGTCATGATACTAACAATAGTTTATGCCCTATTGAATAAATAGTATCAGATAAGAAGTGTGTGTGTGTGTGTGTGTGTGTGTGACTGAGTGGAGGTCAGTAGGAGAAGCACTCATAGACATGAGAAAGATGTTCAACACCTCATTAATGGAGAAGTAGTCAGAATAAAAAAACCAAATTGTTTTACAAAATTACCAGGAGGTTGTACACTTTCAATTCTAAAAGTAGGCCCATTTTTCATATATATAAAAAATTTGTGATGATGGCATGCCACCATCAGATTATGTTACAGAAAAAGTATGTCTGCCACTGAGGTGCCAGCTATCTTCTTTCAAACAATCATGGTCATGGCATTGCCTCATTTTGTAGCAAATTTCTAGATGACTTTTCAAAGCAGCTATACTTCCATTAGTTGTTTAGCTAAGCTGTGTTTCTATCTGAAAAAAATCATGTTTAAATATCAATAATGTTTTGAAAATGGGTGAAAATGGATTTCTTGTCTGTCAGAATTTTGACAATCAGAATTCTAGACATGTGGTAACTTTTGTAGTTTTAGTTATGTGAAAAGAACATTAATATTTTGGAACATTTTGCCAGCAAAGAAACAACATTTATGTGACAAAAACATGTTTCCTGTGCAGAAAATTCTATTTTTTCTGTAGGAAACTTTTCTCATCAAAAAACTCAATTACTGTACAAAAAAAATTTGTTTTCTGACCGAAAGTGCCATAACAAGTCCTGAACAGAAATATTCAGAGCTGCAGAAGTTTTGATGAATTTAGAGAACAAGATTTTAAAAGATTTACATCCCCAATAAAGAATCAGTTTGATCATCATGGAATACAATTTACAATTGCTTCTATTCCTAGATAGAGTCTTATCCATCAGCAAAAGTCCACCTTTTCTCCTATTTGAGTAACCTTCCCCTCAGCACTCCATGTTAGAAAAGTTAGAGGCAGGTAGTATTTTAGGGGCTCGTTCAGTTCAAAGCAGAATGCAACTGATTAAGGTGCCATGAGAGTGATAATTACCTGCAACCTATGCTGAGAATTTTGATATACGAGTCTCACTATCCACCTCAGGGAGTATAGCAATGACCTGGAATTGTGGAAGTTGAAAACCAAAAATATCTGGAGGGCCACAGGTTTGACTCCTGAGGTGTATGGCATGAACTGAGCACTCTACCAAAATAAAGACAGTAAGAGCAAACTGATGGAAATGCATTAAAGTTGTCCCAAGTTCTTAGTAACATACTCTTTATAGTCGTCTTCTGATACATGCATGTTTTCTTCATTGAAGAGCCTGGCTTTGCTATTACATGTTTGCAATGTAAGGATCTGACAGGGGGGAAACAGAAGTTTGCCCAACATTTCTGTGCATCGTTAACTGTTTGGAGTTTTTTAATACTTTGTAGCCGTTAATGATGCATAGAAATGTTGGGCATACTGGTCTTTCCCCCTGTGCATTCTTCTCTCATGGATTTCACCAGCTCAGTTTCATAACATTTGCTAAAACAACATTGTATGTTCATTTCTGTAAATAAGAGTGTCTGTTCCCCTCATTAATGTTCTTGATAGCTGTGGCAAAATTGAACTTACACAATCAAAATAGTCATATTTCACTTAATTCAGTAGCTGTCTTATTTTCTTTCAAGGATTAATCTCACTCTAAAATCAGCAACAGGAAAAAGCTCCCATGTTCTTTCATAGAAGAGGCTTTCTTTGCTTAAAAGCAGAATTTTCTAAGAAAGTACTTCTCAACTATTTAATTTCTAAGAAAGTTTGATAAATAATTTTCTTTATCAATGCAGCATTAAATAAATGTTGAGTCCCTCCCACAAAGCTAAGTATATTTCTTGTCTCAGGTAATGGTTTGGAAGTGGTAGAAAATGGAGCACCACCCATTTCTACTTAAAGTTCTTGCTACTGCTTTGAAATAGGTCTCCTTCTTGTCCCTGAAGCACCAGATTTAGCAATGTCTGTCAGTAGCGTTAAAAGGTAACAAACCTTGGAACCAGTGAAATCTGTGAAAACTAGGCATTCGATAAGATTGAATTACTAAATTCACTAAAGGCAAATGAAGACCTATTTGTGGTTCTTTTGCCCTTTTTAATTGTCCTTCATTTTAAGATCAAGTCTGTCTCCCAAAGGTACCTTGTTCTGACTCCTCTAAAATATGTATTGCCTTTTCTTGAAGCTTTCGGGAAGAATAATCTTTATCAATAGGTGGCCGCTCTCCACACATCAGTTTTTTAAACAAGAAGTGAACAATTTTTTCACGCATTTGGTAGTTCACTATACACTGGATGATACCAAGGGTTGCACAGTCCTCTGTGACTTGCATAAAATCATTCTGTAATTTCGGGGGGGGGGGGATATGACATGTTTATCACTCTTGTAATGTGGCTAAGAGAAGCAACATCTAGTGCTGTACCAAGTGGATGTACACTCATCTAGATTGGAACTGGAGGATAAAGTGTCATAGAAACACCAACCTCTTGTGTGTTCTCATTATTTGATTAAGTTTCAAAGAAACTCATGAAAGGGCTGAAAAAGGAACCGGTCAATCAAGGAAGAAGTCTACCACATATCAGCTCACTTTACTAAAAGTGGGAAAACAGGGGAGATGATAGCCAGGTTAATCTTCCATGCTGTTCTTTTCCTACCCCCATGATAGCAGGACTTCTCATGTTTGACATTAAGACTAAGAGAGTACTTCTGAATTGAATTCTGCAAGACCAATAATGTTGCTATCTCATACATCCAGATTTTTCATATGTTAATAAATTCACATAAAAATGAACTGCAACAAAAAATTCAGCTGTGCAATGTTACAACAAGAGAAGATGCTTCTATCGTGAAAGCTGTAGAATTATATTTAAAACCAATACAATATAGACTATTCCAAGTATGAGTGTTCCTTGCTGACCTGAAATTTTGTACCTGCTCAAAAAATGAGATTCACAAGCTATTCAATTTTTTTAAAAAATGTTCACATACACATACAAATATACAGTATGGTGTATGGCTCATGTTATTGGCAAATAGTATTTTGGGCTGTGAAATATCAATCCTGTTGAAATGAATATGTTGTTCATCTCTTTATCATTTACGGTCAACTGGCTCCTTGACTACTATAAGTTATACAGCAAAGGAAATTGATGCATAACATATTCAGTGGATATGTTTGATATACTCTGTTCCTTCCCTTTTATGCTTCTCTACTGTGAGTTACTAGGGAACATGATTCTACTGGTAGTGATGCATTAAAAATCAAAATTGAAATCCTCTGTGATGTCTACCTCCACAGTATTAAAAACTCTAGGAATGAAACCCAATAAATCTCCATTTAGGCTGCCTATAAGGTTAAGATTAAATATATATGTTGTCTGAAGATTCCTGTAAATCGTTGTGAATGATGTACACATGGAATGAAAACATTTCACAGTCTACTTCACAGAATGAAGTCGACCCAGCTCCACAAGTTATGTTGTGCTGTGCTGTCTCATTTTTATTTGTTCATTTGTATCGGCTATAAAACTCATTGACATATTGTGGCCTATTTCATTTTTGGAAGGCTGGATTGTTGGAAGGAATTGTAAAACTGCACCTATTGACCTGGTTTAGAAGACAGTAAAGACTGACTACTTAACTGAAAAGGAATGAACTCTCTCTGCAATCTTCAGTTAGTACAAATAATTCTAGGGTTGTCTAGAATGCATCCAGTCATCCAGCTTCTGTTATATGGCCAGCTTCTTCCATGTTCAGAAGTACCTGATCCTTCGGGGGGTGTTTTTCAATTCTTGTTTTGTTTTTGTATTCAACATACAGGATGATTTGTGCTTGAACTATCCCTATAATATGAAAAACTAGTTCATAAAAATAAATAGCATGTTCTATCTAAACATCTTAATTATATAAATCAATATATTTACTTTTCCTATAGACTGCATACCACCTGTAAGAAAGAGTGTACAAAAATCTGTTACATGGTACACTATTCCACCTACAGTATAGCTCTTGCCTGCTTTCTTAGAAGGTAAGACAAAGCTCTAACTTTTATACTGCTTCAATTAAAAAAATACTTGCATTAAAATGTTAAAAATGTCTAATGGCTTTAATGAAGTAGGATGATAATGGAATTAAAACTGAGAATGGAACCTAAACTTGCTCTTAATCTCACAATAATAAAAATCAATGAACAAGGAAGTAATATGGAAATGAAAATTTTAGAACACTCCACTATTTCTCAACAGCTTTTTCATGGCCATTCCATCTCCAGTCTCACAAATGAACATCCTTTAAAGGTTTGGGTATGGGAGTTATTGGAAATATTGACTGAATTGTTGATGGGTAAACGTTTTGTGGTAGAATGGAACTTGAAAAGAATGAAGTCGAAGCAGGTGACTTTCCTTCAATAGAAAATTGATCTTCCACTCCTTTATGAGAACACAGATACTTTCTTTACTTGGGCTCCACCTACACTGATTGTCTAATGTAGATGTAGCAAGCTTCAAAACACAGTGACTGGACAACTAACTCCCACAAAAGTGGTCAAAAGAAAGCCTTTAATGTGAACCAGAGTTCTGTGGTTTGCACAATCATCATTCAGACTTCAATTGGTTCCAGGATTTCTTTTGTAATAATCTGTACAATTAAACCACTTTCATCTATACCAGTTTGAAACTGCATTAAATGGTCAGTGTAGATTGGGCCTAGAGCAGCGATGAGAACTGCAATTCAAAATTGTAGCTACTGGTCAAGATAAAAGGTTAGTACAACTAGTACTAACAGAATCAGGCCTTACAACCCCTAGCAGAAATATACTGTACTTTTGGATATGATTGGAAATAAAATCTCACATATGATCTCTATACTTAGGTATGTTACAAGTTATGAACTAGGAAGAACTGTAAGGTATCTTCCTATAATTCACCATGGGGGAGGGGAGGTCCAAATTTGTAAAGGTTGGGCATGCCTCCAGTCTCCATTACAATATGCATATCAATTTTGCCATGTGATTGGAAAGCTTCAGCCAGATATTGTTATTGGATAGGAGGGAATACAATTTCATGCACTTAAACTCTTTTCTCAGACATTTAAAACATTTGGCTACCATCACCCATCCATCCCATTAAACACATGCATTCATTAAATGTATAGGAGAAGAAGACACTTGAAGCCACTTATATGTATGGATTATGCTGTTTAACACATTCCATGAGTTACAGCTAAGTATGTTGCTGTGATTGTAACTAATTTATGAAAGCATTCAATGTTTATAATGTAGAGAAAGAGAAAAGCATTTTCAAACTAAAGCAATATGCCAACAGGGTTGTCAGTAGAATTTAGGCAAAAGTTTGAAAGGAACACATGTGATACAAATACGTGTATTTTTTAAGATAAAACTTTTAAAAGTGCACTGAGCATGCAGCAAATAGTGTCTTTGTGAAAGATAATACATGTAGACAGCTTTAAAAATTGCTTCAAATTATGTTCATTTTTCCCTATAGAATGAAATGTTAGGAATTTTGAAAAGTATAGATTATTTTTATAATAGACACACCAATCCAGTGTAATTCATTGTCATTTTGGTTTTTGATGAGAAAAAAGAAGTTGACAAAACAAGGATAAATATGGGTTAATAAAACGAAAAATGTGGTGAAAAACATCCCCTTCATATGTACAAAAAAAAATCATGTTTTAGAATCTCTAAAAACAACCAAATGGTTCTAATTTAGCAAAGGCACAAGAAATGAAATGGATATACATAGCACAAGTAAGTGGAAATATCAAAGAGAGTGGCTATTAGGCATGAGAAAAAAGTTATGAAAATGAAAAGAAATCGGAAGGGATTCGTATGTATGGGACTTTCAAGTTTATACGGATCGCAAGGCCAATCCAATCAATCAATCAATTAATCAAAGAAGTGGACTTTCTTTTCTGCTCCCCCTGGGCCCAAAAATTTCGTTAGATTATTAAATATTTCGGATGCCCACCCAACAGGAAAATTTCCCCCTCCAAAATAGCTTTGCAGACATCACTCACAGTCAAATCGGGGCCTTTCCATGCTTGAAGCCTAATTAGAGTGAAAGGCCTCCTCCAGGAAGTGAAAAAGGAGCCGGAAACGATAGAGAGATCCAGATCGAGACTCCTAGAGGGCTGGAGGACTGACGAAAAGCTATTTAGACACCCAGGAAGGGGGTTTAGATAGAAGGACAGAGTAGAAGGACATAAGAACTGCTGAGAGAAGGGCAGCAGGAGTGAAAAGAGCACGGAGAGGAGAAGGAAGAGTTCAGAATCAAGAAAAGCCATAGAGTTCGAACGGAGGTCCTAGACTGCTATGGTAAAACTGAATGGGAAAAAGCTGGAGTGAGGAGAACTCTAGCAAGGCCTGCACCAGAGGTATTTAATAATATTAATAATAATATATTAATGCATTATATCTCCCTGCAAGGAAACCAAGGGAAATGTTGCCCCTTGATTTGCCTGTGCTTAAAACAGTATCAGTCCTGTTTCCCTGCTTTGCCTACTTTAGAACTACTAACGAATTTCGTTAGTAATTAAGTTACATTCTAGAAATTTTTGGAAATTTTTTTGTCTTTCTTTTACTAATCAAAAAAAATTCCCCCCCCCCCCAAATTAGATTTTCGATTCCCTATTTTTGGGTTCGAAACCATGCCTAGTGGCTATCATGTCTAATAAAGACTGAAGAATGCTGTGCTTTTTGATTTAAATATTGAATTTATGCTGGTTTCTAAAATCATTTTTTAAATAATTTGGATAGCTCAATACTTCATATAATTTTCCAAAAGGAAAATAGATTACTTGTTAACACAGGCTGGAACACTTTGGGGCCATTGCGTGCTCATAGGTAACCTAACATCTATGGGAAATAAAATTTCAAAGATGTCCAATGTTCATCTCTACTAAAGGATGCTATTACATAACTACATACCAGAACCAACAAAGAGACTGTAAGCAGGTCCAGCATCCTCCATAGGCAGGGGGTCATCATAAGCATGGTCATCCATTCTGTCAGTTGTTTTCAATAAACAAGATTCAGACAGGTGTTTGAAATACTCCCAGTAGCTCCATTATTTCAGACTCCAACAAGTCAAATCTAACAAACTCTTCCTTCTTCTTCCACTCCCACTCTTATCCCTCTTCGTTTACTTCCCTCTCCCTCCTTCCAATTACTCCACATCTGTCTTGGTACTCACTTTGATTCAGCATCCTTGGATCTTTCTGGTGATTTAAAGGAACAGTTTCTTTCCAACTTCTGGGCGGGACCCTCCACTTTCTCCCCCTTACAGGGACCTATACACATTGAGTCCTCTTTCTGTCATTCCATTACTCCTCTTCGCAATTCAATAACCAGGTTTCTTAGCACGTCTGCTTCTTAGGTCAATGTACATACATTTATGTTGTGTGAATGGCAATACAAGATTCTGGCAAGTTAACTGCAAATAAATAAACAACAATTCCTTATTTTGGTAACCTTCTCACTTAAACCTATATAATTACCATTTGTTTTATTTATAAATTAAACTGGGCACTATTGCCTTCAATCTTTGGATAAAACTAGAGGTGCAAATCATGTCACTTGTATTACACAGCTATATAAAATCCACGTTGAACTGGATTATATAACAGTGTGGATTCAGATAATCCAGTTCAAAGCAGCTATTGTGGATTATCTGCTTTAATATTTTGGGTTATATGGCTGTGTGGCTGGTCTTGACTGATTTCCTTTGCTTTCGTATACTTCTGCATGCCTTGATCTACTTTAAATGGCTGATTTCTAGCCAGACCAACTGAGTGGACATTGGAACTTAAGTGAACTAGAATGGAAACCCCTACCAAATGGTCATTACTCTCCTCCTGCATAATTGAAAGGTTGTTTTATTGATTATCTTTATCAAAGTCATGTTAGGACATTGTAACCTTTCCCTTATGGTCTCAGAGAGTTCTCCCAAACAAACATCTCCAAGTATTGCTAATCAAAAGACAGAGAAGTTATTTTATCTTTCCTCCCTTAATAGATTTTTCTGTAGTATGTGAACAAAAACAAAGGCAAAACAAAGATTACAAGGCATATCCAATGTAACAATGGGGCAGGATGGTAACACATTGCAAAGCACATCAAACGTTACCAATGGAGGCAGGACGGTAATACAAAAACTTTTCATGTGGAACTATTCCTACCTTCCCAAACATTATGTTTCTAAGGAGGAATAATGATGTTTATGAAATGACCCAAATTTTAAAGTGGAATTTCCCCAGTAAGTGGTAGAGATAACTGATATTGAAAAAAGATCACTACTCCATTGTTCATGTTAAAAATGGATTTGAAGAATTTTTTCCATTTCCTAAATGCTAAATCAAGTCTTTTAAAGTGGTTTAAACAAAGGATGGACTCTATGAGAGTTCCTTCATCCATTGAATCTATTCTCATTTTATGAGTGAAAAAGTGGAACAAAAAGCCCTTCTGTGGTTCTCTGAAGTGTTGGATCACAAAGCCTTCCATTTCTTGAATCTGCAGCTATTTTGCTGTCCTCATATGTGATATGCCCTACTTTTAAAATAGGACAGATACTTCCAGCACTGCTTTTTACCTGTAGTCCTTTGACGTTTCAGATTTCCATAGCAGAAACGTTTGCTTTTAAGTAGAAATCCTTGAAGCTCTGTAGTAGACCACAGTTATTTGACTTTTATCATTAATTGAAAGCTAATACTTCACTTACCACAAATAAGCAGGCACATATCAGATCCTTTAGACAATACTAATCACACAAAGTTGCAGTATTTTGCATTTGTTTTTGAGACATTCTTTCTTTCTGTGAGTTAGGAAATATGTGTACATGTGGAAGGAAGAGCACTTGAACCAGTGAGGTGCACTGATTTGCTCTTTACATTACAATTCTGGAAACCAGGTGTTGAATCCGGTTTCAGCCATTGAAATTCACTAGGTGACCTTGAACAACTCACACCCTCTCAGTGTTAACTGCTAACCAAAAGGTTGGTGGTTCAAATCCTTGAGATGGGGTGAGTTCCTGTCTGTCAGCTCCAGCTTCTCATATGGGGACATGAGAGAAGCCTCCCACAGCATGGTAACACATCTGGGCATCCTCTGGGCAATGTCTTTGCAGACAGCCAATTATCGCACACCAGGAGCAACTTACAGTTTCTCAAATTGTTCCCGACACACAAAAACGTGTTAGAGGAAGGCAAAGACAAACCTCCCGTGAACAAATTCTGGCAAGAAACCCCATGATAGGGTCACCATAAGTCAGAAAGGACTTGAAAGTACACAACAGCAACAATAATCCTCCCACAAAAAATGGGTTGTATGAAGGAGAGAGCCTGTTGTATCCAGGAATGCTCTGAGAGGAAGGCAGAACCCTATGTCTCATCTGTCTCACAGATGGAATTCAAAAATAGAGACATAACTTTCACATCGAGAAAACAGTTGGGACTCATACTGTCTCCTCCTTGCATAGATAGCACACACGGTCATCAAATGTCTGAGTACGTCTGTTGGCTAAACATGGTGTGATCCAGGTCCAAACATAGCAGTCACTAGTATTGCACTTAATCAGGGTTGTACTTATGTGCCTAAGAACCAAATGTCCAAACAAAATTCTCCTGACCCCTGAGGTAACTGGGAAGCTCAGTTTGTCTCAATTCATTTCTGATCCAGTCTAAACTACTTGTATTGACATGTAAAGTTTTAGACCTGATTTTCACCGTATTATGAGATCAGTATTAGATGTTGTATATGCATGCCTACCTCTAAGAACAGTTTGAGTGGCAGACAAAGGAGAGTGGTTACAGTTGTGGGCTGCTGTTAAAATTTTGACTATGCTTTAATATTTGGAGAGGACATATTGGTAGTCCTATTCTTGCAGAGTAAAGATCATCCATCCATCTGTCTTTGATCAATAAATGCAGAACATATTCTTTACTTGCAATAGAGTTTTCAATACATGAAGCAAAGTATCCTATTTCCTTCATTATGCCTTATGTGTATTGTGTGATTCCAGTTGCCACTGCAGCCAAGCCTTTCTTGTTGAAAGATTTGGTGTGCATGTACATTGTACAATTACTGCAGTTTGACACCACTTTAATTGTCATAATTCAATACTATGGAATCAAAGGGGTTGGTAGTTTAGTGAGACATCAGTACTCTTTGGCAAGAAAGGTTAAAGATTGTATAAACGTACATCTAACAGGATTACACAACACTGAATCATGACAGTTAAAATGCATTAATTCCATAGTGGCCATCTAATCAGACGTGTGGCTTGGTCTGATTTTCAGCATAATTTGTTATTGCATTGTATAAACCATGTGAATTTCAGACAGTCCAATGATCCATCTTCATTTTTTTATTTTCCTCATGAATAGGATTTTGAACTATGTACATGTCAACTGTCAGCAATGTACATGATCATATATTTTACTGACTTGTAAGCCGATCTGTTAGCAGTGCCCAAATGTATGTATATAAATTCTACACATAGACATGGTATTAGGTACACTAAATAATCCAATTGATTTTAACAAGACAGATAACAGTGCCCAAAGTTAAACTAATGCATATGTCTTTGCAGGGCTGAATGTAGCAGCATGGCCCTCAAGTGTTCTGCTGCATTAGAGTGCTCCAGCTGGAATTTTAAGGATCAGTAATTTCATTTCATAATACATTGCTGCAGAAACCCTCTCCATCTGGGCAGTTAGAAAACTGTTCCATGCATGCATTAGCCATTCACATAATTATTGATTACAGCATCACTCCTTGCCATCTGTAAGGTGTTTCCTAAAGGCTAAGCTCTGTTATGCTGTTCACTCTAGGTAGTGTATTAATTGAGATGTCAATGAACATTTCAACCCACCGGGCATCTAAACTTTATTTCCATTCATTATAGCAATTGCCTTACCCACCGGAACCCAACATAAGTTTTCATACTAGACGACCTGATGGAATTTTTGTGGGATTTAGCATTTCCAACTCATTTCACAATAAAGTCATTTTAAAACGGTGAATTTAGCCTGCATTTTATTAGTATTGGTGTTGGTCTTCATTGTGTGCATATATTACTTTTAATGGTGTTGTATTTGTCCATCTGTTTTAATCATGGTGCATCCTACCTTAAGCCATAGGGAGAAGGGGTAATTAATTAAATTACTACTACTATTACTACAAGTACTACTATTAGCAGCATCAAGAGATAGCGGAGTAGGAAAAAACATAGGACACAGGAGAAATATAAAGAAAGATATAAAATAATTTAGAATATTTAGACTGGAAAACATGTGGATAATATAGAAGTTGTGTTAAAATATTGGGAATAATGTTGCTAAGTTTGGGGATTGCATGTGAGATGTAAAGAACTAAAATATCCCCCCATGCACTCCCATTTTGATTCAGGGCTCCTTCACATTACACAGCTGTAGTGCTATAGCTCTATTTTTACTGCCACATTTCCATCCCATGAAACCTGGGATTGGCAGTTTACGGAAGGGCATTTCAATTTTCAACCAGAGAGCTCTAGCACCTCACCAAAATACAAACCACAGGATATAGGCTCCTGTATTGCTGCTGCAGTGGCATACACCGCTTGCACTCCCCTTTCTGGACAAAGCCCAGCTGGAAATACATGTGTGTTATGCAATGGGCTCCGTCCTGAAAGGGCAGAGAAAGCAGCATACACCAGGTTACATAGCCCATCTGATAAGGTAGCAGGTCTCTGGAAGCCTAGAGTTTAAATCTCAACCTGGTCAGGGAAATTATGAGTACCTGGGAACATCTAAGAGAAAAACATTTAAAAAACCTCTTTTGAATAAATCATGTCCAAAAAAAACCCCCTTATGATAACGTCACCATAAGTTGTATCAGCTTCAAGACACATTAATACAGCTACTATTATTACTAATACTGTATAGTTTGATAGTCATAGAAAGGTTATTGAATTATAATATTCTCATGCTGCATAGCTGATATATTTATTTCAGAAATTTATTCCTGTATTCTGTTCTTTGCTGATAAACCTGAGTTGTTCTCTCTTCATATCAAATTAGGTGCAATCCATTACACTTCCAACATCAACACCCCCTCTTCTTTTGTGTATCAGCTTCTGTACAGTTCCTTCCTTTATGGGTTTGAAGGCAAAAATAGAGGTATTTATTCTCAAAAGCCAAAGTGGATTTCAGTAGTGCAAGCTGTCAAAGTACTCACATAATGCATTGGTAAATACAGAGCATTTTATTCACTTGGACAGCTATTAAGAAAACACATGCAAGATCCTGATTGGCTGAAAAGCGATCGGGCTAGGATCTGGGTTCCTATTGACCTCATCCATGGACCGGCTCCAATGACTGGCTCCTGGTAGTGGTAGAAAATCTAATGAGGCGTCATTTGTTGATTTGAAGTGTCAATCTGTTTAATGATCCACCCCTATTTTTCAAAACACTTTCTGAAGTACCAGAAAAAATACAATCCTCCTTAATAAAAGAGGCAATGAAATTGCAACACATGAGAAACTTTCCAGCAGATATGCAAAATGCAATGAACAACTGCAGTTAATAACTACAACTCACATTTTTCCCTTGCTGATGGTGCTTTTTTGAGCCTCTTGTGACAAGAAGGCACCCTTTTACAAATAAGAGAGCATAAGATGGTAACATAAAAGGAGTGACTTCTGTGTAACCTACATCTTTAGTTTTGAAAGCCACCCCTCTGAAAATATTACTTTAACCAAAGGATCATGAGTCAATTATCTGGATCAAATTCTGCTTTCCATTGTCCCAAGAAATCTCATTTCTATCCAGACTGCAGTACAGTCAGACATGAGAGCAGCTGATCTCTAAATGTACTATTTTCACTTGCTTTTTAAATAAGGGCACAGATGAAAAGTTGCCATGGTTACGGCTAGTTGATATTATGCCTATCATGTTGGGGAGAAAGAAGCCTCCTACTAAGTCACCATGCTATGAAAATCATATGCAGGCCTTTAAGAGAAAGCTGAAAATGAAAAGGCCATCCAAAATACAGTCCAAACCCTATTGTACTAACGTTTTGTTATTTGATCAAGTGGATAAAACTCACATTCCTATAAACTGGTTTTTCTATGCAGTAACAGCTGAAGTGATTTGCCAAAATAATCCAGATCTCATTTATAATTAAGTCCATTCTGAGTTTTTAAAAATGTATCTGAATTGATGCTTTCAGTGAATATGTATGTTGAGGAAGAGTGATGGGAATAAGAATTGGTTCATGTCTCTCTTGAGCATTCTGTAGCTCTCCATCAGAAATGACAGCACTCACAAATGGGAAAGCTAGAAATATTCACAGAACTATTGAAAAAGTCCCAAAACTTCAGATTCAGGGATGAAAAGAAAATGGCAGTTTTCCTTTCACAATCAAGAAATGCAATAAAACATGTGTTTGCACTCTCTTATTCTAATCTTTCTTGTTTAGGAGGAGAAAAGATTTCTGAAGACATTTGTGGCTTGAGTTGCATTTTGACTAATACTTATTTGGGACTTTCTGTATTTTATTTCTGAGTCTTATATTCTATAAACCAACCCTCTGTGATGTTAACAGCTACACAAAATATGAAGGCCAAAATTTTCTTAGTGTGACATAAATACATTCCAGTATAGTTGTGTGGGGTCCCACATTTGCTTGAGGGACACACAACAAGTACTGTAGCTTCAACTTAAGAGTTGTGTAGTCGTAAATATATACTTTTCTATAAAGTCAAAACTCAGATACATTTGTAAACAATTATTGGTTTTGTAGTTACAGAACTTTGCAAAAGCTCGACTGCTTATACAATGAATTTTGTGTCAGAAAGCTGTATTCTGGATTTAATTTCAACACCTTTTCAATAATTTTCAATAATCATTTTATCACAGAGACGTAGTGGAGGAAAAGCTACCTCATCTGCATACCTGCCTTGAACACAACTGGGGTTTTCTACATGGGTCACAAATCCTGAAGTGGGCTTGAAGTTGCGTATTGCTGTCTACTTCAGGATGGTGTGAACAGCCCCTCCCCTTTTTTCTAAGGACTTCATCACATTTAGCTGGAAAAAACAAGGGAAAGCAAGGGAAAGGGTAGAGCTTCACAGGGTTCTATCTTTTTTTTAAATGAAGAATTTACTCACTTCCATCAAACTAAGATTGCCTCCTCCAGCTTCGAACTCAACCATCCATTTAATTCCCATTACATGGGCAGGCAATGACTCCTTCCATTACAAGGATAACAGCATACTTTTTAAAACAGGCATCCTTTAAGGCAACCCTGCCTTCAAACCCCTTCCATTGAAACAGAAGCACCTTTCTTAAGGTGGCACTGGGGTTATCTACACTCAAGGTCCTTGACTGAAACAAAAGTATCTTTCTTAAGGTAGCACTCTCCCTGGGGTAATTTGCACTGAGATTTTCTCCCATTGTCCCTTCAGGATTTGGATTATTTATCTTTTTAAAATAATATATCATCCCAGATTATATGAAGTGGCTTTAAATTAATCCTCATCTTTCCCAGAACCTTTGTATTGGTAATTGTAGGAAGTGATTTTAAATTAACCCTTTTCCCAAGCGTCTGCATTGGTGATCTGGGGAAATGGGCATTTCTGCTTCTCCCACACAAAGCATCAACCTTTTTTTTTACAAGTGGGCAACAAAAGCAAGCAACAATTATTAACATAATGCTGAGAAATTGACCATTTGGCCCATCTCTATGTGGGGCTTTCCAAAATAAGTCACTTGTCAATCGTCTCAGGAATCGGGAAAAAACAACACTTTGCAAACAGCAAAATACCTCACCCCCACAATTGAATCTTGCATTGTGTGAAGGGCAGAATTAATGGCCATTTCTTAAATGTATAGAAACACTAATTTGATTGTGTGTGATGAAGCCATAAGTTACACAAAGGTACCTAGAAGCAGCCAGGAACTCTACAGAACTCCATGACTGCTGATACACAGTACAGTATGGTACGTTTTATTGATTAGCCCATTGGCCATATCAAAATATTTGACAAACACATATACATACACATACAGAATAAAACCCACAATACAACATAAGTTAAAATAAACAGGCTGTTAACAAGGTCCTGATCCAGATCAAATATTGGCATAACCTCTAAAGTAGGTTTGTTTGATTTCAAACACCCGTTTTGGATGTAGGGGGAGTTGGTGGTTCGGATCTAATGTCAATTCCGATTTTCACAGAAAAAAAGTTCAAAACTTTTCAAAATTTCTTAGATTTCCAAATCTTTCATTAATGGTTTCAAATTATTATTTCCTGTTTCATTGGGTGGTCTTTACTTTGAAAGTAGTTGTTTTACTCCAAAAGGGGGTGAAGCAAAGGGAGGAAATTTATCCATTGGGTTTTAAATTGCTTCCCAGGCTCATGAGGGGAGATGGGAGGGAGGAAAGCCATCCACTGGGTTTTAAATCGCTTCCGAGGTTCACGAGGGGAGACAAGAAGGAAGGAAAGCCATCCACTGGGTTTAAAATCACTTCCCAGGCTTGAGCTGAGGTCACGGACCAGAAGTGGGGATACACTGAATCATTTCCAACTTGTAACAGAAATGGTGGAAAAACCTTTGAAATCACAAAGGGACTTCTGGTCCCCTAAAAAACTTCGAAATTGCTTCAAAAAGAAAATATTTCCAAAAAAATTCTGAATTATGAAGATTCAAAAAAACCTAACCATGCCTACTCTACAGTTAATCCCAATCAACAGTAAATATGCAGTTCTGATTTACATGTTATTTTAGCATTCTGGCCAGCCAAAAAAATATAGTTTTAATATACAGATCCCAATCTGTTTATTGTGTATTGTATGGCCCAAGGTATTGGTTTCTCTCTTTATTGTACAACTGCTGCTGCAGTGATGAAAAAAACTGCAAGATAAGAGTGACTGTCCAGTGAGGCCAAGCTGGGTTTGGTATAAAGGGATGCTGGGACTCCATCCCATCCTGTTGCAGCAGATGAATGCATACAGTGTGGCCCTGGTGCCTGTCCAGAGTCTCTCTCTCTCTCTCGGCATTACTTCGCGAACGAAGATTCAGGAAGGACTCATCCCACGCTTTTTACAAGCGCGTTGATGACTAAAAAGGCCAATCTGAGATAGGCAAGTTCGGTTGCAGAAAGCGCAGCAGAAAGTCTCCTTGGGTGATGTTTTTTCCAAGTTGCGGTTCTTTCTGCGTTGTCGTTTCTCTTCGAGACCCATTCGCGTGTCTTCTCGAAAGAGGCCGCAGCATTGTGGATAGTGCTTCTCCATGCCTCCCGATGTGAGGCCAGGGTGGACCATTGTTGGTGATCAATCTGGCCAAGCCTGAGATGTTGTTTCAGGAGTCCTTATATCTCTTTGGGGGGCGCCTCTCTTGCGCTGACCCGTGGCGAGTTCACCGTAGAGTAGTATCTTTGGGAGGCGGTGGTCCTCCATCCTAGAGACGTGTCCTGCCCAGCGCAGCTGTGTTTCAATAGCATGGCCTCAATGCTGGTGATCCCTGCTTGCTCAAGGACAGCAACATTCGTCACATAGTCGGTCCAGTGTATATTTAGGATTGTGCGAAGACAGCGCTGATGAAAGCGCTCGAGGAGTCGTAGGTGTTGGCGATAGGTGACCCATGTTTCAGACCCATAGAGGAGAATGGACAGTATGATAGCTCTGTACACACTGATTTTGGTGCTTTGTCTCAGGTGCTTGTTGCTCCAGACTCTTTTGTGAAGCCTTCCGAATGCACTATATGCCTTTGATAATCTGTGATCTATCTCTTTGTCAATCTTGGCGTCTGAAGAGATGATGCTTCCCAGGTAGGTGAACTGCTGAACGGACTTAAGCACAGATGTGCCTATGCTGACGTGAGGATGGTGGTGTTCTTCCTGTGGTGCGGGCTGGTAGAGGACTTCTGTTTTCTTCAGGCTGACTTCCAGCCCAAACAGCTCTGCAGCTGTTGCAAAGCAAGATGTGAGGCGCTGCAGGGCTGCTTCTGAATGGGCGACAAGGGCAGCATCGTCAGCAAAAAAGTAGCTCACGGACTAGATAGTTTAGAGTCTTAGTGCGAGCCCTCAGACGGCTTAAGTTGAACAAGCTACCATCAGTACGATAGCGTATATATATGCCGTCTTCTTCTTGTAGATCTGCCATAGCCCTTTGGAGCATCATGCTGAAGAAGATTGTAAATAGGGTTGGTGCAAGAACACAACCTTGTTTCACTCCATTAGTTATGAGAAAGGGCTCCGAGAGAGCATCGCCATATCTGACTTGACCGTGCTGGCCCTCATGTAACAGGACAATCATTTTGAGGAACTTGGGGGACATCCTAGACGTTCCAGGATCTGCCACAGACCTTTCCTGCTCACAGTGTCGAAGGCTTTGGTGAGGTCGACAAATGTTACATAGAGTCCTTTGTTCTGCTCTCTACATTTCTCTTGCAGTTGTCTAAGGGCAAAAACCATATCTGTGGTGCTCCTATTTGCTCTGAAGCCGCATTGGCTTTCAGGAGAAGTTCTTCTGCAATAGCCGGAACTAATCTGTTCAGGAGTATCCTTGCAAGGATTTTTCCAGCAATGGAGAGCAGTGTTATACCTCGATAGTTTGAGCAATCAGATTTTGTTCCCTTTTTCTTATACAGGGTGATGATAACTGCATCTCGGAGATCTGATGGCAGTTCACCTTTTTCCCAGCAACTCACAAGGAGCTCGTGGAATTTAGCATGCAGTACATGACCTCCCTGTTTCCAAGCTTCAGGTGGGATTCCATCGATCCCGGCTGCCTTGCCATTTTTCAACTGCTGTATGGCCTCAATGGTCTCTTCCAGAGTGGGAGCTGTGTCCAGTTCATTTTTCATTGGTTGTTGTATCATGTGTTGGATAGCTGAACCTTGGACTACTCGGCTGGCATTAAAGAGACCCTGAAAATGTTCAGCCCATCGGTTCAGGATGGAGGTTTTATCAGTAATTAGTGTTTGACCATCTGTACTGTATAAGGGCTTTGGACCTGATAAGTAGGTCCAAACACTGCTTTGAGAGCTTCATAAAAACCTCTGTGATCACCGAGATCTGCACAGCGTTGTGTCTTTTCTGATAAATCAATCCACCACTTGTTCTGGATGTCTCTGAGTTTTTGTTGGAGTTTACTACATGCGAGACGAAAGGCTGCTTTTCTTACATGGCAAGATGGCTGGGCGAGGAATGCCTGGTGAGTGGTTCTCTTCTTTGCCAACAGCTCCTGGATCTCTTGGTTGTTTTCATCAAACCAGTCTTGGTTTTTCTTAAGGGAGAATCCTAGGGATTCTTCAGCAGACTGCAGGATACTGTTTTTGTTCGTCTCCATGAGGAAGGCAGCCTTAAAGAACACGGTGCCGGCTACACTCTCTACTGGTCTGGCAAACCCAAAACTGAGAAACATCTTTCAGGAGTAGGCTTTATGATTAAAAACTCCATCGCCTCTAAACTCGAGACGTTGCCGACAGGTCACTCTGATCGCATTATCTCCTTACGCCTCCCACATGCTGTTCTCTTCAGTATATATGCCCCAACTATGCAAGCTGACCCTGTGGAGAAAGACAAATTCTACTCAGACCTACGCCACCTCATACAAAAGGTCCCTGCAGAAGATAAAATCATTATCCTTGGTGATTTCAATGCCAGAGTAGGAAAAACTTTGAAGCCTGGAAAGGTATATTAGGCAAGCACGGTGTTGGAAACTGTAATGATAATGGGCGCCTTCTGCTAGAGTTTTGTGCAGAACAGCAGCTGACTATTACAAACACCATCTTTCAGCAGAAAGATAGCTTGAAGACCACCTGGATGCATCCCCGATCCAAGCAGTGGCACCTCATTGACTATGTTTTAGTGCGCCAGAGAAACATTTGTGATGTCCGTCATACTCGAGTGATGCCCAGTGCAGAATGTCAAACAGACCATCGCCTTGTAAGATGTAAACTAAATCTACACCTTAAGCTCAAACCTAAGAGGGGTGGCATCTTAAAGAGGAGACTCCAAGTCAACAGTCTTCAACAGGCTGTTGTGAGAGACAACTTCCAGGTAAATCTGCAAGCAAAACTTGAAGTCCACCCTACAGATTCTTCTCCTACAGCGCTCTGGCAACACATCAAAAAGCCTGTCCAGAGTATTGCAACCCCATATCAACAATGTAGATTGACCCATAGAGACTCATCCAGGGAAACAGTGGTGACATCTGGTGCATTTAGCATTCAAAAGCTTTTGGTACACATGCTTCCAATTGTTCTTAGGATCCAAATCATGGTTTTGGGGGAAATTACCTAAGAACTCACTTTTCTTTTTCTTTTTGACAAAACTCTAAAAAGAAGTCTTCTCCACACAAAAAAAGGATCCATAAACACACTATCAAAATATTTGTACAGTTTGGTCCAAGTACATCATCATATGTGCACCAAGGTGAAGCAAATCACTTGTTATATTTGCAAGTAAATGGCTGGGTTGCTACTGTGCCCAGTGCTGCATGAACTAAGGCATTAAAAAGGAATCTGAGCCAGGATTTTGAAATGAAAGCATCTGCTAATTTGCATTTCTTCTTGTTTTTAAAAGATGAAATATGTTAAAAAGATAGATGAACTAGAGAAAGAAAACTGCAGTTTGAAAATAATGGATTTATTGAATTTGTGCACCAGCATGGCATGGCATTTCATTTCTCCTCCTAGTTGAAGGATATGACCAAGGAAAAGAGAAAATAGCAAAGGTAAACAACTGATACCACCACTACCACCACTACTACTACTACTACTAATAATAATAATAATATAATGTCAGAAGCAACTTGTAAAACTACAAGTCACTTCTGGTGTGAGAGAATTGGCCATCTACAGAAAAGTTGCCCAGGGGATGCCCAAATGTTTTACCATTCTCTGGGAGGCTTCCCTCAGGTACCTTTATGGGAAGCTGGAGCTGACAGATGGGAGTGCAGCCTGTGTCGCAGATTCAAACAGCTGACCTTCAGGTCAGCAGTTCAGCCAGCACAAGGGTGTAACCCATTGTGCCACTGCAGCTCCTATCCCATAAAAGAGGGAAAACTTCCTACGACTATTGCATTTCTTTCATGTATTATGAAACCGTAACTTTTGAGTATCCACTATGAACTGTGCAGATATAGTTGTTACTAGAGATGTGCAATTTGGTCAAAAGGCATCCCATTTCAGGGTCCTTTTTCAGCTGAACCCTCATTCTGTTTACCGGGAAGTTCGTTGAAAGGAGAGGGGTATTGCCATTTGCATTCAGCAAAGATTTGGCTCATTGGCTACAATGGGAAATTTTAATGGCTCAATCCTCAGTAATTTTAAGGCCTATCTGCATGAAACCTCCCTCAGTTTTAGACCCCATTTACAACTGCAGGGCTGCCAAGGTTTAAAACAATTCACCAATCTACTGATTTTTTAAAGAATTATCTTAAGTTTTAGACATGACATTTTAAAAAATAGGATAAACTGCAAGAGAGGGTTCTGGGAACTGTAGTCACTGGTTGTGTCAATTTTCAGCCAATTAGAGCATGGACACAACCAGGATTTTTATTGGCTGAGAAACAGAGAGAGGTAGAAACTTCAACTCTCATCATGTTCCGAGAGTGGACTATTCAATGCTTGCCCAATGCAAGTGCTGCTGGGAAAGTGAGTTCCCAGCAGGTCCCTCTTTGTTGGAGCAGCCTTGGAAACTTTCCAAAAAGAAATGAATGGACACTGCTGCTGCCAGGGGAGAGAAAAGACGTGGCAGATCCCTGCCTTAGCTATATTGTAGACTTAACTCTTTCCTATCCAGGAACCGGATAAAATCCTGCTTCCCTAATCCGTTTTGCTGGGCTTTGAGGCTTCCTCCTCCCCGTTCTGTTTTTGGAGATTATATAAAATGGTAACCAAATATTACAAATCATTTTTGTTCAAACTGATTCGGGCCCAAGTTTTGTTATCACTATGTTATCTGATCTGCTGAAAGAAAGGATACATTGTGCTATGGCAATAATATAATATATTGTATTTACACTTTATTTGTAAGCTGCTCTGAGTCCCCTTCGGAGTGAGAAGGGCAGCATATAAATGTCGTAAATAAATAAATAAATATTGAATGAATGCTCTGGTACTAATGTCAACAGAGGGGAGATACATTTCCTCCTCACATTCCTATAATAAGAAAATAGGAATGTATGAATACCACAAAGACAAATCTGCTCTTGCAATAGGATGTTTTAAAATGGCTCTCAAAGACTGTAGTCTGCAGTGTATTCAAACTTACTTGAGTGAAAGCTCTTTTGTATTTATAATTAACTAAATGTGGAAAATGTTGAAGAATGAAGAGGCTTAAGAGACAGGTAGTAAAATCATTGTGAGAGTTTTCATATAGCAGCTGAATTTTTCTGCTGTCAATATAGCAAAGTCCCTACCCAATTTAATCTCTTGCTTTGAAACACCCTAAAAGCAACAACTGTTCTGGAGAATAAGCAAATTGGTGGAATGTTCTTGTGATTGCCTTCATCCAACTGCTCTTTTGAGAATCTCTAAGAACTAAAGAGAACAAGGCAAAGATAACAAAATACATCTCCACCCAGTAATTAAATATCTTAATCCAAGTCTACGAGACGACAGAAAAAGCCCTGTTTCTAATCACAAAGAATAACTAGGATATAACATAGAACAGAAGAAAGCTTCTAACAAACTTGAAATTAACAACTTCTGGTGAACTTAAAAAGTTGACTGAAAGGTCCAGCCTTAAAACATTCATGGACTGAGGGTATGAAATTGCCACTTTTAACATGGAAAAAGCCAGTAAGATTTGAAAACCCTATGATGCCTTTTCAACTATATGCTTTTTACCATATACTCAGCTATATACCAAAGCCCTTTGGGGTTGAAAGACTAGACCCAGGTATATAAGATTCAATATGTTCAATTTATGGTTTCTCAATTAACTGTAAAGGGTCTATGTTGGGTAGAAAACATCATTTATCTTAATTTTATTATAATTCACCATTAGATACCCTTTTGAGCAAAAGTCAGAGAAGAACCTTAACAGTCTTCTCCAATCTAGAGCTTGTTTGGGAAAGAAGTTCAGTGTAACTTACGTATAGTGAAATGGAGACATTGTTCATAGCTCATTTAGGGGCATGTTAAGTAGGAGATATTAAGTGCTCAACAGCATCATTGATATATAAATTCAATAACAGAGGAACCAAAATACATCTCTGTTGTTGCTAGTACAGTCTTGAGCTGTCTATCAGTGGAACTGGCCACACTGTATCTTCAACCAAATATTTTTAGATAACTATTTAATCAGAAAAATAAGTATTTTATCCACAGAGAGCTAACATTTCCTAGAATCTTATGGAAGTGATGAAATCAAATGCTGCCTTTAGATAACCCTTTTCACATTGTCATCTTTAGGAGGGAAGCCTAGCTATAAATTAAGAGGGTTAAAACAAAGCAATGATGTACAATTAACCTCCCTTACCTCAACTCAGTTTGTCCAAAATTTAAAGTTGCTTCTTCATGTATCAAATCAGTCAACATGTTATGTAGATGTTCAATAATATGTTTTTTAATTACACTGGCCAACAAATATTTGGGAATGTTTTGTTTCACCCACAATTTTTGGTAAAACAAGTAGATTTTAACATGCTGAACACAACTTTGTATTTATCATGTCTGTATCCTGTATGGTTTGCCAGCCTAAGCATTGCTATATATCTGTAGTGGCATATACTATGACAGTAATGATGTCAAGGAAACAAAACTAAAAATACTTTGCTGCAGATTTTCATTTGTAATCACTGTCTAATGCTTTGAACCATGTTCGTTACTCACAGTACCCAGGTTGCCTGGAAAAAAGTGGGAATAATAATAATAAAACTTTATTTATACCCCGCCACCATCTCCCCCAATGGGGACTCGGGACAGCCTACATGGGGCCAAGCTCCAACAACAGAATAAAGCAAAATAAAAACCAAATACACTAAGCAAAAAATAGCAACATCATAATTACATAACAACACATGAATGCATTAAGCAGTATAAAATTACAATAAACACAATCATAAAGACAATGGGCAGGCTGCATGTGCAGGATAAAAAATTAAAAACTCAGGGGTGAGATAAGGAGGAACACGTTATTTGTAAAGGAGAGCTCGAGAAAACAGGGTTGTAAAACCAAACTTTCCCTTGGGGGGGGGCACACACGTATACTCCAATGACAGAAATGTTGGGGGAAACAGTAGTGTGAGGTTGTGTGCCTACTCACCAAAGGTGCAGTGGAAGAGCCAGGTTTTTAAAGGTTTCTAAAGTAGGGGATTTCCAGAGCCGGGGGGCCATAGAAGAAAAGGCTCTCGCCCTTGTGCCCACCAGACGAGCCTGTGAAAATGTATCTTTAGTGACATGTTGCACTTCGTTGATTTGTATACCTGAAGCTGGCGTTGAACCTGTTGGACATAATCTCATGCTATCTGGTTGTCTAGAAAGTTACAAACAACATTCTTGAAGGCTGTCCACACAACATGTTCCGCACCCTTCATCACATCCTTCATCACATATCTGTGGGCCAATGAAAACAGCTTATTTTATCTTTGCATCATTTATGTATGGAAACATCTGCCGCAAATAAATTAAAGCTTCACTTTACTTGTTTGTTGCCTTAGTTAAGTTTTTCATTAGCCTGAGTTTGATGTGGAAAGGTGGAAGAAATATCTTTTTTGGATCAGCCAATGGGTCATTTGCAACATTCTTCTGCCATGGAACTAATTTATTGCAGGGAGACCAGTGTTTTCTGATCTAATGCAAATCTCTTGCCCTACTGTCCCACTCACAATACTTTGTGTAACTAAGCTGCAGACCAGTAGAATTGCAACTACCTTAAGGGCACCACAAAAACTCCAGTTGTGCTTCAAGTCTTGAAGGTGGTTCAGTAGAAGTTGCATGTTCTCATATGATTCTTTCAAGGAATGGCATGTCCGACAGGTTTAGGAGGGTCGATATTGCTGTTGTGCAGAAAAACAGCCTTCAAACTTGAGTCAATAAACAATCACCATTCTGTTGGGTCATGGTTGCATCTGAAAGCACAATACAATCCATAGATGTCACAGCAAAAGGTCAGACTGTCATCTTAGCTAAATTATTTTGTTAAATCTTCATCGTGGTGGATAATTTTTGAGATATTTGTACCAGATGACAAAAGATTCCATCCTTGCAGCCTTGATCCAAGCAGCTCTGCCTGACTCTTTGATAAACCCAAATATCTGACCAGATCGTTAATCTGTGCCTGAGATATTAAACAAGGATTCCTGGATGTTGGTGGCACAAAGTCAGGATCAGTATCAGCTTCCAGCTGCCTTTGATTACTATCATCCCCTATCTTCTCATTGCCGAGTGTCCATGCCTCTGGCATGCCCAAGCAAGTTTCTACATGACCAGAAATTTGTTCTTGTGGTATTTTAACAGACTGAATCTCAGTTACATGTTGCATAATGTTGGTTATGGCTGACAAAGATATGAGCAGTTAAAAAAACATGCAAGTTACCATTAAGCCAGGAAATGTTTCAAAATGTAATAATTGTAAAACAAAATCAGCCATTTCTCAAAAACCTTATGTGATGTGACAATTTTGAAGTTATTTAAGTGATCAGTATCAAAAAAGATCTATTTGGTACACAAAAAATTGTAAAGGAAACAAAATACCTGTTTTCCAGTGTTTCAAACTGATTGGCCAATAATTTTCTGGGTTCTTTTAAAATAAAACTAATAATAACTGGAAATATTTAATTTTTACATCAAAGAGCTCTGCGGTCATTTTCTAGAAGAATTGTGACATTTTACCAAAAAACACAAATGTATTTGTGGCTAGAAACTTATCTTAATGTTTGCCAAATATGATGTTCCTTTATTGTTTTTTTCTCTTTGTGAGGAATGTCTACCTTTGCTGAAGAAGGTATACTTCAATACCATGGTATCAGAGTTGGTGTTCCTATAAGTCCCAATAAGCTACAATGTTACTTGTTTCCATTCTTTATCAAAGCAAACAGATGTTGCAGAAGTTCTTCTTCAAGTTGGAATTGTTGATCTGATCTTTAATTAATTCTGTAGGTTATTGATCTATATATTGAACAAATTTATAATTTCAGTAGTTGATTTGACTAACATAATTTATTTATTTATTTATTTATTTATTATTTCAACTTGCTAGACTGCCCTCCCCGAGGCTTAGGGCAGTTTCCAGGCATATAAAACACATCAGATAACATCAAGATAACACATCAAGTAAAAACATCCTAAAAACATCCTAAAAAACACTCTAAAATAGCATGAAGGTCATTTGATTTGTGTTAGCACAACCATTTGGTTAGCACAGACTATCAGTAAATTCTCAATCCATAAAAACAAAAAAGTGTTCATGTGCACTTGTTCACTCTGCCTTTGGGACATAGGTGCTGTGCTTTTCTCCCAAACCCATCTGTGCTCTTATCATGGTACATTGAGCATGGCTTCCAGGCATATTCATTCTTGAGTTTGTGTTGAGTAATGTTATTATTCTGTAAGGGACTTGTATAAAGTTAGTGTGACATAACTCTGCCAGTGGATACTCATATTATATTGTGACAATACAGGATTGTGGCCATTGACTGGCATTCCTTGACCCTGGAAAAACTGCAGTCGCTAGCATAAAATATCTGTTCTAGCACCAGTTCTGTTAAGGAACATTTTTTAACGCGGAGAAGTAATTTCAATGCATTTCAAGTCAATAGAACTGAAATAAGAACAGGCATATTCAGCAGTCTTAGGACAGTTTACATTGAAATGGACTTTTGTGATTTATGCTTTTTAATTAGAGGCAGTTAAGGTTCAATGTAAATGATGTGAATGGCCTTGTTTCTGAGTAATGCATCTGTGTTGCAATCACAATGAAACCATGTACTTTACTACCACAGAACTGATCTGGAAGTCCTTTGGACACCAAAGAACAAAGGCAAGCAAGCCATGAATATGTATTCACAACTTTGAAACATTTTCCCTCCCCACAAACAAGAATGCTAGCCTTTTTCTGCAGATCACTCTTCCAAAAAGTAATAAAATCTAGCTGGAATTTTCCCAACTAATAGGTATTTTTCCAGCGAATTATTACCTTCCCGTTTGTTTCATTCGTGGTAAATTTTAATTTCATCTTAACCATAGCCACACAGGAAATGGATCCTGAAGACCATCTTCAGGAGTCAGGTATTACCTGACTCCAAACAGCAGAATGTGGGAGAAAGTGGGGGAAAGATAGGGAAAGGCATAGTAAGCATATGGGATGGCTAGCCATCCCAGTAGATGGAGGAAGATGGGACAGAATGAAGTAAGACAGTTTGCTTTCCCCTGCTTTCTCTTTGCCTGTGTGATGAGGTCCTTAAAAGGAAAGCATACCACAGAATTGCATTGAACGACCTAGAGAGGCACACTAACACTTGTAGGATTTTTTTTTTTACGGAGCATGGGTAAATGAAACTGTGGATAATGAATCCAGGGGTAAATGGGCCATACTCCATGTAATATCTGGCATTTTTCATCTCAATAGGGATGTTTATAAAGGTAATGGATCTTGCCCACAAGTCATCCCTTTTAGGTCCCTTCTACACTGCTGTATAATAACCAGATTATGATTTGAACTGGATCATTTTTCTGCATAGACTCATATAATCCCAATCAAAGCAGATAATGTGGATTATCAGATTTGATAACCTGGATTATATGTCAGTATAGAAGGGGGCTTGGGGTTTTCTTGGTGGCTGTCCCAAGGTTCTGGAACCTCAATTCCAGGGAACCCAGAACGATGCCCTTCCTGTTGTTCTTTTGGTAGCACTCCATGATAATGATGATAGCATGGTTCCAAGGCTGCTCAAGAGTCTTCTGATTCTTTGCTTACACAACCAAAAAGTGTGTTGATTGCAGTCCTGCAATCAGCCTTACCTCTGCTTTCTTATGTTATTACAAGCACTAAAATTTACCTTGGTATCCATTTTAACAAAATGAAGCTATAATTATATCAATTACTTATAAGGAATGAAGAGTATTTAAAACATGTCTGAGTTCTGTGTTTCTTCCAAAAGATTTAATATATATGATTTAGATCTAGCTTACTTTGAATGGTTTATTCACTGTTTTAATATGTCCCAAATGCACTCACTTTATTTTAATGGCTATTCCTTTAATTATAAATGGTAATGTGAACATATCTAGGTCAAATACAATGTGTTGATAGGCCCTTGGAGTGGAGCAAATTCCTTTGAGGAACAAATCAATGTGCCTTTTGTGCTCTTAAAAAGATTATTTTTAGCTATTGTCTGTATTAATGATGCCATCTGGAGGCTGCTGATCGCTTACTGCCTTGCAATATTCTCTATACTACATTGATTAGCTGTCTATACTGTCAATAAATATTATCATACTCCAGATGGCATAACATAAAATATATATTTTCTGCAAATGATATGCAATCTGCTTAGAACATCAAAGAGGCAGCCAAGTGCTTACTACTTCAAAAAAGACATTCCACTGTCTGTAAATGTTTTCTGATTGCTGCCTGTCAAAATATTAATAGCCCCACCACCTCTTATTTCCTGATAATTACATTAGAACGGCTAATTTTACTTACGTCTGAATTTTGTTTCCCACAATAATGGTTGCTACGACAACCTGTTGAATTCCTCCACCCTTTCCCCAGAAATTTGAATGAAATTTTGTATGATACTTTATAGACTTATTACATCAGGTCACTGGGTCTGCAAAAAGAGCTTACAAAAGAATATGTAACATCCATAAAATGTTATTTCAGTTGTTAGTCACACCAACATGCCATGCCAATCGCACCTGATTTTGGGAGAGTGTACTAGGGTATGTTAATGATTTCCAGGTGAGTTCTAGACCAGTGTTTCTCAACCTTCCTAATGTCATGACCCCTTAATACAGTTCCTCATGTTGTGATGAATCCCAACCAAAAATTATTTTCGTTGCAACTTCACAACTGTAATTTTGCTGTTGTTATGAATCGTAATGTAAATATCTGACATGCAGGATGTATTTTTCATTCACTGGACCAACTTTGGCACAAATACATGATACACACAAATTTGAATACTGGTGGGGTTGTGTGTGTGGGGGGGATGATTTTGTCACTTGGGAGTTGTCGTTACTGGGATTTATAGTTCACTTACAATCAAAGAACATTCTGAACTCCATTCATGATGGAATTGAACCAAACTTGACACACAGAACTCCTATGACCAACAGAAAATATTGGTGGGCATTGACTTTGAGTTTTGGAGTTGTAGTTCATCTATATCCAAAGAGCACTGTGGACTCAAACAATGATGGATGTGGACCGAACTTGGCATATATATAGATACTCAATATGCCCAAATATGAACGTTGGTGGAGTTTGGAGAAAATAGACCTTGGCATTTGAGAGTTGTGGTTGCTGGGAATTATAGTACACCTACAATCAAAGAGCATTCTGAACCCCACCAATGATAGAATTGGGCCAAACTTCCCACACAGAACCCTCATGACCAACAGAAAAAAACTGTGTTTTCTGATGGTCTTTGGCAACCCCTTTTGACCCCCTCCTCCCAGGTCCCAACCCCCAGGTTGAGAAACTCTGGTCTAGAAACAATCCTCTTTGAAATGTTTCAAAGCCAACACTGCCAGTCTGAGCTGCTAACATTGGGTTAAATAGACCAAGTCAGTATAAGACATGTTTTCATGATCCTGATTCTTCTACTACATGATTGGCTTATTCTTCATTTAAAGTGGAGACGGACAGATTCTTCTCTAACTTCAGTTCCAAATTCCAACTTTAGGAAGAACTTCCTGGCTATGAGAGCTATTCAGCATTAGAATTCTCTGCCCCAGAGTGTGGTGGAGGCTCCTTCTTTGCAGGCTTTGTAGCAGAGACTGGATGACCATCTGTCAGGGGTGCTTTGAATGTGTTTTTTGGCAGGGGGTTGGACTGGTCTCTTCAAACTTTGTAATTATGTGATTCTATGATCAGTGTGTGATGATTTATTCTTCCTTTTTTTTGAACATTTTTCCATATTTTGTACATGTTGTGATTGGTCAGTATCACTTCCAGACTTATGGAGGTGTTGTTTTGAATTCTCAATTTAAATTTAAGTTTAAATACATGTTTAAATATTTATGCTTTATTAAAATTTAGAAGAGAAGGTATCATAGGAGTCAACATTTGAAAATGTGGCAATCATATTACTTTCAATAAAGGCCTAAAATCAGAAAATAATTATTTGTTTAAAATGATTTTTTTCCCCTTCAAACACATAGGTTGTATAGTAATCTGGGAATTTCGGAGTCAAAAGGCACTGCTTTGTTGAAAATTTATAGTAATTGCTTTTAATTCTAGCATTATTTTATTTAGTGGGTAGTATTTTACATATCCCACAGGTCAAAGACTCATGAAAGCCTTCTGAAAACTACTTCAAAGGTTAAGCACTCGGATGTGGCTCGTGGTATTGTTTTCAAAATGTGCATAAATGTCAAATGATTGACGTATAGTTGTGAATTTAAAGTACCTAAGGTATTGATTCAAAATGCAGTGCTATACTTTGAGAACTCTTAATATAGCTCTCCAAGGATCCTAAAAACATGTAAGGATGGTTTATAACTTTCTAAAACAGCCTCCTAGATATTTGACAGTGTTTGTTTGAATAACTGAAGAGTAAAAAAAGAATTTATATGCTAAATATAAGTGGGAGTGAGGGACTTCAGCCATAATTTCCAATATAATATTTATGCTTTAGTAAAAGAAAAGAAGCAAGTTAAGTAGTATATGTATGACTGGGGCTGCAGTGACATGGGAGGTGGGAGGGACCCTTAGGGTAGTGAAACCGTGTTAGATGTGGCTGGCCAGTAAGAATTCACTGTAAAGATTCCATGCTCCTACTGTCAGTGTAGAAGGGACCCAAGATGGAAGTAAATTACATGCGGTTTAATTGGTCTTCTGAGTAGATGTGTATAAGATGGATGTTTTTGATGGATTTCAACTTTGACTTTTAGTGCGGTTTGTGTTTAATTTTGTTTTAATATTTGTAAGTTTGTATATTTTAATTATATACTAATGCTTTTATAACCTACACCAGGGGTGCCAACACTTTTTCAGCGTGCGAGCTACTTATACTAAGACCAAGTCAGCAAGATCTACCAAGAGAGAAGCAGGGCGGAGCCAGGGGAAGGGGGTGGGGCTTGGCAGGGCTTGGCTCCGCCCTCCTCCCCCTCTGGTTTCAGCATTTCCACAGCTTCTCCAGGGTAGAAGGGGGGTAATGCCAAGCCAGTGGTGGCTATCTATGCCACCACTGGCTTGGCATAACCTTTCTGTACCCTGGAGAAGCTCTGGAAATGCTCAAGCCAGAGGAGGAGGGGGCGGAGCTAAGCCCTGCCAAGCTCCGCCCCCTCCGCCAGCTTCAGCAGTTCCACAGCTTCTCCAGGGTACAGAAAGGTTATGCCAAGCCAGTAGTGGCATAGATAGCCACCTCTGGCTTGGCATAACCTTTCTCTACCCTAGAGAAGTAGTGGAAATGCTGGAGCTGGCGGAGGGGGCGGGGCTTAGCGCGGCATGGCTCCACCCCCTCAGAAGCGCCCAATCCAGCTGGGATCAACCTCTCTTGGTCCCAGAATCGGCCAGTCGATCGCGATTGACTTCCTGAGCACCCCTGACCTACACTCTTGACTAGATTTGATTTCTTTCCCCCAGATAAAACCCTGAGCCCTTCCATGCAGGCCTTATATCTAAAGTCTGATCGCAGGTTTTCTGCTTTAAACTGCATTAAAGCAGTCCACACTGCCAGATAATCTGGGATAAACAGAAAACCTGGGATCAAATCCTGGAATATAGGGTCTGTCTGGAAGTTCTCCCATCAAATGTTTTTGTTTCTATTTTATAAGATAAAACTGGTTAAACGATGTATTCTTTTCTGAATGATTAATCAGAAAATCCATCAGAAACAACCAAGCTGTGCTAAAAACAAATAGAAAAATATCATAAATTTGAAATTTGTATGGAGAAACTTAGGCTGAGAAGGCAAGGATAAGTTAAGCATATACCATATAACTTCATGATATGTATAAGTCCATCGTAAATTTTGAGGACAAATTCATGGGTTTTACTAGGACCCATGGAATCCTATAGTTTGCTGAGACATATTTATTTATTATTTATTTGTCACGTTTCTATACCGCCCCTCTCAGCCCGAAGGCGACTCGGGACGGTTTACACAAGGCAGTCTCTGCCCTCAATGAGCTCTATGGCTGGCAATTTTAGATACCTTTCCCTTAATTGCAAATCCCAAGATTCCATAGATATAGTCAGGAGATTTAAAGTGCAATCACAGTGCAATGCTTGTGAGGTGTGTAAGGACCCATAGTAAGCATTCACCTGTGAAAGGAATTTTTAATACCACTGTTATTTTAACTTGTTTTGATTTATTTGTTTTAATTTATAGAGCAACAATTAATTGTCCATATGAAATAACTATTTTATGATTTTAGTGTACCTATCTCTGGGTAATAAGATGTCCAGTCCCAAACAAGTATGATAGGAATTGATTCTTTGTCTAGCTCAGATCTTTCCTTCCTTCCCTTCTGCCTTCCTTCCTTCTTTTTAGGGAGGAAATTCTCCCTTCAAAAAGATTGAACCTGTCAAAGAAAATAACCTCTGCCATTATATCCATATCATGTATGGATTTATAACCCACCCATTTATAATGCCATGGATTGTGGCACTGAGGCAGACTATGGGTTATTATCAACCTTCCAAATATTCATTGTTGGCATGCACATATTGCTGAGAATAAAATAGAATAGCTTATAACACTTCTGTTGTTATTCAATCTACTGGTAGAAGGTGTTCTTGCTGTTTTTAGGAAACGCCAGTTATAACTCTGAACAGCATTAACAAAGGAGGGAAGATGGAAAAGAGGGAAGTAAGAGAAGACAGATTTAGGTTGCATTTTATGAACATTAATTTACATTATGCACGTTGTGTTCTACTGATCGCAGTGTGACTTTCAGTGATATATTGCTCTAAAGTTTCAAGAACCTATATAACCTTACCTGAGTATAAGCCAATAAAGTGTTCATTGTATTGTTGAAGGCTTTCATGGCTGGAATCACTGCATTGTTGTAGGTTTTTTGGGCTATATGGCCATGTTCTAGAGGCATTCTCTCCTGATGTTTCACCTGCATCCATGGCAAGTATCTGAGGATGCTTGCCATAGATGCAGGTGAAACGTCAGGAGAGAATGCCTCTTGAATGGGCCTGCCCAACAGGCGGCCCGCGGGCCGCACAGGGCCCTCCAGCCCCTTGGATGCAGCCGTCCTACCCTCCTGCAAAAAATATAATTTTTTTAAAAAAAAATCCGAAAAAAGTTAAAATTAAATCCAAAAAAAGGTGTGTGCAAGTGGCGTGATACTTTGGGAGGGAGGGTGGAGCCATGGGGAGCCCCCCGTGGCTCCGCCTTCTCTCCCAAAGCATCATACCAGCCTCAGAAGCGGGCGAAACCAGAGGAGGAGGGGCGGGGGTGGCCCTCCATGGGGCGTGGCTGGGGCTCATTTAAGTGGCTGGGGGGGTGGCGGGGGGCGGGGTGGAGTGGCCCCCCAGGTGATCAGTGATCGGAATTCCAGCCCTTGGCCCGGTAGAAGTTGGACAGCCCTGCTCTAGAACATAGCCATATAGTCCGAAAAAACCTAAAACAACAAAGTGTTCATTTACATTGTAGAATTACTGCAGTTTTACACTATTTTGACTTAATGCTATAAAACCATTGGAGTTGTAGTTTTACAAGAGTACTGGTGCCTCCCCATACTACAAATCCAAGGATTCTATAGCATTCAGCCATGGTGCTTAAGTTAGTTTCACACTGCATTAATTCCACAGCCTGAGTGCAGTAATTAAATGAGGATTAGGTCAGAGCTGCCTCTCCATCTTTATGTGTTATTATTTGTTTGTTTGTTTGGCTGTTGTCTTTCTTTAAGGCAAGCCATGTCTGGTTCTGTGGACTGTGCATGAAATAAATAAAAGTCATGGGCACATCTACACTGACCATTTATGTTAATATAGATGTGGATCAGCCCTGTAGCAGCCTCATGACACATTGGGCTGATCTAGGGTAACCTGGGGAAAGGGCATCTTAACGTGGCCTTTCCCTGGGTTACCCTCCTCCAGAATTCAGGGTTTTCCTCCAGTTTAGGATGTCCCTGTGAGGACTCCAGTTGGGTCCAATTCAGCATCTGGCATTTCAAATCAGACTCAAATTATGGATCAATTTATATAGGGCCGAAGAGGGAGAGAGGGGGAGCTGTGTTCATCTATATACTTGCAGTGCACACTTATGCATAAGTCAACATTATTTACATATCATCAGGGTCTGTTTGCTGGGGTGGCAAAGTTTTGATTTTGATTTTAACATGACTTTTAGATAAGTTGAGGGCCATTCCATGGGAAGAGAAAAACTCCAGTACTGCCTCAGGGGGACATTTGCCCTTAGCTGCACCATTTTCCCACCCAGCCCACTCAGTTTTTACATCTTTACTCAAAGAAGGGAATTGTATAATATCAACTTACTGAAACAGGTCCATTTGAATAGAATAATGGAAATGAGGGCTTACTCTACTCTGAGAGGATAAAAAAAAGAACTAACCCCTTTACTCTCTCAGCACTTCCTCATGGGGAAGCACCAAAGAGATGTCGCTACTGCCATTTTCTTGTCCAAACATCCAGAAAGGTTAGAAGTGGTGCTGCAATGGAGAGAGTAGAAGGAACAAATAATTATTTTAAGTTCTTCAAGGAGGAACTAAACTATGACCTTTTGCCACTTGAATGTAACACAAACAGGGGAGTGCCAATGATCAAATAAAAGCAAAGGACCAACAGGTCTCTGTATCAATCAAAAGAACAATAATTTCCCCAATGGGATTATCGAATTAAGAGTCCAATCTCAATGTCCATAACTCAAATGTCTTTTATCATCCACGTGCCATAAACATACAGTCCATACAATGTTCACAGTGCTGGCATTTCCGTGGTGTTTAGGTAAAGTATAATTCATCCAACATTCCAATGAGCTGTGTCTGGAAACACAAGGTGTACCACCCCAGGCAGTCAGTATCCCAATTCCAGCAGTATCACACTATAACGGGTGGCGGGGGTGGTGAAAATACACAGATGAGTGTACACAGCCGACGAGGCACATTAGCAGAGAACTCCAATCTCTCGTTTCGACCCACCAAATAGGTCTTTTTCAAGGCTCGGTGTAGTCCCAAATCTGGTTCCCACAGCAGCGTACCCAAACGGCATTCAATAGTCTGTAACATAACATCAAAATATTCGCTGGAACCCCTATAGGGTGGGCCTCTAAGAGGTCCTGAAGGTAACTCTCAAATTACAACACAAGGAATGGATCACAATGATCCCTAACAGTGGCAGAGTTATCAATACAGCATACAACTACATAACACAGAATTCGGGCATACCTATTCAACGCGGACCGATCCCCATGACGCCGAAGGGCTTATGGCAAAAGCGAGTATAGCAGATCTTACTAGGAATTATAACCATGTTTACACCAGGCGGGGTGGCTCGTTAACCTAATTACTTCCAACCTGGATCTAATACAGTAACTCCCTGACGGTTAACCCTTCGTTTAAACCGGAGGGAATCTCGCTGCGTAGGAAAATTATCCAGCGATTTTCGGCCCTATGCAAATACGTTTCAACATTCCCATGCGGTGGTACTTGAACATTTTCCAGACCGAAGAATCTCAAATCATTGGGACCATGCCCATGGGTTTTAAAGTGGGTGTAAAGAGGTGAATCTTCGGAAAAATTCCTGATTTTTGACTTATGCTCCCCAACTCTAACTCCCATCATTCGACTGGTCATCCCCACGTAGACCCGCCCACAAGGGCAGACCAACCCATAGACGCATCTTTGACTTTTGCAACTGAAAAACTCCTTGAACTTAATCGTTTGTGATATACTCTGGATATAGATTTCTTTTTCAGGATAGACGCATGAACACTGCTGACATCTCCCGCATGCGTGGGTCTTAGGTGTAAGGCTGCTCCTGGGTTTCTTTCTCTCCCCCCGGAATGCACAATCACGTCCTTGATATTCCTAATGTGCCTCGTCGGCTGTGTACACCCATCTGTGTATTTTCACCACCCCCGCCACCCGTTATAGTGTGATACTGCCGGAATTGGGATACTGACTGCCTGGGGTGGTACACCTTGTGTTTCCAGACACAGCTCATTGGAATGTTGGATGAATTATACTTTACCTAAACACCACGGAAATGCCAGCACTGTGAACATTGTATGGACTGTATGTTTATGGCACGTGGATGATAAAAGACATTTGAGTTATGGACATTGAGATTGGACTCTTAATTCGATAATCCCATTGGGGAAATTATTGTTCTTTTGATTGATACAGAGAGCTGTTGGTCCTTTGCTTTCTTTTGCCACTTGACTCAGAGAATGGGTGGATATGTGTGTATGTGTCATATTGACACACATACAGACATACAGTACTTTCATTCACCTCTGGAAAATTGATCTAGCTTGAGTCAGTCTTTCTTCTAACGTATATACTAGGCATGAGAAAAATGAAACGGAAATTACAAGGATTCGTAAGAGATTCGTATGTAATGGGACTTTTGAGGTTTTACGTATCGCGGCTGCGATCCCGAAGTAGACTTCCTTTACGGTCCTTGAGGCCAACAATTTGCGTTATGATCGTAAGAAATTCTTAAGTATTAATTAATTAATTATTGTACTACTCACTTCTCCCTGTCTTCTCCCCCTCATTTCCTTCCGCCTTCATTCAGCTTCTTCTTTTTCCCGCATTTCTATGAGGAACTGGAAGTGACGCTGCTGCTAGGTAGGCTAGGCAATGCATTCTGGAAAGTGTAGTCCTCCAGGCTTCCCCCCCTCCTTCTCTTCCCCGTTGCTCTGCTGCCATGCCCCATCGCAGGGGCCTGCTTCACACACACACACGCTTCTCCTCCTCTCTCTCCAGGCTTCCCCCCCTCCTTCTCTTCCCCGTTGCTCTGCTGCCATGCCCCATCGCAGGGGCCTGCTTCACACACACACACACACACGCGCTTCTCCTCCTCTCTCTCCAGGCTTCCCCCCCCCCGCCTTCTCTTCCCCGTTGCTCTGCTGCCATGCCCCATCGCAGGGGCCTGCTTCACACACACACACACACACACACACACACGCTTCTCCTCCTCTCTCTCCAGGCTTTCCCCCCTCCTACTCTTCCCCGGTGCTCTGCTGCCATGCCCCATCGCAGGGGCCTGCTTCACACACACACACGCGGCTGCGCGCTTCTCCTCCTCCTCTCTCTCCCTGCGCTCTCTCAGATGCTTCTCTTCCCCGTTGCTCTGCCATGCCCCATCGCAGGGGCCAGCTTCAGCCCTCCAGGTATGTGCTTTGGACTTCAACTCCCACCATTCCTCACAGCCTCAGGCCTCTTCCTTTTCCTCTCAGCCTGGGCAAACTTGGGCCCTCGCTCCCTCAGGATCGGGGTGAGAGGGAGGCAGCGAGGAGCGAGGGGGGGCCTCCTCCTCCTTTTTTTTTGCTGCTTCCAAGAATAGAATACCCCCTCCCTCCCTTCCTCCTTCCCTCCCTCCTTCCCTCCCTCCTTCCTATTTGGAGAGTCCCATCTAGAATTCAGTGTGGGTTATTCAAGTTTTGGCCTACAACACCCAGAAATCCCAGCCAATTTACCAGCTGTTAGGATTTCTGGGAGTTGTAGGCAAAACCATCTGAAATGCGCATGCTCTGGCATACAATTACTAACGAATTTCATTAGTACTTGAGTTACATTTCCGAAATTTTTGGGAATTTTTTTTGTAAGTCTTTCTTTTACTAATAAAAAAAAATCCCCCCCCCATTTGATATAAGAATAGGCATTTTTGGATTATAAAACATGCCTAGTATATACAGTATATTTCTTTGCTTCCATTCCTCCCCTAAGTGAGAGAGAGAGAGTTCTCTTCCATGAGAATAAAATTTTCACTCAATATAGGTATAAAAACAACAATGATACTTCTGCTTTGTTTTTCCTCATGAAATAACTCCCTTAGTGGAACATGTGAGGTCTGTGCTGGGGGCAAAGTAAAAGACGTACTACAGCTTGTGATCCTCTGGACCCATTGTGGGCTTGATTCATTCCTGTTCCGTCCATATCCAAACGCATCTGCCGCTACGTCCCACCTCGTACTTTAAGATCATCCGGGGAGGCCCTGCTCTTGCTCCCGTCGGCTTCTCAGGTGCGGCTGGTGGGGATGAGAGAAAGGGCCTTCTCGGTGTTGGCTCCTCGTCTGTGGAATGCGCTGCCTAGTGACATAAGATCAATTCCATCCCTCCTGACATTTAGGAAAAAAATGAAGGCTTGGATGTGGGACCAGGCGTTCGCATAGTAGCACAGGACAGCACTTTAGACTAGTTTTTAATGGAAAGCTGGTGAATAGGGCTCAATGCTTTTACGGACAGAACTCTGTTTTACATAGGTGAATACATAGGTTGTATGAATGTAATTGTATTTTAATGTATTTTAGTGTCAATGATTGAGGACTTTTATACTGTTTTTATATTGTGTTGTTATGAGGGCATCGAATTGTGCCTTTTGGAAGCCGCTCTGAGTCCCCCTCCGGGGGTTGAGAAGAGCGGGGTAAACTGCCGAAATAAATAATAATAAATATCGGAGAACTAAATCCTTAGAATGTGAAGCCTCCAAGACAAGAACTTTGAGTTCAGCTGAATTGTAAGGCTTGTAAAATTTCTCGTGGTAGATCAGTTCTCTAAACCAAAATTTCTTTTTTAGTCTGCTTATTATTGAAAAATGTATTGCCCTCTAAAAAATTCAGTAGCCTTGTTTTTTTTCCTAGCAATGCAAGGTAGCTCATTTTATAACTGAATGGCTGCCATGACTATACAATCCAAGTAAAAAATACCAACAATTCCAGAGCTTGAACACTCTGCATGCAGAGAAATGGTAATAGTTGCTAGGCAACCTTAAAGCCCCCTTTTCCTGATTGATGAAGTTCTTTTTCAGCTTTTGAAACTGTGTCTAGAGCAGCTTAATTTGATCTTATTTTTGGTGACAATTCAGCCTACATCCTTCAAGTATCTATATTCTTGATAATATCACATTTGTAGGTTATACATTGGCAGGTGGGGGTCATATTTCTGCCCCCTTGCAGTCTTTCAGGGATGGCTAATCTACTTTAAACCACTCTGAGTCCCCCCGGGGAGAAAGGGTGGGTTATAAATACAGTTTTATTATTATACTAGCCATCCCCTGCCATGCATTGCTGTGGCCCAGTCTGGTGATCTGGAAAATGAAGTAATGAGAAAGTGTTGGTTTCTAATATATGTAATTTCTTTATGCTTGTGGGTAAACAGTATTTCTTGCTGCTTCTTTGTCAGTGTTGATGTGGAGATTGTCTGGTTTGCCTACTCTGGAACATGCAACATATAATTGTCCTTCTTTAGGAATCCCTTTCAAATCTCTGATACTATATCTGTGTGTATGTATGTGTGTGAATCATATCTATCTATCTATAGTCGGATGGCTCTTTATCAGGAGGGCTTTGATTATGTTTTCTTGCCCTGATGAAGGGAGTTGGACTGGATGACCTTAAATATTTTCTGTTGGTCATGGGTGTTCTGTGTTGGAAGTTTGCCCCAATTCTGTCATTAGTGGGATTCAGAATGCTCTTTGATTGTAAGAGAACGATAAATCCCAGTAATTACAACTACCAAATGTCAAGGTCTGTTTTACCCAAACTCCACCTGTGTTCCTATTTGGGCATATGAAATATTTGTGCCAAGTTTGGTCCAGATCCATCATTGTTTGAGTCCACAGTGCTCTCTGGATGTAGGAGAACTACAACTCCCAAACTCAAGGTCAATGCCCACCAAAACCTTCTAGTGTTTTCTGTTGGTCATGGGGGTTCTGTGTTAGAAGTTTGCCCCAATTCTGTCATTAGTGGGATTGATAATTTTCTTTGATTGTAGATTAACTATAAATCCCAGCAACTACAACTCCCAAATGACAAATCAATTTTTTTGAGTGATGGTCACTTCTTCGGTGTCTTGTGGCCAAATTTGGCAGCAATTCGTCTGGTGGTTTTTGAGTTATGTTAATCCCACAAATGAATATTACATTTTTATTTATATAGATTATTATTATAAAAAAGACTTCATTTCAATTTTGCATAAAGGTAGATGAAAATCTCTTTTAGATTGTATTCTGATGCAGACTTTTCTCAATCTGCAATTTTCTTCATAAATTTACAGAACAGAATTGAGATGAAAGAAATATGAAAATGAAGGAAAGCAGAACAAATATATCAACTATATACAGGCCTTTGAGTGATTAGTGCTTTAATCCAGGCTTTACATTGTTGGGTATTCAGCCATGTTCATGACACCATGTCATTTCTTCACACAGCCTCCACATATTTCACACAGCCTCCACATTTGTAGACAGGTACTGAATTTAGCTAGGGAATATTATGAAGACTAATTCACTTTGAATATTATTTGCATAAATTTCTTTCAAAATTCAGTGGAAAAGAATTGAAATTGGGAAAAAATGAATAGGAAAAACTGACAGAATCATCCATTATTGCCTTCTAGGATACAGGAAACTTTTATTAATTTTTGTAGAACATGCATACAAATTTTGGGATCATGCCATAAAATGTTAGAACCAAACCTACAGTATTTCCTTGGATCATAGCTTTTGTTGCTAGATGTTCTCTCCTCCCAATTAAAAAAAACCTCTATATAGATTGTTGCAAACCATCCAGGCCAAAACCAAAAATATTTAAAAGTAACACAACAGTCAATCTCTTTTTTTATTATCTGGTAGCCTTTGGAGAGCAAAATTCAGGTCATTTAAGTATGTTAACATTTAATCCCTTCATGAAGTTCTGGAAAGTCATTGCGAGTTACTGTATACAGTAGAGATGTGCAAAATGGCTGAAATCCGATTAGTAATTTGTTTCAGAGATTTGGATAGTCCCTGCTTTGATTCATAAAAATTCTGAGGTGTCCCATTCCGATTCATAATGCAACTTTCCAAAGCTTCGTAATTGCTTCAATAAGATTTATTCCATTAGCAGCAATGGGGGAAATTTTGAGGCTCGTTTCTCCATCATTTTTATGGCTAACAAGACAAAACTTGGCACACTTGTAGGTAGCATTTATGACTTTATACCTAATCATTTTAGTTATCCACTAATTTCTAAGTTTTTTTTAGTTTTTGCAAATAAATGGTTTTTTAAAAAAATACAAGAGCAACCCTTTGAATTTCTGCACAATGAGGCAAAATAAGCAGGGTATCAATCCTGCAAAGTTACAGAAATATTTGTTCATCTACTGATATTTGAGATTTTTTTAAAAAATTTTTTTTTAAAAAACAAGAAGAGATATCCCCTCAAATTGTAGCACTGTGAGTCATGAGCAGGGCAGCAAGTGTGCCAAGTTTCAGAACAACCAGTATATCCACTGAGTTTTATGGGTCCCCCCCCCCCCCCAATTTCAGCACAAGTGATTAACCTTAATAACTTGCAAGCAGAATTCTTGGAATTGTAGTTTAGGGTGGGGCCTTTTGGATACTCCAATACAAATGTTCTTACCTTCTCAAACTACATTTCCCAGAATTCTGTTTGTGCCAGAAGAACGGGGCTGCCCAAAGATTATAGACTAGATAAGGAACGGAAACAAGCAGAATTATCAAAAAGTTAATACAAATTTAATTTTAAGAAACACACAGAAACCGAATGGATCTTTAAAAAGAAGGCATCTTTATTTCTCTACTGCAAGTGCCACAAAAAACCTCAGAGATATGTTGAGGAGAATAGACCAGCTTTGCAGAATGCTGTGTGATTTGGCTTTCTTCTTCTAATTGGCTGACAAGGAAAAAACAGAATGTAGCTGCCCCTGTCAATCACATCACCCCCCCCATTCCCTCTCACCCCAGACCAGTACAGGCAACAGAGTATGTTATATTGGAAAGAAAGCTAAAAAAACCAACAAATATTTACGAATTCCTTTGAAAAAAATTGAAGACTTATGTTTTGATTCATTAAAGTTTTGGAGGGGTACTTTTCAATTAGTAATACGAAGATTTGTATTTACGCATCCTCCGAATCTTTGAGTTAAAAAGAAGAGCTCTGAGGCTCTACACACCCCTAGTAGACAGTGCAGGACTGAACAGAGCAATGGTTGGCTCTCTACTAGGAAATTTCTTGTGTGCAAAAGATGGCCAGGTAAGTGAATAGGAAGAGCCGACCAATAATGCTAATGCTACATTTTTGGATCAATATTTCCCCAAAGTATTGCATGTCTATGACACATTAGAAAACAAATATGACATAATCATGACAAATTAATGATTTGATATTGCTATTATTTGGGAAGAGCTTCACAGGGAAATAGGGATACAATGATGCTTTCAGTATTATGACCATCTCATGTACACTACATATGAGTGTTCTTTTTCTTCTTCTATGAATGTTGGCATTTAGGAAGTATGCAGACTAATTGTAAAGATTAATTGTCTTTACTTTTTTTAATGCATACCTCTTTCCACAACCCAATTTCCGTGCCTTTGCTAGGTAGAGAAAAAAAGAGAGAGATGTAATTCCCCCCACAGCTCTTTGCCTCTTTGTACTGTCATTGCACAAAATCCTACAAAGTGCTAGGAAAGGAAAGCTCTTATGACTGACTTTTTTTTTTTACTAAACAGCAATCTCCCCCAAAAAGAAATATTTTAAAACCATCCTTGTTTTTTGTTTGCATCCTTTGGAAGAGTGGGGCCCTCCCAGGCACATTTTTTGTACCATGGTTTTCCATACTGTTACTCTTAGCTGCCTCATAAACATTCTTTATGAAATACCATTATTAAACATACTTCCGTTCTGGTGGTCTTTACAACAGAAAAACAAAACATTTATCATCTCGCCGCTGCACACCCTTGGCATGCTTGAAGTTCCGTAAAAGAGCTTGAAAATGTCTGAATTTAATATACACTTTAAAACAATCTGATTAGAGAAGTCCTACAACTGCCTCAGTAAAGTGAATACATACTACAACAATAACTAGCCTTGATGTTGTGAATTACCTAGCTTTGCTCTATATGAGAACAGCAGAGCAGGCAAATAAACAAATGCACCAGAAATCAAATTATTCTAAAGTTAACTACAAATCCAACAAACCATTTTCTTGTTCCATAACAGCATCTCCTGTTTCTCCATTTAACACAGTTGAAGACAAGCTGTAAATGAATCTTTTTAAAGCCATGTCAACAACTATGTGAAGTAATACATCTTGTAGCACAAATTAGGTTTCCCATAAAGCATGGGAGGTGTTTAGTGTACATAACAGTTGCTTATTTCCCAATATTGTTTTGGTCATGTTCCTACCTTCATGTAAGGCATAGTGGGGCAAGTTAATAATATCATGATTCTAATCAGGGAAAAGCACCGAATAAAGAAGTTACAGCTTTCACAATGGAAATAAATAAGTTGAAAGAAAATATTACACTAACTTTATTTCCAAATTCAGTTAGATCATACCAATATTCTGAAATAACCTGACTTTTTCACACACTGATATTGACAAACTGCCCACTCATATTCCTGATCAAAATGTTCACTGAGAACAAAGTGCTGTCTTTGACAAACTGAAAAAGATGTTGATGGGGCAGGAAAAAAGGCTAAGACTTGGAAAGGGGTTGTTCCAGTGTTACTGGGGTCAGTGGAAGCCTATGTCATCACATGACAATTACCTATATTTCTGGTTTTCAGCCCAAAGTGGTTATTCACTTGCGGAGGGTGAGATAACACAAACCGAACATCACTACCTTAAATATAAGCGGTTTTGACATTTTCTACCCACCTTCTTATTAACATTTAAATCACATATGCACACTAAAAGCTTATTTTCCCAAAGAATCTTGAAAAAAGGGCAAAATAAAATTTATAAGACAAGTCAAGATTGGGGAACATTCAGTAAAAACTGCAGAAGGAACTGCTTTTTTAAAACCAATAAATGAAACATAAATTACTTTAATGCTTAGAATTGGGTCACATCTCCAAAACATCTCATTATGTAATTATGTTCTAGTACAGTCAGCTAGGATAATGGGCTCAGGACTCCCAAAAATTAAAAATAAATAAATAAATAAAGAGATTGCTATATTTTTAACCAATATAACAACTTTCTAAGAATTTCTCGAGACTTTATGGTCTACTCCCCCATATTGGAAGATCTAAAGTTTCATGTAGCATGACTGGAGGAAGTTGATTATAGAGTCACACTGGAGGACCTAGAGATTCCTACAGAGAACATTTTAACCAAATCCATGAATATTCAAATCTGCAAAAAATCAAAACAGCAAATATGGAGAGCTGGATGTATAGATATTCCAAGATCTGAAAAAATAGAAGATCTGAGAATTTTTGGATGAGGGATACTCACCTGTTGTATACTCTCCTCTCTCTCTCTCTCTCTCTCTCTCTCTCTCTCTCTCTCTGGCATTACTTTGCGAACGAAGATTCTTAGGAAGGACTCATCCCACGCTTTTTACAAGCACGTTGATGACTAAAAAGGCCAATCTGAGATTGTTGCATACAGTGTATATACATTAGCAGTAGGTAATCAGGATCAATAGATTGCAATGCATGCCATTTTCAGGCAACAACTCTATGCATCACTCATATTATGGAATTAAATTCCCCATGAGAAGAATGGAAGACTGTATGCACTGTTTACCATCAGGTTACAATCCATCTTCGGAAAGCATGTCCTAGAGGACCATTCATAGGGTAGATTAGGCAAGCATTCCTATAAATTGATTCAGTCATTGTGTACAATACAACATTACACTAATTCAGAACCTACTCTAGTACTGATACTTTGATTGTGAATGAGCCTGGGCCTGGCTGGAACTGGACTCCTGCTGCTGAGTGCTGGTTATGTATATGAATTCAATCCTTGAAGTGCACAAATTCACAATATCCATTTCCCCCCAAATTTACCTAAATAACTGAGACCATAAACAAAAGTATGAAAGTTACATAACCATTACATTTTTATGAGCACAACCTTGATTTCTGTTCTCAAAAAGCAGATGGAAAAATGTGGTGTCTCTGAGGGTTCCTCTGGACCTCCTACTTGCTATCAATTTTATTTTCCACAAAATAAACTGGAGAAAAAAAACTGGAGACACATCTTAGGGTGCTCTTTTTATGGTTGCTTTACTACCTCATACATATAGTCTAAAGGTCATTATAAACATCCTATAGTTAATAATTTTGTGATGAAATAAAGTGGATGTACACTGAGCTATGAGAAAGTAATGGTGTCACTATTTCAGCTACCCATATCAGTTTTTTGAAATTCAGGAAAAAACATATGCTCAAGCATCAGAAATGACTCTTTTTCGCCAATATTCCTTTCATTTACTTTTCCATGCACCATTTGAAGCGGCTACATTTCAGAATCCTCACAACAGAACACACAGGCTGCGGTTGGTACTCTTATACAGAGCCATTCAGGTTATATCAGTTACTAGAAAGCTCCCAAACTGAAAATGAGTGTTTGTTCCATCCTAGCCATTTTGTGTGTACATCTGATGGCATTTAATGCAAACACTATTATTACTTTCAAGGTCTTGTTTACCAGATGTTCTTATCTGATTAGATTTGTGGCATTTTACAACAACAGATGCTTGGAAAGTTACTGCTGATACCATCCTCACCCCCTCAAGCCTGTCACACATATGTAAACAATAGCCATAACAACCTACTTGCATCTGGTCCTACATAAACACAGTGAATGAATTAAACTTGTGCCAGCTCACACATCTTTGGTTTTCAGATAATAGTGACTTATACCATTATTTAAGCAGTAGCTCCACTTTTATATATAGCATTGATACAGTCATATCTAAATGCTCAAATTGACACAAATAATATTATGACTACAATTAAATTGATTATATTTCATAAATGATCATACGAAGTTTTTCACCTTGCCTTGGGTGACAATAATCTAGCTTGCTACTTCATTTTGCAAATTATACAGTAAGAACAATCATCTGGATGTATAAACAAAAACACGGTCATTTGCCTTTTTAAAACATACTTGCAACAATTTAGAAACTTTTGTGGTTTCTTCTACACAACCAAAAAGTCTTTGCTTAATTCAATGAAATTAAGGAACTGATTTTGAAAAGTGAAGAAGTTACATAAGTCATTGGTGATATGGCATGTAGATCTATTTTTAAAGGAAAAGGGCCAACAATCATAACAATCAGAAAGAGAAGTATAAATCCTTGGGCATACTTTAAAAAAACTTTTTGTTTTGGATACCCTTGTATTTTTCAGTTGCATTCTGTTCCAGTCTTAACTGTAGTGTGTATTTTATCATGGACTTTGATTTGGTGTGCTTTAACAAACATACAAGTTTTCCTTCTTTTCTCTAAATGAACAAGGGAAGCTAATATGCTTACAATTAGATTTTTCCATTTCTAGAAACACTCACCTTGCTTGCATCTTCTGTTAGATGTACATATTCATAACCCTTTGAATGAAGTGAAAATCCTTCCCATTAAGCTATTTTGATAGAACAAAATCTAGTCCTTCCTTTCTGCTTCTAAACAGCTAAGTGAGAGAATTTCAGCTCAATTTAACCCAGACTATTGAAATGGGAAAGAAAAAACGTACTTATGAGGGCAATCCCCTTTTTATGTGGGCAGCTTCTCCTCAAGCTAAAAAAGTGTGTCCAGGGACCAATTTCTACACAGTTACATAAATTAGCCCCTCCTTTTAACAAATAGTACTATGAGAAGCCCTCTGAAATCTCACAAGGATTGGATTTTGGAAGACATGATAGCATTCATATTATTTTATTTTAATGGCTTGCATAAGTAAAATGCATTCAAATAATTAACATGATTTCAGAAATTATTTCTTCTCTTATCATTTAGTGTCTCATTATTTTTAAAAGGCCATGTACATGCTGCACACACACTAGTCCTATTCAGATATTCATAAGGACCACATGCAAAAGTACCATGTGTGAAATGCTTACTCCCTCTGCAACATCACTATCCCAAGCAGACCTATATGCATCCAGTGCAACGTGAGATCTCCAAACATTTTCAGATGAGCAGCTTAAACTGCTCATCATGAGCAAAAATTTTGGAACATCAATGCCTCCCATCAGGCAGAGATGTTTGAGAGTGTTTTTCCCCAAACGAATCATCCTAGCTTGCCCCTGAACAGTCTCCTGACCAGCTAATCTTCACCAACACTACCACCACCTGAATGCATATACTGCCTTTTGCCTAGCATTAGCACTTAAGGTACAGTTAAGGTGACCCACAAATTAAACAAATACAATACTTTAAGGATACTTTGTATCAGTGTGATAAATAAGTAGTGCCACCTCAACCAATTGTTCCATAATCCCCACCATTATAAATTATAAGGTGGGCAATTTTTTAAAACTAAAAATCCATTGTGGTTTCTTTGAAGTGACTAGTCAAAGTCTGTGCAGCTTAATTAGGAGCAAAATGCATGGGTTCAGGTGAAAGTAGCTGAAGCCATGGCTTCTGACACAACACAGATGTCAGAATATTTTAGGAAACTTCCCTCTTCAGAAAATAAATGGCACTTCCCTTATAGCAGCCACTTTCAGGGCTCCACATTTATGGAACCATCATAGTGAACCATGCATAGTGACTCTGGAATCACAACCACTGAGTTCAATGGATTGCATTTCCAGACAAATGAGTATAATAACTGCTGAAACTGTCAGTTATAATGTATTTAGTAGGGGACAATCTCCAGACTTAGATAAGACTTAGATAACACTGTGTTGTATGATGCACATGTTTACAATAGAAAACTTTTGTTTATAGGTGCTTCAGATTTAAAATTTGACACAATAATTGGAATGTAAGCCCAACTTGCTATTCCTAGTAAGCAAAATATATGCTGTTTTTGCCTAAAAGTTATTACACAAGGAGGTTCCAAAGGATGAAAAATTGATGGTTTTGTGACTGACTGGCATTGCATTGTCTGCTAGACTACAAACCTTGATCCTTTTTCATTGCTCTGCATTTTTATTGTGGTAGGAGAGGAGTGAAAACCTGGACAGAAGCCAGTAACAATAATAAGAAGACTTTTGACCAAGAATGTCTTAAAACCTTACAGTAGTAACTTATTATATATGTAGAAGGTATTTTATGTGTGGTCACTATAAAATTGAACTAAATGGAGGAATATGGAAGAGATTAATAGAATGTAAGTACATCATGGAATATTGCAATAGTTAGAAACACAAATACAAAGGCAAATCTATATAAGTTAGAAACTATATGCAGAAATGCATGCTGGAAGCAGCACTTAAATTTTTAATGAAATACATCAGAACAGAACATTAAAAGAAAAAAGATTCTGCCTAAACATCATGGAGATTCTGGGATAGTAAGAGGTAATCAATTTTGGAATAGATTGTTTCAGAGCACTTCCAGTCAGCACCAGGCATGTAGCCGGGGGGGGCTAAGGGGCTTCAGCCCCCGAAATTCTCAGGGTGGTCTGCGAAAAGGCCTTACTGGTACATTATTTAAACTGTTATGTTTATTCATATCATGATCTGATCACCATGCTCATTATATCCCACATTAATGGGGTTATTGGGATAACAATACAAAAGGTTTGCTAGGATAGACCCTCTTCCACCCAGTCTCAGCCCCCCCCCCCCCCCCGAATCAAAATCCTGGCTACGGCCCTGGTCAGCACCAAAATCTGCATTTTATAACTGATTCAAACACCTGTCAGTCCCGGGACATGGTTTCATACTGTCGTCACATCTTCTTTTGAAGTGGATTAAGATGGAGGGCAAATGGGGGACATCCAATGGAAGTTTTAAAAAAATCCTTCTGTTATAGGCTGAACCATATATGGACACATGCAGATATCTTAATATAAACGCAAGCACATTTGCATGTATACCTATAAGGTCCAGTGCATAATGGAGGGAATGCCTTCTTTAAAAAAACTTGTCAGATCTCTCTCTTCCCCAAATTCTTAATTCAACCTCTGTTTAAGATTATAAAGTTGATCAGTTGTTTCCGGCTTTTAAAAGTGCAAATGCAGTGTGGGGACAGAGTGAAGGGTTTTGATGGGTTCATAAAGAGAGACCCAATCTTTCAAGTGGCCTAGAGCCAAGCCACACAGGGCTTTATAGGTCATTACAATCACTATTTGAATTGTACCTGGAAATAGACCAGCAATCAGAAAAATTGGGGAAGCCTAGATCTCATCCTCTGTCAGATCTAGATCACACTTAAAGCTGGCATGCAACTTTGATCCACTTCCACATGTAATCCATGATGACCAAAAGACTGCCCACTCAACATGAACATACATGGCAGAGGTGTTGCTAGGGCAGGGTAAAATGAGGGCATCGTTCCTTTCTTTCTCTGATTTCTTTTGCATATACTTTTTGCTTGTTTCTTTCTTTTCTATTAGATTTAGCAATATTGGAGAGATCCAAATTTGTAGCAAAAGAAGACACAATATTAATATTAGAAAATTATAGCACTTGGAGGAGAAATGTGTTTTTCATATATTTTTTCATGTATTTAGCCTCCTTCTAAGTTTTTATTGTTTTTGGTTCTTAAAATAATAGAAAATAGAAATTATTTGTCAGGAATAAATACTTCACTGATATTTGGGTTTTCAGTTAAGGGGTAAAACTTTTGAGGTAGGGTGCAGTATATGCAATTATGCTTACTATCACGTGTGCCCATGTGCACTATTTCCTTGTGTCTGCATAGGGATGGGGGTGATATAGATTTGATACGTAGTCAAAAAAGGGAGTATTTGCTTCTTTTTTAAAAATTGAAAACTAAATCTAAATCTAATGGTTTGTTGTTACTTGAATAGACCTGTCAATGGAACATACAGAAGAGTTGAAATGCCGAGTTCCTATTAATGTATCTACTCTGCTCTAATTCAGACTATTGGATTTAGGAGCTGGAGAAAATATATAAATAATGTAGTTTACAGTAAATGACATTATTCATGCCCTAGAAATGACTAATGTTAATTGAGAGGCATGAAACCGTGGGGTAGTTTTAAAAAAAATCATATTTAGGTATTTTGTGGACATGTACAAGGCAAAGCCTGGGGGGGGGGGGAATGGAAAACATAAAACAAAAAAACCCTTTACTCTTGCCTTTGATCATGAAGCATAATTTCACAAACATTGATATTTACCACGGAGAAGCTATAGCAGGCTTTTGAACTGATTTGTGTATTGGTGACTGCTTTTTCCTTGCCTTTTTCTTTCTTCCTTTTTTTCTTTCTTTCTTCCTTTCTTTCTTCCCTCCCTTCTTTCTTTCAGGCCCTGCTGCAAAAAAGAAGTATGTCAGTTATAACAACCTGGTTATCTAGTCCTCTGCATCAGATGGAGTCATGGGGGGATGGAGATTTTCATCCATTCAGTCACCTAACCTCGTGTCGGCCTGTTCCCAAAAGAACTGCAGCGTATGCACTGTTGGAAGCGCTGAATGGCCAGGCAGTATTTTCGGAGGATTGAAGTATTCTGAACAGCTGCTCTATGAAAATTTCCTTAACTTATTCTTGGCTTAATAAGTCACTGGCACTGCCATGAGGCTGTGAAGTTGGACCTTTTTACTTTGTACGGGAGGTATGATCTAAAAGCTCCGACCTGTGAGTTTAGACCCAACTTCTCCTGGGTGAACTGCAGTTGGTGATGGTGACTTTCAAGGGGCTATTTTGTCTTTATATGTACTTCCAAACTGCAAGTTTTTGAACTTTCTGTACAGTTTGTGAGAGATTTTTGCATATTGCCATCTATGTTTCTGAAGTTTCCCCATTCAGTTCAAATGCACCGCATCATGCAAGTCCTGTTCTTTCTAACTTTCTCACGTTGACAAACAAAGAAAAATCCTGGAAATAAAAAATGTACATGATTTGTTATGATCATTATTGTACCACTTTGATTCATATATGTTATTTTTTTAATTAAAAGAAAAGGGAGAAAAAGATACTGAAGACCAAAAACTGTGCTGACACAGCAAGCCCCTCACTCTGTTTCCCACCCTGTATCCATCTCCACCTCCATTTTCTGCCTTTCATCATTCTGATGGCAACAGAGAAAGCAGATCGGATTGCTGAATTTTGATAGAGGTTGTCTTGATATTTGGAATGCATGCCAGTAATGTATTTTACAGTACATGTTAATAATTTATGTTGGATATTTGTGTTTGTGTTTCTATTTTGTTTTTTTCATTAAGGTATATAACTATTTTGCAATAATTTCAATAACTCTTATGGTATTTGGAAGAAAGAAATGGCTTTTACATGTCTTGAGATTTTTTTTCTTTGTTGATGCCCCACTATTGACTGACCGGTGTGATTTAAAAACAAAAACAAAAAGAATTTTAAGGAAAAAAGCATGTATGTTTTATACTGTTTGTAATAAGTAATTTCGTTAATCTTGCTGCTTATGTGCCAATTTAGTGAGAACAATCTTTGCCGCAGAACTCCCCTCTTTCCATAATCTCAATCCTGTGATATTGTCCAAGAATGTATCAATAAAACATTTTGGTTAAATTTTCTTTATTTATTGTAACAACTATTTTTTAGTTTGCATCTAAGCTCTTGCTTCAAGAGCTATCAGGTTGATCTTGATGATAGCTGCTACTACCACTTATGTATTGTTATTGTTGTGGTTTTAATATGCCTTTAAAGACTATAATAAGCCTGTTCCTAAATAGAGGAGAAATTTGAATTTCATGAAAGAACCACAGAAATAATGGAAAATGATGCAAGGATAGTCATTTAACACTGATAAGCAAATAAGATTTCAGGTGCAATTAGTACAGAGGATAGTAAAGGTTTTCTATGCAGACCAGTTAGATGATCCCATATTCAACCTGCTTTATCCATCAAGGGGGTCATCTCTCTGGTTTCAAGTCCTGGATTGTCTCATGAACTTAATATACCAAAACTGTGGAAGTCAAACAACAGCTGATTATAGACTATATGCCCTGACCCTGTCACTGCTAAAATTGAGGGTAGATAAATACTTTTATATAGACAGACTCTAATGCCATCCATCAATACAACTATGCCAGGTAAGCATACTCTAACATTACTATGAATTGCGTATATGACTCAAAGGAATCTCCTCCTTTGCTTGAACAAGACAAAAGAATTATGTTATGATGCAAACAAAGATGAAGAAAATCAAATCCGCCTTCAAGAAGTGACAGCTGCATCTTCTCAAGTGCAAAAGAAGGTAAACCCTCTGTTTGAACTTTCTAAATAAAATGTTACTATGCTTTGAGAACAATATTAGACGATATAGCAGAGAATAAAGAATCTGTGTCAAAACATAAATTACTCCATTGCTTTAGCAAAGACCATTTTTCCTAATCAAAAGGCATTTCTGATGACATTTAGATTCATCAGCTTAGTCACTTGAAGAATATCCACAGGGACCAATGTAACAAGATAGGCAATAATTATCTTGAAATTTTCAGACAGTAAATAAACTGGATGACTCAGTAATGCCTACTGATATTATATTTAATTTAATTGAGTTAATAGAATCAACAGAAAGTGTTCAAATACATGGTTATTTATTTATTTATTTATTTTGACATTAGTCCTGCTACAGGAGTTTCATACCTACTGAAAAGTTATAACAGGTCATCTCCAGACAAAAACATATTGTATTCCACTTGTACCATTGCAAAAAAATGTAAGTCACAGCACTCTTATGCTGAATGATGTTAAACAATAAAAAAAATCCAATTAAAACATATATCATTACACCCAGGCACACACACCAGCACAACAATTAACATGACCCGGTGCACTGTTTTGGTGAAGTGAGTTTTAAGTGTGCAAATGCAGCCCTAGCCACTGAGCTTCTGCATAGCACTTTTAATTCACATTGGAAGTGAATTAGAGCATAATATGGTAGACATCATAGTTAAGAAAAAGGATTGTTTTATTCTATATGTGGCAACCCTGGGTGAGAACAAAATCAAAGAAAAATAGAGGCAAAAGATGATGGAAATATCAAGATCTACAAAGTGAGATTGCAGCACCTCTGGGAAAAGAAAGGAGCAGTTGTGCCAGAGACAATAGGTACTGTGATACCAATTCCATATAGCATTTTTGTTTAATTTTTTTTGCATATGTGATGTTTTTGTATTTTAAGTTAATATTGTGTTATGCTTAAATGGCATCAAATTGTTGCCAATTATTAGATGCTCTGAGTCCCTCTACAAGGGAGAGAGGGCAGGATATAAAATGAAGTAAATAAATCTGAATAAAACCACTGTAGATAGGATCATAACAGTATAATTACTAGGCATGAGAAAAATGAAACGGAAATTAAAAGAAATCGTAAGTGATTCGTATGTAATGGGCCTTTCAAGTTTATACGGATCGCAAGGCCAATCCCGGAAGTGGACTTTCTTTACGCACCCCTGGGCCCAAAATTTCGTTAGATTATTAAATATTTCGGATGTCCCCTAACAGGAAAATTTCCCCTCCAAAATAGCTTTGCAGACATAACTCACAGTGAAATCGGGGCCTTTCCATGCTTGCAGCCTAATTAGAGTGGAAGGCCTCTTCCAGGAAGTGAAAAGGGAGCCGGAAACGACAGAGAGCCTGAAATCGGGACTTCTAGAGGGGCTGGAGGACTGACGAAAAAAGCTATTTAAACACCCAGGAAGGGGGTTTAGATAGAAGGACAGAGTAGGAGGACATAAGAACTGCTGAGAGAAGGGCAGCAGGAGTGAAAAGAGCACGGAGAGGAGAAGGAAGAGTTCAGAATCAAGAAAAGCCATAGAGTTCCAACGGAGGTCCTAGACTGCTATGGTAAAACTGAATGGGGAAAAAAAGATGGAGTGAGGACAACTCTACAGATTAGCAAGGCCTGCACCAGAGGTAGGCCTAGGCATTTATTTAATAATATTAATAATAATAATATATTAATGCATTATATGTGTCCCTGCAAAGGAACCCTGTCCTTTAATAATATTATTAATAATAATAATATATTAATGCTTTATATCTCCCTGCAAGGAAACCAAGGGAAATGTTGCCCCTTGATTTGCCTGTGTTTAAAACAGTATCAGTCCTGTTTTCTTGCTTTGCCTACTTTAGAACTACTAACGAATTTCGTAAGTAATTAAGTTACATTTCAGAAATTTTTGGAATTTTTTTTGTAAGTCTTTCTTTTACTAAACAAAAAAAAATCCCCCCCCCCATTTGATATAAGAATCGCCATTTTGGGATTCTAAAACATGCCTAATAATTACCAAACAATGATACTGCTTGGAGCATGTGACATTATATATAATAATATCTTATTGACTGGATAGAATCAGAATTATCCATATCCCAGAATTCCATTTCACATGATCGATTGTGAAACCAATGACAATTGAGAATTACTATCAATTGCTTTTATTGTTGATGGAGATGATGATGACAGTAGTAACTTACGTTATTGATGTGGCAATACTAGGGTACAGCAAAATTGAAGACAAAGAGAGGAGAAAGATTATGAAACATCCAGATCTATATATTGAGATTTGGTGATAAGTGCTGATGGAGAAATCCCCAATGGACTGACAAAACATCTGAGTGAAATTGAAATAGTATAAGTAGAAAAAGTGATATTGCTAGCAATGTCCCACATTATTGAGCAATACCTCACTGATGCCTAGCTTCTTGAATAGAACCCAAATCACTGGTGAACCAAAAGTTTAGTCAGTAATATTCGGGTAGACTGTGAAACTGAAATTATCAGCATCATTAATATACAGAATCATAACAACACAATTACAAAGAATGAAGCTACTTTAAATGTGTCAAATTATCTAGTGACATCCCACTGATTTCAAATCATGGTTAGTTCAAAATCTCAGTTAGTAACATCTAGACTGTGAAGCCCAGAATTAATATTATACTACACATAACTATATCATCATCATCATCCCACTTTTACCTTTCTTAAAAGTGGCTAACAATATGGCCCAGATGTTAATACAATAAGTTCAAAAGAATGAAAACTAAAATAAGCAAAACAGAGTTGTCAGTCATAGCCAGTTCAAGGTCATATAAACACTAAAATACAATTACATTTAGGAATATTAAAATTAATAGTTAAAATGAATAAAACCATTAAAATCTGTAAGCACTGCTCAGCACCCTCTGTCTCAGTCCTAAAAATGTTCTTCTTTAAAAGGCACAGACCTACTTGCCTCAAAAACTTTTTTAATGATTTCTCAAAATCATTACTACTGTCAGAAAGATTTTTCAGAAAAAGATATGCCCAAACTGCAACCTGTGTGTGTGTGTGTGTGTGTGAGAGAGAGAGAGAGAGAGAGAGAGAGAGAGAGAGAGAGAGAGAGAGAGAGAGAGAGAATGAAAGGGAGAGTAGATTTAACTTTCCACATTCATAGGGATGCTACAGGTTTGTTGTGTGTTATTCATACTCAGTCTAGATAACTGTGGAGAATAACCCCAGTGAAAGCATACCATGTGGATAGGCTGACATGGATATTTATGGTACAAAAAAAAATCAAAAACAGGTAAGAACTTCAGGAATCACTTTATAAGGGCATCATTGTTAAAATTTTGGAACAGAGGAGAAATTCTGTATGAAAACATTCCTTTGGGTTTCAGCCCTGGAAGTGGGTCAAAGAAAACTATTGGGTTAGAATGCTTGACCAACTTATAAAGATATTTTGAAGAAGACGAAGAATACAGTAGAAATGAGATCCCAAGAAGAAATAAAGCTGAAATACAAAAACACCTCGTGGCATCAATATTTATGGGATGAATGAAGAGGGACATAGAACTGCTAGAATAAAAGACAAACTATTCATTTTGTGCTCACTCACTAGATGACAAAGCAACCTTGATATTACCATCATCATCATCTTTATTTATAACCCACCCTATTTCCCCAACAGAAATCAGGGTGGTTTCCAACAAAGGATGGCAAAATTCAATACCATAAAACAGTACACAATGAACAAATAGCCCTATGGATAAAACATCTATAACACATTATAACAACTAAGCTTGTGCAATTTGGTCAAAAGGCATTCTCTTTTGGGTTCCATTGCTGGCTAGCCCCTCATTTTGTTAATAATAATAATAATATTAACAATAATAATAATAATTTATTCCTCACCACCATCTCCCCAACAGGGACTCGGGCAGCTTACATGAGGCCAAGCCCAAACAACGAAGTACAATAACACAAAAAATCAAAAGAAGGTTCTGGGAATTGTAGTCGCCGATTGTGTCCATTCTCAGCCAATTGAAGAAACACAACCAAGCTTTTTATTGGCTGAGAGACACACACAGCGAGAAACTTCAATTCCCATCGTGCTCTGAGAGGAACTGTTCAATGCCCATCCTATGTAAGTTCTGCTGGGAAAGTGAGTTCCCAGCAGAGCCCTCTCTGAAGGAAAACTTTTCCCCAAAAAATGGAGCGACACTCCTGCTGCTGGGAAAGGTACATTGCAGGTTTAACCCTTTCCTATCAAGGAACAGATAAAATCTGCCTCCTTCAATCTGTTTTGCCAGGCTTTTCAACTCACTCCTCTCTGATCTGTTTTCCGATACTATACAAAACGGCCCACCAAATACTACAAATCTTTTTCAGTCAAACTGATTTGGGTTCAAGTCTAATAACAACTATGCACAAAGTTTAAATATTAAAATAAACATATAAATCTATTAAACCTACAAAGTAACAAAACTAATGAGTTTTAAAACAATTAAAACAGTTTAAATAACAATTGTATAATTTATCCACTGCCAAAAAGCCAGAAGAAAGTACCATGGATGGGGGTGATCATGGAGAAGGCCTCTCTCTCGTTCCCACCAACTGTGCTTGAGATTGGGGGGGGGGTGGACCGAGAGAAGGGCCTCCTCTGCAGACAGTAGTGCCCGGGTCAGTTTTTATATGAAGATCGTCTGGGTCCAAACCATTTGGGACTTTTATAGGTAATAACCAGCACTTTGTATTTACCTCAGAAGCAGACCTGCAGCTGCAACAACATGGAGATGGTTCTCTACATGAACGGTACTCCAGTTAGTAATCTGGCTGCTAAATCAACCAGTTGACGTTTCCGAACTATCTTCAAAGGCAGCCCTGCATAGAGAGCATTGCAGTAATCCGGACGGAATGTAACTAATGCTTGTATTTTACATTAAATACATTAATTGTAATACATTAAAATACATTAATTGTATTTTAATGAATTTTAGTGTCGAATGCTGGAGAGTTTTATATTGTGTTTTTATACTGCGACTGTGATGTAGGCATCAAATTGTGCCTTTTGGAAGCCACTCTGAGTCCCCCCTTGGGGATTGAGAAGAGCGGGGTAAAATGCCATAAATAAATAAATAATAAATAAATAAATAAATAAATTGGACTACTGTGACCAGGTATGGAGTCTCAAGGTAGAGGCACAGCTGTCACACAAGTTTTAATTGTGCAAAGGCGCCTCTGGCCACCACTGATGAGTGATGAGTCGAGGATCACCCCCATGCTGTGAACTTGTGTCTTCAGGGGGAGTGTGACCCCATCCAACACTGGCTGTAACTCTATACCCTGATCTGCCTTCTGACTTATCAGGAGTACCTCTGTCTTGTTTGGATTTAATTTCAACTTGTTAGCTTTCATCCAGCCCATTACTGATGAAAGGCACTGGTTTAGAACCAAGATGACATTTTTGGGTTTAGGTGGAAAGGAGTAATAGAGTTGGGTATCACTGGCCTAAATTTGACACCAAACTCTGAAACTTTAGATGCTTTCTCCCAGCAGTTTCATGTAAATGTTTAACAGCATAGGGACAGAATTGAACCCTGAGGGACCCCACAAGCCACTAGCCAGGGAGTCAAACAGGTGCCCCCAGCACCACGATCTGGGTCAGAACCTCCGGGAAGGACTATGTTTTGTGCCTAATTTGAATATTAGGTTTCTATTTAATTGAGGCAACTTAATAAATTGTATTGATGAAGGTAATCAGCATCAAAAGAAAATGTGACAGCCTGAAGGCATTTTGCCCACAACAGAAAGGTTATGGATGAGAGCCAACACTTGCCATACTTTATTGAAATATTGGAACTGTTATTTTATAGAATGGGGAAGAGTATTCGGCCATAATACATGACCTTGTGGGGAAAGATTTTGTTGGAAAGCCACTGTGCAATGAACCTAAGGTTGCCAAATGAAAAACAGATCTGCTGAAATTCTCTCATTGACACAATCATTAAGGCATAAATACCCTACAATCATCATATACTGTCTGATCTTGGAAATTCTGTTTAATATTTAGACAAGAAGACTACTAATGAATGTCAGGTACTTTAGCTACAGTACATGTCAGAGGACAGGTTTGGCAAAATCACCTCTTACTCTTTGCCTATGAAATTCATGAGGTCACCATAAATCCATAGGGTCACATACACACAGCCATTAAAGTCAAAACAATCTATTCTATTTTCCACATGAGAATCCTAAATCAGGCATTCTTAAGGAGGATTATATGGAAAATAGCTGTAATTAGGAATATCTATGCTAATTCACCCAGAGTGTGGGATCTATTATTACAACTAGCATCAATCCTTGACATGGTCATACAGTCAGCAAGTGACTCAAGGCAGGAGTTTGAAGGGCAGGGCCTCTCAGAAAATAAATCTGGTCTAGGTCAGTCAAGGGGTATCCAGTGAGATGAAGGGAGGAGCAAGAGGGCAGTCATCATCTGACCCAGATGTCAATACAGCAAGTTAGTAGTTCAGATAAATGAAGCCTAAAGGAAGTAAAACAGAGTTGTCAATCATAGGAAGACTAAGGTCAAGAAAACATTAATGGCAAAGAGAACTGCCATAAACCAACAAATAAGCCAGGGACTTTTATGTCAGTTGTCCCAAAACACAATAGAATAGAATAAAATAACGTTATTTTCATTGTACAATAAAATTAAATGCTTCCCCCAACACACATCACAAAAAAATCACAAAAACAATACACCCATCCATCCACACTCCAAACACCACCACTTGGGTTGCCAACAGTCCCTTATTCTAAGGGACGTCCCTTATTTCAGCCCCAAATTTCGTGTCCCTTATTGTCAGCTCCTGTCCCTTATTTTCAGCTCCTGTATTGATGTGACAGATGGCACCAGGAGGTGAGGCTGAGCCAGTCCATATACTTCCTTCTTCCTCCTCCTCCATCTTGCTACCCCTTTTGGCTCCTTCCGTTTCCTCTTGCCTCCCCGCGAATGGCTGGGAATTGTAGTCCAAGACTTCCTCCTCTTGATTGAGAGGCGCGTGTGGCCTTTTGGGTGGGACTCCATTTCCCAAGAGTCCTTGCTCCCAGGGGGGGAGGAGGAGGAGGAAAAGGAAGAGGGGGAAGGGGGCCTGCTGGTCTTCATGGCACTGCCGGTGAGCAGTCTGAGAGAGCTGCAGGCATGGCACATGGAGCTGCTGATCATGGAGACCCAGAGCCAGGTCTGCCATGCCCTCACCCACCTGGACCACGAGGCCGCCTTCACCATTGACCGCTGGGAGAGGAAGGAAGGTGACCCCCTGCCAGGCACACAATTCACAGCCACACCAGGGCTGAGGGGTAGGTGGGCATCTCTGGGGGGCTTTTGAGCCAGACGGGCATCTGTCGGGAGGGCTTGGGTTGTGCCTTCTTGCAGAATGGCCCAAGTAGATGATATTGCCCTGAATGCATGCAAAAGGAGGCTTCTGTTAGACCCCAGTCCAAAGATCAGTCAACAGTGTGATGCCGCAGCTGAAAAAGCCAAGGCTGCATCAAAAGTAGTATAGTTAGGGTTGCCTAAAAGTTTGATTTTCAAGTTTTTATGAAATGTTCCTTATTTTTGCAAAAAATCCCATATTTTTAGGTAAATGTCTCTTATTTCTTATTTCAAAAAGTGACAACCCTAACCATCACATGGCCCCCAATGCCACATCAATGTGAAATAATGGAGTTCAATATAGTTACAGCTCTAGGATGAAAGCTATATCTCAGTCTGTTTGTCCTTGTCTTTGTCATCCTTTACTGTCTGCCAGATGGTAAGAATTCAAAAAATAATTTGCTTGGTAAGATGGATTCTTAAGAATGTACTGAGCTTTATTAAGGCTGAGGGATTTATAAAGGTCTTCCAAAGAGGGCAGAGGGCAACCAATGATTCTCTGTGCAGTAGTGGTGACCCTTTGTAATGCCTCCTTATCTTCCACTGTGTTACCAATCCATGCCTAGGTGCAGTAGGTTAGGACATTCTCTATGGCAAATGTTAGAAAGTTACCAGCGGGTTTTTTTTCCCATTCAGTTGCTGGTTCTTTAGAAGCCTCAGATAGTACAGTCTCTGCTGGGCCCTATTAACCACTGCTGCTGTATGAATGCCCCAGGTCAGATCCTCCTTAACAGCGATACACAGGAACTTAAAACTGGCCACTCTCTCCACTTGATCTCCATTTATGACCAAGTGCTGAATTTCTGGTCTATTCTTTCTGTAGTTCACCATGAGCTCCATGGTCTTATTGATGTTAAGAACCAGATTATTGATCCTGCACCACAAGAGCAACTGATCCACCTCATCCCAATAGGCAGACTCATCCCCTTAAGTGATAAGACCCAATGCTGTTGTATCATCCACTAACTGGGTACTGAAATTGTTATGATGGACAGGGGTGCAATCATATGTGTACAAAGTATAAAGCAGAAGACTCCACACACAGACCTGTGGCATCCCAGTGTTGAGAGTAAGAACCAAAGTAGCTTGATTATTTATTTATTTATTTACTTATGCTTCAAACTTTTATACCGCCACTCCCTGTGGGCTCGGAGCGGTTTACAGAGTTTGACACATAACAGAGAACAGCAAAACAGAATAAAGAGATGATTACATAGACCAGGGCTGTCCAACTGGCGGCCCTGGGGCCGTACACGGCCCCCCAGCCTGTTGGCTCTGGCCCCAGCTATGCCCCCGGCCGCCATTTTTATTTTTATTTTTTTTTAAAAAATTAAATGGCGGCCGGGGGGGGAGGGGAGGCGGGGCAGGGAGGAGGAAGTGAGCCAGCTCCTCCTCCCTGCACCGCCCTCTTTTTCCCTCTCTCACCGGCGCCGATGCAAACCGGTTTGCATCGGCGCCGGCGAGAGAGGGACAAGGGGCGGTGCAGGGAGGAGGAAGAGAGCTAGCTCCTCCTCCCTGCACCGCCCTCTTCTTCCCTCTCTCTCCGGAGCCGATGTCTTGGAGGGAGGGGTCCCCCGCGGCGCCTCCCTCCCTTCCAAGCTCGCTTCCCCCGCGAGCCTTCCAGGTTTGGGGAAGGGTTTTCACCCGGCACTCGAGACGCGAGTGCCGGGCGAAAACCCTTCCCCAAACCTGGAAGGCTGGTGGGGAAAGCGAGTGGCGCTTCTCGCTTCTCCCACCAGCCATCCAGGCTGGCGGGGAGTTTCGCCAGCTCCCGTGTCCCTCTGCTCAGAGGGACACAGGAGCCGGGCGAACCCCTCCCGAAGCCTGGAAGGCTCGCGGGGGAAGCGAGCGCCGCTTCTCGCTTCCCCCGGCAGCCTTCCAGGCTTGCGGGGGAGTTTTCGCCCAGCTCCCATGTCCCTCTGCTCAGAGGGACACAGGAGCCGGGCGAAACCCCTCCCCGAAGCCTGGAAGGCTCGCGGGGGAAGCGAGCGCCGCTTCTCGCTTCCCCCGGCAGCCTTCCAGGCTTGCGGGGGAGTTTTCGCCCAGCTCCCATGTCCCTCTGCTCAGAGGGACACAGGAGCCGAGCGAAACCCTCCGAAGCCTGGAAGGCTCGCGGGGAAGCGAGCGCCACTTCTCGCTTCCCCCGGCAGCCTTCCAGGCTTGCGGGAGTTTTTCGCCAGCTCCCATGTCCCTCTGCTCAGAGGGACACAGGAGCCGGGCGAAACCACTCCCCCTAAGCCTGGAAGGCTCGCGGGGAAGCGAGCCGCTTCTCGCTTCATCCGGCAGCCATCCAGGCTTGCGGGAGGGTTTCCCTGGGTGACGTTAGGCTGGGTGACGTCAGGCGTCACCCAGCCTAACGTCAGTCAGGGAAAACCTCCTGAAAATGGGCGGGCCGCGCAGGAGGCCGGCCATGCCCCTGGGAGTGGCCACGCCCCCGGGAGTGGCCACACCCCCCGCTCACTGCGGCCCCCCAGGTGATCAGTGACACTTCTTCCGGCCCTTGGGCCGGAAGAAGTTGGACAGCACTGACATAGACAGAAGGGGAGGGAGAGTAAAGGGGGTATACAACATTAAAAGGAATTAGTAGCAAAACGATTACCTAATCTAGCCGTATGGGAACATCCAGGCAAGAAGTCCATAAGCCAAGAACAGAATGAATATCTCAATCCAAGATCCATAAGTTTATACATCAGTCTATGTGGGGGGACTGTGTTAAACACGGACCTAAAGTCTGCAAAAAAGCATCCTCACATAGTTTCCCCATTGTTCCAGGTGGGTCAGGGCAGTTTGATGGCTAAGGAGTCCTCTATCAATCTATTGTTTAATGAGGCAGCATTTTCTATTTAACAAAACATTCTTTGATGACCTTAAAATTATGGAAATGGATCTTCAGCATCTGCCACATTCTCCTATGGAGTAGGCTCCTATACTGCCTTAACCTCTAGCTCCTCAGATCTGAATTTTCTGGATTCAGAGGATAAATTATTACATGCATTTTCCAAGGGCCCCTGAGGCTCAGAACGGCATTTTCCTGATCCTTCAAAACAATTGTGGCTGCCATCATCACAGCTATGGTGTGCTGCTATTTGCAGCTTACTGCTCCTGCCATATGACATTTGCCACAGCAAGCTCTCTTCTTATCCACCCATCCATTCAATCTATTCCAACAAGTTTCCCCATTGGATAGATGCAGCTCCAAATGTGGACCAAACTTTGCCATCACTTCATTGGATACTATATTAGACTTCTGCCATGTTAGATCACTCTAGCAGCTTGAGCAGATTTGTATTCAAACTGAGAGTTGCCATCTCACTGAACTGACTCAATGAGCCTGTTGTAGTCCTGAGATTTCCACTGAAGTCCTTCTTCCACACAGCATAGCTGGATACTAGTGAAAACAAGCCATTAAGAGCATCTCTTTCAGTGGGGCATACATAATGAATATGAACAGTTTAAAAGCATGGCACATACGAGTGCAATACCTGTAACTCCCCACTGGCTTCCAAATGTCATTTCAATAACAAACTGAAAAAACAGATAAAATGTGTTATTAGCAACATAGCATATCTAGGGCTTTATTTGCATTACAAATTCAAACTGATTTTATTCCAGTCATTGCTTTGCCTAAGGACAGTGGGAACTCCAATTCACTAAGTGTTTTGAGAACTTCACAGATCTTTCCTACTAGCTGCAGTAAAAGCTGCTGGCCAGAGAGTTAGCAGTTCATAGCCATGAGTCAGGTTGAGATCCCAACTGTCAGCCCTTGCTTCTTCCAACATAGCAGTTGAAAGCATACAATGCGAGTAGATCAGTAGGTACCGCCTCTGCAGTAAGGTAAAAGAGTGACCCATGTAGACATGCCAGCAAAATGTTCAGAGATGCCTTTACCTTATCTGTGTATTGTATGTCATTGTTTGTTATGTAATTGAATGTTTGCCTTATATGTGTACTGTAATCCACTCTGAGTCCCTCCGGGGAGATAAAGTAGAATATAAATTAAGTGTATTATTATTATCATCATTATTATACTTCAGTATCAAGACATTTAAAGAAAACTAGCACTTCGAAGGACATATGAAGGAACTAGACAAAATCCTAAAATATAAAGATATATAATGGAATGCTAAAGTTAGGATTGTACAAGCTTCACATTTCCAACATTTTTGTATGGTTGTGAAAGATGGACAGTGAAGAAAACTGATATTAAGAAAATAAATTCATTTACAAAATGGTGCTAAAGAAGAGTTATCAAGGACAAATAAATGGATCCCAGATTAATTCTGACCTCTCCCTAGGGGGTAGAGAAAGTCACCTCAGAAGCAAGAAGGGCTTAGACAACATCAGGTCTTCTGGTGAGTCATCTGTGGATGATGGATACCGAAAAGTGCACTTCAGGGTTACCAGTATGGGCATGAAGGGAAAGGGAAAGAGGGCATTCAGAATGCCAAGGTGAAATGGGAATTGATTAACAACAAGCTGTGGCTTGCAATAATGGGACCACATGTTAAGAACAAGACTGAAGAGAAAGATTGACCAAACTGGGTCATGGAAAAGACCCAGTTAAGCATTGGTAGTATTGGTGGTGACCTGTTATGCATATGTGTTTTACTGTTTTAGGCAACAAGCCAACTTCAACTCAGAAAATTCTAAATGAAATAATAAGCCTAGGGAAAAGAGAGTCATAAGGATTACAAAGAGTGTCTCAACCTCTCTTCTGTCCTTCCTTCCTTCCTTCCTTCCTTCCTTCCTTCCTTCCTTCCTTCCCCTCCCTCCCTCCCTCCCTCCCTCCCACACTTCCCATTTTGAGTCAAACAGGAGATTGAGGAAACAAGAGATTGAGAAGATTCCTTGACCCTCAATAGATATGTTATCAGCATGCTAAATACAAAAGCAAACCATCATTTGCATTTAGAAAGGATTTTAGTTTAGATTAAGCAAGCAAAATGGACTACAGTATACTTTATATGTAAATATTTGGGAAGGGATAAATGCTTGCAAAGCAGGAGACTTTTTGCAAATGAAAGAAAAGAAAAGAAATCTATACATACTGATATACAGAATACTGTTTGTTTCTGCAAAATCATTATAATTGAATTACAAAAATGAATCCATTAACAAAAAGTTTCTTTATTGGAATGTAATTAAATTTTCTTTTCTTTATTTGTATAAATAGCGTTAATGATACACAATGTAATGGGATTTAAATGACTTGTACAATTATACCATGTGTAAAGCTAGATCACTATGGAACTGCTGATGTTCTGGCCTTCAGGTGTTACAGGCAAGACACAAGAAGTAGCAAGACTGCAACATTGGTTATCTCAGTAGCTTCTTCTTTCAGTGCAGCCTGTCAGGGTCAAGACAAGAATTTCTTTCATTTCCCGAGAAATAGAAAAGGAAGGTCTTCACAGCAGAAGGCATGTATCCTTGACTTATGCGTGAACATCTCTACATCAAGTTCATTGAAGGGGCATATCAAGTTGACTTTGGATATGCTTTAACATTTCTGGAAAAAAGGCTATAGTTTAGAGATTGGAAATATTTCAGTTTTAGTGTCTGTTTCTGTTGAGGTTTTAAAAAATCTCATATTCTTTCTCTGCCAGGTATGAAGACAAATATAAATTTTAATACATTTCTCAAAAACTAATCAGAACATAAATATCCTTGTGCTCTCAGGCCAATTTAAATAGATTTAGGTCTTCTGAGCATGGAGAGCATCATGCAATACCTGCCTGTCATATAAGTGATAAAGACAATGAGCATCTCAGAAAAAGTGGCAGGCCTCCTTTAACATTTACATAATCAATTACACAAGAAATCAAACCAAGGCTTGGAAAAGTTAAGATTCAAAACCATAGTTCTAGATGGTCATATTAAACAGTTTTCATTTCTTTCTCATTTGATTAATATCACCACAACTACACTCAACCTTCATATTTTTTCCATTGTTTGTATGATGAAATTGACAAATTTTGGCATAAAGGTATATCTTAAGCAAATTAAGTTGATGTTTTCTTGGGCATGACTTTTTCAAATGAAGTTTTGGTACCAGAGGCATGGAGATTCGTACAGCACAAAAAGAAGGATACAGATCTTGTACTTGGCTTCAAACTTCAAGGAAAAAGATTCTACCTTAACATTAAGAAAAACTTCCTTATGATAAGAGCTGTTCAAATCCCAAATAGGAAGGAGGGAGGAAGGAGGAGGGAGGGAGGGAGGAGGGAGGGAGGAGCGTAGTTCAGTTCAAATTACAGGAAAAAAATTCCACCTGAGCATTAGGGAGAATTTCATGTTGCTGTTTGACAGAGGAATACACTGCCAGAGAGTGTCCTGAAGTCCCCTCCCTTGGAGATTTTTTAAAAATAGAAGCTGGATGGCCATCTGTCAGAAGTGCTTTGACTATACTTCCTTGCATAGCAGTGAGGCAAACTGGATGGCCTTTAGGGTCTCTTTCAACTGTATATTTTGATGTTTCTGTGAGCCAGCCTAACAATTATAGCCAAGGAGGATGGAAGGCGCCATTCAACCCCATCTGCAGGTGCCATGAAAGTTCCATTAGTTCCCCACCCTTGGTGCTGATATTGCTAGTAAAAGGGGTGGCCTTGAAATGCTATCACTATAAGCAACAGTTGTTCCAGTTGTTGTCCTCATGCCTATGTCTCTAATCCCCACTGCCAAAATCACCACATTTCAGTTAATCCTCCCTGTCACTCATCTTCCTTTCAAAGGGAACTGCACTTTACTGTTGCCCTTTTGTCTCCTGAAGTATGTGCTATATATCCTTCTGACCCTCAACACTTCAGGTCCTAAACCACTGAAAACAAAATCTTTAAAAACTGCTGCTAACTGTTCCTCATTTCTTGCTTACATTGGAATCTCCCACTTTCTGTGAGATAATCTGCATTCTCATAGATCTGTATGATGTAGTGTCGGTCTCTCCTGTCCATGGAGGTATATTGACTGCTTCCACATTTTGGTGCCAGCTATGGCAATGGTGGCTACTTTGAAAGCAATGGATGAAGGATACAGACATTGGAGATACGGTTGAGGGTCATTCTGACATCTGTTATATACCATTATTAGGGCCATAGCACTTGCAGAATGGTGTACTGGTTTGGACATTGGACTACGGCCCCTTCTACACTGCCATATAAAATCCAGATCATCTGATTTGAACTGGATTCAAATCAGACCCATATAATCCAGTTCAAATAAGATAATGTAGATTATCTGATTTGATAATCTGGGTTATATGGTAGTGTAGACAGGGCCTACAACACTGAGACCGAGGTTTAAATATCTGCTCAGCTATGAAAAGCCACTGGATGACCTTAGGCAAATCATACACTCTCAGCCTTAGAAGAAGGCAAAAGCAATTCCCTTTTGAACAAATCTTGTCAAGAAAGCTCAACACCATAAGTAAGAAAAAACTCAAAGGCACACAACAATAACAACCACATCAATGTATAGTACAGAATGTGTTTCTCTTGAATGTCAAGCTGTACCAGCCAAAGTTTGACACAAATAGAATATTACATCTGGCTATGCTTAAAAAGTCTAACCATCCCACACATCTAGAGCTCTAGGAAACCAAGGATTCTATTTTACTGATTTTCCAAATGTCGCCTAAACAATCAGTTCCATCAATATTTTGTTTAGAAAATTATATAACCTGAAGTCTTAGAGAACAAAGTCTCCAGATATTTTTTTTAAAAAAAATTATCTTTCCACACTGACACTGTTAGCCTGGGGCATTGCTCTGGGCACTAGCACAAGGGAATCCCATAGTCCCAGCTACCAGTGTAAAGCTGTTTCAAAAAAAGGCATAAACAATAAGGTGACAAACACAACCCATGCCATATTAAATGGGTTACAAACTGGGACACTGATCTTCGGTATTACACCTTTCTCTGATCTGATATGATGACAGTGAAAAATGGAGGGTGGCATTCATAACATTGGTATTATGAACTATATCCTTTGTAACAGTTTTCAATCAAACACAAATAACAGGATGCTGAAGTGGTGGTAGTGCCATTCATAATGTCCTAGTTAATTAAAAGCAACCCAAAAAGAGTTTCAGGCTAAAAAGACTATGCTTCCTCTTAATTATATGCACACTTCGAAGTAATGTAAAAGCATTAGACTTTGGTGAGATGCAGTTGTGTGTGTGCCTAAATCCAGGTGATAGTTCCAATGAGAACAGACCCAGAGAATCAACAGGATTTGCACAATGTGCAATTAAGCAATTCATGGTTGTACTCAAGTTCAGCAGGCTTCTATTTTATCATATACTAACCGTCCCCTGCCACGCATTGCTGTGGCCCTCAAAAAACAGAAGAATTCCAGGCATGAAACAATAGACAAGAGGGACAGATGGAAGGGACAATGATAGAAAAAAACAGAAAGCAGATGGGTAGATGGATGGATAGATGAATGGATGGACAGACAGACACAGAGACACCTTAAAGGCCAAATGAGGTTGAACTGGATGGCCTTTGGGCATTTCTTCCAACTAGTTGGCCATCTGTCGGGTAGGCTTTGATGATGTCTTCCTTTACTGCCAAATGAGGTTGGACTGGATGGCCTTTGGGGGCTCCTTTACAACTGGATGGCCATCTGTTGGGAGGGCTTTGAAGGGTGTCTTCCTTTACTGTAATTTTTTTTCAGCCGGATGGGATATGGAGCCCCTTTAACTGCCATGGCTCAATACTGTGGAGTAATTCCATGGTGTAGACCAGGCAGGCAAAAACTTGAACCCTCCCGGGGTTTTTGACTCCAACTCCCACAATTCCTAACAACCTTTTGGATGTTAGTAATTGTGAGAGTTGAAATCCAAAACCCCAAGGGCCCAAGCTTGCCCCAGTCTTGTGTAAATCAAACCATTCCTGCCTCCAGCTTAACTCCAAGTAAGGAAGGGAAGGGAAGGAAAAGGAAGGGAGAAGGGGAGTGGCCTTCCCACCCACCGGAATCTTGCCCTCTGCCCCCTGCCTGCCGCAGTAAAGGGGTGGTGGCACCATTGTACTCCCTCTACCAGCCAAGGGAGAGTGAACACAGGGAAGGAGCCATAAGGGATGAAGGTGGCACTGCTGCTGCTTGGTCCCCAGTGCCTCCAGGCTATGCCCACAGCCACAGCCACCAATGAGGAGGAGGAGGTGGCTGTGCTTGCCTCAGAGGGTTCCCACTTTTGACCCTGGAGAGGTCTACCTCATTTTCGGCAGACAGACAGACAGACTCCACAGCCTTCTTTCCTGACACTCAGGATCTTCTCTTTGGCCAGGTTGACCAGGGGAGGCCATCCAATCCAACTTCCTTTTGCCATAAAGGAAGACATCATCAAAACCCTCCCTACAGATGGTCTCCTCTGCAGTCTCTTCTTGAGAGAGATGGGACAGCTGTTTGGTCTATTTTCCCTCACGCAGGAGAGGGGCGGGGCCAGGCAAGTCATTTGTGCACATGCACTGTAGTGTATTCTAGATTTTGGGGGTTTTAAGTCCCCCGTTGCTGTGTTTTTTGGTGTTTTTTCTGAGTGATGGTCACTTCTTGGATTAGTAAGTGTGTTGTGGGCAAATTTGGGATCAAGTCATCCAGAGGGGAGAGGAGAGGGAGAGGGAATGAACATAGCAGAGAGAGAGAGAGGGGAGAGGGGAGAGAGAGAGAGAGAGAGAGAGAGAGAGAGAGATGAAATGCATGTGCAGGATGGACAGCTCCAAGCTGGGAAGAACTGTATCAATTGAATTTGTTTAGTGCAGAGGTACTCAAAATTTGGTCTTGGGTGTGCTTTGGACCCTTGCCAGCTTGACCAACAGTGGGGAATTCTGGGAATTGAAGTCCAAAACTTTAGTTTTCCCACTTGGTCCACTGGCTATCTATATTCCAGGCATATGTTTTCCTTTGAGTTTGCTCATTTTTGGCAGACTTTCTGTTTAATGCAGGACATACAATCCTTTCACATACTGTGCTTAATCAAATGGCTTTTCCTACATAGTGTGAAGTCCTATTCTTTGCTGAGAATCATTTTTCTCTAGTATTGTTTGCTGAAATTCTAGCAGCCTTGATGTTTGAAGATAATTTTTAAAAGAAAGGACACCCCTCCTGTTTCATTAAATACCGTTTTTATTTCATGCACTATCTGAATAGTGAATAGCAAAACGATTTCTATGTAGTTCTATTTAAAAGACCTTCAAACTGAAAACAACATACACACCAAAAAGCCTATAATGATATGGAAGGATTAAAGAGAAAGAATTAAAACTGAAATTAAGAAATACATTTGATTAGTACATGCATGGGTGCCTAAAATACTGTAGATAGAAGCCCCAAACAGAACCTAATGATGTACACAGAGTAATTGATTTTATTAAATGAATTCTCAACCAGCCTAAACACTTATCAAATAAAACATTCCAAAAACTTGACTTGAAAGTGGTTCCGAAATGAAAGTTGTCAGTAAATTCCAACTTAATTAAGAATGTTTGATAGTGCGCCATGTAGCAGGGCTCAGGTTGCATTGTAGTAGGTGGTCTGTGGTTTGCTCTTCTCCGCACTTGCATTTTGTGGACTCCATTTTATAGCCCCATTTCTTAAGGTTAGCTCTGCATCTTGTGGCCATTGGAACTAGAAGCAATTTTGGGGGGAAAGATTTATTAGGCCCCATCTACACGAACTAATTACGTCAATTACGTGCCAATTACAAAAATGGCGGCCCCCAGGTTTGGTAAGGAAATTACTCTTCCAGGTTGAGCCACGTGGGTCAAAAAACTATGAAATTAATTTGCATATGAAATTAAATTGATTTCAAATAAATGTGAATCAGAGATATCCAAGCCTAGTACTAAGTTCTATCAGCAGCATAGATTCAGTACTTTTGATTGCTCAATGAAAGAGATTTAAATTAGGAGTGGATTCATGGTTCCATAGACATGGGAAGCACCAGTTGTTCCTGGAACCAGTCTGCTCTTCTGATTACAGATTGAGAATGCCTCTATTTATGGTTGTAGTTTCTGATATCCCTGAGCTCTGGGTCTGCAGTAGGGCTGTTATACAATTTCTGATATGCCCGAATTTCGGAAGTTTTTCCAGATACTTCTGACTTTTTTTTAGCAATTTCAAAAGCAGCCCTCCCAACAAGAATTCTGAAATCCAAATTCTGAATTTCCAAATTCTGAATTTTGGGTGTCATTTCCGAATTTTCTTGCTGATTGCTCCTTGGCTGATGGCAAACAGCTGACTCTCGCTTCGGCTGATTTTTTTGCCCATTTTTGAAAGCGGATGCCATTTTTGAAGACTTCCAAAGACTTCAGAATTTCGGAAATACTTCCGAATCTATTTCGAAATGTATTGGAATTTTTTCGGAAGTCTAAATAATCTGAAACGCAATCTATGACTACATCTGAAACAAGTTTTGAATTTTTTTTTGATCAAACAGTCCTAGTCTGCAGGGATAACCTCGCCTTGTTTCTAGGGCTCATAGTCACTGGGGAAATTTTCTGGCAGAGCCATAACACTTTCTTCTCTCAGGTCCCCATATGGAGAGCTGGAGCTGACAGAGGGAGCTCAACCCGCTCTCCTCAGTTTCAAACCACTGACCTGTCAGTCAGAGGTCCTGCCAGCACAAGGTTTTAACCCATTGCACCACCGGGGGTTCCTAGACAATTTTATCAGAGTCAGTTTATCTGGATCCGCAAATTATACAAATAATCTATCACACTTTCACTCTTCAACAGAAGAGGGTATTTTGTTTCTCAGGCAGAATGCCCATCTTTGAATGTGTCAGAAGTACAGACAGTTTATCCGGGTATTTTGTTTCATTCAGGGCAGAATGCTTTTTCCATTGGTCATGGGAGTTCTTTGAGAAGTTTGGCCCAATTATTTTGGTAGGGTTCAGAATGTTCTTTGATTGTCTATAAATCCCACAACTACAACTCTCAAATGCCAAGTTTGAGATTAGGGTATTGAGTATTCAGTTAAAATGTTGAGTTTATAAACAACAAAGTCCCAAACTAAAAAGACTTGGCATTATGCTAATCATTGGTGAATGTGCCTTTGACCAGAAGCTGACAAAATCAATCCCTACCACCAACTCCACCAGCATTCAAATTTGGGCATATTGTGTTCCAAATTTAGTCCAGTGAATGTGCATATCAGATATTGACATTATGATTCATGACAGTAGCAAAATTACAGATATGTTGGGGGTCACCACAACATGAGGAACTGTAGTAAGGGGTCATGGCATTAGGAAGGTTGAGAACCACTGCTCTAGTGTCACTCTAGTGTGAGAAGGTCCTCCATTGTGCATGTAGCAGGGCTCAGGTTGCATTGTAGTAGGTGGTCTGTGGTTTGCTCTTCTCCGCACTTGCATTTTGTGGACTCCATTTTATAGCCCCATTTCTTAAGGTTAGCTCTGCATCTTGTGGTGCCAGAGAGCAACCTGTTCAGTGCCTTCTAGGTTGTCTTCTGTGTGCCTGGGAGGAAGTTTATCATCCAGTCTCAGCCACTGAATGAGGCGCTGGGTTTTAGCCTGCCACTTTTGGATTCTCGCTTGCTGAGGTGTTCCTGTGAGTATCTCTGTAGATCTTAGGAAGCTGTTTCTTGATTTAAGGTGTTGGCATGCTGGCTGATATCTGAACAGAGGATGGGCCAAAGATGTCAATGTCTTAGTCCTTTCATTGATGGCTGCTACTTCCCAGTGGATGTCAGGTGGTGTGATAACAGCTAAATAGTGTAATTTCCCCAGTGGTGTGGGGCATGTCTTATTAAGAGCCACATCCACTGTTTTAACATAGTGAGATGTTTTCCATACTGTGCATGCATTTTCTGTGTAAAAAGCATCTCACCACATTAAAACAGTGGATGTGGCTCTTAATGAAGCATGCCGCATTATCACAGGATGGCTACGCCCCACACTACTGGAGAAATTACACCTTTTAGCTAGTAACACACCATCTGAAATCTCTGAGGATAAAGTGGAACAAACCCATTTGTGCATTAATTTAGCAGTGCCTTTCTCATTGCAAAACTTGTTAAGTCAGTGGTTCTCAACCTGTGGGTCCCCAGGTGTTTTGGCCTACAACTCCCAGAAATCCCAGCCAGTTTACCAGTTGTTAGGATTTCTGGGAGTTGAAGGCCAAAACATCTGGATACCACAGGTTGAGTCTTAAAGGGACTTCATTCACTCATTGTTTCGATTTTGGGCATAGGATGGTATCCCCAAATGGTCATTACACACCTACCACAATAGAACTATTGTTGGTCTTCCTGCACTGATCCCCTCCCATTGTGCATTAATTTCTTAGTAATAGCTCATCAGACCTGGTTTCACCTTTTAATTAAATATCTTCTGCATGAGGGACTGCTATACGTCTAGTCAAATATGCTAAGCAGAAAAAGTTTTAGAATTATTACAAGTCTGATTGCCCATTAAACTTGTCAACTCATTTTGTGACATATCCTAGGAATTCATCCCTTTGATGTTTTCCATCCTCATCACAATTACTATTTGGTGCAACTTGAACTAAAACATCCATTTCTGAAGTGACACGAATGAGAACTTTTGCTGAGTGTATGTCATGTGCCAGATTGATATGGTATGTTTGGCCTGCCAATATAACATTCTCACTCAAGCATGTCCAAGAAGTAAATTATACTCCAAGCCAGTATATTCCGTCCTTCCGATTTCCAGAATGTAGTGTAAATAATAAATATACTCCAATAGCATTATACTGGATCCAAAGTCTAGCAAGTAAGCGGATTGTGCTTGTCCAACTTCCAGTGAGAGTTCTACTTTATCAGAACTGTTCAGGGTCATTCAAAATATCTGTATAATCAGATGAGCAGGTGGTTCACTTATGGAGAGTTACAGTGTCATAGACAATGCAGGAGGCCTGCAATAAAATGCCAATAATTGGAGAATGCAAGGCTGCTATAGGAGTGCATTTCCCCAAATCATTAAGATAGTAAATCCACATGGAGCCATGAAGGAGAAAAGACAGCATCCAAGTGCCAGCCAGCTTAATCACACAGGCAGAACAGGCTGAAAAACTACCTGAACTGCTAAGCAGACAGATGCTGCTGTTGCTGGAAACAAAAAATAACCCCCAATTTTATAGCTCAGCATTAGATTTTCTCCTAGAGCATCTGTGTTATAATTGACTTGGGTTGTTACATTTTTTAAAAACAATGGTTGCAAAATAAACATATAAAAAGAGAGGAAAATAGTGCTGGAATTAGCATCTTATGGCAACACGTTACGTGACTATGATTCTATGAACCCCCGTTCATTCTCTACTAGCGTTGGTTGGCCACTGCCCCAAAGTGTTTTCTGGTGTAGATGGATCCTATGTCATATTTCAATGACATATGCATTTCTCATTTTGAATTGTACCATTGAGATCATTCTTCACATGCTCACAAGGGATGGCTCACAAGAGAATAATAACACTATATCCAGCATTACCATAGTTCATATTTGCTAGAGCAAACTGTGGAAAACTTCCCTGGATTCAAGGGTTTGGGTTGGAACTGTAAACATGGATCTGAATTCCCACTGATTTTACAGGGCCTTAGCCACAATTCATGTATTGCCAAATGGGGACAATTCTGTTCATGTCAGAAAGGGGAGCATTCAAAGTTTGCAGCTCTGTAGTAAGTTGGAAGCAGTGTCTGTGACATGGAAAACGAGACAATGGGCAAGTGGGTCTGACAGGATTCAGCTTGGCTGGACCTCATCAACTCCAAGCAAACACCACAGTGGGACAGCAAGGTGTGTGGCTACCTCCAAGGCATATTGAAGCACTTCCACTTCAAACTAGTCCCGGATTTACCAGCCGGTATAGCCATGGCCCCAGTTGATAGCATCTGAACCAAAACCAAATGGCAGTAAAATTGATTCCATGTTATCTTTGCAACTCAAAGCCCCGTTATACACATAGGGTTCCAACTTTTAGCGAGATTGTATGACACTTCCTTACTTGATCAGAACTACTGATCAGAGTTCCACGTAAGAATACAGGTACATCAGGGATCTTTATTTTCCCTTCATCTTTTTCCTTGTCATATTGTATGTCTTTTATGTTGCTCAGACACAATTCATAGAGTCACTTTGCTCAATATGTATTTGTAAGATAGTGGCTAGCCTAGGAAGCTTTAAAGCAAAAATAAGCCTATGTTCAGTTTGCATAAAAGCTTGTCAGACAGGAATGCCAACATATTTATATATGTCAGCTTACCTTTCTGTATCTGCAGAGATACATTTACAGATACATTGAAGCAATAGGCTCTGCTACTATCTAAAAAGTACCTGGATGATCTTTATGTCCTTTAATCACAATAAGAACATGTGCTGCTCTATCCCAGGTATGGGGCAGAAATGATTATTTCTTTCCGAGCTCCAAACTATAATAGAGACAAAATGTGTCAGTGTTTTTTTATTAGGATCCTATGGAATAGAATGATCTAGACTTTAGGATTATGATATCAGACCAAATGGAATAATAGGCAATGCAACATACAAGCTGTTTTTTCTTGCATGTTATTAAATTACTTTACATGCAACCCATTCATTATTTGGCACATCTCTGAAATCTCTTCTCATCAGTGTTTTCACTACAGATAAAAACTAGTCATTGTGCATATTGAAGAAATCACTTTGTAATATCAGCTCTATCATATCCTGTAACCTCTTCTCTAGGAATAGAAAATGATTTTGCATAAAATTTGCATGTGCAAAAAAAAATGTTCAGAAATGTTATTTCTGGGAAAGGATATTGTGTTCCCTGTACTGAAAATGCTGTTCCCTGTGCAAAAATGCATGACCAAGAAATACCAATATCAAGAAATCCCAACATCTGAAAAGCTTGTTTTTGACCTTTTAAAAGAATATTTTCATCCCAACCCCCCCACTTTGTCTTATTCACAAAATTATCATTGCATCTAGTTTGTCTGTAAATCTGATATTTTATTATTTTCCCTGTATTACTTAATTACAGGACTATAATCTAGAATCTGGATTCTAGAGTCAAAACTTTTACGTAACCAAAAATATGTACTAGTTATAATAAATCCTCATCAATCTCAGCAGTCCCAGTTATTACAATTTCTACACCACTTCAGCAACCATCTTTATATCAGGAATCTAGACAATTTCTGAAATAGCAGAAGCCTTTGTAGCTGAATTAATCAGGACAATGCCTGTCCTGGCCAGGTGGAAATAGGCATGACAAACCTATACCCAAAACTGAAAGATAGATGATCTCCAGGCAACTTCTTCAAAGGATTTATTCTCCTTTTCCATATATCCCAGTTTTCACCTTCCAATGTACTTTACAAAGTATATGTGTAAAATCCAACATGTTTACATGTATGTATACATCGATATGTCCACATGTCCATATATATTATAGAGGTTAAGAGGGAGTAAACTAAGTTATGAATCAGTAGGACCTATTTCCCAACAGCAGAAAAAACAGAAACACATGGTTCTCCATAACATCTCCCCAAACACCTGACATTATCTAGACAGAATTCCCAAGGTGTCCTGCTCTTGAGCTGATTATTTGTCTCCACTACAACCAGAATGGAGTTGAGGCTTTTCTTATTAGGGCTCTAGGTAACCCAAAAATGCACTTATCCCATAAGCATCATTCCAAACAGTTAAAAGATTTGCTCAAATGATGTAATTACTAGGGATGTGTGATCAATTAAAAATGATTCAAAATTCATTACAAATCTGGGGGTCACTGGCATTTCATTTCTAAATTGTTTCTAAAGTATAGGTAGTGAAAAATTGTTATCATAATGAAGAAATGAAATTTTGTTTCTATTTCATTATAGTTATTGCACATAATTACTATAATTGGGAAAAATTCAAGGGCTCCTATCTCCATCATTTTTAAATCTCCTGGTAGAAACATTTACTCCTGTTTCCCACCAAATTTCAGAATGTTTCATGTATCCACAAATTTTTGGGAAATTTTCAAATTTGTAGAAACATTTTTTCAAAAAACTGCAAGAGTTTGAATTTTATGCAGCAAATAACCAGGCCAAAGTCTCCAGAAGTTTCAAAAAGATTCACACATCTACAATTTTGGATGGATTTTTAAAAATTTAAACAAAAACAATATATTCCTCAAAAAAGTGACAACAGCAATCCTCTTGATTGTCTGTCTGACTTAAGACACAAAATCACATAACTTAAACTTAGCTCAGATTTATACTACTACTTACTTACTTTGGTCCTTGCTGCAGATTCAATAATTTCATGTATTATTATTAAACTGACTCTAAATGACTGGTGCCACCCATTGCTGTACACTGCATTGTAGGAAATGTAGTTTAGGGCAGGGCAATGCAAAAGCACTATCTGCTTCAGGGGGGCTCCCCTTCCTAAACTACATTTCTAAGATGAATGCTGTGTTCTCAGTCTTCTGTCCATTAACTTTGCTAGTGCCACCCCCAGTGCCTTTGCTTATGGCAACGATCAGACCAAAGAAAAAGGATTGATTTCTAAAACAATGTTCTCTTGGCTTTACCAAAGTTGCTTAATGCTTATACTGAAAATTAAACTGACCTTGGGTGGCATCCAAAAGTTACAGAATATTAATTAAAATGATTGGTGAGTGTTTCAATTTCTGAATTCCCCCCTCCCGCACACACTTTTCCTGCATGTTTCTAATATTTATTTGTATGCATGAATTTAAGAAATTTGATCCAAAAACAAATTAAAAATGAAATTTTGCACATTACATTATGGATTTATCAGACAATCATGAGATATATCACATGCACAATATGAGCTGCATACAGCAAGAAAAAATTACAAGCCCAAATAATGGAGGAGAACCAATAAATATACCATGATGTGTTAGCTTGCCTTAGCAGCCTAAATGCAAATTTTGTCTCCTTCTCAGACAAAAATAGATATTTAAAAGTCATGATGCAAGGTAGATCTCTATGTCATTGATCTTCCTGATAACTGGGGAAACCCCCAAATAGCATTCCTTTGTGCAAGCAAAGACATATTTGCCCATGGGTGTTTTCAAGGTAGAATAGAGCAGAACAGGAATA